>CM062811.1:736219681-736883243 GCA_031772625.1 Pinus tabuliformis
AAAGGGGATTGGAGCTTGCTACTTGCCCTTGCGTGCTGTCGGAGGTTAGACTGTTCCCCCAGGTGTAATTGTTGTGATTGGTAACCTTAGTGGCCATAATATCTAGGATTCTACCCAAGGTGACGGTGGAGGGAAGGTCCCACTGTACCTGGAGCAGACGTCGGTTATACTCACTTGGATTTTCTGGGGGGTTCGCTTCACTTCGAGACGGTTAAAGTGGAGGAACTTGTCCAGTCTATTCATTAAGCAGGTTGCCGGGGTAACTGTTCCACCCACCATTTCTGTACTGAATCCTGCGAGGTTGGGCCTAATCACCAACTAGCGCTTTTGGTCCGGAAGGAAGACTACTGTTTGTGTGTGGTTTGACGCTCTAGATTATTTAGGCGTGTGCTTCAAATTTGTTGGTTCTTTAGAAGACTTTAGGTGGTTTGATTTGAAAATTTTTACTTTGTTTTCGTCGTGTGTTGTAGTTAAAATCTTTAATTGTGGCGGAATTACCGAGACAGTCCCGTAGACTTCGGGGCAAGTCTCCTGAGATTGTTACCGGAATAGATTTGTTAAGAAATCCGTAAATCGCGGGTGAATCTCCTGAAGACATTCGGGTCATTTAGAAGGGTTAAAGGTCCTTGTAACTCCTCCTAGTGGCAGTAGAGTAGGTTCACCTGAAGAAGGAGAATCTTCTTGGTAGTCCATCCAGATTACCAAAGTTTAGAAACAGGTTACAATCCCGAAGCTGTTACAGTTTCCGAGCTTGCTGGTAGTTTTTCATCTGCCAGTGAAACAGGCGAAGAACCTGAAATTTCGAACCTGTTACTCCAACTCCTAGTGTTCCTGATTCACCAAGAATAGAAAGAATTATCACCGAAAATCTTCCTGTTGGATTAATTGCTATAGAAGAACTTGTTCCAGAGGAAGAAATAGGCGTTTCTGATTCTGAAGATCTAATTACCCTTGATCTAAGGGAGCGTGAATCCATCTTTTACAGTCCTCCTAGAAGTGAATCTTGGTACCTTGCATTAACCAATTTTTTAGACAACTCAGTAGGTTTTTCTACACCTCGTACTCCGGTTCCACCTAGAGGAATTCATTCTCCTGTAAATATGTCTGGTCAGTCATCTGTGTTTTCACAAAGTCCTGAATCATTTTTACATGGCGGTCCTTCTGTTCCTACTGGGTATCAATCACTTTCTGGTACCTTTGCGGGAGCATCTCCTCAACCCATTGATCATGGGTTATTAGTTGGAAACAGTGGTAATGTACCATTGAGTATAGGTGACGTTTATATGATGTCAGGTTCAACTCCCATTAACCAACCTCAAGGTGGCCAATTACCGCCTGGGGGGCAACCTTCGTTAATGCCTGGGGGGCAACCTCAAGGTACTTCATTCGTGACTGGGGGGCAACCTCAAGGGTATCACCCCAAGGGTATCAACCCCAGCCTCAATATGTACCCCAAAGTCAACCTCAGTATCAATATCAACCTCAAGGATGGCAACCTCAAGGATGGCAACCCCAAGGGTATCAACCCCAAGGGTATCAACCTCAAGGATACCAACCTCAAGGTCAAGGTCAACCCCAGTATTCGTATTTACCTCAAGGTTATCAACCTACGGGTCAATACCCTGGTCAAGGTTATCAACCACCTCAAGGGCAATCATATGGGACTGCACCTTACAGTTATCAACCCTATCCTCAATACGGCTATGGATCTCAGTATCCTCAACCTGTTACGAGTCAATACCCTGGAATGTTAACATGGGATCCGTCACAGGGTCAACAGATGTCGCAACAGTCGGTACCTCAAGCAGGACAACCTGCAGTTCCTGGTCCACCCCAGCAACCGCAACCTGTCCAGTCAAGTGTTCAGACCCCTGTAACTTCTGTAGTTACTCAGCCGCCAATTGCACCTAGTACTCCACCTCACACGGCTGCAGCAACTACCGCTTCATCTACCATGCTTACTTCTGGAGTATCGGCAGCTCCGGTTTCTACTGTCCCTGTAACCACTCCTCAGACATCTGTACCGTTGTCTGGACCCACGGTTCAAACCACAGTCCAGATGCCTGCAGGCCAACCTGGTACAAGTACGGTTGTTACTACTCAACCTCAATTTGTTCAACCTCCGTACCAGGGACAGTATCAACCTGGGCAAGCTGCCCAACAACCTCAACAACCCCAGTACGGTCCGGTTAATCCTGGTTTTCCAGGAGGATATAATATCCCAAATGCGACTCCTGTTCCTAGTTATCCTGGATATCTCCTCCTGGGGCTGGTATTGTGACTCAGAGTTTTAGAGATCCTAACCGGCAGTTACCGTTTATTGCGACTTTAGATTTACCCGACTTGACGCGCCTAACGAACGATCCAATTCAATATCTTCAGTTCTGGCCGCCAATGCCAAATAAGTTGCCCAGCGATATACCCAAGTTCGAAGGTAAGTCTGGAGAGGATCCGTCTAATCACGTGATGACTTACCACCTCTGGTGTGCATCAAATTCCATCTCAGATGATTCCATCCGCTTACGTCTTTTCCAGCGTACACTCATTGGTCTCGCAGCCAAGTGGTACATTGAGTTACCACGGGCCTCTTTTTACAACTTTAGCCAGTTAGCTACCTCGTTCTTAACTCATTTTCAGTTACCAGTCAGATACGATAATGGTACAGAATTATTAACTTCGCTAAAACAATCGACATCCACGTACATTTCTGATCACATTCATGAGTGGAGACGTCGAAGGAGATTAGTGAAAGTTTTTATCCCGGACCAAATCTTAGCTGAATGGTTTGTCAAATCATTATTACCAAGAATTACTGAAGATGTAGCTAAGGCCGGAGTAGTTACTGAGGAGCAAGTCATTGCTCAGGCACAATACCTTGACTTAGTTTACACTCAGTCGGGTACGTTACACGAGAAAATTCCGGATCTTCCAAAGTCAAACCAAATCGCTGCTGCTCCTTCGGGATCTCATGCCGCTGATGGTATGATTGGTATCGTGACTACGAAGAGTAAGAAGAAGTCTTCCAAGGCCTCCAATACTCCAATTATCACTTTGCCTGATTCTCCGACAGGAGAGTCTTCTCCTCCTGAACTTACCGCCGACATTCACGCTGTAGAGTCATCTACGGCCAAATCAAAAAACGGTGGAAAGAAGAAAGGAAAGAAGAAGGCTAAAGCAGACAAGGCTCCAAAGGAGAAAACGGAAAAGTCGGAAACCAATGACGAAAAGCGCAAACCTCGATATCCTTGTCTTATTTGTGAAGAAGATCATTTTACGAGAGACTGCCCTCATCGGGCCGAGGTAGTGAAAATAGTCAAAGGTTCTCCCACTCCTGCTGTGTTAAAAAATCCATTTCCAGAGCAGGAGAATAAGATGATAGGTTCTTCTTCGAATGCCAGTGAAGAACCCATTTTGATGATGTCTCATGTCAGGATTGCGACTCGATCGCAAGATTATGGTAGTAAGGCTCCTGTTGATGGTAAGGAAGCAGAATCTTCTCACTCTAACCCATCAACCTCAGCTCCTGGTTCCGATCCACTACAGATCGAAAAACCTAACCCAGACTTAGTGATTAAGCCGCCCGCCAAGGGTGTACTTCGAAGGTCTGCTTTCAATCCACATGCGAGAGCAGCCCAGAATTACAACATTGTTGAAGACTTAGCTGTTTCACCTTCAGCAATGTCGGCACTCGAAGTGCTGCAATCATGTCCAGCGCAACGAAAATTGCTTTTGTCGGCTATCGGAGCTGTCGATGTTCAGGACCCGAACCTAATGATCTTTGATCTAGAAAATAGTACACCGCGTCTCCCCCATCAAATGGCTTTCCAAATTCCAGTGATAGTCAAAAACAGGCCTATTCATCGGACTGTGATTGATGAGGGAGCTTCTACGTGTATTATGTCGATTCAATGTTGGAGATCGCTTGGTTCTCCTTCGTTGAACCAATCCCCCACCATCCTTAAGGCCTTTGATGGCCGTGGGTTCCGTCCGTTTGGTATTCTACAAGAATTGCCTATAGGGGTCGAAGGTAAAACCGTTAGTCTGGATGTGGAAGTGGTTGATGCCCCTCTAGACTACAACCTTCTTTTGGGTCGAAGTTGGTCATATGCTATGACAGCGGTCGTTTCATCGGTCTTCAGAGTCATTAAGTTTCCACATAACGGTAAGATCGTGACTATTGATCAGCTGACATACTTTTCATCCGACCCAACCTCTTCAGAGACTATCCAGCATGTTGGTAAAACGACAATCCCTTATAGGGACATTGGTGTAGGTTTAGTTAAGGATTCCGGTTTACTGGGAACTTTTCCTCTCCCTCCACTCAATGCAGACCCTTCGTTTGCAACAATTCATATGATCACGTCAGAAAACATTATTTATGATGATCCTTGGTATGTTCCCTCTGACTCTGAGCTAGACTCACTCGGTGATGTTATGCCGTTGAGTCCGTATGAGATTGCTTATGAAGCTCTTATGTCTTTTACCGACTTTCATTCAACCGAAACCGACCAAATGAATGTGGTCAGTGAAGAGTCACTTTTCACCTCACCCTTAGAACGGATAACGTTTCCCGAAGAAGTGTCATCTGACGAACAACTTCGCGAAATCCTAAGTGTAGATGATCTACCATGGGAAGATCTCCATCACAGATCTTCGTTTTTACCTAAGGATGATGCATTTGAAAATGATTTTTCATCTATCTTTACCGCTGAATATGTCAAAGACGCTCAGGATCCAACGAAACATTCTGATTCAGAGCTGAATTTAGGGAATATTTCTCGTACTATTCCCATTGATATTTCAGTGAAGCCCGGAATCGAGGAGAACATTCATATAGGTGCCGCATGTACTGAAGAAGAAATCCAAACTTACAAGGCCCTATTCCAAGAATTCCGCGACGTGTTTGCCTGGTCTTACGAGGAAATGCCAGGAATTGATCCTGCCATTGTTGTTCATGAAATAAAAACCTACCCGGATGCTAAACCCATTCGGCAACGGTTGCGTCAGATTCACCCTCGAAAAGCGGCTGCGATTAAAGCAGAAGTCGAAAAGCTGTTGAAAGCAGGTTTCATTTATCCGATCCCGTTAACGGATTGGGTATCGAATATTGTTCCCGTCAATAAAAAACAAGGAACAATAAGAATCTGTATCGACTATAGGGATATCAATCGAGCTTGTCCAAAAGACAACTATCCTACGCCTTATATCGATCAAATTATTGATGATTGTGCCGGAAGTGAGATGTTTTCCTTCATGGATGGTTTCTCAGGCTATAATCAAATCAATATTCTACCTGCCGACCAACCAAAAACGGCATTCATTTGTCCATGGGGGACATTTGCTTATTGCAAATTACCTTTTGGACTTAAGAATGCCGGGGCCACTTTTCAACGGGCGATGTCTTATGCATTTCATGACATCAAGCACATTGTGCAACCCTATCTCGATGATTTGCCTGCTCATTCTTTACATCGAGCTGATCACCTTGTCCACCTACGAGCAATCTTTATGAGGTGTAGGCATTATCGAATTCGGTTGAATCCCCACAAGTGTGTTTTCTGTATAGAAACAGGTCGATTGCTGGGATTTGTTGTTTCAAAAGCCGGCATTCGCGTCGATCCCTCGAAAGTCGAGGCTATCATCAAATTGCCTCCTCCTTCGAGTTTGCGCCAACTCCAAAGTTTGCAAGGGAAAGCGAACTTTTTACGCCGATTCATCCCAAACTACGCCGAGGTCACTAAAGGTTTTACACGGTTGTTGAAACAGAACGCACAATTCTTTTGGGACGAGATTGCCCAACAATCTTTTGATGCACTTAAACACGCGTTGACCCATGCACCGTTATTGCATCCTCCCAACTACAACCAGGACTACTTCTTATACCTCGCAGCTTCGCATTCCACCATTGGAATGGTGTTAGTTCAAGAAGATGAATTCGGAGCGGAGCATGTGATATATTATCTTAGTCGAACCTTAAACCCCACTGAGTTAAAATATTCGCATGTGGAGAAATTGGCCCTGGCAGCCGTTCAAGCTGTCCAGCGTTTTCGTCACTACATTCTTCTTCGCAAAACTACGGTTATTTCGGATTGCAACCCTATGATTTATATTTTGACAAAACAACTGCTAGGGGGCAAGTACTCTAAATGGATTGTTATCCTGCAAGAGTTCGACTTGGAGTTCGAGAAGTCCAAGTCTAAGAAATCTTTAGTTTTTGCGGAATTAATGTGTGATTTCCCGAGTGCTGACACAGAGACTGTGGCAGAGGAGTCCATTGCGGACGAATCTTTGTTTCTTATTAGCACTTTAGATCCGTGGTATGGGGATATAATCATCTATCTCCAAACCCAAACCTTTCGGCCTGAAGCTTCCAAGGAAGACCGTCGAAAAATTCGGTTTCGATCCCAGCAATACAGAATTATTGGAGATACACTTTATCGCCGGGGGGCAGACTTAGTTTTTCGACGTTGTTTAACTCACGAAGAGGCTGAGAGAGTTTTGAATGATTGTCACTCTGGAGCATGTGGCGGTCATATGTCTGGGTATGCCACAGCTCAGAAGGTGTTGCGCGCTGGCTATTTCTGGCCGTCTATGTTTAAAGATTGTATCCTTGCCGTCAGAAAATGCCACAACTGTCAAGTGTTTGATCGAAAGATGCGCGCTCCACCTGCTCCTCTCCACCCTATAATTGCCGCTGGTCCATTCGCCAAATGGGGCATTGACTTTATTACTTGTAACCCTCACTCGGCCGGGGGGCATGCGTATATCATCCTCGCGGTTGATTATTTTACAAAATGGGCCGAGGCGATGCCTACATTCGACGCAAGCGGCAAGACAGCTGCAGTTTTCGTATTCAATCATATCATAACTAGGTTTGGTGTCCCACAAGCAATCATTACTGACCATGGGAGCCATTTTCGAAACGTCATGATGACTGAGCTTACAAGCCAGCTTGGTTTGCGCCACGATAGCTCTACTCCTTATTATCCGCAAGCCAACGGTTTGGTTGAGTCAATCAACAAAGTTCTAGTCATCATGATTCGACGGATCATTGGTATCCATCGAACGAATTGGCATAACATGTTATTTTCGGCGCTATGGGCATATCGAACTTCAGTGAAAAATTCAACAGGTTTCACCCCTTTTCAGCTAGTTTATGGCTTAGAAGCCATGTTACCTATTGAATGCGAAATCCCATCACTTCAAATGGCTGTCGAATTACTTCCAGCTACTTCCGAAGAGGAGAAACGGTTATTATACTTGGCTAAATTAGATGAGACTCGACGTGACGCTACTTTAGCTATCGAGACTCACGCGAAACGAATGAAAGCTCAGTATGATAAAAATGTAACCCCTCGAAGTTTTTCGGAAGGAGACCTAGTACTATTATATGATCAAGCTAACGATAAGCTAGGTGCCGGAAAATTCGTTCCCATGTGGCATGGGCCCTACATTGTAAAGCGAAAGCTAGCAAAAGGGGCTTATGAGTTAGTTGATTTTGATGGGGACTCTTTGGGTAAACCCAGAAATGGACTTTACCTAAAGAGGTATTATGCTTAAAATGATGGGTATGGAGAAATTTTTAGATAGGTTAGATTTCCTTTCTAGCTAGCAAGTGTGTTAGTTTAGTCAGTGTGCTTAGCTTAGCGAGTGTGGTTTTTCGTCATTATTCTGGCTTATCTTGGTTTTACTCTTGATATTGTAGATGTCGACGCCTCTCCAAACATACATTGGATTTGCTGATGGTGCTTGTCGTAGTACACGGAATATCTCTTCCGCAGCTTGGGTTATCTATTCGCCCTCTGACGAGTTAGTTTCTATGCATGGGGTAAGCCTCGGTCAAACAACGAATAACATTGCAGAATACAGTGCAGTGGTTGAATTATTATCCGAATCTATTTCATTTGGAATTCGACGTTTGATAGTGAGGTTAGATTCTGAACTTGTTGTATTACAGCTTAATAGAGTTTATGCCATTAGAAATCCTGTGTTATTAAGGTTGTTTTTGAGAGTGCGTCTCTTGGAACGTGAATTTGATTACATTGAATATCAACATATTCCAAGGTCCTTGAATACATTAGCAGATGCAATTGCTTCTCGAGTGTTGGACAGACATTTATAATAATCATGCAAGTAAATTTAAAAACATTTCATCACATATGTTAAACAAGATAAGCCGGTAATAGTGATATATATAGATAGAAGTGTGTCAAAAAAATATATACATCGTCTTCGATCATAGGTTTAAAACACCTTATGATCGGCAAAATGATAGTACAAAAAGTCAAAAATGTCACATGTGACTACAAAAGTGACTAGTCAATCACTGGTGGTGCTCTCTGTACGACACCACTGCGCGGGCTACCTTACGCAAAAATCTCCTAAACGGTCCAGGGACCGCGACTACGAAGCGCTGAAGCCTGATAGGAATGTCGTCCATAGTAGTCTCAGGTATATCTGCCGTGAGACGCTCTAGATCATGCTCCAACTCGGCTAGTACTTCTGCTGTCGCATCCTGTGGGGCCGGTACCAGTGCAGCTGGATGTAGTCTATCATAAGGCCGGAGGTTGGCTGGACGCTGTGGACCAACATCTGCATTTTGAAAAAGTTTTACTATTAATTTTGAGACGATATATATAAAAAATAAAAAAAATACATAACTAGAAAACTTGTGAAAATAAAAAGTACCTCTGTCGTCCCATTGTTCTCCCTGTGGAAGAACCATGTCCGGATCACCTCTGAAATCCATTCCGGCATAAGGAAAGTCCTGTATCGAAAAAACCTGGTCCTCTAACCAGTGAAAGTAACTATCTGAGAATCGAACCACCGCCGCGCCCTCGTCAGGATGCCGGGCCATCACCGCAACCCATCGTATCAGCTTTGGCTGCCGAGGACCCAACGTATCAACAGTGAGTTGCTGAGGGATCAGCATTGGAACTCTCTCCAAGGCAAAGCTCACGACTAGAGGCCCATATCCAAAAGTCTTTAGTCGTCCGTTCTTTGCCTTGGTCAGTTGGCTCTTCATATGAGCCGACACAGCTTCACACCAGTTGAAAATGGTGCCTTGGTAACAGTCAATTGCCATCCGCATTTGGGATCCGGAAGCAATGTGTAAAGCGGCCGCGCCGCAAATTCTGGTAACCGTGAACGCTATGACTTTGAGTTCACGCAGAGTGATGTGTTTTATCTCTATGCCTTTTGAATGGTGAGCCCCAGGTGTGCACCACTCGTCGCGGAGACTATCAAGGGATTGGCCACCCGGCCTAGTCCCCGCAAGACTGAGTTGCTCACCTCTATTTGGCAAGCCAGTGAGAAAGTATACATCCGAGGGCTCTATCTCGAGCTGGTACCCTCCTATGTAAAAGCATTGTTCTTGTACGTTCCATCGCTCAACCAGCCATTCCAAGAATCTTACCTGGCCCCTCATGCCCGGTATGGTCCAATATTTGTATAATCCGCATGCTCTTAGGGCATCCAGGGAAGGTTGATGATTTATTGCAGCTTCATCTTCCTCTACATGCTCTCTTTCTCTCCAATCTAACATGATTAATGCCCTGCATATCAAAAATAGCAATTAGAAATTGATTTGGGAATTTTTGGTGATTTTTTGAGAGAGTTGGGGTTTTGAAATGCGCACTTCTCAGAAGACGCACCCCGGCTTTGTAGCACAGGGCGCCCGGACGTGGCTGGCCTGAAGGCGGGCCGCGTCTTCCGACCATTTTCCCGTATGAGAAAAAGTCGGGGGACGCGGTTCACCCGAAGGGCACCCGCGTCCGCCGAGAGGCGCATTCCAAAACCAAAACCCCCCCAAAAAATAAAACTAAGACCTAAAAATTAATTCTAAACGGATAGAAATGCAGAGTAGGATGTGTAAAATACCTGGTTAAGACGGCGTTCGATTCCGACGGTCAGATTTTCCGCAGCGACCACAGGAAATTTCTTGTCAAAAGCTCCTTTTTCAACCTCAACAGTGAAACGGTAAAAATGATATGGTAAAAGGTCTTTTTATAGGTTTTTTGGATGAATTAGTTCATTTTTTACCATGAAAAGATATTTCTCGATGTATTTTTGCCTATTTTAAACAGGTATGAGTAATGTATTGCTTTTGTGCAGGACAAAGGGATTTCGAGAGAAATTGTAATTTTTCACAAACAAAAATATCAGAGTCATCTTTTAAGCCCTTTTCTGACTCCTAAAATATGGAAAGATCGCCGAGTGTTTCTTTTTACCTCGTTAAAACGGAATTAAAAGACGGTCCCCTTTTAGCTCTTTTCTGACCGCAAAATCAGGAAAAGATTGCCGGGTTTTTGTCGTTTCGAACTCGATAAGGAAATAAAACGACGTGTCCTTGATCGCTTTTTACTTTTCAGGTCAACGACACTATTATGAAAGTACTCCTTGGTCGCAAGATCAAGCGGTTCCCCCAGGTATTATTTTATACTTTTTCGGGCTTGAGGGACACAAATATACGAAAAAGTTCAACGTGGAGTCTCCTTTAGTTTTTTCAGACTCTCTAAAATTGAAAAACGTCGAGTTTCTCCTATACTGGGCTCGTTAAACTTTTACAGTAGAGGACCTGTTCAATTACAAACAGGAACGAACCACTCCTTCCTAGGGTTCGAATTTAAACTAGGTTGGACTCGTCCGAAGGATGAGCTTATAATCAAGCATATGTTATCCTCCTCAAGCTTGTTAAAAATAAAGAGGTACTTGCCAGAAATGGTGGGGGAAAAGAGAGAAGAATGAACCTGTTTGTCACCTTTTGTCTCAGAAGAAACTTTATTACCGCTCTTGAACACGACACTTTTCATTCACCTGGGTTGGGAAATCTTTTACCTCACAGTTGACCAAATCACTTTGAAAGTCTTTAACCGGGATTCGGGGATTAACTTTGAGTTATTTGTTACCAAGCCATCTGTTGTGTCGTTATGTGTTCAAGAGGTCTGCAAGCAAAACTTTCATCTGCAAAATACTTGTCATCCATTTGACCATCCCTGAGTCAGTCCTTACAGCAACATTTCTTCAACTTGAACAATGATTTCGTGTTGCGGGCTTGCCTGCAACGGGTCGCTTTCTATCGACATCGACACATTATCTAGAAAGATGACTTAGGAATCGACAGTAACTTGAAGTCTGCATGCATCAATGGCAGGTTTCTCGCCTTTGACGTCAGTTTACATCATTGACTTTCGATCAAAGGATTCCGTGAAGTGTTCGAAATCAAAACATCTATTCACATTTCACGGGTTGTGCTTGGTACTTTGAGAACCATTGACATTACTGGTGGTCTCTCTCACGCTTGTTAACAGTTTACATCATTGACTGGTAATCAAGTGGTTTCTACCATGTTCGACATCAAATCATTTAATCACATGGCTAGAATCGTACCAATTCGGGAAGTAGAAATGAAGACCCTGGATCTAGTTTCTACCATCCAGGCTGCGAGGAGTTTTGTTTTCATTATCTATGTAGACTAATCATAAACAGATGGCTGCGTCCATACTGTGTCTACAAAAGTCTATAAAAATGATGTACTGCAAGATCATTCCTGTATCAGAGTAGTTAGTCCATTAGTTAAAGTTTTGAATCTGAGTATGGGAATGCCTACCTCAGTGATGATATAATCTTATCCATGTATTTTGTGTTGAAAATTGCAGGTTCCAACCAGGTCATCCACAAGACAATCCTTGAAATGATAAAGCGCTTCACCCTTCCTAGAATTACAAAACCCTATTCTATTCCAGGCTTCGCACTTTAGGGGGCAATCTGTTACACTAAAAAATGTCACCTTGACTACTTACAGTTAGTATGGCTCAAATCAACAGTCATGCTACCCTCTTAGGCAAGTCTCATGCCTCTGTTATCCATCTCAAACTCAAAGAAGAGAGAAAGTCTTGTAAAAAATATGTTTATCTCTGGGGTCGCAGGTTCTCTCAAGCCTTACCTGCGGGGACGCTGACAATGTTCACAAAGTCTGCGTCTTTGGACGCTCTGTATGTCAAAGGACAGGTGCGTCCTTCTGTAAAAGGCAAAATGCACAAGTTTCATCTTAAAAAGGTTACTTGTGGTTACTTCTAGAACATTCTAGAGGTCGGTTTGATGAAATGGATGCGCCTCCAGTTGGTTCATGTATCTCTATTAAGGGGGAACTTATCCCATCAATAAGGGAGCTATCCCACCCAAAGAGGGGGATGATCCCATTGATGGTGGACCTGAATAACCTCTTTACAGCACTATAAATAAAGGCATTGAGCCAGAAGGAGGAGAGGTTGGAGCTATACATTTTCTTTGGGTAAATGCTGCAGGATTTAGGTCTTCCATTAGAGCCTTTGTGAGGAGAGATTGTCTTCACTTGATTCTACTTGGGAGAGGGTGAGCTTTGTCAAAGTAGAGGAAAACCCTTGATGGACCCTGGGAGGAACTTGCACAACACCAAGGCCAGGTTGTAAGAGTTTCTTTGTTTCGTTATTAATACAAACTGGTTTATTTTTCTCAATAGCTTGTGTTAATGAGTTATTTCATGTGTTCCTTGGTCTGCATGTTGAATATATGTTTTATTATATGAAATGCAAGTGCTTGGTAATTGTTTGATTGTTTGTGGTTGCAGGAATTGACTTGAAGGAGGAGCTCATCCGGATCATCAAGAACGAACTTCAACAACAGCGTTTTGGAATAAGGTAAGCCTAAACACTTGTAGTTTTCATATTGTAAAAGGTGTATTTAGAGAAAGATCACTCCATTTTGTCTTGTTTGTCATTAGAATGTCTTAGACTTCTAGGAAGGTCAGCTGTGTCCGCACCCTTGACCAATTCCGTGTGACAGTCCAATGAAAGACAAATTCCTTTATTATTTAGGTATGAATGATGCAATCTTAATCCTTAATCCAATTTCTACTTCATGGATTAAGTAAGAATGGAATGGACCAGACCTGCCAATCCAATGAACTTTCTTACCGGTTGGTCCTGCACCGTACACTAGGGAGGAGACATTATTGGTAAGTCTCCACAAAGCACTCGATGTAAGGCTAAGTTGGTAGAATTCGCTAGAAGTAGGCTAAATTCTGGCAGAGCAGAAAGGAGTTTTTCTTCACCTTGCGAACTCGGGCGCAGATTTTGTTTCACATCGCCGCCTCTCCTACAGATGGGATTTATGAATGTTTTATGGAAGAATATGTATATGAAGTTTCACCATGAAAACACCCAAAAATAAAGATACAGAGGTAAAGAACACTACATGCCTGATCATTTGTAAGTTCTCTACATTTGGCAATGAAAGGGAACCAGTCCTATGATGCAATAAAGTTTATTGCTCGAGTGTTTATATCGATGAAGGTTGTATGCATTTTTTCCCTAACTGTGTCACGTAACTATTTTCCTAACTATTAATCTAAGGGCACAAAAATATTTAATCA
Organism: Pinus tabuliformis; assembly: GCA_031772625.1. Lineage (NCBI taxonomy): Eukaryota > Viridiplantae > Streptophyta > Pinopsida > Pinales > Pinaceae > Pinus > Pinus tabuliformis. Next base: position 736,233,093 of record CM062811.1, read on the forward strand.
TCTAACATCTGATTTGATGCTCTAGACAAGGACATTGTGGCAACTTGGGAATTGTTTTCAAAGGGAATGCCTTATGCCGTATTTATTACAAATAATAAATATAACTAACTAAATTAAACTATGTAATTTTGGTTTAAATTATTTAATATATGAGTACAATATGGAAAAAGTATTGTTTCAAAATTTATTCCATCAATTATGAAAATATGGATATCTACAAATATTATCGTAACATATTTTCTAAGACCATGGAAATAGTCATAATTTTTTTAACGGTTTTAACCAATTATGTTAATTGTTTACATAGATGTTTTTGGAGTGAATTGTCAATTTATAATGGAAATATAAATAATATAAAATTAAATCGTTAATACAAATTTTATTTATTAATAGCTATCTAACTATTAGAAAGTGTTATTTAAAGATATACACTTTTTTGCATTACTTTTTATAATTTTTCCTATAATAAAAGTATAAGCATTGTAATGGTTTCTACTTGAAATTTTATAAATAACAAGTAGCTAAATTTTTCATTCCATAATATTATAAAATATGCATACTTAATTATTTTACTTTATTGTTAACCAATTCTAAAAATTTCTACATATAATATGTAGGTTTCTTTCCTTGAGAAATTTCCAATAGTATATAGCATGTAACAATCCACATTTCTTGCGGTTTTGAATAAAAGAAAATTTCCATGAAATTATAAGGCTTATTAATGCTATATGTTTTTGATCAATAGGGTACATCTACACAATTTTACAAGGTTAAGACATAACAACTCAAGCAAATATGACCAACTCAAATAAACAACAACTCACAACACACAAAAAACTCAAAGATCAATGCACCAACATTTGAAAGGTTAAGACACTCACTGGGGGGAAGAGTTCATTATCATAGTAAGATGAGCAAAATTAATAAATATACAATTGCGAAAAGAGAATCATTTACATAAGAGTTTCCATAGTTTATTATCTACAAATGAATGTACATTTTCTTTAAATTGATATTGTGAACCAATTGAGTGATACGCCATACTCCATATATCAAATGTTATTAACATCAATGAGTAGATCAAATTTCATATCACTTTATCATTGACCCTATATCTCTCTCCATGTTTCTCCCTCCCTATGTCATTCTCTCTCTCCACTTCTCTCCCCCCTTTATCTCTATGTCTTCCTAGCTCTATCTCTCTCCCTTCTCTTGCTCTCTCTCTCCACCTCTATCTCTCTCCGCTTTAAATCCTTATCTCTCTCCCTCCCTCTCTCATTTTCTCTACAAATTCCTCACTCTCTTACTTCCTCTCTCTTTGTTTCTCTCCCACCTCCCTCTGCCTCTTGATGTTAGCCTAAGCTGACTTTACCCAAAGTATGCATATAAAATAAATAATCTATTTTTCCAAGGAATTTCACTTTCCCTGCCTAATCAAACCTTTACAGAACAAGGTCTAAGGCTTCTTAATTAAACCTGATGTGGAAATTTTTATTTTACTATCCATAGTCTAACGCTTAATTAACCTTTGGGTGGAATTTTACCCAGCCTTCATAGACTGTGGTTAATTCTTATAGCTCATTACTTAACCCTCTGTTTGATTTCTACCTACCCGCTCACTCTTAATCATACAATGGTCTTAGACTTTGGTTACACTCGACTTAAATCTTTTAATTCACTTTATTTCTATTATAACCTCATATAATAGAAATATAGCAATAACCCACTTAACTTTACCTTTCCACATCCTCCCTGCCTTTCCACATTTTCTGATGCTCACCTTTATCGCGTTCACCCTCCATAATTGATTTCACTCCACCAGATCAATAGTTGTCACACGATCTCCATTCATCCTCCGGAGCTCAAACAAACTTAACTCTAGTCCATAACCTTATCAGGTCTGCTCAGCATATTAACCTACGCACACCTTCTCCACATGACATCCATCCGATCAGTCCACCAACGGATGGTCCTGATCACCAGATATCAGCAAGATTTAATATCATTGAATAAAACCTCATCAGGTCCATTTTTCAAAGATTCCTCCATACCTTCTTAGCACATGATATCTGTCCGATCACCTCCATACTTCAACTGAATTAAGATATGGCTCATAAACATTATCAGGTCTATTTTCTTAGAAACCGCTTCCTGCTTTGAAGCCACGCAAAAATCCACTTACCTCTTTATGAAACAACTCTTCTCTTTCGTGACCGTTAGGTTTGATCTCCAATGTTCATCTCTTTTTATTTATTCTACATGATTTAATCCTGGTCACCCATCACCTTCAACCTCGTTCATTGATCTTGTAGATCCAACTACTCCCATGCATCATCACTCAATTTCTTCATCCATCCATTTACTTCGTTTTTTATGCCATTTCTTCAATGTTCTTTTGTGGTTTTGGGTTTCTTCCAGGGTTCCAGTCTTTAGTTTTTATTCCACATAACTCTCTCTTGAGCTTAACTCTGCATAATTTAATCACTGTCACTCCTGAATCTCGACTGTCTTCCTTCGAGTGGACTCAATGATCAAACCTGATCCTTCATCTTCTGCCTCTTCTCCATGTTCTGCTCGAGCTCCACCTGCATACATGTATTATGCAGGACTACACTAACTCACACACAATTTATCATTCAATTTACTCAATCCTCACTTACATAATTCAGGAATTACATAATGAGACTCTCTGTCTCTCTTTCCTGATCTTCTAATCAGTCACCTCTATTTTGCTACCTGCCCACAGGGTTACAATCAAACCTCTAATTCCTAAGTGACTGACCAAATAACTAGCCAACTAGCTAACCATCTAACCCTTTTCTATGCCTTTTAGGCTTACATTTATACAAAAGGATTCTATAACCAATTTCTGGTTTAGATCCATAACCTTCTTAACAAAATCCTAAAATCTCTTCTTTATCCCTAAGGATCCTCTTTAACCCTCAAAATCATGAAACCTATTTATCATCCAAGATTTATAACTAATTCTCAAATCTTTCAACTATCCTAAATCTCTCATGTTCTCCAACATTCGAAAACATTTACAAATATGCCTCACAATACTTAATTAATTGCTGTTCTCATTAAAATCAATCAGAAGCCTAAATAATTACATTAATTTACCACTTAGGAAACCAACTTCCTTAAAACACAAGACCCCCTATGTCTACTAAAATACAATGATTTTTCTTGAGTTGAATGTTCTTGCATCAGACTCACAAGGTAGAAAACATTCATGTTCTCCTGATCACATGTCTTCATATGTTGATAGGAAACCTCCAGGGTCCCAAACTTTAGTTTGTAGTTGTCTGAAAGCTCTACACCTTTGTTGTTGCTATATGTCAGTTGTCTTCTATTTCATCTTCCTCTCCTTGTCAATTAGTTTCAATTTCTAATTGATCACACTTCCTGCTACTATCAATCTCGTCATTCTGGATTGCTTCATCATTAATTGCTATAATTCTTCAATCTCCATCTCTAACATATCCTTGCACTAGTACATACTCAACCACTTACTGCTACCTATTTCTCTCTCTCTCAGGTTTTTGTTGTTGTTTGCTAACTTCGACACCTTCACGTTCTATATTTCACTACACGTTGTCCATTGATATTTAAGCCACTGATTACTTTATTTAGCTTTTCCTACTTCAACTTTTTCTATTTTCCTTGAGATTGCTCTAATTACTGCTGAAGATATTTCTTCCACCTAAACTTCTTGAATATCCTTGAAGATATCTCCCTAAACAACATCTAATTTCTGGATTGAATCTTGACTTTCCCACAATTGGACATCTCTGTTCCATGGATTAAATACTTTCACAAAATCATTTTCTTCTGTCTTTACTTGGCTGCTCATCTGTCCGAATTTCCTCTAGCATTGGAAACTAAACCTACACTCACAAAAAAATAGTTAAAATCAAAATCATAAGGCCTCATTACTTTTTATTCCTTTGGAAACACCTTAGTATGCTACTCAGATTTTTCCTCCTCTATTAACACATCATTATACTGATTTAAATTCTCAAAAGAATTTATGAGATGGTTAGCTAGTTTCTCCTTCTCACCATCTACTTGAATGATTTATTCTCGTTCTTTTCCACTGTAGTGAACTCCCTCCTCTGTAATCATACTGCCATACTCTAAATTTCCTAGAAAATACTCCAAAAATTCAATTTCTTGTTACACTTCATAAGTACTTCATCACTACTTATGATTCCTGCATTTATACACAAATTATCAATTTGAAAATTACAGAGTTCAATAGTCTCAATTGTTGTTTCACATATCAGCTCTTCAGACTGAATTTTAACTCCCCTTTCACAATAAATTGTTCTTGTGTTGTAACAGCTTCAAACCTCAAGGTTTTAATAAAGTCTTTCTGTTGTTCCAAGTCTTCTACATGACTCAAAATATTTCAATGGTTTGCTCTTTAGCCTCTTCAAGCCCTCAACTTGGTTTCTTGATATCTTTCTCCACTTCTTCTTAATTTTGGTTATCATCGCGAGTCAAACTTCCGCTGCTTTCAGTCCTTACAACATGCTAAAAATTAAAACTTTCGCCAACTATGTACATGCATTTACATGAGACCTGTCTATCTCATCTTCTTTCAGAACATAATTTAGATTCTTCTTGTCTTCTTCCTCCTTTATGAAAATATCAACAAATTTTCCTTCCTCACATGTTTCACATGCAAACATACATAAATCATCATATTTTAAGCCATGTAACCTTTTTGTCTCACTTGAAGTTTTAGTCTTCAAATCTTCATCTTCACCTAGAACTTCACCCTGTTCTGGTTCACAAATGGACACTTCCATTTCCAACTCAGCTTCTCCAAGTTATTCAATCAACCACTTCACGTACCTTTGTTGTAGCCTTCTCTGTAACTTAGAACACTTCACTGGATTTCTCTTCAAGACCCAACCTTGTCTTTGGTTTTCCTCTAGTATAATCCTCAATACATTGAGTTGTTCTTTTATCTCTGCAATATCCTTATCAAGCTCCTCTTGAATCTTTCTCTTTCCATTTGCCTTGGCATCCTCCTTCTTCATTTTGTGTCTCTTTTCAAAACCTCTACAATGACTATTAGTAGTCATCTTCTTCTCCATCTCTATGAGTTCTTCACTTACTCACTATGAGCTGCACAAGTCTATGTAATAGCAAGTCCTCCCTACTACATGATACCTCATTAAGCTTCTGTCCTCTAAGCTCAGTCTTTTGGCATCTATCTAGTTCTCTCCTCTGGAACGATATGAGCACTCCAAGCTCTAGACTTCAACTCATACACACTTATGAGAACACAACTGTCCTATGGTATTCCAAAAAAAAATGAAATACTAGGTTTTTCCACTCTTTCTCAAAAACCTTTACTGGCTTCCTTCATCACTGCTCTTCATGTTGTGATCGTGTTGTTGAGATGCTTCACTAATTATTGTCACATGCATATCAATGATATTTAAACTAAAGATCATTCCCAAGATTTTAAAAGCTTGTTGTTCAACTTCCTTCTGAGAACACTCTTATCCTCTCTGTCCAACCTCCAATCGGATTCTTCAGTTTTGTTTCCACTTTTTCATCCAGTATTTCATTCGCTTTGTTATTTAGAACACAGACAACTTTCCTTGTTTGTTTGGTTCTATCAATCTTCACACTGTGTTTAACCTGCAAAACTCAACCTAGAGTTAAATAAAACAGTACCTGTATGGCTTCACAAGCAGTCTCTATCCACTCTTCACATTTGAGTGAATCTCCTCTTTCCTAAAGAAAACAAACATCACTGTGTTTTCTTTATGCTTCTGCAATTCCTTCTTAAGAGTATCACTTACTCTCATCTTATGTCATACCTTCTACTTATCAGATTCAAATAACCTGATCTTCACTTTCCTTCATATACATCTTTAAAACATAACACATAATTTCATTATTCTGTTCTGATATCAATTGTTTCAACAACCATTCGGCTCTGATACCAAATGACACCAACCTAAGATGACTTTACCACAATATGCATATAAAATGCATAAGCTATTTTTTCCGAGGAATTTCACTTTCCCTGCCTAATAAAACCTTCATAAAACAAGGTTTAAGGCTTCTTAATTAAACCTCATGTGAAAACGTTTATTTGATTATCCATAGTCTAACTCTTAATTAACCTATGAGAAGAATTTTACCGAACCATCATAAACTTTGGTTAGTTCTTATAACTCATTACTTAACCCTCTGTTTGATTTCCACCTACCTGCTCACTCTTAATCATACCATGGTCTTAGACTTTGGTTACACCTGACTTAAAACTTTTAATTAACTTTATTTCTATTATAACCTCATATATAGAAATATACCAATAACCCACTTAACTTTACCTTTCTGCCTTCCCACTACCTATGAACATTTTCTAATGCTCACCTTTATCACGTTCACCCTCCACTGTTGATTTCACTCCACTAGATCATTGACTATCATGCGATCTCCCAGAACTCAAACAAGCTTAACCCTAGTCCATAACCCTATCAAGTCTACTCAGTGTATTGACCTATGCACACCTTCTCCATGCGACATCCATCCGATCAGTCCACCAACGGACGATCGTGATCACCGAATCTTAATAAGATTTAATCTTGTTGAATAAGTTCTCATTGAGTTAGCTTTTAAAATATTCCTCCATACTTTCTTAAAATGTGATATCCGTACAATCACAAATTCAACAGATAGTCCAATCACCTCTAGAATTCAATTGAATTAATATATGGTTCATAAATATTATCGAGTCCATTTTCCTGGAAACCACTTGCCGCTTTAAGGCTACGCAAGAATCCACTTACCCCCTTATGAAACCACTCTTCTTTTCTATGAACGTTACGTTTAATCTCCACCATTCATCTCTTTTTATTTATTCTACACGATTTAATCGTCGCCTCCCATCACCTTCAACCTCGTTCATTGATCTTATAGATCCAATGACTCCTGTGCATCATCACTCCATTTCTTCGTCCCTCCCTTTACTTCATTTTTATGCCATTTCTTCAGTGTTCTTCTGTGGTTTTTGGTTTCTTCTAGGGTTCTGGTCTTTATTTGTTCTGCCACACAACTCCCTCTGATGCTTAACTCTACATATTTTAATCATTGTCACTCCTGAATCTCGACTATGATCCTTTGAGTGGATTCAACAATCAAACCCAGTCCTTCATCCTCCACCCCTTCTCTGTGTTCTACTTGAAATCCACCTGCATACATGTATTATGAAGAAATACACTAACTCACACACAATTTATGATTCGATAACTCAATCAACAGTTACATAATTTAGGAACTGAATCTTTGTATATATATATATATATATATATATATATATATATATAAACAAATGATTACATAAGGAGACTCTTTGTTTCTCTAGCCTGATTTTCTAATCAGTGGCCTCCATTTTCCTATCTTCCCCTACGCTTACAATCAAAACTCTAATTCCTAAGTAGTGACTAACTAACTAACCAGCTAACTAGCCAACCATCTAACCCTTTTCTATGCCTCTTAGGTTTGCATTTATACAAAAGGATTCTATAACCAATTTCTGGTTTAGATCCATAACCTTCTCAACAAAATCCTAAAATCTCTTCTTTATCCCTAAGGATCATCTTGAACCCACAAAATCATGAAACCTATTTGTAATCCAAGATTTACAACTGATTCTCAAATCTTTCAACTATCTTAAATCTCTCATGTTTTCCAACATTTGAGAACATTTAAAGATATTCCTCACAATACTTAGTTAATTCCTATTCTCACAAAAATAACTCAAAAGCCTAAATAATTACATTAATTTAACACTTAGGAAACCAAGTTCCTTAAAACACAAGACCCCCTATGTCTACTAAAATACAATGATTTTTCTTGAGCTGAATGCTCCTACATCACCTCTCCACCACATCATTCTCTCTCTTTGTCTACCTTCCAACTCTATCAATATCTCCCTCCCTCTCTCCTTCTCTCTCTCCCCTCTATCTCTATGTCTCCCTCTCTCTCTTCCCCTTCTCTCCCTCACTCTCTCATCTCCTTTGTATTTCCCTCCTCTCCTATCTCCCTCACTCTCTCTCCATCTATCCCTTGTCACTCCTCTCTCTCTACTTCTATCTCTCCATTTCATTGTTCCTCCCTCCCTTTCTCTCCCCCTCCTACATCTCTCTCTCTCTCTCTCTCTCTCTCTCTCTCTCTCTCTCTCTCTCTCTCTCCATTCATATGATGAAGAATTGTCACTCTATGTAATTAATGATATATGTAACCTATAATATATTTTATATTTATTTTTTTTTTGTGGAATGAGTTATGGTTTTTGGTCGTGCGGTAATAATAAGCTATGGTATTGAACGATGATATTGTAATAAAACGTATTTATAAGATAATAATATCCATGGTTAAGAATCTTATTGTTGGAAATAATACTGAGAGGGGGGGGTGAATCAGTATTATCACATTTATAAAACTTTTCATTTCCAAACTCTGATTCATATATGCTACTTCCACAACTTCTTATGATTATGTTAATTGATCTTCAATGAGTGCATTAGAACATTATCAACCATATTATCAGTTAAAAAATGCAGTAACATAGAATAGATTACCACAAATAAGGCACACACATGAACACCATGATATAAGGTGGAAACCCAATGCAGGAGAAAACCACCTGCTGCAAGTCATCTCAATCTTCTTCTTATAAGAAAATCCTTTTACAATGTTTGTACTGGTGCAGTCTTATACCAGTACGGGAGCTACAACCCCCTTTGCTCTTGTACTAGCCGATCCATTTACTAGTACGCAGGCTGCTACCTGCTACAATGCTCCAAAGATTTCCTTTAGCTCTTGTACTAGCTTAGATACTAGTACGTAGGTGCTGACCTACAATCTTCTCTCCTCCAGGTACCACATTTCATCAATTTTCAGACTGGATACACTGAAGCACAACACATAATCTGAAAGGCCACATTTCATCCAATTTTCATACTGGACCCAACAACAACATAAACAAGCTTCTGAATCACCCAAGCACTAGATCCATACATATACAAGTGAGTCATCAACCAGATCTAGTCCATCAGATCACATGAAGATAAGTCATTATGAACCCGATCCATTCATCTATAAAAATTGAAACATACTCTATCACTTCTCAGAATACTGTCATAATATCAGAAACCAGACATCACTTCAAAACCCAGAACACAGCAATGATAAACATGGACAGCTAAATATATTTCAAGAGAAGTACGCAGCTTCACCCATGTAATGCCTGCGTACAGTACGCACTGTTCCCAACTGAGCACCTGCGTACCCACGCACTGTGCCTCAAAGACTTCCTGCGTACCTACGCTCTGTGTCCAATGAACTGCCTGCGCACCTCCGCAGCTGCAGCGCTTCTGGTCCTGCGTATCTGCGCACCTGCAACGCTTCTGTGCCTGCGTATCTCCGCACTTTTCTTTCACTGTACCTGCGTACCTTCGGGTATAGATAATTTCAAGACTTCAAGAATAACCCAGACAGTCAGATCTACAGATCTGATCATGCGCCGAAGAGATCTCAATCCATCAGTAGATTTGCCTTATTTAGATCTAGACATTACTCCCAAGAGATCATAATATTTCAGATCTAGCTCTCATAAGATGTTCAACCCAAAAGCATACATAAGCCAAATGATCTCCTTTGCTTTATATAGGCAAGCTCTTCCTCAAATCATGGATCAATACCACGGGCCAAAACCATAATAACACAATACCGTCGGCTAAATACCAAGGGTTAAACATAAGAAACCCCACGTGTGCTTTTCTTTGCCTTGAAGTAAGTGAACTGGGGGTACGCACCTCCTGAACGGGATAACTGCGGGTATGTACGCACTTTATGTAACACTGGCCTGCGTGTATGCACCTTCTGTAAGGTGTACCTGCGTACCCCTTATTTTCTTCAATATTTGATAGCTGATCATCAATCTCTGTTGCTGACTTGAAGTATTGTGATCTATCACCTGAATGGGTTGCCATCAAGGACAACACTTTAGCCATAATGCCAACAATCTCCCCCTTTGGACTTGATGGCAAAGCTTACTTGTGAACTGTCATCTGATCCCTTTGTGCTGTCCGGTAACCCATGCACTCTGTCACATCTGATATTTCTTCTGTAGATTCATCTGAATGTATACAAGTGAGATGATCTTCTATGAGAGGGTTGCCATCAAGTACAACACATGCATCATAATGCCAACAATCTCCCCCTTTGGACTTGATGGCAACAACACCAAATCACTCTCCCCCTTTGACATCAAGGGCAAAGGGTTATGCTCCCCCTAAGAACATGCTCTCCTTGACTATAAACCAGATCTGTTGAAGTCTCTGAATGAACTCCCCCTTTGTATATGCCATGGTGCTCCAATCTGATAATGCTCTTTCTGAGAACAAGCTGAGATGTCTGCTCTGCTATATAGTGTTGTTCATGCTCAAGCTCCCCCTGACTGCAAAAAGATGTTCTACAAGAAGAACATGACTCTATATATCATAAATGACCTTCCTATCACCAAAAGACTCAATACATACATTCATCACAATGGTGATACATCAAAAGTTTACATATGATAACATCATTCATCCCAGGCATAGTGGGGAAACATAGGCCGTTACATGACCTGAAGAGATAACTACAAAAGAGACACACTATTACATAAAGACCAATCACCTAAGATAAATATCAGCAACAACACTGTATGATCTGCTTCATAGTATCTGTCAACAGCAAGGTACGTCTGCATCAACTCATTCATAACCATCCAGATCTACATGAACCAAGAGTCATCAAATGGAAGCATCTGCATTAATCAACATATGTACGAAACAACCTATCATCATATAGGTAAGATCTCATCATCATCATGTCTCCAACAATGCAACTTTGAATAATCATCCATGTATCCAGCCAACAATCCTCATCCATATATGTGCCAAGAACAATAAAGACTCCATGCAAGCATCATTAGAGAATCAACCACAAATCTGATCCAAGAACCATGTGAACAACTCATAACCATAGCAAGATGAATCATAAGCATTGTCACCAAGGACCATAATGCCAACAATGCATTAAGAACATATGCTCCCCCTAAACTGGTGCCATCTGTCAGATCTGATCATGCATATCAATAAGAAGAGTCAGCCAATAAATGCCTTAAGACAGGTACGTAGTTTTTCTTTATCTGCCCTGCGTAGCCACGCACTTCACCTTCTGCTCCCCTGTGTATACCCGCAGAGAGCCTTCTACTGCAACGCGTACCCACGCACTGCTTATTCAATCGCGCTGCATACTGTTACTGTAGGTACGCACCCAGAGACACTATCGCGCCGCGTACTATTACTGAAGCCACGCACTCAAAGATACTATCGCGCTGCGTACTTTTACTGTGCGTACGCACCTGAACCTCTGTCGTGCTGCGTACCCACGCAGTTCTCCTTCTTCTGCTCAGCGTACCCATGCAGTTCTCCTGTTTCTGCTCTGCGTACCCACGCACTTGCACTGTTAATCACCTGCGTACCTCTGATTAGGGCCGAATTGGCAGTCCACCAGTGTGCCATAGTTAGTCAGATGCCCAAATCTGATCTTGTGCTCGAGAGATCATACTTCATAGATCAACTTTACTTTCCCTACTGCCTTTCTTCAAACAATCATATACGCGATTGTGCAGTATCCAACTCGCGTATATATGCGACTTCCCTTTATGGAGTTTGCATATGAGATTCAGGACACTGAAGTTTTGTACTTTCAGCTCCCTCTGATTCTGGTATGTCTGTACATTGTGCTGTACCACCTTTTTCTGACTGTACTTCCTTTTTCCTCCATATCTTCAAGCGTGATGATGACATTTTCTCCTTTTGATATGGTGCCCACACTTTGTTCCTGCATTCCTTAGCTATATGTCCAAGCTTGTTACATGCATAACATCTTACATGTTTCATATTCCTCCTGTAACAATCAGTAGCTTTGTGACCAAACATATTGCAAGCAAAGCAATATCCATAAAAGTACCTTGATTGAGATGACCTTTCTGCATAATGATCTTGAACCCTTCTTCTTCTACATCTAGCTGCAACATGTCCAAGATTATGACATACATAACATTCAACGTTATTCATAGGAGGAGTAAAGGATTTTCTTTGAGGAATCTCTTTCCTTGGTTGATGATGAGATTGATCTTTCATTTCTTCGTTGATCATTTTAGATTTCTCTTTAGAGTTCCTTGCCTCACCTTGTGAACTAGATTCACCTTCGACAGATTCATAGAAACCAAGACCAGTCTTTATAGCAGGAGACCTTTGACTACTAAGAATATCATCCAAGACTTTAGAGCTATCTTGAAATCGTAAAAGCTTATCCTTTTCTTCTATTTTACCTTTCAAGATATTTACCTCAACCTGAAGCTGTTCTTCCTTTTCAAGAGATTGCCTTTTCAAATCTTCTTCAGCTTTTCTTCCTTCTTCCATTTGTTCCCTTAGTTTGAGAATCTCCTTTTCTTGTTCTTCATTCAGATCCTGCTGCATTTGACGAACTTGGAAGGCACATTCCAGCTGGGATTTTAAGCTGATGACTTCGTTGTCTTGTTTTTCAATTGCTTGATGTAGATCTTCATTCTGCTTCTTTGATTCTTCAAGATCTCCCTTTAGTGAGAGGATTGTAGCTTCAAGAGTTTCATAGTAGCTGGATCTATCTTTGAGTTTCTTGATGGTTGTGCTTCTTTCGTTGACTTCTTTTCTTAATGATGTCACTTCATGCTGCAATTTTTGACATTGGTCTTCCTTGTCCTTGAGTAGTTTTCTTACCTTGTTTCCTTCTTCTAGTTGGGCCTTTAGTTTGGTAGCTTCTTCTTTGAAGTCACATTCCCTTTTGTTCAATAGATCTTGTTGATCTCTAATTTTGTCTGTCAGCCTTTTAAATTCTGCCTCTATTTGATATCTTTCTTGTTCACCCATAAGAGCAAGTTCAGTAGTTTCACTATCACTTCCATCTCTTTCACAAGGAAATATAGCTGGAACATCAGAGGATAACACATTCATACCTAATAATGATTCTGAATCTGATTCTGAATCTGAAGAGCTTCTTATGCCTAATCCCCAATCGATTCTCCCACTGTCATAGTTCTTCTGAGATGCTTTCCTTTTCTTAGGTGCTTTCTTCTTAAGCTTCTTTCCCATTGTTCCACGGATCTCCTTCAAGCGATCAAGCTTCTATCAAAGGACCTGCTCTGATACCAATTGTTGGAAATAATACTGAGAGGGGGGGGGGTGAATCAGTATTATCACATTTATAAAACTTTTCATTTCCAAACTCTGATTCATATATGCTACTTCCACAACTTCTTATGATTATGTTAATTGATCTTCAATGAGTGCATTAGAACATTATCAACCATATTATCAGTTAACAAATGCAGTAACATAGAATAGATTATCACACATAAGGCACACACATGAACACCATGATATAAGGTGGAAACCCAATGCGGGAGAAAACCACCTGCTGCAAGTCATCTCAATCTTCTTCTTAATAAGAAAATCCTTTTACAATGTTTGTACTGGTGCAGTCTTATACCAGTACGGGAGCTACAACCCCCTTTTCTCTTGTACTAGCCGATCCATTTACTAGTACGCAGGCTGCTACCTGCTACAATGCTCCAAAGATTTCCTTTAGCTCTTGTACTAGCTTAGATACTAGTACGTAGGTGCTGACCTACAATCTTCCCTCCTCCAGGTACCACGTTTCATCAATTTTCAGACTGGATACACTGAAGCACAACACATAATCTGAAAGGCCACATTTCATCCAATTTTCATACTGGACCCAACAACAACATAAACAAGCTTCTGAATCACCCAAGCACTAGATCCATACATATACAAGTGAGTCATCAACCAGATCTAGTCCATCAGATCACATGAAGATAAGTCATTATGAACCTGATCCATTCATCTATAAAAACTGAAACATACTCTATCACTTCTCAGAATACTGTCATAATATCAGAAACCAGACATCACTTCAAAACCCAGAACACAGCAATGATAAACATGGACAGCTAAATATATTTCAAGAGAAGTACGCAGCTTCACCCATGTAATGCCTGCGTACAGTACGCACTGTTCCCAACTGAGCACCTGCGTACCCACGCACTGTGCCTCAAAGACTTCCTGCGTACCTGCGCTCTGTGTCCAATGAACTGCCTGTGCACCTCCGCAGCTGCAGCGCTTCTGGTCCTGCGTATCTGCGCACCTGCAATGCTTCTGTGCCTGCGTATCTCCGCACTTTTCTTTCACTGTACCTGCGTACCTTCGGGTATAGATAATTTCAAGACTTCAAGAATAACCCAGACAGTCAGATCTACAGATCTGATCATGCGCCGAAGAGATCTCAATCCATCAGTAGATTCGCCTTATTTAGATCTAGACATTACTCCCAAGAGATCATAATATTTCAGATCTAGCTCTCATAAGATGTTCAACCCAAAAGCATACATAAGCCAAATGATCTCCTTTGCTTTATATAGGCAAGCTCTTCCTCAAATCATGGATCAATACCACGGGCCAAAACCATAATAACACAATACCGTCGGCTAAATACCAAGGGTTAAACATAAGAAACCCCACGTGTGCTTTTCTCTGCCTTGAAGTAAGTGAACTGGGGGTACGCACCTCCTGAACGGGATAACTGCGGGTATGTACGCACTTTATGTAACACCGGCCTGCGTGTACGCACCTTCTGTAAGGTGTACCTGCGTACCCCTTATTTTCTTCAATATTTGATAGCTGATCATCAATCTCTGCTGCTGACTTGAAGTACTGTGATCTATCACCTGAATGGGTTGCCATCAAGGACAACACTTTAGCCATAATGCCAACACTTATTATATTGTAAGTGTATTGTAAGTATTAAGCTATTATGTGCTTATTAATTAAAATTAAAATATGGTTATGGAATCATTATTAGTCCCCACAATGAAAGGACCCTAACAATCATTTTTTTCATTAATCACTAATAGTTTATAGTTAACCAATGCAAATTATAATGTTTAACTGTAAAAAATAACTTATTTTTTTCAAGATTATTAAGAAAAATATTTTTTGAAACATTTCATTGCACCATAACTTGAAGGTCTTATTGCAGTCTTTGAAAAATATAATGTCACGTAGATAATTGCATTGCATATTTTATGCCATAAGCTATAGATATGGTTGAAATATTAAAGCATTATTTTTAGATATTTTTTGTAGTAATTTTTTATTTTGAAGCTTTGTAGGAAAACCATCCATAAATAAAATCCTTGAAAAATAGCTTATAGTCATGTAAATAACATATTTGTCATCAATTACTTCCCACAATAATTTAAGAAAGTCTTTGCATAATAAATATACTTATGAGGAGTTCCCACCATTATTCAAGTTTTCCTTAGCACTTATGTTGGAGTAAAATTGTAAATATGTAGGATTACTAGTTGTTACTACCCACCAAAATTTATGCAAGTTCTTATGTTGAGTAAGCAATTTACATATCCACTTCACATATCAATTTATTAGTCACTATTAAAGAAATACTATAGGATGATTTGTATATTTTCCACTATTAATTTAGTATTGACCAATGTTATAAATATTTATGCAATTTTTCCTGTAACATAATTTCTAACTTGGGTTGGAGGATTCAGTATCCCCGCAAAACAAAACTACAATATAATAAATTGAATTTTATAAATTTTATTACATTAACCTTTTTATTAATATTTGAGGAAAGATATAAATGTTTACACACATTTACAAACACTAGAAAATCTCCCCCATAAAAGGTTGTATATTACTTTTAACCTCTTACTATTTTCTAACTAAGTTGACATAAAAATGTTCATGTTAAATGTTAAAATTTACAAACATTTATGCCTCTGCATCTCCCACTATATTGTGTTGTACATCACCTCTCAGTGCAACTATCCTAGATCCATATGAACCCCAAATATATCAAGTGTCGAGACAGACCTATATTGGGTTGTATAGCACCTCTCGGTGAAACTAGTATAGATCCATATTAACCACAAATATATCAAGAAACTAGCCTAGATCCATATTAACCCCAAATATATCTAGCAAGATAGATCAAATCTTTTGATGTGAAAAACCACTTTTTTAAGTGAAAAACATGAGGAAATATTTTCACCTTGGGCAATTTGATCCCTCTTAGTACTTGATATATATGGGGTAAATATGTAAATCCCTCTTAATGCTCGATATATATGGGGTTAAGATGGATCTATGTTGGTTTGAGTCATGCATGGTCACACAAAATTTGTTGAACATATAATTGTTCTCATAATTTTAAATATGCTAAATATTTATCATATTGATCTAGTTATTTTAATTTTAAATTTACCCAGTTAACTTATTTTATTAGATATACAGACTGCTAATAACTTGAATGATGAAAAATGATGAAATTACTTTTTTTAATGCAAAGTGACAATGAAACAATGTTGAATGATAGAAAATTTGAATAATACAAATTGAGTCAATTATAAATATTCTTCATTGTGATCATTCTCAAAATATTTTCTTCTACTTTTCTTATTGCCAACATTCTAGTTTTCCCATCTTTTCCTATCGATCATATGAGAAAGGAACTTGAAACCCTAGACCGTTCAAATCTTTAAGTAGAGATATTATAGTAAATGTCATACCTTGTCTCTCTTTCTCTCTAATATTAATAGTAGCTTTCTCCATTATCAATCATTGTGATTCTAGGAAGCGTTAAACCCAAAGTAAGATTTAATAGTAATTTCTTTCTATTACCTCGTTCGAATACAAAGTGAATAACAATGTTGAATGATGGAAAGAAGGAATAATAAGAATGTAGTCAATTACAAATAGTTTATAGTTAGATTTTCAAACATTTTAGGTAAGTGATGATTTTATTTAAGATGAAAAATCAAGTATTTTATTTATGGTTGAATTATTGTAACAAAGAAATCAGTCAATGCACACTATTAATTTAATTACTTTGAAAGTAATTTACATTATACATCTAGTTACATGAAATTAAAAATCAACAACTGCATTGAAATCAATTCATCTAGTGCAAGAAATCGAATAGTATTAGAAAACAACATATACAATGAAATCAATGCATCTAGTGAAAGCAATCAAATATTATTAGAAATCAACATCTACATTGAAATCAATGCATCTAGTGAAAATAATTAAATAGGACTAGAAATCAATAACTACATTGGAATCAAAAGATCCATCGTAACAATCAAATAGGATTAGGAATGAAAATCTACACTGAAACTAATGCATCTATTTCAATGAAAAAACAAAATATTCCTGGCTTTCTAAATCCAACTTCTTTTACCTTTTGTAAAATATTGATTTCCTATCTCTCTATGTTTCATAATATTCAATATTATATAATACTATATAGTATATGTATTTTTATTTAAGTGCCTCTTTCTTCTTTCCTCTTTATCTCCCCTCCATTATTGTGTAAATCTCCCTCCATCTGTCCTCTATCTCTCTCTCTCTTTGTGTCTCTCTCCCTCTATTTGTCTCTCTCTTGTTCCCTCTCTATATGCTACCATCTATATTCATATTTCCCTCCCTCTCTCCTTATCTCACTGCCCCACACATAAACAATTTCTCTCTCCATATTTATCTATATCTCTCTACCCTGCCATATATATTTATATTTCCCTCCATACCTCCTTTTCTATCTCTTTATCTCATAGTACCACACATAAACAATTTCTCTCTCCATATTTATCTATCTCCCCCCTCCTCCCTGTCTCTATCTCTATGTTCTCCCTTCTCTCCCCTCTCAATCTGTATCAATATCTCCCTTCATCTCTCCTTAATTGTCTCACTAAATCATCCCCCAAACATACACACTCTCTCTACATATCTATCTATCTCTCACACTCTCTCCACACAAAAAAATATCTATATCTATATCTATATATATATATATATATATATATATATATCCCTCTCCCTCTTCCCTCTCTCTCCATCTCTCCCTTGTCACTACCTCCACCTATGGACCCCTATCTCTCTACATTTTTTTCTTCCCTCTCCCACTCTCCCCCTCAAACTACACCCCACTCTCCTTCTCTATCGCATGTCCTCACTCTCTTCTTTCATCTATCTCCCTTTCCCTACCACCTCCATCTTTCTCTACCCCCCTCATTATCTCTCTCTATATACCCTTGAACTTTGTCACTATCTCCAAGGATAATTTTAGGGGCGAATGTTCGCCCTTTGGCGAAATTAAGGGGTTTTAAATTTTTAGTGGGCGAATATTTTGTATCATAGTACATTTTTACAAATCACCTCAAATAGCCCACCTTATTTTAAGGGAGAGGGTAAAAAAGGCAAATTTAGCCCTTGAAATTAGGACTTACAACCTTCCATTCGCCCATTTTCAAGAATAGGTTTTATTTAAGTGAATCCATTCGCCCATTTTCAAGAATAGGTTTTATTTAAGTGAATCCTATGGGCCAAATACCATATTTATAAAAGAGGTATGGTAAATTAATAAAAATATAAATAAATGAGAGGTATGGTAAATAAATAAAACATTTTTTATATTTACTCTATAAGTCACCTTATATACATGTAAGGGTGTAAACAAATAAAAATATAAGTAAAGTGGAGGTATGGTAAATAATAAAAACGTCTTTTTATACTTACTCAAAAGGTATGTTAAATAAATATAAATATAAATAAACTAGACGTATCGTAAATAAATAAAACCTCTTTTTATATTTAGTCCATAACCCTCGTTCTATTTATGAAGGCTCAAGAAAGAGGTTTTATTTAAGTGAATCTTATGGGCCAAATACCATATTTGTAAAAGAGGTATGGTAAATTAATAAAAATATAAATAAACGAGAGGTGTGGTAAACAAATAAAACATTTTTTTATATTTACTCCATAAGTCACCTTATATTTACGAACACTCAAAAAATGGGTTATATTTAGGTGAAACCTATGGAAAAAATACTATGGGACAAATACCATGGACTAGATTGTTATTAATACCATGCAAAAAACCATTATTAACCCTAATATTAGAATTAATAAAAATAAAAATGGCACATGGTATTGACCCATGGTATTCACCAAAATGACACATGGTATTGACCCATGGTATTCACCTGGAATGTAGCCTATTTAAATGGGGGAATTAAACCATCATGTAGCCTATGCTAAGATTCACTAGGACTTTACAAAGTTTTATTATTTAGTGAAAGACTCGCCAAGATCTTACAAGATTTTATAATTGAGTAAAATAATTTTATAATTGAGTAAAATATTCGCCATGCTTGGTGAGAGATTCGTCAAAAAATTATATATACATATTATATTATTGATAAAATCGCCTTCCATTTTTCCTATATATCATGGAGATTCGCCCATTTATTATATTTATAAATTTAGGGGGGGTTCTTAAAATTTTCCCTGACTATCTCGCTCCCTCTCTCTCTCTCTCCCCCTCTCTCGCCCCTCAACCTCTAAGTCTCCATCTCACTTTTCCACTTTTCGCCCTCCCTCTCTCTTCTTCTTCCCTCTATCCTCTCTTCTACCCTCCTTGCCTTACTCTCTCTATCTCTCCCTCGGCATCCCTCCATCTTTACTTCTATCTCTTTGTATATTTTATTACATTCCTCTTCCCCCCCCCCCGCCCCCCCTCCCCAACTCCATCTCAACCTCCCTCTCTCCCTCACCTTCTGTCTCTTTGTCTGTTTCTCTCTGTCTCTCTCTCCATATGATAAAAAATTGTCACTTTTTGTAATCAATGATAAGGTATAATATATTTTACAATTTAATTTTATATTGTGAAATGATTCATGGTTTTTGGGCATGAGGTGATGTATTTATCATTTATGGTATTAGCCCAGGGTATTGTAACAAAACCGATTTACAAGTTAAAAATATCAATGAGAAAGAGGGGGTGAATATCCATGGGTAAGAATCTTGTTATAATGCAGGTATTGACATTTTATGTGCTGATTAGTTAAATTGAAATATGGTTATGTTATCAATAGTAATAATATCCAAGTAAACACTTTATCAATCAATTTGTTTGTTGATCACTATTAGTTTAGCATTGACCAATGAAAATTATAATGTTTATCTTTAAAATAAATTATAATTTTCAATGTTATTAAGCAACAAAATTCCCAAACATTTGATTGCACCATCAATTGAATGTCTTATTGCATCCTTTGCACAGTATAACTCCATGTGAATAATTGTGTTACAAGTTTATGTCATAATTTACGGATATGATTGCAATATTCACACATTACTTTTAGATATTTGTGTAGTGATTTCTATTCTCAAGTTTTGTAGGAAAACCATCCAAAAATAAAATAATTGAAAAACTAAATAACATATTTACCATTAATTACTTCCCACGACAATTTAAGAAAATATTTGAAAAAGTAAATGGATAGGAATAACATGCAATTAAATATGGATACCAGGAATTACTTCCTACCATTATTTATGTCTTAGAAACTATAAATTCGCACTAGTGATTACAAACCACCAAAATTTATGGAAGCTATTTTGCAGAAGTAACTAATTCACTTATCCACTTCACATCTTAATTTATTAGTTCCTTCCAAAGAAAGACTAGACGGTCATTTCTATAATTTCTAACTTCAGTTGGAGGGTCTAATTTTCCCTAGAAAAAAATTTACATTATAACAAATTGAATTTTATTATTTTTATTTTTTATCATGTTATTAATAATTGAGCTAAGAATTTTTACTCTCATTTACAAACACTACAACATCTCCTTGATACTAGGCTCTATATTACTTTTAACCTTTTATTATTTTTTAACTGATCTGACATATAAAAATTTAAATTTTATAAACATTTATGCCTACAGATATCCCACTATAGTGGGTTGTATAGTGCCTCTCATCCTCTAAAAAGGTGCCAAAAAACTCTTATAAAATTTATAAAGAAAACTTGTAAATATTCTATTTATATTTATAAATAAATAATAAATAAATTTTAATATATAAGAATAGATGATTGGAAATGTAATGTTTAAATAATTTGAATAATGATAATAGTAAATGTGGATGATATAAAATAAACATCATTTTCATATGTAGTTTCACATATAAAATATGGAATATGCTACATATCAACTACATTTACTAATGTGATTGTCCTAGTAAACATCTACCTTCCTCAGGTGGATTTGTAGACCATTGCTAGGTATCGTTTATGTTGGATAAGTGTAGTTAAAAATGGTTATCAAGGTTTGACCATGGTTGTCAATGCTTTAGCAAGATAACCTAAATATGCTCGTGGTTGTTGATGGTTGACCATGTTTGAAGAGGGTTGTTGACTATTGACAATGTTTGAAGAGGGTTAATAGAGGTTTAAGAGACTTGATTAATTTCGACTATAGTTTACTATGGTTACATTAATCTAGCAATGTTACATTCATGTAGATGACTACTTCATTAGTACATTCATGTAGATGAGTACCTAATTAGTACATTCATGTTAGATTAATGTTAACATTAGAGTTATGGTTACATTAATGGATGGAGGGGGTTGACAAGGTTGACCATGGTTGATCAAGCTAGACATTGATTGACTAAGGTGAGTATAGTTTGCTATGGTTGAGCTTAATTGACTATGGGTGACCATAGTTGAACTTCTTTTAGAAAGATATACTATGGATTACCATGGGGAACCTGGTTGACCTTGGTTGCCAACATTTACCTATAAAAGTCTATGGTTGACCAAGTAGACAACCGTGC
The DNA here is from genome assembly GCA_031772625.1 of Pinus tabuliformis. NCBI lineage: Eukaryota > Viridiplantae > Streptophyta > Pinopsida > Pinales > Pinaceae > Pinus > Pinus tabuliformis. The sequence continues at coordinate 736,254,949 of CM062811.1, forward strand.
CATATTTGACCATTGTTAGTTATGTTAGCCATATTAATTATATGAAACATATTTTCACCTTTAAAAAACCATACACTATAGGTAAATCTCTACCTTTCTTTCACCCCAAAAAAAAGATTAACACCGCACAACAAATAATTTCAATGATTTTGCTAAAAGTATCGAAACTAAGTGAGGGTGCCTTTAAAAAAATTACATCTTCTATTTTGCAACTATGCTTATGTTACTTTTCGTGTATTAAACTATAGTAAATTTAGAGCTATGGATATTGACCTTTATTCATTGAATTCGAATTCAAGATTACCTACAGAAATAATATTAGAGTAGGAACATATCTCTAAATATCTACCATATCAAGTCATGTTATCCCTTGCATTCACCATATGGATTTGGGTAATTGAAACCATGGGAATCTCAACGAGTAGTGAAATGAAAGATCAGAACCGAATGGTCTACTTGTATCTGGAACAAGCAATGTCGGGCCAGACATGCTAACCCCAATCATACATTCACAGTCTCTATGCAGATTCCCACACTCATGGATTTAACGTTGTCAATGCAGTAATAGGATGATTCAAATAGTCTCTCTAGTTTATCATGAGAAATTTTGAGTTAGGTATATTATTTCTAACTAATTTTGCATTTCCCTTTGAGAACAACTCCCCTAGTTGTCACTTTGCACTCATTTGCACCACAATATATGATTAAAATTTCTTCCACCATTAGATGTCATTGTTTTAAGTGTCAACTGAATCTTGATTTGAGTAACCATTCAATTTATTAATCTACCATCCTCTAAAAGTGCCATTGTTTTAGCTGTCAATAGAATCTTGATTTGTGCAACCATTCAAATTTTTAATATACTTCCCTCTTCCCTTGTAAAATATAAAAACCCACCTAATCGATCAAAATAGCAGCTACAATTGTTAGTGGCAAGAGGTACAAGGTAACCACTATGTTTGTGATAGGAGTGAGAGGTTTCTTGGCCTCCTCGCCTATCAATCTCTTACTCCACAAGCTATACATTGTCCATGATATCCTCCACGATCCAGGTAATCCCAATCACTTCCTCCTCGTAAACCATAAAGGGGTTACAATATTTAACTAGACGAATATTGTCTTTAGCGGCATCTCCTTGAAATTTATTAAGCTGAGGAGAAACTAAAGCTCTTCAAAGCCGATCTATCCAAAGATTGTAGTTTCAATTATGCGTTGATCATGTTTCTAGTCTTGTTGACTTCACACCGAAAGATCCTAAGCTAAGTAATTGCACAAAGTAATTGGCACAATTACTTAGCTTAGGATCTTTCTTTAGCCACATTCATATAATGACGTTTAGGGCTTAAAATAAAATTTCCAATTCAATTTTATTATATTATCAATTTATTGTAATGTTCGCATTATTAATCTTTACCCTTTCCCTCTACGCTTACCATCGGTTAACTATGGTTATGTGAACTATATATATATATATATATATATATATATATATATATATATATATATATATATATATATATATATATAGTGATTTTTTTTATCATTTTTTCTGAATTTCAGTGTGAACGCCAACACCCAATATGGAAATGGGATATTGTTTGATATTATGGAAAATGAAAATCATTAATTTTATTATATATCAAAGGGTTGGCCTAGGTCTAAGCTTAGTTTGATTACAAAATAAATAAAAATAAATGAAGTGTTGTAAAGTGATTATGATGATAAATGAATTTAATATTATTATGACAATGGTGTATAATATTTAACTATATTGTTTTACTGGAAAAATTAATGTATATATAATAAAATATTGTTAATTTTATGAAATTATTTCTACGTATTTCTTTTATTTAAATAGGAAATAATATATTTTCATACTTTAATGTGAGTGTAATGTGTGAATTTCATTTACTCATTTTGATATGATCATATTAGATTTTTCAAACAAATCTTCGTATCTATTGTGTAAAGTAACGATGTATATACTGTATAATCAATTTTGATTTTACCAAACAAATTGATATAAAGGGTGTTTAATCACATTTAATATTGTCGAATGAATTTGAACTGTAAATATACATAGTCATATGAAGCCGTAATTATAAATGATTAATGATCTAAGCACTTAGAGTTGAGTAGTCAAAATTATACATCTAGATCTTCTAGCTTGATTTAAAGATGAGCATTGTGCATTTTTAATAGCGGGTATCCCCCTAATATTCTACTTTCTTTCCATTATAAATATTGTGTTTCATTTTTTATGTTATTGATTATGGTTGTTGTAATAAATTTAATGGTACATTGTTGTTGTTAACTTACCACTGGTATATGTTCTTACAATCAATTTTGCCCTAATTCTTATCTTTCATTAGCAATCTTTCAAAACAATTTAATCTTCCAATAATAAATAACAATTGTAGATAAAGTAATAACTGCAAAGAATAATAAGAGACATGAATTTACATCACACAAGAGCCTTTCTAATTTTCATATGAATATTGCTTTGTATTTCTCTTAGAATTTGTTTTCTAAGTGTCCTATATATATTCATAAAGAGAAATTTAAATTTGAATACTTGAGTTTTATCATTTTAATCTTTTTTGGTTCAATTACGAATTACACTTATTTTTGAAATAAAGTTTTATATAAATATAATGTATATGATTGGTTTATGTTTATTTGAATTCAAAATTCAAAATTTTATTATAAATTTAATTTTATTATAAAATTTAAATTTAATTTCATCAAATATTGAAAATTTTAAAGTAATATAAATAGTTTTCAAAAAAGGTAGAGGTTGAGACAATATTTAACTCCACCTTTACAAATCTCACCAAAATTTTCAAAGAAGTGTTTCTCTTTAAATTAATTAATAATTTTGAAGGAACCTTTATTTTTACATGGAGTGTTTTTAAAAGAAAATCAGAATCAAGGAGCATGAGCTAACTAATTAGTATATTTTTTGGAGGATGTTCTTTGTTAAAACTTGTTAGTTAAAAGTGAAGACATGAAGATTTTTATTTGGATAGAAATATGAATTTCCAAAGAAACCTTAATCACTTGTTCATGGGTTGTTTATATCGTTAATTAAAATGGCTTTGGCATCCTAGTCTAGGCTCATAGTCCTTTCTAGGATTCAAAGACCAAATGTGTCGATGTTGGTTATTCAAATTTACCATACTTATGGTAGAGTATGGTAATTTGATATTTTCAACATCCTTGAGTTCAAAAGATTCATATTTTTGCTTCAACTTGATCTTCTTATAATTTATCCATAATCATTCAATGTAGGACACTATGATCTAGTCCACAAACAGATGAAAAATAGAATGATAAAAATTTTTGCTAGAGTTTGAATTGGGGGAAAAATGTAAATGGATCTGAATGAAACCAAAGAGATCTATATCAACTGTAATAAATCTTGAATCCCAATTAATGTTGGGATATATAAATAGGGTGTGGATAAATTCAAAACATTCAAGTAGTAAAATACTTCAAACACAAGTGTTTCCAGTGAAAATACATACGAATGCTATCTCTACAATGCACTGCCTGGAAACTACACTAAATAACCAAAAGGAGAGAACATGATACTATGGATACTCCTATAATGTCAATGATGCAATTATTGAGACCCCCTTCATCATGGAAGAGTAACAATTTAGTGCTACTCTTTCCAATGGTATTGCCTTATCGTGTTTCCTTTGCAACATCTAGCGTAATTTCTAGTATAACCCTATTCCTCACTCTCTCCATACACTTATTTATTTTTTCCATAAAGTGGAAACCAACAATTGAAAGTCACATTTCTTTAATGTGAAATTCCATAAGGCATGACAATATTTAAGCAATTCATATATAAATGTTTTCTCCCATGACCTCTACGTATGATGACTCTCTAGAGGGTCGAGACAACAATTAATTTGAATTCAATTCAATACTCATGTCCATTCACCCTCCTTCTCGGATACATATATACTCAGATCCTTCTCCGCTCCTCCCCCTCTCTAGAATGTATTTATAGAAGACTGCCGCCTATGAATATTTTATGTATCGATCAAATTGTTCACCCACAAGTGTACCCTAGCCATACGTAGTGCTCCATCCATTATATCCATTTTTGGGAACCATTCATCATTATTAACCAACTGATCATTCAGTTGATATAATATTTAAGGCATAAGAGATATCATTCGACAAATATCATCTTTAGAATGATAATAAGATGGCCCAAAAAACATAAAACCAATGTGTTTATTCTTCTAATTGTTACTATTTCCTTACTCACGAGCTTATATCCATCTAACATCGGATTTATCATGCGCTGAGAGGTATCAAATCTCTTGAGGTGCAAACCTTATATTACATCCTGAAACTAATGGATAGACAGAGCTCATCAACAGGATGATAGTGCACATACTTCTCATGTACAACCCCAAGCATCTACGAACCTTGGATGACATCCTTCCCTATGTGCAACATAGTTATAAAAAGTCTCTCCATAGGTCAACTCATCACAGTCCCTTTCAAGTGTGTCTAGGATTTCAACCATTGTATCTTATATATGTTGGCATGCCTCACGCGATTACAAAAACAAAATCCACACATGTACTCTCTAAGGCTAATAAAGCAACCAAATTTTTTTAATGCATCCAACACATCCGAAAATAGTTTCACAATGCCTTGGAGAAGTATAATGCTAGCTACAGGCAACAACATGATCAACATTTGGTGCCACACAAGTTTCAGGTGGGCGACACAGTTTGGTTTCATTTGTAAAAAGAATGCCTTACCGAAGCCCACTGAAATCTCAGACCACTCTAATATGGGCCTTACACCATTACCAAGGTTGTGGGAGACAATTTTGAGCTCAACATTCCCCCATCCCTTGACATGCACACATTGTTCAATGTGGATCGCATTCAACCCTACTTTCCACGATTAGACACATCAAACATTGTAGAACATACAACATCAATAGAGATAATCTAAGAGTGCATGGAATAGGCCACAACTAACTGGATCATGGACACAGATCAAGAACACTTTCCAGAAAAAGATTCAATTGTATTAGATTTTCAAAGTTGGCTACCTCATGCACCAAGTTTAAAAGAATTTTCCCATCTCATGGAGTCACTAAGCATAATGGGGTGCATTTCATCCAAAGGGGGTAGGGATAATCTAGCTGGATATTGGTGGTCCCCCACTTATTCGATTTGAACCTCCACTATTGTACCATTATTTCTTTCAATTTCCATAATTGTAGCACAATTTACTATTTTTGGCAGTTTTTTAGGTCCTAAACTTCCATAGTCGTTTTGAGGCCCTAAATGACTTTTTTTTTCCAAAAATAAGGAAAACATGAGTATTTGATTAACTTATTTAGTATAAATTTGTAGTGCTCGTTGTTGGTGGATGAAATGGCATGTTTTTACCCAACGTTTTACCTTGTTTACTGTATACATTTTGCACCACTTTTGGTCAATTCACATTCTAAACTGCACAGGTATACCTCTTGTCATGTCATTATGAATCATTAACCAATGAAGCATAGTCATAGGGGATTATTGCCTAAGTGGTTTGCTAATTTGATTATTCTTGCAGATTTAGAGGAAGTATGATCAAGGTCATGGTTCAACAAATGGTGACCATCCAGCTGGTAATGTTATCTTGAGACATCAGCTGCAACGGTGGATCAATCTTTAATCAACACATTGTTATCTTTACATTAATTTTTTCTTAAGAAACCAATATGTAATTGTAGGTAGTCAACTACCATAATTCTAGGAGCTGTTAGTGTTAACAAATTATATAAGTAGAATTACAAGGCTGTGAAAGCTAGTAGTTAAGATCGCAGAGAATTGCATTAACATTGAGTCTATAACAACATACATGTATTATCCTTTTTATTAATGAAAATTTGATCTTTTGAGCATTACATGACTTCGTAATCTTGTGACAGCCCTAGTCATGGAGTTGGGCCCACTCTCACGACCAGGTGTTGTCGGATATATGTGTGCATATGTTATTTCAGTTAATTTATTTATTGTTGTGAATGAATTTTACTGTGTTGTTGTGAGTCTTCTTTTTGGTTACTCTTGTTCCTGTTACAGTCATTATTGTTGTTAATCTTATTCATTGTTACAATTATTTCTTGTTGTTACACATTGTTAAGATTACAATTGAATGTTCTGTACTGGGAAGGGAAATTGTGGGCTGCATATACTTTGCATGATAGTCTTGAAATAACTCATAGAACCCTATGTTTAAAATTAATGTGGAAGTGTGTGAATTGCATGATTCATATATGAACACAAATATCTTCGTGCCATTGTGGGGAGGCTATTAAGAGTGTGAAAGTACAACCAATATTGATCATAGGACTAATCTTGCATCCTGGGGAGGGAATTTTTCACCGTGATCTAGGTCCTAAGCATTAGAAATTTTTTGTTTCTGTGATTGCCTTGTTTTATTTTTCATAGGAACCACTCTCTCATCTTTGGAAGGGAAGTTTTTTATGTAACCCTATTTCATGTCATGAGCTTAATTTTGTGATTGATTTATTTCTTTCTTTTCATTCCTTTTAGGGGCCACTCCCTTGTACCCTCCTCCAAGTCCTGAGATTTTTATTTGCTTGAATGTTTTCCTTTTATTTCCTAATTGTATGAACATAGATACAAATAAAAGGGGTGCAGGAAGACCCTCAAAAAGAAGAGGGAGAGATATCGGTAGAAATACCTACATCCAAGAGATCATTTCAAGAATTTGGTGAGGAGCATCATCACGTGCTACTGTTAGGGTGAGATATCATACGCAATCTGGAGGGAAATCAGTTTCACAACCAGAATCCTACCCAATAACAATAGTACAATTCACGAAAGAAGAAGTAGCAAGTACAAGATATGAGGAACTGCATATTGCAAGTTCAGAGGAAGAATATTTGAGATAATTCTCTGCGTCATTTGATCGAGGTAGTGTTGTTAAACAACCTCAACCATCTGTTATAGAACAACCAAATCCAAAGCCTGTTGAGATTCCAAGTGGGTATTGGCAGATATTCATGGCTCATGCAACCTCCTTGATCAAATTTTCAATTGGATATTTTAGAGGTGATGCCCCTATGAAGCCTATTCCTTTGACAACATTACCTAATTTCCATGGTATTTCTTACGAGTATTTGGACACATTCATTTTTGAGTTCGACGTTCTTTGTTGGGGGTATGATTATATTTATGATGCTCTGAAATTGAAGATATTTTTCGGTACCTTCAAGGGCACAACTTTGAGATGGTCTATGGGTTTAGGGGGGGAATCTCTTGCTATATGGGATGATATGAAGACCATTTTCATTGAGAAATATTAAGACTACTCCAAATCTCGGTATGTGAAGGAATAAATCTTTAAGATTATGAAGAAAGAGGATGAGGACATCGAGGACTTTGTGGAGCACTTCCAATATATTTTGTAGAGATCAGGCCATCGTGATTTGGACAAGAATATTTTGAAAATAATCTTTCTCTGGGCACTAAGGGAGGAATATTTGGAACTATTGAATGTAGTAGGGAAAAGAGACATATCACATGAGGAATTTGATGCCATTTGCGAATTATACATCAAGTGTTCATGAGGAGCTGTGAGGCATAACAAGGGGATACAAACTCTGAAGGCATACAATGGTGGAGTTATAAGAGCAGATATTGGGAACTTGCTAGACAATTGGAGAGTTGATATCTTGAGCACACTGCCATCACAACTGGACATGTTGCAGTTGAAACAGAAGTAGATAGAAGCAGAGAAGGCTATGTCCATTTTCTATCCTCAATGTAGGAAGAAGCATCCGCTGAAGGAATTCCCATTAAATTCCATTGAGTTTTGTGGAATATGTGAACAAAGTCATTCCACTAGCACTTATCCATCTCAACCTAGGCTGAAGGTAGTTTTTTAGGGAACAAATGAAAAAATGGATCAATTTTATTTAATGGGATCAAAGAAATCAAGGCAAACACAACCATAGAAAATGAATCAGGGTATTCCTCAAGACCCTTCTCAGTATTTTAATAATCTGAATTTTGGGCCTCAGTCTGTACCTTTTTCACCCTCATGGTAGTAGTCTTATCAATATCCAATGCCCTGGAAACCATGGTACCCTCAATCTGTTCCAAACCCTTCATGGTCCCATAGTTGGCATGTTCCTGCTCCTCCTACTTCAAGAAAATTCTCCCAACCTATACCACAACAACATCTACAACTGACTTCTAATGTGTCCACTAGTAATCGTCCTCTTCGTCTGCAACTTCCTATTAAATCCAATCTGAATCCAAACAATCGGGGTGCTCAGCTGTTTGAGACACTCAACCTCCTTGCATATAATATTACCACCGTGGAATGTAATGAATTAAATATCCAGCCTGTTCGGGTTGTGAATACTTAGACTTGTGAATACTTAGACTTCACCAATAATTGTTGAACATATCGATGATCGATTCTCAAAACCAAAACCTAGAGATTCTACTAGAACAACTAGGGATGAGTCAATACAAATTCCTATGAAGTAACAAACCCCTTCACAAACAATTGTTACTAGAGGATGTTAGATTGGTCCACCTTATCTTGAGATATTATCATTAAGAACACCAAGTCCTCGTCCTAAATTCAAAATTTTAGGGGAGCTACAGAATTTATTTGTCAAAATACCGTTACTTTAGGATATGAAGGATCCATTGTTTTATGCCAAAGAAATTAACAAATATTTCTCTAAGAGACCTGGTAGAAAACTGAACGATCCACTCACTATTCACATTATGGGAAAAAGAATCAAAGATAATGTTGGGGAAGCATATACCTATTAAATACGGGGATCCAAGGAGCCCAAAATATGACAATACAAATTAATGGTCTTGACATACCAAATGTACTAGTATATTTGGGGGGAAAATTAATGTTATAACCTCTACAACTATGATTACTTTGGGTCTGCAAAACCTTAAACCAATTCCCACTGTCCTAGAATTCGTAGATTGGTCTACTAAAAGACTGGTAGGGAAGCTGGAGGATATAATTATTTCAGTAGACTCATTGCAATACCCTGTCGATCTTTTGGTTTTACATACTCAATCTCTAGCCAGTGGACACCCTTTTATTTTAGGAAGACCTTAGCTTGTGACCGTGGATGCTTACATTTGGTGTCAGTCTAGGAATATGGTAATATCCAATGGGGAAGTTACAAAGAATCTTATCCTTTACCCCCATACCAAACCAAGTTCGTTAGCTAAACTAGGATTTACCTTGATGAAAAGATATCTACCTATGAAAGAGCCTAAATCCGAGAATGAAGAATTTAGACCTATCCTTACCATCAATGAGGCTCTTTGTTTCAAGGATGAAACATAGGATGATGCCATTAACACATTTCTTAGTAGTCCCAACTCTGTTTCTGAACCAACCCGCCAGCTATTCGAATCTGTCATGAGTTGGAATGTTTAGGAAAATATGGAACTAGAAATAGAAGTTCAAAATGTTCCTATAATTATACCCCATGACAACATTTCTATATAAATTGAACTACATAAAACATTGAATATTAATCTTGGCCTTTCTCCCTCCCAAATTGAATGGTTAGTGAAGGCCCTTCAGGACATAAAGGAGCATTTTCTTGGGAGTATACAGATATGAAAGGAATCTGCTTTGATTTATGCACTCATCACATATATATTAAATAAGAATTTTGACTTGTCAGGCAGCCATAGAGAAGATTGAAGCTTGCCTTTAAAAACATTGTCAATGGTGAATTGCAGAAGCTATTAGATGTGTGTTTCATTTATCTGATACCAGACAGCTAATGGGTTTCCCCGCTAGTCATTATTCCTAAGAAGAATGGAAACTGATGGATTTGACTAGATTATAAGGAATTAAATAAGTCAACCTTAAAAGATCATTTCCCCCTACACTTTATTGATCAGATCCTTGATACATTAGCTAGAAGGAAGTTTTTCTCCTTTCTAGATGGATTCAAGGGATTCAACCAGATACAAATAGGTCCTGAGGATGAGGATAAAACCACCTTCACATGTCCTCGGTGGACCTTTTCCTATCGTGTCCTCCCATTTGGTCTCTGTAATGCACTCTCTACCTTTCAAAGGGCAATAGTAGGATTTTTTTTTTTCTGATCTAATCAATGATAATGTTGAAATATACATGGATGACTTCATCCCATATGGGGATTCTTTTGAAGAAGGTCTAGTAAACTTAGAGAAAGTACTTAAAAGATATATACATACGTTTGTTTATCTTAGTAGAATAAAATGGTATATGATGATGGAGGTAGGGATAGTGTTGGGAGACTTTCTTTCAGCTACAGGAATTTGGGTTAATCCTGCTAAGGTAGAGGTAATATTGAATTTTCCCAGACCAAAGACACTGACACTGGTACGTAGCTTTATTTTTTATGTTGTCTATTACAAGTGGCTTATAAATAATTTTTGTACGAAAACATTCCCACTTTTTCAATTGTTACCTAAATATGTAGAGTTTGTGTGGACAAATGAATGTGAAGCAACCTTTAAAGAAATCAAAGAACTAGTTTGTAAAGCTCCGATATTACGAGGTCCTGACTGGAAGCTCCCATTTCACATCTATATAGATGTTTCTCAAACAACAAGAGGGGTATTCCTAGGGCAACAGGAGGATAAGTATCTGTGTGCGATCTATTATGTCAGCAAGAAATTGACTCCTATTGAAATGAACTATACAGAAACTGAAAAAGAGTTATTGGCTCTTAGTTATGCTATTAATAATTTTCAACATTATATTATAGGGTATCCTACATTCATGCATACTGTTCATACAACTATCAGGTATCTGATGAATAAACCAATAACCCGTAGCCGTATTACAAGATGGTTGTTGTTGATTCAATAATTTGATATTACCATTGTAGATAAGCTAGGGAAAGATAATGTGGTTGCAGATTTCCTGTCTAGGATGGATACTAGTGATGAAGGTACCCCTATAGAGGATAGTTTTCTAGATGAACATATGTTTGCAATTTATACTTACACTCTTTGGTATGAATATATTGCTCACTATCTTGCCACAAGAAAAGTGCCTCAACACTTACCTTATGAGGAACAATGAAAGATTATCCATCATAGTACATAATATTCATGGATAGAGGGATATCTCTTTTACACGGGACCCGACGAGCAAATATGGCACAAGTGAGGATGACATCTATGATGTCGTAAAAGCTACTCATGATGGCTCCTGCAGGGGGAATTTTGCAGATAAGAGGACATGTCATAAGGTGTTGTAAATGGGGTGCTATTGGCCGTCTATTTCTTGTGATCCTAGGAAATATGTTCAAGGGTGTGATAATTGCCAATGGATGGTTCAACCTCGTGTTGGTGTTTGAGTGTGAATGCTATGATTCAACCATTTAGCACATTAATATGTCAATCTAAGGTCGTTTATTATTGCAACGGTATCGTGCAATATATATGTAGGGGAAAATTCATAATCCAACAATTGATGAGGAGTTCAATTAATTAATTAAACATGAAATCTGAAATAATAAATAAACTGTAGCAGCAAATGGAAATGATAACAATAACTAATCTGTAACGGCAAGACAATTCACAATATTCACATCAAACCATTATAGCGAAAAGAAGAAATACATTAATTAAAAGGAAACTAATCACAGATTACTTCAGTAGCACCTGATCACGAGAGAAAGCTCAACTCCCTGATCATGGCTATGGTAGAAAGAATCGAAGGCTATATAATAATCGTAAGATCAATATTTCATTTATAAAAAGGAAAATATAGAAGTCTGATGTTACATTCTCAAAGAAAAACCTTCAATAGCTTATCTACTCCCCTACATCCCTTCTCCCTAATTTCTATATTTTTAAATATACAAAAAGCAAAGGGAAATTTACAACAAAATTTATTACAAAATATCAATAAGCAACATGAGACTTGAGATATCTTTCTCATGATTTAACTGGAACAAGTCGAATTTGGTCATTGCAAATAGAGCAATTTGGAAAATGGCCACAAAATAATATTTGCAAATATATCCTTTGAAGAACCTTTCTTTTCTCCCAATGCAAACTGAATTTCTAAAAACGACTCCACAGAAAATTGACTTGGTTTGTTCTGAACAAAACCCATGTCTCCGATTTTTAATATTCTTCTTCGTGTTCCTGAAATGTCCAATGGAAAGTTATCATGTTTTATTGAAACAAAATTCTGAGTTGGCATATTTGATTATGCGTTGAAGATCAAATTTGCAATCTGCAAGAGATCTTGGAGGCTAAAACATGAGTGATGTTATAAAATTTTTATCTATAAACCATTATTAGCAATATTACTCATAATAATCATCAATTTATTAAAAATAAAGGAGAACAAATATTACTTATCCACAAGAGCATAAATAATTATGAAATGGACTTATATAATAAATTATGGTAAATAATGTAATAAAAGAATAGTACAAATGGATGAAATGGATGTTAAGAAGTGATAACAATAATGACAAATTAGGAACCCAACATCTCCCCCAAACTGAAGATGTTGCATGTCTTCATGCAACCCAATGCCTTTGTATTAACAAAGAAGGGGAAATAGCGGTTGAAAAATATGAATGAATAATCCTTAGTGGTTTTTTCATGACATTCTCCTAAAATTTTAATAAATTAAAACTTTTTCTATTTTACCTCAAGTTTTACCTTGATAAAAATGTGCCATGACATGTATGGATTGATATTTGTTGAAGCTAATGTATGCTGAGTTGATGTTGAAAGTGATGTGGAAGGTGGAAGCCATGATAGTTGAAAGAAAGTAATTAGAAAGTGTAGCAAGATTTCCTTCCGCCGAACTCATTAGCTTCCTTGTCATTAAGATTTCTATAACACCTCATGAGTATCCTCAATCAGTAATTCATCAGGATTCAAAATCAGAATTAGGCCTCTTTGTCCTATCCCAAAATAATAATTGTTTTGTTAAGTTAGGATTAAATAGAGATTTATTGGCTAAAGCAACTATCTTTGGTTAAAGATATGAAACTTGTAGAATAAAGGAATGATAAATTAGATGATACAAATTGTCAAATATCAAATATCCTAAAAGTTTCATCCCTAACATGTAAAGTAAATATTTGTAACTCAATAATAGATATAAACCATAACCACCATTATCTAAGAACTGATTAAATATTACCCCATGAACCATGAGTTCTAGCAAACCTTATATATGCAACCGTGGGGTTTATTAGTAGTTAGTTTTGGTAAAACAAGGTAACCAGGTAGATCATAATATTGAATTAACTTCTAGACCATAGGCATGGCCATTGCTACCAGTAGGCATCCATAGCTTTGACAAGGATGCCTTTTTAACCCATTAAGATGTCAGTGTCACATATATTAGAAATAAGTACATAGTTACAAAAGAATTTCAATTTACTTAGATGTCTACTTAATATCATTGTTCTATCTTGGTAACCAGTTAGTAACAATGCCATTCATGGGAGCTAACAAATGTGAACAAGTCAGCTCATGATAAGACCTCTTGTCCTTCAGTTTTATGACCGAAGGAAATTACCTTGGCTTGGTGACCAATAGTGGTAATGTCACTTTATTAGGACCTATGATCATGGTAGGTCGGCTCGTGATGAGACCTCCTATCCTCCACATGACTATTTATGTTTAAAATTCAACTATGGCTATTATTAATCAATAAAATATTACTTAATAGATGGGGTGGTAGGCGAGCTCCTTAAGAGCTAGGGATGGCATAAAAAGTTTTGTAGTAACTATTTTCAACTTGGGTAATTTTTCTTCTCAAAAACTAATAACCTTCAAATGACTGTTGAAATTATATTTTTCTTTGTTAAGAGTAGTGTTGAGTAATAGTTGATTAGATACTGATGGAAAGATTTAAGTACAATTTTGTGGTCATCATCATAAATTTTACAAGATCGGGGACTCGACAAATTAGGAAAGTTGAAAGTTGGCATGATGAAATCATCTTTGCATACTTATTCCTTAAATATAAGATTATGTTTATAGATAAACAAAGATAAATTGTCTACCCAATCATTACGTCAAAGAGGACCTAGACACATAAAAGTATTTCCCCATTCACCAAGTTAATGTCGTCGTGCATGATTCAAGTTCCAATGTGGATGGATAAGTGGGGGTTACAGATTGTTATGGATTATGGTGGTAATAATTGTGAGATGTACAAGTTGACTCGTTATTTAATAATAATGATGGCATTACATCATTGCTAAATACGATACATTTTATATTAGATGTAGCACCTACCACTCTCCCCCAAACTGAGGTATGACTGTCCCAGGTCATGGTTGGTCATGTCATAAGTGAAGCATGAATCAAATACACAGATTCAATCAAGGACGTACCTGGAGACTTATCATCATGGGTGGAGTAACAACATCGGGTTCTTAGAAAAAATTCTCACCCCAAAGTAGCAGCACCGGAGGAGTAATAGCATCAGAGGATTAACAACACCAAAGGAGTAACAAAATCCAGTACTTAGCAGCACCGGAGGAGTAGCAACGTCAAAAGAGTAACAACACTGAAGCAGTAACAACACCGAGTACCAAGAAAAAAATAATTTCACCACGGAGTAGCAGCATCGGTGGAGTAACAACATCCAAGGAGTAAAAACATCTGACACTTAAAAAAATTTCGGAGTAACAACAGTGACGAAGTAACAACACCCAAGGAGTAACAACATCTAAGGAGTAACAACACCTGATACATAGAAAGTTTCAGGAGTAACACCATCAGTGAAGTAACAACAACGAAGGAGTAACAACATCCAAGGAGTAACAGCATCGGATACTTAGAAAATTTTCGGGAGTAACAACATAGGCAGAGTAACAATGCCTAAGGAGTAACAACATTCAATATTTAGAATTTTTTTTGAAGTAACAACATTGGTGGAGTAATAACATCCAAGGAGTAACAACATCTAACACTTAGAAAATTTTTGGGAGTAATAGAAGCGACAGAGTAATAGTACTCAAGGAGTAACAACATCTGACACTTAGAAAGTTTTCAGGAGTAATAGCAGTGATGGAGTAACAATGCCCCACAAGTAACAACATCCAATGGATATGAGGAAACCATATATTGATAAGACTCGGGAACAAATGGGTAAATATGGTGCAACATCATGAAACTTGAGAACTTCCTTTTATTTTGATGAAGGAACAAAATTTCTGACTTTGAACACATGAAACATAAAAAGATAAGAGGAATCATAAAAGAAACAACAATTTATTTGAAAAATAATAAATAAATAAATAACTTAAGTTGCAACGGCTATGATTTTGACTACAACAATGTTGTTTCCTAAGGGAATATGAATCTATTTCCATAAAGAACAATCTGTTAATGGTAAATGAATGTGAATTTTTTTGTGCAAAAATGACTTGGATATTCAAATGAAAAAAAATTCTCCATTTCTCCTATTATGAATCCATTAGGTAATGAAAAAGTCTTCATGTTGTTGGTGAGAAATAACGGGAATAATTTTGTAACAAACTCTTATGATCAATTCTTTTTTCACGGCACCTAGAAAGACTTAAAATTTTATGATATTAGATTTCTTAATAGATGCTTGGATGAAAATATATTATTTCATTATCATCGCCTTCAAGAATAACTTGTTCAAAAACAAATCAACCTCCTTTATTCTCCTGGGACTTGCAAAAAACGAGCACCTACCGACAATAAAACATGTAATCATGGAAGAAGAGAGGTGATTGGGCTCTCTAAATCCAATAAATATGAAAAATGTTAACAAGTAGTTACTCTGTAAAACAAATCCATGGAAAATAAATAAAAAAGTAGAGTAAATTTATTACCTGCAGGAGAGCGTTGGCCAACCATACTAAGCAACAATATTTTAATCATAACCTCTTTTTTTTTGTTCGATTTGAGTGATTCAAAATCTAAATGCAAATGAATTCATAGGGATATCTCCAACTGAAACAGGTTTCACAAATTTCATGATATGGTATGTCAAATTTACTTAGAACAATCTACATAACGGACTCATTTTTGATTTCCCAACATAGACCAAGAGATGATATTTTAAGCATAAATTTTTCGTTTTATGACAGATTGAATCGATTAAAATTGGATATTAAAGTAGATTCATGTAAATATGTCAAATAGAAACAATTTTTAAATGAATAAAGAATTGATGGATCAAATGTGCGAAGGAATAGTCAGAAAAACAAAGTTTTAAAAGGTGTTGATTTACGGTAGAAAGTCAGTATTTTGGTCATAAATTTCTCATATGATATCAAAATCAAGTGATTCAATTTGTATTATAAAATAGATTAATATGGTAATATAACATAGAAACATTTTTCAAAAATCTAATCATTTGGGCCTCCAAAAATGAATTTTCCTAACTCTATTCCCGAGTTTCCTACTAGACATATGGTCAATGATTTGGTCATAATGTTTTTGTTTCAAATCCAAATTGAGTGATTAAAATTGGATTAGAAATTAGAGATAAAATTCTATTGAGGATAGAAACAGGTTTTGAAAATATGCCCATTTGGTCCCTAAAAACATGATTATACCGACTGTGTTTTCAGTGGTTTTATTAAGCCCACACGCCATAAGATATGATAATCAAGAATTTTTTTTGAAATGATGATGAGTGTTTGTAAAAATATGATTTTCAATATAATACATCTACATACACAATTAAATTCAAATATTTACCACTGATATTGATATACTTAGAAAGTTGCAACAAACACAATGCATTCTACATATAAAGAAATTTATTTATTTATGTACTTATGTATTCTATTTTCTACACTAACCTACTCTACCTTGAAAAATAAAGTT
Organism: Pinus tabuliformis; assembly: GCA_031772625.1. Classification (NCBI taxonomy): domain Eukaryota; kingdom Viridiplantae; phylum Streptophyta; class Pinopsida; order Pinales; family Pinaceae; genus Pinus; species Pinus tabuliformis. The sequence continues at coordinate 736,271,853 of CM062811.1, forward strand.
TACTTACGTATAAGAGTACTTCCAACGGAACCATTTTCGAAATAAGGCCTCAAGTGTGTACATAACCAAATTTGAGAAATGCATGTCAATAAATACTATGGTATGAGACACCAACTTCCCTGTTAAGGATGGTACGAAGAATTGTTAAAGTATGGAGTGATGTTTCAAGAAAACAATAGAGTAAAACCTGTCTTCAATGTAGTCTTGATTTCCCATAGTTGTCATATCATGAGGCTCTTTGACTAGGTTCCAAATTATGTTGATGCTTTCCTCCTTCACTTCCACCCATGAGTTTTGAGGGCCTTCCTATACCCCTTTTGTTTGGATATTTGTTCATGCAACTAAAATGTTTAAAAGTCACACGGCTCAAGACCTGGAGCAGGGCGAAAAAAAATATTCTTCCCTCCCCAGGGCCAGAGGATGATTCAAAAAAAAGGAAACAATAAACTAGCAAAAAGAAACTAAAGCTTAGGACCTGGAGGAGGGTGAGAAAAATCTTTCCCTCCCTAGGATGAGAGAGTGGGTCTTTCAAAATCAAAACAAACAAAACTTCAAGAAAATACTAAGCTCGGGAGCTGGAGTAGGGTGAAAGATTCTTTCCCTCCCTAGGATGAGAGAGTAGCCACCTTAAAATAAAAAAGAGTGAAAAAAAGCAGAAGAAAAACAATAGGAAACAAAACAAAATAAAAAATTACTATGCTCAAGTCCTCGAGTAGAGTGGAAAACCCTTTCTCGCCCCAGTATGAGAGATTAATTCCAGGAACAATGGCAGTTATGTTCTTTCACCTTGATAGCCTTGCTGGAAATGGTGCCAAAATGTTGTTGTCTGAGTGTGAATGCTATGATTCAACCTTTACCACATTAGTATGTAAATCAGGGGTTGTTTATTATTGCAAGGGTATCGTGCACTATATATGTAGGGGAAAATTCATAATCTAGCAATTTATCAAGAGTTCAATTAATTAATTAAACATGCAATGTGAAATAATAAATAAACCGTAGCAACAAATGGAAATGACAACAATAACTAATATGTAACATCAAGTTGATTAACAACATTCACATCAAACCATTACAATGAAAATAAGAAATACATTAATTAAAAAGAAACTAATCATATATTACTTCAGCAGCACCTGATTAGGAGAGTGGGCCCAACTCGCTCATCAGGGTTGTGGTAGAAAGAATTGAAGGCCATATAATAATCATAAGATCAATATTTCATTAATAAAAAGGAAAATACAAAAGTCTTATGTTACATTCTCAAAGCAAAAGCTTCAATATATGATATGCTCCCCTACATCCCTTCTCCCTGATTTGTGTCTTTTTAAATATACAAACAACAAAGGGAAAATTACAACAAGATTGATTACAAAATATCAATAAGCAAGATGTGATCTCAGAGATATTTCCATCATGATTTAGCTGGAACAAGTCGAATTTGATCATTGCCATTGGGGCAATTTAGAAAATGGACACAACAGAAAATCTGTGAATATATCCTTCAAATAACATTTCTTTTCTCTCAATCCAAACCGAATTTCTGCGCTCTTTCCAAAACCGATTTGGTCCATTCTAAGCAAAACCCATGTATCAGAATTTTAATATTCTTCTTCGTGTTCCCAAAATGTCCAATGCCAAATTATCACACTTTATTCCAGCAAAATTTTGAGTTGGAATATTTGATTATGAGTTGAAGATCACATTTGTAATCTGCAAGAGATCTTGGAGTCTAAAATCATGAGCGATGTTATAAAAAATTTATCTATAGACCATTATTAGTAATATCCCTCATAATAATCATCAATTTATTAAAAATAAAGGAGAACAAATATTACTTATCCACAAGCACGTAAATAATTATGAAATGGAATTATATAATAAATTATCATAAATAATGTGATAAAATAATAGTAGAAATGGATGAGATGGATGTTAAGAGGTGATAATACTAATAACAAATTAGGAACCCAACAAAAGGCTTCACAAGACAGGCAAAACATTTACGCAGATAAGAAGAGAACCTACCGAGAATTCCAAGTGGGAGACCATGTCTATTTACAAATTAAGCCTAAATGAAGCACAATGCGGTGTGGTAGTTGCAATAAATTGGCATGCAGATATTGTGGACCCTTCCAAACTATAGAGCACATTGGACCAATAAATTAATGTCTAGACCTACCTTCCCACATCAAGATTTATGATGTGTTATATGTCTCCTTATTTAAAACATATGTCTATAGCCCTAGGAATGTGATTAGTTGGCAAGATATGCAGGTTGAACCAGATGGAGAGTTGTTGGTAGAACCTCCGCAAATTCTAGAGCAGAGAGAATTAATGATATGGAGGTGAGCTATCACCCACGTTAAAGTGCAATGGAAGCAATTTAGCCTGGACAAAGATACCTGGGAGGATAAAGAAAATATGCATCAAGCATATCCAAACATGATTAAGCTATTGGAAATAAACACCAGGGACAGTGTTTCATCCGAGAGGTAGAAGATGTGACAACTGTAAGATTGTTCATGAATTCAAGTTTTAACTTTGACATTATTTTCTTTTTATAAACTTTGAAACTGATTTGTTGTAAGTGGAAGACTAAATGAAGGCAGTTATGTGGACTTGGTTAAGTTCCTGAGTATTAAAATAAAAGTTTTATATATTTTTAACTAAATCAAGAAAAAGTCTCCACACAGTTAGGTCGGTTGAATCACTTCCCACCCTAGAAAAGGGTAGTTCCAAGGAAGGATTCTTCTTATTTTATTTTTTTGGAAAAAAGAGAGAGTTTTGGCGGAATGAGAGGGAGAACAATGAAAGGATGTGTAGAGTTGATATAGGATGCTATGAAGGTGAGAAGGGAACTTTTGTTCTGAGGAGTTCGTGAGCTGGACTTGGCGCTAGTGGAATCCTTGGTAGATCCTGGCAAGTTGGGACTCTAAAATGGACTAGGAGTATTGAGGTTTGGAGACTAGACAACTTGGGATTTGATCCTACACTGTATGGATGAGTGGAAGCTCAGTGGGAGACTGGATTCCATTGCCAGTCTCAAGGTTGGGAGGAGAGACTTCTTGGTTGTGGTCAATACAGTTCATGCAAATTACATTACTGTAATTTACATTATGGTGTTGTTGTGTTTCTATGTTACAGATTGGTGACTCTAATTGAAAAAGGAAAATAAAGAAAAACAATTTATCCATATCTTTTGTTAACAATAAATAGAAGTACCCAGTGTTGTATGTTTATGCCGAGAACAAAATTAATTAAATAAGAAAGAACTGTGTAGTGGTGTGTCACAACAGTATATATATTCTTTTTTTAAGAAATTCAGAAATATGGAGTATAAATAGTAAGCTTATGTTCATTAAAAAACAAATGAAGAAGCATAATTTTCATGCAAAGAATTGGGATTGTTTCCTTAATATATAGAAGAAAAACGAGTTCCATGTTCATAACAAGAATAGTGTAGTTCGATATTAATTAAAGTGAATGTTGAAAAGAACAATAAGTAAATTGTATACATTTCCTTGTGAAATAGTGAATAGTGTGCAAAGTAGAAAATTTACGCATGTGGATAACGTGTGAAGGAGTCGCAATGTTGAAACAATGTTTTAATCAGTGTTTTAATTAATTGAATTTGGTTCCCACACATAAAGAGTCATTCTCATCATACTAATAGAAGGTTTCTCGAGACCATTGGTCGCATCCCACTGAACTAAGCCACAACCAGGAGGTGAATAGAGTCTGACAACTTCGTTTTCATCCAGAACCCATTATCTGCTAGGTTATTGGGTAACCAAGTAAGCCAGAATGATTACAGACACTAGTAGAGATCGTAGAGGTCTTGATCAAATGACTAAATAGGAAAATGGAATAGAACCACAAGAGAAAAAATTGTGCATTTGAACGAGACTACCTGTACCAAATTTATATAAGAAAGCATTTATTGCATATAGAGCTACAGAAAATAGAAATAGTCTTGTGATTTAAACAATAGATAGAAACCGTCGCTGGAAGTAAATTTTATCACGAACGTGGATAGAGCACAGTTATGCTTGCAAGAAAATGAGAGCCATTCCTAAATTAAACGAAAGAACAGTAGAAGGGTAAATCTACAACATATCTTAACTTTTTCGGAAAGGAAATAAACCCTTCCAAGAACTGGTGTAATACAATTGGAAACCAAGTAAAAGTGGCTTGGAAAAACAAACAAGCAAAAAGAACACTAACTCGGGAGAAGCAATCATACCAGAACACTTCCATTGGTGACCTCATACTCAGTCAAGTTGTTAATAAATTAACATAATGCCTAGATTATAATTACTAAAACCTTCAGTTTGGGTCAAACTGCATGAGGCTCAACAATAACCAAAATAACATTTCCGTAAATGCGGAAATGGAACCGCAAACCCTATAGTTCTATAGACCTACTTACCAAAAGTAAAAGAGTAGCCCCTGTTATGACGAGATATAGATACAATGAAATCATCCTTGCCTAAACTTCCTGTGGGTCCATACATGCCACGTGCAAGCTATCCGGGTTGAGATACATAGGAAATTAGCAAAAATAAGGAGGTAAATAGTAAATTAGTGCACAAACTTCGAAATCATTATCCCCGATAGGAAACACAGTCCTCTACATCTGGGATTTGAGAGAATTAGCCATCATTACCTCAAGAAGGAAACATGTAACAGGAATTGATGGGTTGGTTAAACAAAATGAGAAAAACAAGATTCTAAGAAGAAAATAGAAAATTCTAGATCAAAATTACTTGGAGCCATCCTTGTTTCAGAATTTGATTTGAAGAGAATTCCCGGAAAGGAAAATATCAGAGGCTAGGCCTCCCTGTAAATAGATAAGGGTTCGATGAGAGCATTGCAACCCTAAAAACCTTGTTGAGGATTAATCAACTGCAAAAAATGGAAAACTATTCATGCATTAAGTAAGAAATCCATGAAATTTAGCTGGTCAGCAAAGGTAGAAACCACATCAACAGGCTCGTCAGTGCTAACTTTCAAAACGTGGCCTGGAGGAGTGGCGATGAGTGAATGAACCAAACTAGGGGCACAATTTCTAGGGTTCGGTACCCTCCATTTGTAGAGGAAGAAAGACAATTGGATTGGCCCAGGAGGAAGCACGACTCAAATGCGTCCAATTGTTGACCATAATGACTGAGAGTTATCACCCATATCCTCTTCTCGAAACTTTGTATAATCTTTATGGTCCTTGGTTAAGGTGCATGAGTGTCTGAAATACTATTTAACATGCTATGGTATGACTATATTATAAAGCTAATAATAAATCTAATGTTTGATAGAATATTTCAAAAGGATGTCATGGGATGGTTATATTATAAAGCTGATAATAAGTCCAATGGGCGATGTAATCTTTAGGAGGAAAATCATAAATCTATGGTTAGGGAATAGGTAACAAATTATAAAAGAAAATATGCCCAAACTTATTACATCCAAACATCTCTTCTATATTGGGTTATAAAGTGCCTATCGACACAGTAATATGAACGAATAAATGAACTAATGACTTGAGAGAAAGCTCCTATAGATGCACTAATAGAAATGAATAAATGAATCAAATGACTTGAGAAATCACTATTTTTTGAAGCAATTGATGATATTAAAAAAATATAATTTTTTAAGTTATAATTTTGAATTTATTATATTTTTAAATTAATCAAATTTCTATAATTATTAAATGTTTTTTATATTTTGATATTGGTTATTGATGTGCCTTATCAATATCTATCATATCATATTGAATATGGAAAAAATTACACATAAATACATTATCACAATAAATTAATTGATTGCCTATATTACTAAAATGGATTGGTTTCAATATCTATTATTAAATTCCATTTACTTATTTTATATAAAATACAATAGCATAAATAAAATCATAAATGAAATTAAAAAAAAAAAAATAACTATTAGTTTCAACTATTCCCTCCCCCTTAATAATATTTAAGTAATAATAAAATCCGTTTACGTTTTATAGCTGTTAGTAAGAAAACATGTAAAACACTTATAATATATATATATATATAAACTTCATTCTTAATATATTAATATATAAGAATAAATTTATATAACACCAACGCTTTAATTAAATCCGTTGCCCTTCCATTTTAAAACTATATTGCTAAATGATGTTTGGTTTAACTTAACACCCTAAAATTTTTCATTACATTCTTTTAAAGTATCAAACCTAACGGAGAGTACTTTACGTTCAGAAACAAATTTTATGGTAGGAACACATCTCTACATACCTACCGTATCGAGTCTGGCCTCTCATTTACGTTCCCACCGGGTAGTGAAATGCGGGAGAAGGGCCAAATGGTCGGCTCTTATCAGCCATAAGCGATGGTGAGTCAGATATACCTACTACGGTCATGCATTCGTAATCTTCGAAGAACATCTTGCACTCATGGATTTAAACTAGTCAATGAAATAACAGGTAGACTCAAATGGTCTCTCTCGTTTCCAGTGAGCAAAGTTGAGTTCGGCATACCAACCCCAGTAATATACTCGGATTTTTCACTCTCTCCTCGCACTTAATTTACTCCATCAACTAAAATAAAAAATTGCAATCCTCAACTTAAAATGACACCTTTGAATGTAAAATGCCATAAGGCACGGCGATTTTTATGCAATCCATATATAAATGTATCCTACCGTGTCGTCTACGTACGATGGCTTTCTAGAGGGTCGAGACTACAATTATTTTGAATTCAATTCAATGGTCAGGTTCATCAATCATCCTTCCCAGATCCTTCTCAGCTCCTCCTCCTGTCTTGCATGTATTTATAGAGTAACGGCCCTATGAATATTGTGTATGGATAAAATACTTAACCCACAAGTGCAAACCACACATACATAGCGATTCGGCCATGTGTTACATTGTCTCCAATATTTAGGAACCGATCATTCAGCCGATATCCTGTTTTAGGGCATACGAGTTACCCTTCCCAGGAATTCAATTCCCATCTAAAACCCGAAACTTTCTCACTAGTATATATTTTTAGGTTTCTGGTTTATTCATTTGTGCTCGAATATTAATGTAATAATAAGAGGATTTCAATAAAACATAAATCATTCATCCCATCAAATGAAGTGGAGTAGAAAAGTGTACGGTGCTGATATATTCTTCCATAATAAACCGGATATTTCTTAACAAGTGTCGATAATTTATTGGATTATTGATAATATATAAAAAAATAAAAGTATGTTTTAACGTTATAGATATTAATATTATTCAAATATTAATAATAGTTTTTCATATATATAATAATATAATGCCGACCATATTTTTATTACTGGTTATTAGTTTTTTTGTTTGCTACGTTGTGGTTTGAGGATTCTTTATTTAATGGTATTTAATTCACCAATGGTATAACTATTGTTAGGTTTGATTTTTGGTTGCCTCAATCTATCTTCAACTAATTGTGTTAAGTTAACTTAACTATAAAAATTATCTATTCAAATCTAAAAAATTAATATATTTATCTATATTTATACTTCATAGTTTACTCATAATTTACCCATATTTACACCTCATAAAATAACCAAAAATATGTGGATTACATATTTTTAGTTATTGATAAGGGATATTAAAAAATACAATCTTTTATGAGTGTTGTATTTTAATTTTCTATTTTATATTTTATTACTAATCATCAACATAATTGTTTCTATTTATCTAATGATTGTTTCTATTTATCAAATAAAATAAAATTATAATATTGGAAAATATTATTTTAATTTTCAAATTTATTAATATATTAAAAAAATATTATAAGAAAATGATATTAATTAAAAATAATTTAAACAAAAATTTCAAACTTTATAATGAGATTCTATTTGATTACAAATATTATTGAGATTATTATATCTAGAATATTTATTTCTTTAATGAGATTATTAAATTATAAAGTAAATTTTATAATGTTCATTTATTTAACATATATTTTCTTCAGAAATATACTATGAATAAAGTGAAATTAAATTTAAATATTTATATATATCATTATAATATTTTTAATATTTTTGGATGGCAACAAAACCTAATTTTATATTTTATAAAGTTCTCTATATATAAGTGAGTAACGTTTCACATATAATCCCAAAAGCTTTGATTGTGTATTAAGGTATCACATTAGAATTGCATCAAAATCAAATCACTATGCAATTAAAAAAGAAAAAAATCAATATACCTTATTCAGATGAATATATAATCATATCATATAGATGGGAAACATAAAAAATAAGAATAAAGATAGAGGAATAAAAAAAATGAGTTTTAATATCATACTATCTTTAACTTTTACAATACACCACTATTTTTTAGGCATGATTAGTGCCTCTTTGGAGAGAGCATATCTTTTTGGTTCAACAATTTCAATGCATGAGAGATATTTAGGCTATTCAAAGTATTTGTTTATGAAATTATCTCATCAAAAAAGGGTTGTAAATGGATATTTTTCACTATATACACCTTTTTGATCACTTGACTACCAACTAGTCACCAAATATATATAGAGGAAGATGATCATTTTCTTACTACCAACCTAATTTTTAGTCTTGTTTTAAAATTTATTAAATGTGATTTTTTCATGTGTAAAATCAGTGTAAGCCCAAAGAAATTTGACATTCCTTTTGGGATAATTTATCAAAATTGCATATACATTTCCTTTGTCAATAATTTCTTTTAATATCATTCTCAGTGATTTTACCATATTTTGTTGATTATAGGATTTCATGATTCGCTACCTTGATTTGTCATTGCTAGAGAATGTACATATTTGTTATGAGATATTGATGAGTATTTCACCATGTTTTAACATTTTACGTTGAGCTTTAATTTTGATGTTATTGAATGAAGTTAATAATGAAATTTAGAAATATAATAGATACAAATCATTAATAATAGTTTTATTTCTTTCATAATTATTTGATTATAGGAAATATTTGTGTAGAGACATTTATATTTCTATACATTTATTTTTATCTCTTACTGTTATAAGATAAGTATATTTATTGTAAATTCTTACCCTCAAAATTTTGAGATCAATGATCTTTCCATACTCTTGTAAAATATGCACACAATATTTATTTACCGTATTGTTAAGTAGTACTAACATATTCTATATATAATATTTATATTTCTTTATTTACCGTATTGTTATTCTGCTTGAAGATCATATATAGCTCTTGGAAATCGATTGTGATTGGGCCAAGTGTGTGGAGACATTCAGCACCCAAGACAATGTCACACCCACCCATGTTGATGGAAAAGATGTGGGTCTTTAGGTGATACTCCCCCATTTGACAATGTCACACCCACCCATGTTGATAGAAAAGATGTGGGTCTTTAGGTGATACTCCCCCATTTGAAGTTTGACATTTTCACAGCGGCCTTCACATTTCATTGTCCCCCCATCAACAATATAGACCTGGAAACTAGAGACTTCTCTAACAAAACAATGTACTTCTTCTGTGACACATTTTTTTGTATAAGTTTATGCGTACTGCCACAATCAATGACGACTACTACAGGGTGATGCTTAATAAACTTCTGATTTTGAGAGTTTTGGGAGAAGAAATTCTGGCCAAAGAATGAAGTGAGCTAACTGGTTCGTCAGGTGTAGCTAGGAGCTCATTGTCTAGCTGGTTGTCCTCATCTTCCTCCTTTGGTCCCTTAAATGGTGGGGCTCCCTCATATGAACTGTGATAAGTAGAATCAATTTGAAAGAAATTGGTTTCCTTGCATTTATGCCCCAAGGAGTATTTCTCATCACAGTAGTAATGTAATCCTTGCTTTCCTTTTTCTGCCATTTCCACTGCTAACACCTTTTGCACCTTAAATGTTTGGGTAGTGCTCAGAGCCTGGGTGGGGCATCCCTTGGCTATGAAATTTGGACGAGTTGACTGGGCCGCTAACGCATGTTCTACTTCACGAGCTATCTTGCAAGCTGCTAGCCATGAGACTGGGTGTTGTAGTTGGACGTGGGCTTGTATGGTGTCTTTGAGATCATTGATAAAACATTCCAAGTAGAATTCATCTGCTAGACCTCCTGTGCAGAAGGCTAATGCTTTAAAGGTTTTAATATATTCTTGCATTGTGCCTATTTTTCGGAGCTTAGTAAGATGACCCAAAAAGATAGATTCATGGTCAAAGCGATCAGAAAGGGCTTTTGAGAATATCTGCCAAGTCAGTGGCATTGCATAGCAACTTTGATGCCACTGCCACCATTGCCATCTTTCTTGGTCCAAGTACAGGCTTCCCACACTTAGCTTTGTCGCATCATCTCTGATGTGATTCAATGTGAAATATTGATCCATTTGTGCTAGCCATATGGTTGGATGAAAGCCATCAAATTTATACATGTCCAGCTTGGGTGGTCAAAGCTTGGACTGTTGGTGGTTTCCATAGAAGTGAAGAGAATGGCTAGATTCGCCCTCAAGGTTTTCATTGAAAGCATATGCCTCCGACTGTTCCCCCGACTTTCCCTTTGCGAGTGAGTCAGCTAAGGTCTGGATCTGCTTCATTAATGCATCCAACTTTTGTTCAAGAGTGTCAATATTCTCATTGGCCATAGCTTGAGCTCTAGTTTGTACCATGCACCGATCTGGTGCACTTGTTACTGTGAAAAAAAATTGGGACCACCCGAAATTTTGACGCTGACAAGTGAACGATAGCACTTTTATCAGCCCATCGACTTGATTCTTATGGGATAAGTCTCCTATGGGTATCCCAGGAGGGTCTCAGACTCTTTTTTTTATACTATGAAAGGAGTTTTACTCCTTGCTTAGGAATACTGCAACAGTCGATTCCCAAAAAACTTAATTCTGCCCAATGTCCTACGAGAATCACGCCTAGGTATAGGAGCCACAAAAATAGTCATATCTATCAGTGAAACCCTCAATTGCAGAGTATGAGTCGGAATGTGGTAGTGATGGAACCCCTGCTGCTAGATCTGAATGGCGGATCTAATTGTTGCAACTGATATAGAACCCAAACTGCTTGATCTGAATTGTGGATCTGATATATATGATTGGCAGATCTGATAGATCTAAATGGTGGATTTGACAGATCTGAATGGCAGAAGTGATTGTTGCAGCTGCGACAGAACCCAACCTGCTATATCTGATCTGGCAAAGATGATGCATGATCTAGAGAGAGACAAGGGAACTATGGTCCCAACGAGTGTCAGGTGATATAGATCGCAATATACATAAGGGTCCAACATTAGTACTTGGCCCAACCTTTCAGGGCACTAACCAAGGAGGATCAACCATACCTTTAGTCGTACAACATGACTACCCTATTCTACGTGCAATTAATCTCCATGAGTGTTTTTCTCGGTGTACTGTAACAGCAAGATGACCGACGGTTTATCTATGGAGAGGTTTCAAGAGAGCCTATGGGGCTTCCGAAATACCCAGAGGGTACTTGGAAGACAGTCTGTGAGCGGTTCTGTCTAATGCACTACTACTCGAAGGGGTACCCACAGGGGTTACAAGGGAGTCTAAAAAACGTGACCACCTCTTGTATTTCTTGTGTACATGCCTCCCCAAATCCGTAGGTTTATGCGCTCAATGACAGATCCCGTCCTTTAAAGATGCCGGAAAATGTCTCTAGACAAAAAACATTCTACTAAAAATGGAGATCTCACCGGCCTTGGAAAGTGCTTTGATACCACTTGTTATGCTCTTAACCTGTGAGAAGATAACAGAAAACCAAATATGCAAATAAATATACCCAGAACACAGAACAATAAGAAATAACAGCATGTATTTTATTATTCAGAAAGGAAAGCAATGTTCACTTGCCTCTTCGAGGGGGCAACCTCCAATAGAGCTGGGCTCAATTACAAAATAAGACACAACGCTCCTCAAGGTGAGTCTCTATCCTTTATATAGGATTCATACATGAAATACCATGGGTCAATACCATGGTTTTTATTAATTCCATCTATCTAATACCATGGCCCATTTGCAACTAGCTGTGGTCCCTTGTTTAAATGTGGGTCAACCACTTACAATTATTAATATGGGCTTTATTAACTCTTTAGCTAACTATAACTATGACTTGACCCTATTACATAAATAAGGGGGTTAGGGTTGGACCCTAACATTTGGAAGGTCTAATATATGTCCTTTTAATTAAAGAAACAACTTTTTCTTTTTTTTTAATTAACTCACTAATATGTAAGCCATGTATAAAATGTTGTCATGAGCCAAATGTGAGACCTCTCACCTAAAGTTAGGAAGGTTACAAATTCAACTATATTGATCTCGTAGCAGTTGAGTACCCTAATTAGAGCCATTTCTTTACTGAATATACCATACATAGATAATGGAAAAGTACTTGAATAGTTTTCCACTAGGTGTTCTCCTAAGAAAAAAATACTCACGAGGTTTCTTTGGAAACAATGGTTGAACCCAAGTGGTTGTATAAGATGAAGCATGTGGCTAACAAGAGTAGATAGAAGTACAATGCAAAATTCATTGGCTTAAGATTCTCAGAAAGAGAGGTTACCTCCAGTATTTGGTGAATAACCAACATCATATTTAAGTTTTCCTTTGTATAAATACATTGAGCCAATTCAAGACAAATTCACTCAACTACTGCAAAGCATTTGCTTCACTATTTGGAGGGCACTATGTTTTATAGCTTTGTGGATTCAAAATAACAAGGTGAGGTTGGTTCAAGGAATAGCACTTCCAGGTTTTGTTTCAACTTGGGTTCCGATCCCAAGTATGATATCCTATATTAGTTGGAAGAAAAAAACAATGGCATTCATGTGTTGGAGTCGATGGCTTTAAGTATTATGACAACCAAATTTTCTCAACTCCCTACAAATTCAATACTTCATGATCACTCCAATAATATTGACATTTGGTACCATTTCCCGAAAGATAAGTTCAAGAAGGGAGCAATGGTTCTTGGGTATGTTCCCTTGAATTTGGAATTTTTACACATTTTGACTAAGCCCCTCTCAAAGGGGAAGATTGAGATGTTGAGGGAGAGACTAGGCTTAGTGGAGAACACCTTCTCACAAGGAGGTAGCGTTACACATTTTTACATTGTTTGCTCAATAGTTAATTCTCTTTCCTCATAGCATAAGAGTGATAGTATGTCCATACCTCGGAGCAACAAATACTTACCAATAGATGTGAGCAGAGCATTGATGGCTGATGGAGTTAGGCACAATACTAATTTACTTTTGGACAAGTATGGTTGTCTAAGTTGCACACACACACACATGCAAGATTGTTTCACTATGAGAAGTAACTTAGACAACAACACTTGTCCCAAAGTAAACTAGTGTTGTGCCCAAAGTAAACTAGTAGGGAAAATTTTAAGAACCCCCCCTAAATTTATATGTATATAGGAAAAATGGAAGGTGATTTTATCAATAATATAATATGTATATATAATTTTTTGGTGAATCTCTGACGAGGCATGGCTAATATTTTACTCAATTATAAAATCCTGTAAGATCTTGGTATTACGATGGGTTATCATAAACCTGGAGCTTAAAAATTACTATTAGTAATTTATAAAAATTAATAAAATTAATAGCTAAAATGTTTAACATACATTAAATTACAACATCCTTTTTTACTCTTGATCAAGCCCCGAGAGGGGTCAAATATTTTTTCACTCTAGGGATCAAATATTTTTTCACTCTATGTTAGTTTGCATATCAGGATATTTGATACCTCTCGGGGTTAGTAGATCCAGAGTAAAGATGGATCTATGCTCATTTAATTCCCCCATTTAAATAGGCTACATTCCAAGTGAATACCATGGGTCAATACCATGTGCCATTTTGGTGAATACCATGGGTCAATACCATGTGACATTTTTATTTTTATTAATAATAATATTAAGCTTAATAATGTTTTTTTGCATGGTATTAATAACAATCTAGTCCATGGTATTTGTCCCATAGTATTTTGCCCATAGGTTTCACCTAAATATAACTCATTTTTTGAGTGTTCGTAAATATAAGGTGACCTATGGAGTAAATATAAAAAATGTTTTATTTGTTTACCATAACTCTCGTTTATTTATATTTTTATTAATTTACCGTACCTCTTTTACAAATATGGTATTTGGCCCATATGATTCACTTAAATAAAACCTCTTTCTTGAGCCTTGATAAATAGAATGAGGGTTATGGATTACATATAAAAACAGGTTTTATTTATTTACCCTAAGTCTAGTTTATTTATATTTTTATTTTTTTACCCCCATGCATGTATATAAGGTGACTTATGGAGTAAATATAAAAAATGTTTTATTTATTTACCATATCTCTCATTTATTTATATTTTTATTAATTTACCATACCTCTTTAATAAATATGGTGTTTGGCCCATAGGATTCACTTAAATAAAACCTATTCTTGAAAATGGGGGAATGGAAGGTTGTAACTCCTAATTTCAAGGGCTAAATTCACCTTTTTTACCCTCTCCCTTAAAATAAGGTGGGCCATTTGAGGTGATTTGTAAAAATGTACTATGATACAAAATATTCACCGACTAAAAATTTAAAACCCCTTAATTCCCCCAAAGGGCGAACATTCGCCCCTAAAATTTTCTAAGTAAACTAGTGTATCAAAAATATTTATAATATAGGTAAATATTCATAAATAATTTATCACGTGATAAGACCCCAAGCCCAAAAAAGACATGCTACATCAAATATCTACATATCATTGAAATCATCAATATCACACTCAAAGCATATTTCAATTAGCTATATGGCAATTTCAATTACTAATATTGTTTAATTATATTTGTATACTACTACAGCTAGTAGTCTACCTTTGAGAGGAAATCATCTCCAAACAATTTAGACTTCTCTAATTTCTATAAATATGACAACTTTCCACCAAGTAACCTTAACAAAAAATATCTTCAAGAAGTATCTGATTAAATCCCTTCAATAAGGACACTTGTCTCATTATCAGGACTCGAAATAGCTAACATCTCCACAACACCATCATCTCCAACAATAAATAGATGTAGATCAGAAGAATGTAGCAAAGTTAGGCTCAAATAACTTCTGCAGCAGAGTAAAACATGGAGGAAACTCTTAGTACATGGTATTGAAGACATCGGTTATTGTACATCACAATTCAATTGTTCTAGAACAAAAGTTCTATGCATTGAGCCTCTTACAAACCATGAATTGGACTGACAACCTAATAAATATCGTCCTCTCTTTAACCATCATGATTTTCATATAAGGCTAGATTTCCTTCCAGTTTGTTTCTTCTTAACGTACATTTCAACTACATGAAATGCAATACATATACCAGTAAGCAGAATGAATAGGATGTGAATATATCCATGCATCAGAATCAACATGGAAAATGTGGACTTAGAGTCTAGGAACCAAAGATTCAGTTGGCATGAAAATTTCTCAACCTGTGGTTATCTTAGATGCCCCAAATGAAAACAAATAAAAATGTACAAGCAAGTGCACATATGAAAGGGCATTGAAATTTTAGCTCTAGAAATTGATTTTAGTTAGTTAACAGACATTTCTTTTTTAATGCAATGATTTTATAACATGAAAAAAGTCCTAGAACATAAGTAAAATCATATCCCATAAATAGTTATAAGATCACAATTAATGAAATTGTGGTATTTTTTAAAGAATATACAAGTTACAAACTTACAGTATCACATAATGCCAACATATCATATATCCCATTTGTATTGGAATGAACTCTAACCAGATGCAAGGTGCAACATTTCATGATTGCAAATATGTGATACCATAAAAATTCTATCTACCACAACTTAGTCAAGAATTTCATATTTCCACGGTAAGTTCTGTATGGATTTAATTGTCTTACATATTAAGATAAATTCATTCCATTTAATAGAAGTGATGTGGAGATGCAATAAGCACATATACTTCTGTCCTTATAGAATTTCAATAAAGAAGAATATACTAAGAAAAATCATTTTACCTATCAACTAGAACCTCATAACATATATAACATGGAAAGCGACAACTAATCATTCTAGAGAGTCTCTAAACAATGTAGCATGCTAAGCCCTTAATAGATATTCATTCAATGTTTGTCTATACTTCCCCACTTCTCTCAAGCCTGAGATGGAAGAAAGCCACTCATAGATGTTGTTAGAGAGGGAGGATCGAGGATGTAATGGATGCTGTGAAGCTATATATAGATGTGTTTCACTATCTTCCTTCCTTTCCATCCTAGCATACTCACAGTAGCAAACAGATCAGATGGAATATCACTATGGGAAGGCTAGAAAATAAAATAACATAAAAATATAAAAATGAGTGCCTAAAATAAGACCTTTGAAGTTTTCTTTTGATCTTAACAGGAAATTTATAAACATACCAACAATTTTACACACATCTACAACCAAACCCCATCTTTATCCCCCTGCCAAAATATAAATAAGAACTAGAATAAGAATTACATGGGGGAAGTGGGAGGCTAAGGTTTTCAACTCTAAGGAACACCCTCTGTTCAATTTTGTGAAGCCATGATGTTCCTAAAGCTGTGCATCCATGAGATGAGGAAGACACAGTTGCAGAGTCCAAATCATGCGACCTAATGTCAAGCGACATCCAGGGGCATGACAAAGAGCCTAAAACTTCCATGACCTACAAATGGTGGTGAGGCTAGCCCTATCCCTATAAATCAAGAGTGAAAACGATACAACAACACAATTTATTTTTTTTTTTTTTTCCGTAGTAATTATAACGATTGTTAATATGGCATTGATATTAATAATTGTGTAGTGACGGGCATCTAGATGCAAATTCATATTGAAATTGGATTATGTATTATTATTTCACTGGAACATCAAAAACTCATTCCAAAATCAAAAATCTATTATTATACTTGCATGGTATAACCCATTCAACTTTGACTTTGACTGGGTATTAGTTTGTCTTTGACAAAAAAATTATGACACTTATCCATAGTTTAACGTTATGAATTCAACTTTTATTAATTTTTAACATTATTGAAATTTAATTATTTGTAAGATGATTGGTTGAGGTCTTATTATGGGTTGTTCAGTAACTTCCATTTCTATTAGTTACTATATTTTTTCTTTTAGTTTTATTTCCTTTTCATTTAACCTTTTGATTTTCTTTTTTTTTTATTATTTCTATTTTCATGAATTATATTTTTTTCACAATATTTTCAATTTAAGTGACTTATTATTATATTAAAAAGATATTTTAATAAATTAAATTATAGACAATTATATATATTAATAAAAATAAAACACACACATATAGTTATATGTGTTTTAATACAAACAATATTAATTAATCATATTTCCTAATTTTGGTTGATGGCATTTAACAATGTAATATTTTAAGTATTAAGGGGTTTTAGCAATGCATTATATTAGACATCATTTTTTTGGAATTCAGCTCTGTTAAGTAATTCATTCAAGTATGATGATTTTCATGAAAAATGGTAATACTTGAATGACTTACTTAATGCATTTGAATCCCAAAAAATGATAACTAATATAATATTTTATTAATTGTTTTATTTTTGTGGTGAAACCTTTGCCTTTGTTATTTTTTTGTTTCATTAAACTATGTTTAAACTAAATCGAAACTACTAACTATTATATAACCCTTATTATAAATTTGAGTCCAAATCAAAACATATATTTAAACTTCCATCAAAATGATATAAAAAACTAAAAATTAACTAACTTAAAAAAACACAGTTTCATTAATTTAAAATTGAATAAATGTATTCTAACAAAATTCCCATCCTTGTATTCCAACATTGAGTAACTACTACATCCAATTGCAAAACTTCCTCAAATACAGCATCCCTTTCCACACTAATTTAATATGATAATACAAAATGAAATTAAAATATTTTTTTATCTTAAAAAAAAATTATGAGAGTTGATTCCTTCTATTATTTATTTAATTGATAACTAACAAGAATGTTCAAACACATCGATATTGAAACCCTTTTAGTTTCAATTCAACGAACTCCACATGATCCGTTTAAGTTTAAATATTCCCAAAACATAGTTGATCCGTTTGTACAATCTATATAAATTATAATCATATTGGATTTAAGCAAAAATAAATTATTATATTTAAATGATTCATGAAATATTTAAGTACGTCTCACATTAATGAATCATTAAATATAAGTACGACCTTATTTTGATCAAAAAGTGATTGTATATGAAATTAATAAATATTAGTAATTTCTCAAAAAACAATCGATAAGTTTGTTAATTTGGAAAAGTTGTATGAGAGATGTATTTGTAAACATGTATAACATATGTTTTACATTTTCAAAGATAGTAATGTCAATCTTTGAAGATGAAAAGTCATGCATTAGCTTCCAGTTATAATTAAAACTAACTATTACCCACACCCCAATTGAAAAGTATAAAAATTGTATTTATGTTCGTTTTAATGTTTATATATTTTAATTTAAAATAAAAATATTATTTGTTGGTGTTATAAATTATTTTATTTTATGTAAAATACTATACCTTATTCATTCACTTAGTTTTTTTTCACTTCTAGTTTTTATCCTAGAATTTAAGTTTTATATTATAAGAAACAAAAAATATATTTTAAATAAATCTTTTAAATATAGCAATAATATTTTTAAATACTTTTATTGACTAGGTTTTGGTTATTGCTTAATTATGTATGCATATCAATAAAATTTAGATGATAAACTAATTTAAAAAAAAAAAAACATTTTTAATTAAAATTGATTAACATAGGGAACTCTCCTCCATCCCATATTATCTCATACTTCTATGGATTCTAATAAAGATTGTTTCATTGATTCACCACTTTGGTTTATAACATATCTAAGTTTATAAAATAGTAAAAACTAAAAAATAGAAATAGTTCACATTCTGAATATGGCTAGGAAAACTTGAAGTCTTAAGTAACTTGTTTATTTTTTATAAACATAGCATGAAGAAAACTAAAAATTTCAGAAGATTGTAAAAGCACATCTAGTAGATAAATTCAACATTTCCAGGTATAGATTGTAGTGCACAAAATCCCAAGAGATATCATTTAGGCCTCTCCCTGCCCTTGTGTGTATTACTATTCGTTGAACTCCTTTTTGAAATATCAAAAAAACTTTTATTATAAAAAAATGAAGAAGAGGTTTTCGCATGATCAAGAGTGAAAACAGAGAAATTGGAGATGAAAATGAACTTTCCCTGAAAAATGCTTGCAGTTGGCATGCTCAAGAGTTCCTTCCAAAATGGAAAATGCTAAAAAAAATAGAAAAATTAGAGTTGAAAAAGGAACTTTCCTTCCAAAATGACCAAAATGTATTTGTACATTCACAATACCTAACTTATACATTTCAATTCCTAGATAGCCTCACATTGCCTATCAACAACAATATGGAAAACAAATTCCTATTGCAACTTTCTGGGTACTGCCTCTCAAGTTCTAGGTCACAAGAGACATTGTTGTACAAATCTTGCTTAAATACTTAAAATCTAATCTAATTCAATATCAGTTTGTAAACATATCTATAATATGGTTATTGAGAAAAAAATAATGTGAAAATATTTTCGGTAGTTCAGTGGGATCTTCTTCCTTAAGCCTTGTCCTTGGTTAAATTACAACTACTACAACAACTCTCGTAGCTAAACTAGACATACCTTTCAAATTCAATGAACTTCTCAAAATTTCATATAAAATTTCCACTGCATTAGAATCACCTGCACCACAAGTATATACAGGGACGCTCAATTATAACATCTCCACACAAAATAACATCATGGGCATGATGTTATTATTCTCCTAAATTAAATCATCATTAATATAAATTATGTCAAAAAGTTTAAATACATCAGCAAGTCTAATTGAGGAAAATGTGGGAGTTTTCATTATAAAGAAGAATTGGACTTTAAAATAAAAAAAAATACTTTTGGAGGAAGACTATTATGGCAGGTAGCTGGAAGAGACTATTTTCCCTTAGTTGCCATCCACCCTTTATCAAGATAATTTTTTTAAGACTATATGTGCTGAAGATTTTTTAGCAATTGCGTGTTGTTACTAACCGTCACTATGTTTTACTAAGATATTTATACCATTTCACACATTTTAAGGAAAATACGAGAGAAAAACAAATACTTAAAAAATTATTTAAAATAACAAAAATATAAATTACCCATAAATAAATAGTTTTATATCTTACTCTCCAAACCCCTAAAGCAACCAACTCATAGTCTTGTTTGTGGAGAGTTTGAAGTTTTAACATGTATAGGGGAGTGCATTAATTTAAAAATTTATAAAAATGGAAGCGTTGAGTCGATGTTTTTAACTTTATATGTTTTAATTATATTTGTTGTATAAATGCTTTAATTTAAAATTTAAAATATATATATATATATATATATATATATATATATATATATATATATATATATATATCTATATATATATATATATATATATATATATATATATATATATATAGATAAACATTAATTTGTGCTATTTTTTAATTAGATATGGATAAAGTTACACAGGAAGCTTGATTTTTGTTGGGTTTTTCGTGTGTTCTCTCTTGGATACAAAAATGGTTTTCATTGTGGGTGGATGAGTCTCGTGATGATTGATTCCAATAAGCTTGTAAAAAGTGGTACTAAGTCTTCAAATTAGTATGGGAGTTAATGACAACAATAACCGACATTGCTACACAATTATGATAATAAAAGGTTTTAGTTATGAACGGAGAATAATTGATGCACCTCTTTTGTGTGTGTCTAGATATTGGGTTTTCAATTATAAGATTTAACAAATTTAACCTTACCTTTATGTTAAAGATTGTTGGGTCCCTATAATACTAGTGATTACCCCATTACTATTGTAGTTGAATCCCTTATTAATATTGTTGTGCCCCTATTATCCCCATAAATTTATTTTCTGCCCCATAGAATCCCTCTATTGTTATTTTTGTGGTTTTATATTATTATTGTTAGGTTGGCTGGGTTATATTATGACTCCTTAGACTCCTTTATATAGAAAGGAGGTTTTTTCATTTGAATCATTGAATAATTGTTCATTTATGTAATATAAAGGAGGTTTCCCCCTCGAAGAGGCTGAATTCTAGGGTGTTTATCTATCTTTTATGTCTTTTCTTGAGCTGGTTTCATAACATTTGGTATCAAAGATTTGGATTCTAGGGTTTCGCTGCTCCAAATAGGTCATTGTGGCATTTTCACTATAACTTTTTCTGTGACGTTTCAGAAGTTAAGAGAAAAACATACTTGAGAAGACATCGTGCTAAACCTTGGGTGTGAATTTCATATCGTTCCACGCTATATTTGCAGAGATATGATCTAAGGAAGTTGGTCTTTTTGCAAACTCCTGAATTACATTCCAAACAGGTGACCTGGGGAAAATCATCATAAATTTCTCTCTAAGCATCATATTGAAATTTCGTTAGAAGGTACATAAATAGGATGGACTGTAGTTTCTTATAGCTATTTTCAGAGTCAAAGGTCGAAACAGTGACTCGTGGCACGTCGTACAAGTTCGCTCTACTGAACTAGTCTATAATCAAGTCACTGTGGAAGATTTCGTATAACTCTTCCTTGGAGAATCCAATTCGGGTCAGAATGGTGGCATTGGAAAGAGGACACAGAGGGATACTGTAGGTCACAATTTCAGAACTGGATGATTAGAAAGTATAGAGATATATCATAGGCAATATCGATCTCCTACAAAGTGAAAAAAGGTGTGTAGATTTTTTTAAATTTTTGCTTAAGCTTGGTTTGAAAATTTATTTTGAAGGAATTCAAAGGGCATAGTAGAGCATTATTATCAGTAAATGATTCCCCAAGGAGAGAAAATGCAAACACCTAGTAAGAAACCTGAAAGCTCTAGCATGACTCATGAAGAAGAGGAAGAAATGCTACATGATATATCAAAATTACAAGAACAAGTGCAACAAATGTCACTCTCGCAAAAGCTAACAGACGCTAAGATAGATGGATTGGAATTTAGGATAAAGGGTATGGAATCTAAGATGGATGATTCTAAGATAGATTTGAAGACAAATTTGAAGAGAGACATGGCAAATTTGAAGACAGATTTGAAGACAGACATGGCAGATTTGATGACAGATTTGACAAAGTTTCTACAAGAAATACTTACTAATGGTGAAAAGGTAGTAAAGGAAACTCACGATGCGAACAAAAGAAATGTTAATCATGGTTTAATAGACTCTAATGTGGGATCAAAGACCCACCATATTCCAAAAATCAATATGAGGAAGTTTGATGGCAAGGATCCCGCAACATGGATATTACAGATGGAGCAATTTTTCAATCTCAATAATGTGAAAAACACACAAAAGGTACGTATTGAAACTTTATATTTGGAACCAAATCAGTTTATATGGTATCAATGGCTTTGCTTTCATAAACAAATTATCACTTGGAAAATTTTTACGGAAGAATTGACAGCACATTATCAAGATACAAAAAGCAACACTTTTTTTAACCAATTGATAAGTCTCAAACAAAAGGGTTCAATAATGGAGCAGATTTAGGAGTTCCAAAAATTGAACATAAGGGTAAAAAATATTCCAAATGAGCATAGGATTGATGTGTTTATAGGGACTTTAAAGGATAATATCCAATATGATGTTTGCCTTTGGGAACCTGATTCATTAGAGAAGGCATTCAGGTTAGCAAGAAAAATCGAAAGCAAAATTATGGTAACAAGGAAGCATACCACTCACAACTATAAATATGGATGCGTTGTTGCCCCTAGTCTTCCACAGCCTATAAGTTTGACACCACAACAATTGGAAGAAAAAAGAGCAAAAGGGCTTTGTTACAGTTGTGATAGCAAATACATTAAAGGTCATAAGTGTGCTGAGAAGAAATTATTCTACATAAATTGCGAAGAGGAAGAAGAAAAGGAGCAAGAAAGGTCAAAAGAAGAGGATATACTCCAGGAACAAAGCCTAGATAAAGAAGAAATGAATCCAACCATATATTGTAATTCATTGGGGGGAATTACCACTCCTCAAAACATCAAGATAGAAGGACAAATCAATAAGAAAAAGGTAATAGTGTTGATTGATTCCGGAAGTACCCACAATTTTATTCATTGTAAGGTAGCAAAAGGGTTGAATTGCTTCTTATATCCCGCACCAGAGTGTCAAGTGATGGTTGCAAATGGAGGAACAATAAATTGCTCTAGAAAGTGCCATAATATCAAGCTATCAATGGGAGAATATGTATTGACTAGCCTAATGCTTTCCATTCCAATGGGAGGTGCTGATGTTGTACTAGGAGTCCAACGGCTACAATCCTTGGGTACAATAGCTTTTAATTTTCAAGAATTTTTCATGAAATTTTCTGTGGAAGGAAAGGAAGTTGAATTAATGGGTATTGCGGGGAAACCGGGAAAGATAATTAGCTCTAATGGTATGACAAGGCTTCTAAGAAAGGAACAAAGGGGCGTAATTGCACAATTATGTTCGCTAGATGTTTCCACATTGCAATCATCTATTTCTCCAAATCTCCAAAAGTTCTTGGACAATTATTCCAAGGTATTTGAGACTCCCAAAGGACTCCCACCTATTCGTGATCATGATCATGCTATTCATCTGATTCCAGGAAGTGTTCCTCCAAACATCAGGCCATACAGATATCCATATGCCCAAAAGAGTGAAACTGAATGTATGGTTGCAGAAATGCTAGAGGCTGGTATAATTCAACCGAGTCAAAGTTCTTTCTCTGCTCCAGTAGTATTAGTGCACAAGAAGGATGGATCATGGTTCATGTGTTCGGATTATAGGGAGCTTAACAAGCTCACTATTAAGGATAAGTTTCCCATTCTTGTCATTGATAAATTACTGGATGAATTGCATGGATCAATTTACTTCACCAAGTTGGATCTCCGTTCAAGATATCATCAAATCAGAATGAAGACTGAAGACATTTCGAAAACAGTATTTAGAACTCATGAGGATCATTATGAATTTTTGGGCATGCCTTTTGGCCTTACAAATGCACCTTCAACATTTCAAGGTTTGATGAATTCCATTTTGAAACCATTCCTTAGAAATTTTTTGTTAGTATTTTTTGATGATATACTAATCTACAACAAGTCTTGGAAGGATCATGTTGAACATGTTGACAGGGTGCTACAACTATTGGAGGAGAAACAATTATATGCAAAAAAATCCAAATGTTTCTTTGGAGTACAAGAGGTTCAATATCTGGGTCATATTGTATATCATGAAGGAGTTAAGGTAGACCCTAGCAAAATTAAAGCCATTAAGGAATGGAAAATCCCCACATCCATAAAGCATCTGCGGGGATTTCTCGAGTTGATAGGTTATTATCACAAGTTTGTTAATAATTATGGGAGAATAGCAGCACCTCTAACTACATTATTGAAGAAAGATGCATTTTCATGGACTCCAGAAGCAACAAAGGCCTTTGAACATCTTAAAGAGGCAATGTGCCAAGCACCGGTCTTAGCTAAACCAGACTTCACAAAAACCTTTATTGTGGAATGTGATGCTTCAGGAAATGGAATTGGTGCTATTTTAATGCAAGATGAAAGACCCATTTCTTTTGAAAGTCGTCCAATCAAGGGAAAGTTTTTACGCAAAGCTATTTATGAGAAGGAAATGTTTGCAACACTCCATGCACTTAAGAAATGACGACCCTACTTAATGGGAAGACACTTCAAAGTAAAAACAGATCATGATAGCCTTAAATACTTTTTAGAACAAAGATTATCCTCTGAAGAGCAACAAAAGTGGGTCACAAAGATGTTGGGTTATGACTTTGAAATCATCTACAAAAAAGGGAAGCAAAATGTGGTGGCAGATGCACTCTCAAGAAAGGATGAGGATGTGGAAGCATTGTTGTGCGCAATTTCTATTATCCAACCATATTGGATAAGTGAAGCAAGGGAGGAATGTAAGAATGACGAAGAAGCGTGGGCACTTATTCGATAGTTACAACAAGATTCCAGTATGTCTGATACATTTAGCTGGAAAAATGATTCTTTATGGTATAAAGATTGTTTATACCTCTGTAATAATTCCCAACTAAAACAAAAGATTCTTATGGAATTGCACACTTCTCCCTTAGGAGGGCACTCAAGATTTTTAAAAACTTACCACAGGGTTAAGAAGGAATTCTTTTCTGATGGCCTTAAATCAGATATTCAAAAATTTGTGGCGGAATGTTTGGTTTCCCAACAAATTAAAGTTGAACCAATTAAGACACCGGGTCTATTACAACCTTTATCCATTCCAAGCCAACATTGGGAGGAGGTTTCAATGGATTTTATCACAGGTTTACCCAAGTCTGAGGGAAAAAGTGTCATCATGGTGGTAGTTGATAGACTTACCAAGTATTCACACTTTTGTGCATTATCACGTCCATTAAAAGCCAGTACAGTTTCTACTGGATGTATGGAAAGAATTCAAAATCTACATGGAAACCCAAAGATTATTGTAAGTGATAGAGATCCCATTTTCACGAGAAATTTTTGGACAGAATTATTTTCTTATCTTGGTACTCAGTTAGCTCATAGCTCATCTTATCATCCTCAATCTGATGGGCAAACTGAGATAGTAAACAAATGTTTGGAAGGATATCCTCGTTCCTTTGTATCTGATAAACAGACACAATGGGCCAAATGGTTGCGTCTGAATTAATGGTGGTATAATACCTACTTCCATACAGCAACAAAAATCACCCCATTTATGGCAGTTTATGGATATCAGCCACCATCCATCACATCATATTTAAGAGAAAACTCTAAGGTTCAAGCAATGGAACATCACATCGAACATCAACAACAAGTCCTCCAACTGTTAACGGATAACCTCATGTTGGCACAGAATAGAATGAAACAACAAGCAGATCAACATCACAATGAAAGAAGTTTTGGGGTAGGTGATTGGGTATTCCTATGGCTACAACCATATAAGCAAATGTCCCTTAAGCAAGCTAAGAAGGATAATAAATTATCACCATAGTATTATGGTCCGTAAAAGGTGTTGCAAAAGATTGGTACTATGGCATACAAATTGGAGCTTCCTGTAGCTTCTCAATTACACCCAGCTTTCCATGTTTCATGTTTAAAGAAGGTTATAGGTGACAAGCTCCTAGTTGAAACAATATTGCTAGATTTTGACGAATAAGGAAAAATTATATTGGAACCGGAAGTAGTCACAGAAACAAGAACTCGATAGCTACGAAATCGATAAATTTTAGAGTATCTTATCAAGTGGAAGAACTTATCCACTGAAGATTTCACATTGGAGGATGACAATTCTATACAGAAGCATCCATAACTACTCAAGCGTTGAGGACAACACTTTTTTGAAGGAGAGGGGCATGTTGGGTCCCTATAATACTAGTGATTACCCCATTACTATTGTATTTGCATCCCTTATTAATATTTATGTGCCCCTGTTATCCCCATATTGTTATTTTGTGCCCAATAGAATCCCTCTATTGTTATTTTTGTGGCTTTATATTATTATTGTTAGGTCGGCTGGGTTACATTGTGACTCCTTAGACTCCTATATATAGAAAGGATATTTTGTCATTTGAATCATTGAAGAATTGTTCATTTGTGTAATGTAAAGGAGGTTGCCCCCTCGAAGAGGCTAAATTCTAAGGCGTTGATCTATCTTTTCTATCTTTTCTTGAATTGGTTTCATAACACAAATATTATCTTATTTTTTATTATTTAAATTTAGCAAATTACCTTTAATAATTTCATAAAGATCTTATGATTATTTTATGCTTTAGATAAATTTCAAAATG
Organism: Pinus tabuliformis; assembly: GCA_031772625.1. Classification (NCBI taxonomy): domain Eukaryota; kingdom Viridiplantae; phylum Streptophyta; class Pinopsida; order Pinales; family Pinaceae; genus Pinus; species Pinus tabuliformis. The sequence goes on from CM062811.1 coordinate 736,298,727, forward strand.
AAAGTTAACTCTCAAAAGATAAAGTGTATTAGTCATTTCCTTCATATTATATTAGATATTAGAACCATAAATAATGATTAAATACATTACTTTTGGCCAAATGTAGAACACACATGTGGATTGTAATTTTCTTATATATATTTTAGTAATATTGAACATGATTTATTATTCATATTTATTTCTAATTAATTAATTTTTTAATTTAAAAATATATATATTTTTAATTTATAATATTTTAAAAATATACACTAAACAACCTAAATCTAAAACAAAAATTATTATTTCAAACTAAAATACAAATTTCATATTCATTCACCTTTTAATTTTACATTGTCCAGCCTAAAAACACATTTACTATCTCCTCTCGCACTCCTCTACGATGAAATCGGGGTAGTTAATAAGCAAAAAAAGACGAATGGCCTCCTCGGGTTATGCGAGAGTGATGCTGAGTCAAACATTCATATTCCTTCAGGAGATCACATACGCTCATCGATTCAACATAGTCATTCAGTAAGTGGAAGATCCAATTGGTCTCTATGAGTTACCCATGAACAAAGTTGAATCAGATATCACAACCTTGGTCATATACTCCCATTCCTAGTGATCTCCAACAGACTTTGTTACATGGATGATGTTTAAAATGATCTATTCTAAAGTCGCAACATTGAACGCTAAGATATCTTTGAGCCACGCCAACTTCTATGAAATAAATAGATGTATGGGTTTACTTCTCTTTTAGCTTCAGGGTTTTCTTCCTTTTAGTTTTGGGATTTTCTTCTTGATTAGCCTCCAAGTGCTATTCTTGTTAAGAAACCAATTTAGCATCCTATTTAGAGCCAATAATAGCTCCAAGTATGGCTTCCAATTTAACATCTAATTTTACTTTCATTTTAGCGCCACATTAGACATTCATTTTAAGAACTCATGATGCTTCCTTAATAGCTACCATTTATTATTTAATAATTTTTATTTCAATTAAATTAGTTAACTATATCATGTCTATTAAATACGTTTTACTTGAAATATTTCATAGCATACAATTTATAAATATTTTTTAGAGAAATGGACATCCATACAAACCAAAAACATTTTTCTTAACTATAACCCATATTTCTATATTGTTAATAAACAAAATAGTTGGTCGTGACTAGCTACACATAATGTAGGCCCAGATTCACATCATAGAGATTTCCATAGCATATCCCTTTCAAGTTTCATATACTTACAAGCCACACCACAACATTGGCATGAAATAAAAAAATATATATTTTTAAACTATAACCAATATTTTTATAATATTAATGAAAAATATTGTTACTATGTCACGAGATACACATAATGCAACCCCATATAATATATGTAAAAATGGTATAATTCAAAATGATAAAACTCAATATGGTAATTTAGGTGCAAATGACACATATGATAATAAACATTAAAGAAGACATCACATTGATTTATGAATCATGATCCATGATGGAGTCTATATGGTAAATGTCTGTACCTATGATAAATTTCACTAGCTACTACCAACTTATTGCTCATCATCACCACCATCATCTCTATCATGATCATCACCATCATAATCATCATCAATGTCATCATCGTCATCATCTACCTCGGTGTCCTCTCCCTTTACCTCATCATCATTGGCTCGAGTGTTTGAACCATACCCAACATAATCTGGAATGATATCAAGATCAACTCAATCTTCTCGAAGACTTTTGTTCTAAAAAAAAAACATTCAAAATGAAAATTTAATTATTTCATCTAACATTTAATATATATTTGTTATATTTCTAATATTACTACATATGAAGTGAAACCATAATCATATTGTATCATATCAAAGTTCAAATATATACCATAATAAAATTTCAATTAAGTTACAACTAATATGTCATTACAATGATGTAAAACATGCAAAAAATATAATTAAAGTTAGTAAATCATGAAGGAGGATAGAGGATCAAAGTCTAGCCACTACTTTCAAGAGGAATGAGCAGGTGTAGCAACAAGAAGGGGGCAAGTGTCAATGATAGACACAGAAATTGGCCCTGGAGCAAAAATGCTGGGAAATATTCTTTTTTTGACCATGCCTCTATAGAGAGGGCGAATGTAGTGCTCCCCTCCTAGGCTATTTTAAGAGCTCTGGAGCAACTAAGGTCCTGTTGAAGCCTCGAAAATCGCTACAACAACATCGGCGATAACCACCTGGTCCGGACCTTAGTACAACTCCTTTTCCGTTTGGAATAGTGGCTCTGACTAGGGATAATGGGACCAGTTTCCCAAAAGTAGATAAACGGGATGAATGGATGATTTATATAACTAAGCTAGCGATGGGTGAATAACTAAAACCATTGACAAGAATAAAAGAACTATGACCTATCCTGGGAATCTATTCAGCTTCAAAGTGCAGCGTTTGATGGTCTGTGTCTAAAGACAAGCATATAGATGACTCCATCGATCAGACATAGATATTAATTCATTTAAGATTACTGTGCCTAAATAGTTAAGCTCAACGATTAATGCGATATTACCACACTCATCATTTATATTATCGACATATACATGATTAAAAGGAAAGCATATCATAAAACATCCAATAGTTGTATGAATGTAGATCTGTTGTTATAGCGCATGCATATAATCAACAATAGCAAGGATAATCAAATAACAATTCACATAACAGGAATGAATTCAAACATAGATAGAAATACCATATGAGCTGCTTTAACACTCTCGATATCAATCGCTACTTGTAATTCTTTCTTCAACACAGAAACATTCACAACAACGACAATAGTGCACAATTGCATAAAAAGCCTCTTTGTTGAATTAAGAAAACTGGTCCAGTTTCATAAAAGAATATTGACTAAAGCACAATAGTGCAAACTTCATTCTTTAAGTCTGGTACAAAACTTTATGACCCTTTCCAAAACAATGAAAGGGTCTATAAATACTAAATTAATCTAAATATCTATTAAACTGAAATGCAACTAAATCGGTATCAATAAATTTTGATCCTATTTCCCTCAGCGATCTGGCAATCGGCGGCATGATTCATCAGGTAGGCTGCTTGCCTTTAAATCTGAGCTGACTTATCGCAAGCATTGGCTCTACTTCAGGAGGTTTGTTGAGGCGCGAACTGAGCTGGGTGGCATAGGTGGCATCCTGAATATCGGGAATTATATACCCGATCGCATCCGTTAGGTACTTAAGGGCGGCTCTCTATGTATGGGGCTTTACCAGGAAGAGCCAGTATGCTTCCATAGTTAAACTATTAATCCCAGCGATTAATCTCCCCTTTTCCTCTAAATCAGGATAGCATGATTGTTCCAATGTGTTTGTTGTTGTCATCTTTCCTGGTGTACATTGGGAAATCATATTTGATAAGTAGAGAGTGTTGTTGACTAGTTCAACCAAATTGCTGGAAGTTGATTTACATCTTGAAGTTGTCCTTTCTGCTTTCATCACCTGAGTGTCCCATTCTTGGAAAAGTATGTCTTTATATGTTTCTGAAATTTTGGGCAAATTTGCTTCTCTCCCTTGATCAGAATCTTGCCAGTCAAGATATGTGGTTATGATCTCTTCGGCTTGGTCTAACTCGTTCCTGGATTTCTCTACCTGCTGATTTATGGATGTCGTTAGCTCACACAATGGCTCTGCCTGAGCGATTTGTTGACACAGGAGCCTAATTTGGGATATTAATGCAGTGTTTATTTGCACTGCTTCTGCTCTGAATTCACCCACCTATTGAGAGCCCTTTATCTTTTCGAGCTGCGATGACAATTGAGCGATTTTCTCATCTTTTGTTTTCATTATTTGCTCGTTTGCTGCTCTTAATTGTGCCAATGCCTCCGATAATTCCTTCTGTTTCTGGATCGCGCTTTGGTCGACCCTTTGCTTTTCCGCCTGCAATTGCTGAGTTAATTGACTGTTCACTTGTTGTTGTGTCGACAACTGCTGCTCCACCTGCTCTGCCTTATGCTTTGATTCAGCCAACTCTGCTTGTAATGCGAAAATTTGTTGGTCCTTAGTCTTTAGTAGAAGACTTACCTCCGATGCCTTGTCGATTGTTGCTGCCGAATAGGCTCCCGCATACTGTGACAGTTTTGTTAGGTCATCGGAGGGGTCGAATTCCTCCTTCCAAACCATGCTGCCCATTACAGTTTGTTCTGGAAAAAGGGGAGGTTGATCAATCTTCCTCCTTTTCCTTTGTCTTTTTACCACCGCCGAATGCCTCGGGCTGTAGAAAACATCCAGGGGAGGAATATCTTCTACCTGGAGAATGATTTGGTCGGAGGGGTCTTTTGGTATTATCTCAACATCCTTGGAAATGGGTGGGCCGCTGGTTCCACTTAGAACCTGAGGTGAAGTGATGTCCTGTATATCGTTTGTCTTGGAAGTGTCTGTATCCTTGGAACATTCCAACCCACTGATGATAGAGTCAAATTGCCTCCACTCTTGAAGCAAATTAGGGTCAATATTAGTATCTATATTGACATCAGTGGTGGTTTGTTTTTCCTTTTCAGCTTGGGACTCCTTCCGCACTTTTTCCTGCTCTCTTTTTTGTTGTTCCTCTTGTTCTTTCTTTTGCCTTTCCTCTTGCTCTTTCTTTTGTTGTTCCTCTTGTGCTCTCTTCTGCCTTTCTTCTTTTTCTTTTCTTTGCCTTTCCTCCTGTTCCTTTTTATGATCCTTTGTTACAACCGGAGGTTCCTTTGACTGTTGTCGAACAGGCTCGCTTGATGATGTCGTCGGGGTTGTTGCTAGTAAATCTAGAGGCAGAGTTTGCAACCTCTGTTCTCTAAGCTTATTAAACTCAGTCAGCCCTTCATCATTATATTTCATTCGAGCGAGTTCTTTAGCCTGACCTATTGTTTCGACTGAAACGAATAGGTCGTCAAACATATCTTCTTTGTGCTCAAATTTTGTCAATTTGGCCTGTTCTAGTGAATTGTAGGCAACTTTCTTTGGATCGTATGGCCTATTTGGGATAGTTGCCAGAGTTAAGGATTGAATCTTTGTGGCTTCCTTTTCTGCATGTTTGAGATCATGCAGAGTATAGACACCACACCTCAAGGGAAAAGAGGGCCAGCCCCTCTTCTTTTCTTTCTTGAGAGTCTGTGTAACACTCTCAGCCGTAATCTGATAAGCGATTTCTCTTGCTAGCAGTTTATCTGGTATATACAAAGGGAGAACATGTGGGTAGGCTTGGCTGCCGAAAACTCTTATGTAGGTAAATCTCTCCTCTCCAAACCAACTCGCTACTATTGTTATATCAAACGAAGCTTGATAGGAAATCTTGGGAATGGGTTTATCAAAAATAGAATAATGAATAGGCACCATAAAGCCATTGCAGATTTGGTACAGATGGTGCTTGTAAGAGGACTTCCATAATTTCTGATGGTATATGTGGATAGTCGTGGGATATTGTGGCGTCCACCTCTAGCCGAGCACGGGAAATTCAGAATTGAAACATAGTGTATCTAAGATATATGCACTGTAATAGAATGGGGGAATTTTCCTTTCAGAGACGACAGTCTGATTTCTAAAATCACGCACAGCTTGTGCTAATTTGTCAGAAAGGATGGTGGCCCAATCCATGATTATACTATTTACTGCTGCCTCCATTAGAGGAAAAATTTCTATGGTAAAATTAGCAGAGTCATGCAATCCCCATAATCTACACATCATTATTCCCGCATAGCAATAAGGAGAAGCCAGAGAATCAACCGAGTACTTACCGGAGGATTCGTGTTTTTGTTTGGCTGGATTTTGTCTCCAATCCCGGATGGGTTCGGATTCAACTTCATTTTCGCTTGCAAACTTCTCCAGGAACGCTTTATTATATATCTTCTCTGGCTCGGGCAAATGATACATTTGCCTTAGATCATCCTCCCTGAACGATCCGAAAATTCTTCCATCTCTAGTGCTGAAAGTTCTATCCAAGATTGGGATTTTTTGAATCGCCCACCGCACTACGTCTGTGTATGGGAGAATTTGCTCCCTAGCTGCTATTCTGTGAAGGAAAGAGTCGGCTAAATCCTTGAGAGTACATTCAGACTTCCGAGTAGGATCCGCAATAGCTTCTTGTTGAGTCTTGAAAATGTCATTCATTTCCATTACACTTTCACTATTATGTCCATTATATCACCTCCATTTCACCTCCATTTCACTACTATGTCACCACATTCATCCCACTTTCATTATCATTGGGCCACCTTTATGTTTTTCCAATATTTATTATTTCTAAGCCTTTTAAGTGAATTTATGGTTAAACATTAGAAAATAATGTGCATATGCTTATACCTAACAAATGGGTTGAGATTGTTGACATGTGTAGGTTGAAAGGAGGCTTCTAGAAGACCCTTATGTGGCACTCTAAGGCCAAATTCGAATTTGGTTGGAAAGAATCATGGGATCATGAGGATATGTGTCACATCTCCTAATTGTATTGTAACTCTAAAAAGACATGTGTCTTATCAGTTCCTATTTTGATTAGGACTCTAGAGGTAGAGGGAGAGATTCATGGACTATCATTAATGAGATGGCTCTCATCTTTTTGTATAAATAGAAGATATCTCTCCTTCATTTGCTAGTCTTTTCCTTTAGTCTTTTCTTAGTCCTTTTAGTTTGCTAGTCCCATGGCTTTTGAAAGCTTTGGAGAGCTTTGTTGTACTTTGCACTTTTGAAGAAATTGAATAAAGCTTTGATGATCTCAACATGGAAGGAGATGTGAAGTAGATGTCATGGAGCATATTAGGATGTAAGTAGATTAGATTTCATTTTGTAAATATTGCTTTGTAGAATGTAAGGTAGATTAGATTTTCATTCATGCAATTTTAATTTATGCAAGTGTGTTTAATTTTGCTTTGATTTCATAGGTAGTAGGGGGCCCCTGCCTTGTACAGTTTGAATTACTGCATTTTATTTTCTCCCGGGATTGTGTGTCTTTGTTGTATTTGCTTTATATCTGATGGTATTTTCAGTTGACAGATTCAAAGTTGCTGCCTCTACTTTGATTTTCTAGCTTACTTCTAGTTTAGTTTCTCAAAGTTGTATGTTAACATATTGATGGTCTCTTTATCATAAATTGTTTATCTTTTAGAGATCAGAATACTAATAAATTACAGCTGGCTTTGAGTACTTTTTAGACTAATCTTTAACTACTTTCTAATCGTGCTTTACATAGTACCATATGTTAGAAGCAGAGAGTTAGAAAGAGCTGAATATTATAACTAGTCTTTCAAGTGGATTTTTCTCATTTTTGATCACTTTTTAAACTCATCTCTAGCTACTTCCTAATCGTGTTTTACATAGTACCATATGTTGGAAGCAGAGAGTTAGGAAGAGATAAACATTATCATTGGTTTTTAAAGTGATTTTCTTACCTTCTTATTTGCAGCAGCATGAATGGTGTCTAGTGCCATTAGAAAGTGGTTTTTATGCTTTGCTTTTAGTTTCATTTCAAGTTATTTCTTTCAAGCTCTTTCTTTGCAAGTTTAAAGTTTGATTACTTTTTAGACTTATTTCTAACTACTTCTTAATCGTGTTTCACATAGTACTATATGTTGGAAGCAGAGAGTTAGGAAGAGTTGAACATTATAACTGGTCTTTAAAGTGGTTTTTCTTACTTGTCACCTTAGAGCTTGATTACTTTTTGGACTTATTTCTGCCTACTTCTTAATCGTGCTTAACATAGTACTATATGTTGGAAGCAGAGGGTTAGGAAGAGTTGAACATTATAACTTTATAAAACAACGAAGTAAGAAAGAGGTTAACTAAGCACATATAGTGCACCACACTTCATCAGTTTACGATACCCGGATTGATAATTTATGTAGAGCAACTTAAGACGTTAAATTGACTAGACATTTTGGCGCCGTTGCCGGGGAAGTGTAATTAGGAGACCTTATTTCTTACATCTAAAAAAAAAAAATTAATAATCCTTGAGTATGCTCTCCTCTTGCACTTTGTGTGATCTGGAGGATCAGAAAAAGGATTGTTAAGTAAAAAAAAAATAGACAAAATAATAATTCTTGAGTATGCTCTCCTCCTGCACTCTGTGTGATCTGGAGGATCAGAAAAAGAATTGTTAAAAAAAAAAATTAGGAGACAAAATAAACTTCAAACATTTCAATTGATTCAAAAAAAAAAAAAAAATGAAAAAAAAAATGAAAAAATGAAACTCAACTGCTTTGATAGGTTCAAATTGTCCAAAATTGTCTGGTTATGCTTTGTAGTGGTCTTCAAAACACTGTGTCCTGTTCAAATAAGGTTTTGCAACTTAGCTGCAGAAACTGCCCTGATCCCGCAGCTATCTGACAATTCCGCAGCTGTTTCAAGGTTTAGCAGGTTACAGGCATCTAATGAAAAAACCGACCACATGGGCATCTCCAGAATTGTCCCGACATGGATCCTATCCTAGTCACCCAGTTCAGATCGATGAAAAACCAGCCTAGGACCTCAGTCAAAGTCTTGTTTTTAACATGTTTTTCTTGAAGTATTTGCTGCCTGAAATTGAAAATCATTAATCCTTTTTATAAAATTTTACAATTTCAGAGAAAAAAAAAAGAGAGAAAAACAATCTATGGCTATCTCCATTCTTAGTTTTCACTGTGGCTTCAATAAAAAAAATATGCCTCCCTGTTCAAGCTTTGACCTATTGATTCCTGTAGGAGGCATTCATCATTTAGTGGCAGATTTTTGATTTGATTTCACCTTTGGATAGCTACATTATCGAATAGAAACAGAGGGTCGAATTCTTGAAGGTAGCCTCTGGTGATTCATTAAATTATTAAGGGAAGAGTAGTCATTTTTCTCCAAGGGCAAGAGCATGTAAGCCGATTTCATTTGCTGACAAAAGGACAAATTTGTTAGCTGAATTTTATCTTATTTCAGTGGTCAAATCCTCTTACTGTTGGAGCCAATTTCCTCTGCCATTATATCCACCAGATTACAGGTCTACTTCATGGGATGAGTTCAACATTCACCATAATTATTTGGAGATTGATCTGAGCTAGAATGAATCAATAAGCTCAATTGCTGCCACTTAGATTTCCGCCACCTACAAAACCTGTGATATAAACAACCTGAGCTCAACAAAATTCTTAAATCGTTGTTTTAAAAATGCAAGGAATCATTATTAATCACTACAGCAACTGTTTGGAAACGTTTCAGATAACCTGTGACAATCAGTTGCCCCAATCCTTCAACTCTGTCCCTCTGTCTAAAGATCACAAGCTTAATAGGGTTGATGAACGGGAGCATATTGAGCAAGCTGGGCTGTGTAACACACCTACAAAACAGTAGATCAAACAAGAAAGGCCGAATGCAACAATTCAGAACAGTAAAACTCAGAAAAAAAAAACGTAAACACAGAAAAAACGTCAAACTTCAAACATTCGATTTGCCCACATGGAGACGAATTTCTAAAAACTAAAACATGGGTTGTTTTTCTAGTTGGGTTAGTTAGATAACCCAGAAACCGTTTGAGGAAATTCGTGGCGGTCTGGGAGAAATTTTCGGTTCTTTGGAGCCCATTTTTGACTGCCGTGGGTGAAAAAATTGAGTTATTAACTGATAGTTTGATTAATTGATTAACTCCGCGTGCCTGAGGGAAGGAGTTCTAATGGGGATCAATTACATGCTGGCATATACAACCAATTACAGAAATTTACACCTGTTTAGAGACGTGTTTCAACTGAACACGACTCTCTGTCATTAAATCCCATGAAGTCGCTGCCGGTTAAATGTTGGGAAGAAATGGAACTAAAGTGGAGCAATTTATAAATTCAATCTTTTTGATCAGCGATTGAAACTCCTAGATATGAAATTGGTTTTCATGTGGACGTATCTTGACTCACAACACCTTCAAACATTCAGTATCATAAGGCATTGCGTAAAGACAGAGATTTCCGTATGCTTTCATACGATACGAAGGTTGAAGTTTTGTGGGATGAAGTGAATGAAGAAATCGTTTGGGAAATAGCTAGAATACAGTGTTGGCAGAAGTTCTGTAATTGGACAATGACAATCTTGAAGAATTTAAGAACAGAATCCTATTGAAACGATCCAAGGTGATAAGGTACACAGCTGGGTTTGAATAGACACCCATATTTCCAGACACATCAGTGGGATAAGACACCTTGGATTAGATAAAACACTTTGTTATTGGTAACTCAGTGGAATAGCTATGATTGGTTATAATTATGATAGATATGTGAGGGATATATTTAACTGGATAGCTGGCAAATTTGTGATTGGCAACCATTCTATTGTCTTATGCATCAAAGATATATAAAAGTAAGAATGGATTGTAACAATTTTGGAACTGATTAAATTGTATGGCGGTTGGCAGTGTCTTCCCAGGAGTCCCGTGGGATGAGGGGCACATTTTTTTTCTCTTCCACACACACAGCCACTCCATTTCACAGTACTTTCTACACTCTGCACTTTCCGCAGCCAATACAGTGTTTCTGGAGCCAATCCCAGATTCCGCAGCTGTTTTGTTAAACTCTAGGTTGCAGGTGTCATCAAGCAAAACAAGTCACATGGGTAGCTAGGGAAATGTCAGTACATGGATGGTGTCCTATTCATTCGGTCAAATTTGATGAAAAAGACCCCGGTCAAAGGGAAGTCAAATTGTGTGTTATCACAAAGTCGCCACATTGAGTCGCCACACTGAGTCGCTGCATGTCAAGAAAAAAACAATAATTTTGAATCAATGAAATGAACAAGTTATTTTCTCACTTTTCTGAAGGTATTGATTAATTTTGGACTGATAATGAAAGATGAATGGCTAACTTTGTATCCAAGATTTTTAGCTACAGAACTGTGCACATTCCGCAGCTAAAGTCCAATTCCGCAGCTATTCTCTGATTCCGCAGCCAGAAAAACCTCATTGTTCAAATCAGCTTATCTTTTTCATACAAAATCAGATTTTGATGATTTAAGTACCATTGGAAAGATCTCAACAAGATCTATACAATGAGAAATATATCATTAGAGTTTGAAATGACAAATAATGAAATAAATTGCTGAAAAGAAGCAACATCAACTTGAGGCACTAATTCCAAAGCAGGTATAAATTCTTTTGATTTTTCCTTTGAGAACTTGTTTCATTAATACAAATTCTTAGTTTTGTGTGTAAATATTATAACTAGAGAGATTGGCCACCTCTCTCCTTTGATAATTTTACATTCCATTGCAGAAGAAGTATTAGTTTTTTCTGCAGGTTCCAGGAGGAAGGACAAATGACTACAAGAGAATGGTGTCTCTCTAAGAGACCAATTTGTTTCATGAGAGGATGATCAGCAACAAAGAGGAAATATGTTGATGCAAAATCAGATCCAAACACTTGAAAAACTTTCAGATACTATTGTCTCCATCACATTCATCCATCACATCCATACTTCATAATAAACCATTCACCTCATTCCACTCCATACTTTTCACTTACATTCACATACACTTTCCATCTCTTTTATCCATTCATAACCCACAAATAAAAGCAAGAGGCTCATTCACATGCTTATTGCCATTTCCATTTCTGTTCTTCATTGCCATTTTCCATTTCCATTTTCCATTCCTTGTCATTTTCATTCTGCAAATAAGCCCTGCTTCAATGCAAATTATTGAGTCCATAGTCCTTTGAGTCTAAGTTCTTTGTAAAAACACCTTGAGGCTTGCATGCCTTAATGGCAAGTCCTCATGCTGACAAACAATGGGAATACATTAATTTCCCTTGTTCGTTAGATCTTCTAGGTGACTCGACATCAGCAAATTCATTCGTACCTAGCAAAATGTGTTTGGGCATCTTGACTCTCATTGTCATCAATGGTGAGAGTTCTCGTGTTGACTAGTGGCATCCATTAATGGTCACTAAGCCAACAATTTCCTACTATGTTCGACATCAGAACATCTTTTCACATAGTAGGAATTGTGCCAATGAGTTTTGAAGACATGAAGACTATTATTTTCAGCATTTTGGAGCAGATTCAGCAAGTTTTAGTAGAAGCAATAAAAAGCCATCTTATCTCTCTATCCATGACTCCTCTTGTTCAGCCACTTGAAGAAGAATATGATCAGAAGATTTCAGCCACCACACATACAACTCATCCATTCCAAAGGGTAAGTGAAGGTACGGAATTTTCTAACTTTTAACCATAGAATTCCATAAAAAGCTAGAATGATAATTGTTGGAAAAACATTTCTCTTCCTCATTTCATAAAATTGCCAATACCATCAGTTGGGGGGGAATACATTCATATTCATATCTTGCCATGTCCATATGATATTTACGAGCTCACATACTTCCAACATATATTAATTATTACATTGCTATTATGAGCATACAATGGCTTTTGAAAAAGTGCTTAAAGGATAAATAGGATACAAACAAAATCATGGTTGTCACACAAGAACCAACCATCATGCAATCCAATAAAGATATACTTTGCAACAATAATCAAAATATCATTATGCAAAGTTCAAAGATCAAAATAGAAGGCAACAAAAGAAAAAAATTGATTGTAACACAAGAACCAACCATGTTGCAATTCAAGTGAAACACTTTGCAAGAATATGAAGTTATCAAATGATATCATGCAAAGTTAAGCCAAAGCTCAAGGATCAAAAGAGTTAATGTAATATATATTGCATGAGGACATGCAATAGCTTCAGTTGGGGGGTATGTTGAGTCTTGAAAATGTCATTCATTTCCATTACACTTTCACTATTATGTCCATTATATCACCTCCATTTCACCTCCATTTCACTACTATGTCACCACATTCATCCCACTTTCATTATCATTGGGCCACCTTTATGTTTTTCCAATATTTATTATTTCTAAGCCTTTTAAGTGAATTTATGGTTAAACATTAGAAAATAATGTGCATATGCTTATACCTAACAAATGGGTTGAGATTGTTGACATGTGTAGGTTGAAAGGAGGCTTCTAGAAGACCCTTATGTGGCACTCTAAGGCCAAATTCGAATTTGGTTGGAAAGAATCATGGGATCATGAGGATATGTGTCACATCTCCTAATTGTATTGTAACTCTAAAAAGACATGTGTCTTATCAGTTCCTATTTTGATTAGGACTCTAGAGGTAGAGGGAGAGATTCATGGACTATCATTAATGAGATGGCTCTCATCTTTTTGTATAAATAGGAGATCTCTCTCCTTCATTTGCTAGTCTTTTCCTTTAGTCTTTTCTTAGTCCTTTTAGTTTGTTAGTCCCATGGCTTTTGAAAGCTTTGGAGAGCTTTGTTGTACTTTGCACTTTTGAAGAAATTGAATAAAGCTTTGATGATCTCAACATGGAAGGAGATGTGAAGTAGATGTCATGGAGCATATTAGGATGTAAGTAGATTAGATTTCATTTTGTAAATATTGCTTTATAGAATGTAAGGTAGATTAGATTTTCATTCATGCAATTTTAATTTATGCAAGTGTGTTTAATTTTGCTTTGATTTCATAGGTAGTAGGGGGCCCCTGCCTTGTACAGTTTGAATTACTGCATTTTATTTTCTCCCAGGATTGTGTGTCTTTGTTGTATTTGCTTTATATCTGATGGTATTTTCAGTTGACAGATTCAAAGTTGTTGCCTTTACTTTGATTTTCTAGCTTACTTCTAGTTTAGTTTCTCAAAGTTGTATGTTAACATATTGATGGTCTCTTTATCATAAATTGTTTATCTTTTAGAGATCAGAATACTAATAAATTACAACTCGATTTGAGTACTTTTTAGACTAATCTTTAACTACTTTCTAATCGTGCTTTACATAGTACCATATGTTAGAAGCAGAGAGTTAGAAAGAGCTGAATATTATAAATAGTCTTTAAAGTGGATTTTTCTCATTTTTGATCACTTTTTAAACTCATCTCTAGCTACTTCCTAATCGTGTTTTACATAGTACCATATGTTGGAAGCAGAGAGTTAGGAAGAGATAAACATTATCATTGGTTTTTAAAGTGATTTTCTTACCTTTTTATTTGCAGCAGCATGAATGGTGTCTAGTGCCATTAGAAAGTGGTTTTTATGCTTTGCTTTTAGTTTCATTTCAAGTTATTTCTTTCAAGCTCTTTCTTTGCAAGTTTAAAGTTTGATTACTTTTTAGACTTATTTCTAACTACTTCTTAATCGTGTTTCACATAGTACTATATGTTGGAAGCAGAGAGTTAGGAAGAGTTGAACATTATAACTGGTCTTTAAAGTGGTTTTTCTTACTTGTCACCTTAGAGCTTGATTACTTTTTGGACTTATTTCTGACTACTTCTTAATCGTGCTTAACATAGTACTATATGTTGGAAGCAGAGGGTTAGGAAGAGTTGAACATTATAACTTTATAAAACAACGAAGTAAGAAAGAGGTTAACTAAGCACATATGGTGCACCACACTTCATCAGTTTACGATACCCGGATTGATAATTTATGTAGAGCAATTTAAGACGTTAAATTGACTAGACACTTCTGTTACTGTCTTTACTGGTTCTTCGGCTTCAATTAGGTTGTAAGTGCCTTGCCAAGTAACTCTGGTGAGACCCGTGCATGTAGTATCATATATTAAGCCCTTCTTCTTGTCCATGAGAGCTTGTCCTGCAGCTGGTGTAGTGGAAGCGCCCGCGGTTTTCTTAGATTTCTTCCCCATCTTGTTTGAGCTTCCTTCTATGGATGAATTCTGCACAGCGGCGAAAATAAACGTAACACAGAGATATGCTAATGAAAATCCAATATGGAAAGATATATCGATCAATGCGTGTTGAGAAATTAATTCTTAAAAATGGCTGCGGATCCAATCCATGGGAAGATCTTACAGATACATTAAATGGCCGTTTAAGGCCTGCCACCTCTTAAATGCTCATTACGCCATTATTCGGCTGAATGACTCGCTTAAGCGTGCTATGGATATTTTGACAGTTGAGTGCAGGTGATGGATTATTTAAGAGATCAAACTTTAAATACGAATGGATCATAATATCCCTCCATTTAACGGCCTTTTCGAAATCCGCGCTATATCGCAATCGGGCATCAGAAACACTTTAAATCTTTATGTTGACAATTTTGAAATGCCGATCGCCAATAGCGATATCGCATCGCATCGGGAGAATAGGTGTTATATAAACATACGGATAGCATACCCCCGACCGCCGATAGCGAAATCGCATCGCATTGGGGGTAGAATCTGGGCGCCTTATTATTATACATGGGATATTGCCGATTTCCGATTGCGAAATCGCATCGGACCGGGGTGGATGACTTAAGGTGCTTAGCCTGCATATAAAGTATCACCGATAGCTTATCGCCGATTGCGAAATCGCATCGGCGGGATCCCATATGTCACTTATTTAAGTTTTCTATGTTATTGCGATATGCGATCTTGCGATCGCTTTATCGCAATGATAAAAGATTGTTATATTTGATTCAATATGGGTTTTTCAAAAGGTTTTATATAATGCCTTCATTTGGTTTGTGGACGTTTTACAAATAATGCAATATTGATGCCAATTGACTTCTAAAGGGACCCATTTCATATAATAATTTTTTAAATAAAATGTTATGAAATGGGGAGTTGTTGTGGAGCACAACAATTGGCGATTCGCTAGAAGAAACAATTATCTCTGACAAGTATAGAAATACTTAAACTTTTTCAAAAATAGAATTCTAATCAAAGGGGAAAATTCTAATATAACTAGGTATATATGCATTCCAAGTGAAATGAATCTATCTTTGCTAATTTCCTCTCTTTTTTAAGAAAATAGATACATTCTAAGTTTTAAATGAGCCTCTATGGGTTTATAATGATAAAATAGAAAACTTCTCCAAATCAGCTTTTAAAGTGAACTCCTCTGTCATAGGTAGAGCCTCTGCTGCCAGCAAACGTTTATAGTTTCGACAGGGATATCTTTTAGCCATGTTATTGTCCATTGTTCCGTTCAATTAAGAGTGTGATTAACAGAATGAATTCAAAACATGTTTTCATATTTTGTATTTCATTTCCTTTTCTGTTGTTGATAAGATAAAAAGCCATCGTCCTGGTTTGGTGGCCAGCTGTTGACAATGCCATTCACTGGTAGTAGTCTAACTGAACAAGCTGGCTCGTGATGATACCCCTTGTCTTGTAATTTCAAGCCATTACCCTGTTTTGATATGCAGAATTGGTAATGTCAGTTAAACTATTTCCCTATGAACATGGTAAGCAGGCTTGCAATAAGACCTCTTATCTTTAATATCAGATATTTTAGAATTACACTATGAGTAATCATAAACTTTAGTGAATTGGATGGACAATTTTCTCCTTAAGAGTAAATGGATGACAGGTTAAGAGTTGAAGACGCTGAAATTGGATTGGCTTCTATCTTGATATTGATAACCTTTTGAGACCAATTTGAAAACAGAGAATGATTTACAATACTTTTAAACTTTGAAAGGACTTCACAAAACTTGAACTATAGTTTCAGAATACAATGATACCTACTTTCCTAGAAATAATCCCTTTTGGTTAAGAGTTCTATTATTTAAAAAAAACAAATATCCATGCTACTTCTGTGGGGCAAATTTTCAAACACAGCAAAGGTCAATAGTGGATACCTCACAACATTATTTTGTGCAAATCCTACAAACTACAAAAAGTATATCAAACTAGAAAGAGAAGGGGTTACCTCCTCAATTAAAGAATTTCTTCAAGATAAGGCCATTAACAGGGAGAGAATCTCTCAACCCTGATAAGTCTTGCAATATAAAGGTCGAATGGCCTATCTTTTCACAGATCTGAAACGGTCCAAGCCACATCTTCTGGAACTTAGTATGTTTACCCTTATCCTCATGGGCTTTGTCCCATTTCAGAACTAAATCACTGACTTGGAATTGTTTTGAACTGGATGAGAGTGAGTCAAAAGCTGCCTTGATGACTTGCTAATGTTTGGCATGAATAATCCTGGCTTTTTCTCTTTCCTCTTCTAATTTTGGGATTTGGTCATGTCTAAGCTGAATAGAAGAGGAAGGACTTTCCTCAATGAACTGCACTAGGGCTAAAGAAGGAAGAACAAGATTTGTGGGTAGTACTGCTTCTTTTCCATACACAAGATTGAACGGAGAAGATCCTATAGAAGCTTTCTGTGTTATCCTATCAGCCCATGATGCAAACACTAAAGATTTGTACCAATTTTTATGATTCTGTTCGATAGTTCGCTTAATGATTTTGATCAGATTTTTATTAGTAGACTCTGCTAAACCATTACCCTAGGGATAGTAATTAGCAGAATATTTTAATTTAAATCCTCTTTTAATAGTGAAATCAAACATAGCATTGCCTGAAAAGTAAGATGCATTATAAAAAACAAGAGCGTTCGGGACACCAAACCTGGTAATGATGAATTGATCTATGAATTCAATGATTGCTTCAGAATTTGATGTCTTTAAAGGGATTGCCTCCACCCACTTAGTAAAATAATCGGTAGCGGTAAGGATATACTTATGATGTTTGGAATATGGTGGAGTAATCTCCCCAATGATGTCCAATCCCCATTGCTCAAATGGTTGTTCAATGTTGACTGGTTGCAGAGGTAAAGCTGATTTACGTTGTCTTCCACTAGAAGTTTGACAATTGAGGCATTTCCTTACATACTCGTGGGCATCTTTAAACAGAGTAGGCCAATAGTAACCAGCATGAATAATTTTGTGAGCTGTTGTATCAGCTCCAAAATGTCCTCCCGTTGGTCCATCATGTAACTCTTGCAAAACCTTTTGGGCTTCAGGTTTCTCAAGGCATCTTAACAAGATAGAATCATAATTTTGCTTAAAAAGCACGTCATTGATAATTGTAAAATTCTTTGCTTTTAGCCTAAGGGCCCTTTTGTTTTTATAAGACAGGTTTGGAGGAGCATAACCATTCTTCAAATAAAAGATTAAATCTGCATATTGAGATTGAGAATCAGTGGCACTTATCTGGTTGATTTCTTCAGTTTGACTTGTATCGCCTGATTCTGGAATGTTGGATGCTCCTGCCAATATTCTGCAAAAACCTTGACCCCTGACAATCTTTGCTGGTTTAATTTATAAGTCATATTCTTGAAGTGTTGTGACCCAATTTGCCCTTTTTTCACCCGGTTCTTTTTGGATTAATAGTTTCCTAACTGCGGGGAAAGGAACTATCACTTTTGTGTGGGTTTTCAAAAGGAAGGGTCTATAATGCTTGACTGCTTTAAATACAGCAAAGGCTTGTTTTTCTACATCGGAGTAATTCAATTCAGCACCCTGAAGATTTGAGCTAAAAAACGAAATGGGTGCTTCCAAATTGTGATCATTTAGTTGCGTGAGTACTGCAGCATAAGACAAGTCGGATGCAATGGTATACAATGTAAAATGATTAGAAAATTTTGGAGTATTCAAGGCTGGGGCATTGATTATTGATTGCTTGATTAGATTAAAAGCTTCCTTTTCTGCTGATCCCCACTTAAAGACTGAATTCTTCTTAATCATTGTCTGAAGTGGCAAAATAATTTGAGAAAAATCTGGAACAAATCTTTTAACAAAATTGATCTGGCCTAAAAATGACTGCATCAATTTTTTATTGTGTGGGAAAGGGATTTCAGAGATTTCTTTGATCCGATCAGGATCAATATAAATGCCATCTTCGGATACAATAAAAACTAAGAGTTTTCCTTGATCAAGAGCAAAGAAAGACTTTTTAGGGTTAAGAGAAATACCATATCTTTTGCAACGCTGGAAGATTTGATTTAGATCATGCAAATGATTATACCTCTCCTTAGAGAATACAGTAATATCGTCTAGATAGACGACTATTGTTCTATTAACCAACCCTCTAAAAGCTATATCCATAGCTCTTTGGAATGTTGCTCCCGCATTTATAAGTCCAAAAGGCATTTTCTGATACGCATATGTTCCCCATTTCGTCCTGAATGTGGTTTTAAGCTGGTCATCAGGATGAACCAGAACTTGGTTATATCCTGAGAAACCATCAAGAAAGGACATCAATTCAGAGCCTGCTACTGATTGGAGTATTTTCTCCATAGTAGGTAATGGGAAATTGTCTTTCAAGCTTGCTTTGTTCAAATTTCTGAAATCAATACAAATTCGAATGTCGCCATTTTTCTTTCTGACTGGCACCATATTAGAGACCCAGTTTGAGTGTCGGACAGGAAAAATAATCTTTGCTTTCAAGAGTTTGTTAAGTTCCGACTTTATCTGGCTCTCTAAATTTGGATGTATTTTTCTTAACTTCTGCTGAATCGGTTTCTGATCGGGAAGCATAGGAATGGTATGCTGGATAATGGATGTATCATATGTCTTCAAATCATCATACTTCCAAGCAAAGACCTGTTTGTTTTTCCTTAACAGTTTAATAAATGCCTCCTTCTCTTCCAAGGAAAGTCCTAATCCTAAATTAATATTTTGAGGAGCATGCTCAGTACCTAGATTTATCAATTCAAACCTAAGGGTAGAACTTTGGAGCTTTGCATTAATTACAGGTTTAAACCTGTCTTTGATATCATAAAGATCTTCGAGCTTTACCACTGGCTTAGGAATTGAATTTTCCTGAGGTGTTTCTTTCATTTGTAGATCATGGTCATTTTCCTCAATAATTTGATCGTCATAGGACTTTTCAGAAGTTAGAAATTGTAAAATATCCTCATCATGATTGAATACTCTCCAATTAGTGACATTGTCAGGAATTGAAGGCCTAAAAAGTAATTCTACGGAAAATCTATCTAGGCTGTAGTCTTCAGAAGGTAGAAGCTTGGAAGCTACATTGGCTAGGAGATTGGCTGCTGAGTTTTGCGACCTGGGGATGGAGGAAATGTTGAATGCGGAAAAGTGCGAAGTAAGTTCTTGTACTAGCGATTGATAGTGCTTGAGGTGATTTGAAAGACAATGGATTGCATTCCTCACCTGTTTAACAATAATTTCAGAATCACCGAATACTTTCAAATATTGCACTTTAAGACCGATCGCTTTATACAGTCCCTGGACTAAGGCTTCATATTCGGCTGTATTGTTAGTACATTCGAATTCTAGCCTACAGGACAGCATTGTCTTTTCTCCTTGTGGGCTAACCAAAATGCAGCCTGCTCCTGAGCCCTCATTGGACTTAGAGCCATCAAAATATAAAGACCAAAATAAAGAGGTATTAACATACGTATTTACAGTTTTCTCATCATCATTGAAACATCTAGAATTATCAGTTTGTGAAAAATTTTCAATCTGAGATGTAAAATGATTGACTGAAAAAGGAGATGGTTGGGCAACAAAGTTGCCGAAGAACGACTCTGACGAATAATTCCCCAAAATGTTGTTGTTGAACACCACAGGTTGGTTTTCTTGCTCAAATTGAGTCACTCTATGGGTCATATGTTTCTCTCGATCGATCCTTATTTGGTTTGGCTTGCCCTTGTAGGGAAGCCACATATGTGACCAATCAGTGGAAATATACCCATGCAATTTTTCAGACCAATCCCTACTCAAAATTAAGCCGTAAAATTCAGGTATATCGGCTATTAGGATGTCAATCCTTTGTACTACTCTGGGATCAGCAGACAACTTGATAGTTACGGAATTAATTTCTCCCACAACCTGCACTTTGGTCCTGTCCAACTGTATAATATGAATAGCAGACTTATGGGGTTCAATGTTCAGTTTAGAGAAAACCGAAGCTGGCATTATGTTAGATGATGCCCCTGAGTCAATTAAACAGTTGTGGAGGTTTCTATTGTAAATCTCATAGGTTAGCAGGAAGGGTGGAGTATGAGAATTCGATCTATCTCCAATTAGAACTAAATCGGTAGCTTCAACCATACCTGGAGGAGGTTGGCCTGAATCATTAGCGGCTGTTGCACTGGGAAATGGTGTAGAGGGAACAACATTCAATTCTTTAAGAAGTAATTTCTGCTGATGCTTTAATTTACTAAGCTCAAACATAGTAATGTTTTCTTTAGTTTTCTTCATGTCATCAACAATGTTATACTCCATTGAATCGGATACGACTAATTTTTTGGGTGTTGAAGGAATATTAGAAGTTGAGGGCTGGTTTTGGGGAACTGATGCAGGTGATTTCTTTGCAGGTGTTTTTTCTTTGGTTGTAGTGGCACCTGCACTCCTCTTCTTTGATGATACCTGAACAGGTTCAGAAGTACTTTTTCTCCTAGTAGTAACTGGGAACGCCTCCTCTTCATTATCAGTATCGGAGTTGGGGAGTATAAAATCCCACATTCCATGACATTCTACTACTTCTTCTTCATCATCAGTCAGCGCGATAGTTTCCTCTTCCTCTTCTTCTTCTTGCTCTGAGTCTGCGTTAGATATGACATTTGGGGGCTTTGACTCATTTCTCTTAAAAGTTCTAAAGGGTCTTTTGGTTGCGGTTTCGGCCACCTACTTCTTTTTTTCGGCGATTTCATTTGATAATGTTTTTAAGACCTTTTGCCAACCTTCCATGTCGTATGGGTCTTTTGGGGTCTTCTTCTTTGAGTCATCTTTGAAAGAGACTTTTTTGGCTTTTCTGTCTTCCAGGGCAGCTTTCTTTTCCAGGGCATTGATGCGTTTTTCCACAGCAAGTGCTTCTTTCATATTTTCGGCTAAGGTAGGTTTCCCTGCTCTATCTACAAAGATGGCTATATTGGCAGGCAGAGTTGTTATATACCATTCGCTCTGGATTTGTTCACCTGGTTTGGAGGCTGTGGGGATTTTATTTAGGAGTTTATTGAAGCGTACGTTAAATTCCTTAATTGGTTCCCTGTGTTCTATTCTCAGATTAGAGAGATCATTTATTAAAGTAGCCAAAGACCTATCATCTCCATATTTGGTAAGAAACTGCTCTTGGCAAGTGTTCCAACTGGTAATGGAACCAGAGGGTAAAGAGAAATACCAGGATCCTGCTGATCCTTGTAAGGTGTAAGGGAAAAGTCTAACAACAACATCTTGTTCTGTTACTCCTTTCAAGTTGACTGCTAACATGAAATTATTGATGTGTTCTTCAGCTTGGGTTCCATCATCTGGATTAAACTTGGGTAGCCATTTTTCAGGATAATCTGGTAATGGATGCAACGGTGTAGGCATATTGACTGCACCAGGCCTGGTCCATGGATCTGCCATTGTAATAGCAATAGTGGTTGATACTACTGTTGGAATTCCAGATGTATGGGAAGGAAATAATACTGACGAGTGGGCAGGTTGGGATGTTGAAGCTTCTAATCCTTGGTGAACAACAATATGTAATGGGGGAGTGGATGGTTGACTTTGCAGAGGGGAATATGAAATGGAGGATGTGGATGAAAGCTCTTCACTATCAGATCCTTCAGTATTTTTCTTCGCCTTTTTCCTTTTGGGTAAAGGGAACTCAGTGGGTTCAATACCGAGCTTTTCGCTCTGAAGTCTGGTGAGAGGGTGAGGTAAATTGAACTGCAAAGTCGTACTGCTCTGTGATACCTCGGATTTCTGTGGTGAAATCGAGAAGCTCTGAAGTTTGTGGATAAGAGACTGGACTTCAGGTGATTCAAGACTTAATTGTTCTAGAGTATGATGGGTTTGAGCAGTGGTAGTTGATTCCTCTTCTTCTTGTTTGGATACCGGCGAACCAGTATGCAAATAGGAAGATTGAGGGGATTCGGAGGGAGGATTACTCTTAGAATGGCTTATGGGTTTTGGCTTATGTGCCATTCACGGAGGTTCAAGCCCTCCTTCTAGCGCCAAAAATGTTGAAGCCTCAAAAATCGCTGCAACAACATTGGGGATAACCACCCGGTCCAGACCTTAGTACAGCTCCTTTTCCGTTTGGAATAGTGGCTCCGACTGGGGATAATGGGACCAGTTTCCCAAAAGTAGATAAACGGGATGAATGGATGATTTATAAAACTAAGCTAGCGATGGGCGAATAACTAAAACTATTGACAAGAATAAAAGAACTATGACCTATCCCGGGAATCTATTGAGCTTCAAAGTGCAGCGTTTGATGGTCTGTGTCTAAAGACAGGCATATAGATGACTCCATCGATCAGACATAGATATTAATTCATTTAATATTACTGTGCCTAAATAGTTAAGCTCAGCGATTAATGCGATATTACCACACTCATCATTTATATTATCGACATATACATGATTAAAAGGAAAGCATATCATAAAACATCCAATAGTGGTATGAATGTAGATCTGTTGTTACAGCGCATGCATATAATCAACAATAGCAAGGATAATCAAATAACAATTCACATAACAGGAATGAATTCAGACATAGATAGAAATACCATATGAGCTTCTTTGACACTCCCGATATCAATCGCTACTTGTAATTCTTTCTTCAACACAGAAACATTCACAACAACGACAATAGTGCACAATTGCATAAAAATCCTCTTTGTTGAATTAAGAAAACTGGTCCAGTTTCATAAAAGAATATTGACTGAAGCACAATAGTGCAAACTTCAGTCTTTAAGTCTGGTACAAAACTTTACGACCCTTTCCAAAACAATGAAAGGGTCTATAAATACTAAATTAATCTAAATGTCTATTAAACTGAAATGCAACTAAATCGGTATCAATAAATTTTGATCCTATTTCCCTCAGCGATCTGGCAATCGGCGGCATGATTCATCAGGTAGGCTGCTTGCCTTTAAATCTGAGCTGACTTATCGCAAGCATTGGCTCTACTTCAGGAGGTTTTTTGAGGCGCGAACTGAGCTGGGCGGCATAGGTGGCATCCTGAATATCAGGAATTACATACATGATCGCATCCGTTAGGCACTTAAGGGCGGCTCTCTGTGTATGCGGCTTTACCAGGAAGAGCCAGTATGCTTCCATAGTTAAACTATTAATCCCAACGATTAATCTCCCCTTTTCCTCTAAATCAGGATAGCATGATTGTTCCAATGTGTTTGTTGTTGTCATCTTTCCTGGTGTACATTGGGAAATCATATTTGATAAGTAGAGAGTGTTGTTGACTAGTTCAACCAAATTGTTCGAAGTTGATTTACATCTTGAAGCTGCCCTTTCTCCTTTCATCACCTGAGTGTGCCATTCTGTGAAAAGTATGTCTTTATATGTTTTTGAAATTTTGGGCAAATTTGCTTCTCTCCCTTGATCAGAATCTTTCCAGTCAAGATATGCGGTTATGATCTCTTCGGCTTGGTCTAACTCATTCCTGGCTTTCTCTACCTGCTGATTTATGGATGTCGTTAGCTCACACAATGGCTCTGCCTGAGCGATTTGTTGACACATGAGCCTAATTTGGGATATTAATGCAGTGTTTATTTGCACTGCTTCTGCTCTGAATTCACCCACCTGTTGAGCGCCCTTTATCTTTTCGAGCTGCGATGACAATTGAGCCATTTTCTCATCTTTTGTTTTCATCATTTGCTCGTTTGCTGCCCTTAATTGTGCCAATGCCTCCGATAATTCCTTCTGTTTATGGATCGCGCCTTGGTCGACCCTTTGCTTTTCTGCCTGCAATTGCTGAGTTAATTGACTGTTCACTTGTTGTTGTGTCGACAACTGCTGCTCCGCCTGCTCTGCCTTCTGCTTTGATTCAGCCAACTCTGCTTGTAATGCGAAATTTTTTTGGTCCTTAGTATTTAGTAGAAGACTTACCTCTGATGCCTTGTCGATTGTCGCTGCCGAATAAGCTCCTGCATACTGTGATAGTTTTGTTAGGTCATCGGAGGGGTCGAATTCCTCCTTCCAAACCACGCTGCCTGTTACAGTTTGTTCTGGAAAAAGGGGAGGTTGATCAATCTTCCTCCTTTTCCTTTGTCTTTTTACCACTGCCTTATGCCTCGGGCTGTAGAAGACATCCAGGGAGGAATATCTTCTACCTGGAGAATGATTTGGTCGGAGGGGTCTTTTGGTATTATCTCAACATCCTTGGAAATGGGTGGGCCGCTAGTTCCACTTAGAACCTGAGGTGAAGTGATGTCCTATATATCGTTTGTCTTGGAAGTGTCTGTATCCTTGGAACATTCCAACCCACTGATGAAAGAGTCAAATTGCCTCCACTCTTGAAGCAAATTAGGGTCAATATTAGTATCTATATTGACATCAGTGGTGGTTTGTTTTTCCTTTTCAGCTTGGTACTCCTTCCGCACTTTTTCCTGCTCTCTTTTCTGTTGTTCCTCTTGTTCTTTCTTTTGCCTTTCCTCTTGCTCTTTCTTTTGTTGTTCCTCTTGTGCTCTCTTCTGCCTTTCTTCTTTTTCTTTTCTCTGCCTTTCCTCCTGTTCCTTTTTATGATCCTTTGTTACAACCGGAGGTTCCTTTGATGATGTCGCCGGGGTTGTTCCTAGTAAATCTAGAGGCAGAGTTTGCAACCTCTGTTCTCTAAGCTTATTAAACTCAGTCAGCCCTTCATCATTATATTTCATTCGAGCGAGTTCTTTAGCCTGACCTATTGTTTCGACTGAAACGAATAGGTCGTCAAACATATCTTCTTTCTGCTCAAATTTTGTCAATTTGGCATGTTCTAGTGCATTGTAGGCAACTTTCTTTGGATCGTATGGCCTATTTGGGATAGTCGCCACAGTTAAGGATTGAATCTTTGTGGCTTCCTTTTCTGCATGTTTGAGATCATGCAGAGTATAGACACCACACCTCAAGGGAAAAGAGGTCCAGCCCCTCTTCTTTTCTTTCTTGAGAGTCTGTGTAACACTCTCAGCTGTAATCTGATAAGCGATTTCTCTTGCTAGCAGTTTATCTGGTATATACAAAGGGAGAACATGTGGGTTGGCTTGGCTGCCGAAAAATCTTATGTAGGTAAATCTCTCCTCTCCAGACCAACTCGCTACTACTGTTATATCAAACGAAGCTTGATAGGAAATCTTGGGAATGGGTTTATCAAAAATAGAATAATGAATAGGCACCATAAAGCCATTGTAGATTTGGTACAGATGGTGCTTGTAAGAGGACTTCCATAATTTCTGATGGTATATGTGGATAGCCGTGGGATCTTGTGGCGTCCACCTCCAGCCGAGCACGGGAAATTCAGAATTGAAGCATAGTGTATCTAAGATACATGCACTGTAATAGAATGGGGAAATTTTCCTTTCAGAGACGACAGTCTGATTTCTAAAATCACGCACAGCTTGTTCTAATTTGTCAGAAAGGATGGTGGCCCAATCCATGATTATACTGTTTACTGCTGCCTCCATTAGAGGAACCATTTCTATGGTAAAATTAGTAGAGTCATGCAATCCCCATAATCTACACATCATTATTCCTGCATAGCAATAAGGAGAAGCCAGAGAATCAACCGAGTACTTACTGGAAGATTCGTGTTTTTGTTTGGCTAGATTTTGTCTCCAATCCCGAATGGGTTCGGATTCAACTTCATTTTCGCTTGCAAACTTCTCCAGGAACGCTTTATTATATATCTTCTCTGGCTCGGGCAAATGATACATTTGCCTTAGATCATCCGCCCTGAACGATCCGAAAATTCTTCCATCTCTAGAGCTGAAAATTCTATCCAAGATTGGGATTTCTTTAATCGCCCACCACACTACGTCTGTGTATGGGAGAATTTGCTCCCTGGCCACTATTCTGTGAAGGAAAGAATCGGCTAAATCCTTGAGAGTACATTCAGACTTCCGAGTAGGATCCGCAGTAGCTTCTGTTACTGTCTTTACTGGTTCTTCAGCTTCAATTAGGTTGTAAGTGCCTTGCCAAGTAACTCTTGTGAGACTCGTGCATGTAGTATCAGATATTAAGCCCTTCTTCTTGTCCACGAGAGCTTGTCCTGCAGCTGGTGTAGTGGAAGCACCTGCGGTTTTCTTAGATTTCTTCCCCATCTTGTTTGAGCTTCCTTCTATGGATGAATTCTGCACAGCGGTGAAAATAAATGTAACACAAAGATATGCTAATGAAAATCCAATATGGAAAGATATATCGATCAAAGCGTGTTGAGAAATTAATTCTTAAAAATGGCTGCGGATCCAATCCATGGGAAGATCTTACAGATACATTAAATGGTCGTTTAAGGCCTGCCACCCCTTAAATGCTCATTACGCCATTATTCGGCTGAATGACTCACTTAAGCATGCTATGGATATTTTGACAGTTGAGTGCAGGTGATGGATTATTTAAGAG
This sequence comes from Pinus tabuliformis, assembly GCA_031772625.1. Classification (NCBI taxonomy): domain Eukaryota; kingdom Viridiplantae; phylum Streptophyta; class Pinopsida; order Pinales; family Pinaceae; genus Pinus; species Pinus tabuliformis. Next base: position 736,325,822 of record CM062811.1, read on the forward strand.
ATCAAACTTTAAATACGAATGGATCATAATATCCCTCCATTTAACGGCTTTTTCGAAATCCACGCGATATCGCAATCGGGCATCGGAAACACTTTAAGTCTTTATGTTGACAATTTTGAAATGTCGATCGCCGATAGCAATATCGCATCGCATCGGGAGAATAGGTGTTATATAAACATACGGACAGCATACCCCCGACCGCCGATAGCGAAATCGCATCGCATCGGGGGTAGAATCTGGGCGCCTTATTATTATACATGGGATGTTGCCGATTGCCGATTGCGAAATCCCATCGGACCGGGGTGAATGACTTAAGGTGCTTAGCCTGCATATAAAGTATCGCCGATAGCTTATCGCCGATTGCGAAATCGCATCGGCGGGATCCCATATGTCACTTATTTGCGTTTTCTATGTTATTGCGATATGCGATCTTGCGATCGCTTTATCGCAATGATAAAAGATTGTTATATTTGATTCAATATGGGTTTTTCAAAAGGTTTTATATAATGCCTTCATTTGGTTTGCGGACCTTTTACAAATAATGCAATATTGATACCAACTGACTTCTAAAGGGACCCATTTCATATAATAATTTTGTAAATAAAATGTTATGAAATGGGGGGTTGTTGTGGAGCACAACAGGTCCCTAACTGCCCCTACAACTACTGTACCAAAGTCTTGATGACAATATAAATATGGAATAAGGTTACCAAATACATGGGGATAGAAGAATGATCCAATGTCTCATGAATGAAAAACATTTTTCTGTTGGGTGCCAGTTGGAGCTCAATTTCTTTTTTGTGAAATTTTTCCGAAACGATTAAGGTTTCGTATTGATAATTAATGTGACTTGGGAAACTTGTTACACAATTTTCCTAACCTTATAAATTTTTAACATGCATTCTCAAATTATATCACATGAGAATCGAGAGATTCTCATTATGAACTTACCATTGTAAAAGGAAATTATAAAGCGGTGTGCTTTCTACTAGCGGAGATAGATATATCGAAGAAAATAGAGAATGATAGAAAGTGAGTGCACTGGAATTGTAAATCAATATCTATCATTAAATCTCAATCATTCATGGTGCCATACCTTTCTATTCACTAGCTTGTGTGTTGTGTAGTGTACTAGCCCTTGCTAGGAAGATAGGGCCCTTCTTCTTAGAAGGGTTCATTGGTTAGGAAAGTATTGTGTATTTTGTATTTATTTCCTCTCAATTATAATTCATATGTGATTTTTGTTATCATTATTACTAGACTTTTTTATGCTTTAGTGATTGCAGAATCCTAACCTTTGTTACATCAAGTTTTGCTTCCAATATAGAATCACTTGTTGAATCTAGATTTGATTCTATTATGGCATCTTCTTTAGCTTCTAACATGGCTTCCATTGTAGTGTCTTTCTTTTTTTTTTAATATTGCTTCTTGGTTTTCTACCTGAATGGATTCTTTGTTTGTAACTTTAGGAAGGACAAGATTGGCTTCTAATATTGCGTCCATTATTACATATTTCTTTGTTACCTTAATTGCTTGTATTTTTGCTTCAGAACTAATGCAATATTTTGCTGTTAGTATTGCTTCAATTATCACTTCTTGATTTTCTATGTGAATGACTTATTTATTTTATTTCTCAAGGAATTCCAAGTCTGGCCTTTGATATTTCTTCCAATATTACTTGTTTATTTGCTACCTAAATTTATTTAGTTATTTCTTCTAAGGTTAAGCCATGTTTGGCTACTAGTATTGCTTCTATTATTACTTCTTTGTTTACTACCTAATTGCCTCCTTTTTACCTTCCTAGGTAACGCCAAGTTTTACTTCCCAGATTTCTTCTAGTGTGCTTCTAGTTTAACATCCATTGTCGCTAACTTTCTTTCTTATAGAATTGGTTCCATGTTAGCCCTATTATTTGCTTCCTTTTAGATGGAGGGTTTCCTTCATGTTCAGTGAATGGGTTTGATTCTTTTTTAGGTTCAGTGTTTGCTTCCTTTTAGTGTTGGGATTTTCTTCTTAATTAGCCTCCAATTTTTCTTCTTATTAAGCAACCAATTTAGCTTCCTATTTAGAGCCAATAATAGCTCCAAGTATGGCTTCCAATTTAACATCTAATTTTACTTTCATTTTAGTGCCACATCTACTTTCATTTTAAGAACTCATGATGCTTCCTTTATAGCTACTAACAACATTTGTTTAACTATAACAAATATTTTATATTGTTAATAAACAAAATAGCTGGTCGTGACTAGCTACACATAATGTAGATCTAGATTCACATCATAGAGATTTCCATATCATAGCCATTTCAGGCTTCTTATAGTTACAAACCACACCAAAACATTGACATGAAAAAAAAATATATTTTTTTAAACTATAACCAATATTATTATATTATTAATAAATAAGAATTTGGTCTGTCACCAGCTACACATAATGTAGCCCCATATAATATACGTAAAAATGATATAATCCAAAATGATACATGTCAAAATGATACAATTCAATATGGTAATGTAGGTGAAAATGAGACATATGATAATAAACATTGAAGGAGACATCATAATGATTTATGAACGATGATCCATGATGGAGTCTATATGATAAATGTCGCTAGCTATAATACATTTCACTAGCTACTACCAACCTATTGCTCATCATCATCACCATGTCTATCATGATCATCACCATCATAATCATCATCAATACCATCATTTTCGTGGTCTACCTCGGTGTCCTCTCCATCTACCTCGTCCCCATTGTCTCGAATGTTTGAACCATACCCAACATAATCTAGAACGATATCAGGATGAACTCAATCTTCTAGAAGGCTCGTGTTCTACCAAAAAACATTCAATATGAAAAGTTATTTATTTCATCTAATATTTAATATATATATTTTGTATTTCTAATATTACAAAATATGAAGCGAAACCATAATCATATTTCATGATATCAAAGCCCAAATATATACCATAATAAAATTTCAATTAAGTTACAACTAATATGTCATTACAATGATGTAAGACATGCAAAAATGTCTATTTAAAGTTAGTAAATCATGGAGGAGGATAGAGGATCGAAATCTAGCAACTACTTTCCAGAGGAATGAGCAAGTGTAGCAACAAGAAAGGGACAAGGTTCAATGATAGACATAGAAATTGGCCCTAGAGCAACAATTCTTGCAATGAATTTTTTTTTAGCATGTCGCTTTGTAGAGGGGGGATGTAGCACTCACCTGCTAGGCTCTTATAAGAGCTCTGGACAACTATGCTCCCTAATTGTCCCTACAACTAGTGTACCAAAGGCTTGAAGACAACCTAAATATGGAAAAAGGTTATCAAATACATGAGGATAGAAGGAGGGCGGAGTGGCTCAAGGATGACAAAATTTTTTGTTTTGGGCCTTAATTTTTTTTTTTTTGTGAAATTTTAGGTTTTCCTGTTTATAATCAATGTAATTTGGAAAATTTGATTTCCTATCCTTGAAAATTTTTAATATGTATTTTCAAATTAGATCACATGAGAATTGAGAGATTCACGTTATGATCTTGTCACTGTAATATGAAATCATAAAGGGGTGTGCTTTCTACGTGCATAGATAGACATATAGAAACAAATAGAGAATGATAGAGAGGGAGATCACAGAAATTGTAAACTTATATATATCATTAAATCTCAATCATTCATGGTGACATACCTTTCTATTGACTAGCTTGTGTGTTGTGTAGTGTACTAGCCCCTCTGTCCAGTGTAGTGTACTAGCCTCTGTGTGACATGTAGTGTATTCTATTGAATATGAGGTGCAATCATTATGGAAGAACTTAAAAATGCCCAGAACTGAGAACACTCATACAACTGAGTTGGCTCGAGTTGAAAAAAAAGAACTATTAATAGCCTGATTAGTTGATAGAAATAAAGACATATTTATTTTAGAGGAATAATTGTGGAGCTTACAACAGTAAATTAAAAATCATGTTTTCCCCATTATGGTTCAAAGTAAATTAGATGAACCCTCAAAGCAATTAACAAAGGTCATGGAAGAGCTCAGAATTTTATAAGTTGAACTAAAGAAAACCCAAGATGATTTGGTCATGGTAAGGGAGTAGTTCAATGCAAAGGAGAGGTAATAACACATATTATATGAAAATAACAATCAACTTTTGAGTAACTATAAGGAAACTCAAGATGAAATCAAAGAGTTGAAAACCAAGTTTGAAGGTAATATTTCTTTAATTGAAGATACACAAATGTTTTGGGATGACATTATTCAAGAAGTTCATTTTATATGGGAGTATATTGTTATAATTCCACAACAAAATATTATGATCAGAGTATCATAAATGAGTATTGATTTATACAAGAAATAAGCACAAAAAGAAGCACTCATGTCCAAGGAGATAGTTAAGTATTTGAATGAAAAATATTCAACAAAATTAAGGGTGATAGTCGCAATATTTTGGACAAAGGTACTTTAACATGTGGAGGCATGGAAACTTGGGTGAAGGTCAAGACCATGTGATGGGAGTACCACCAAAGTATTCATTCCGTGCATCGTAATCTTTGTTGAAGTTAAAGAAAGTGGCTAAGCAAATTACTGAATCAAAATTTTCTTGCAGAGAAGATCATGTGAGTTGTCAAATAAACGATGGAATTCCAAGTTGATGAACACCAATGAGGCTAATACCAAGGTGAAATGTTAAAATAAGGTAATATTGGGAGACAATTAGCATGTGTCAACCATCGTATTGAGTGTATGTGAAGGAATATTGTAAACTAATATCATGCACACTCAAAGCCATACCATAATGGTGGTGTTGAGGTCACAAACAACCACGATGAATGTGCACTAAGATTTGAACACCATAAAATACCACCTAAGGTATGATTGAGGAATGAAATAATTAGTAAAAGTAACTCTTCGAGTAATAGAGTATCAGAGAGGTATTTGTTGACGTGTATGCTATATGTTTTAAATTTTCAAAGATAGGAAGGTCAAGTTTTTAAGAAGAAAAGTGGTATATTAGCTTCTAGCTATAATTAAAACTAACTATTACCCACACCCCAATTGAAAGCTATAAAAATTATATTTATGATTATTTTAATGTTTAGATATTTTAATTTATGTTTGGTGGTGTTATAAATTATTTTATTTTATGTAAAATAATATACCTTGTTCATTCTTTTCTTTTCTTTTTCACTTCTAATTTTTATCATACAATTTAAGTTTTATATTATAATAAATATAAAATACATTTTAAAGAAATCATTTAAATATTATTTTTCTAATTTTTTTATCCAACTTTTACCATTTTTATTATTATAATAGTTAGCTAATTAACATAATATATAATTATTATTTAATATGTATAGCAATAATATTTTTAAATACTTTGATTGACTAGGTTTTGGCTATTGTTTAAATATGTATACACATGAATAAAATTTGGATAACAAAGTAACTAAAAAAATATTTTTTTAATTTAAATTGATAAACACAGGCAACTCTCCTCCATCCTAGATTATCTCATTTTTCTAGTGATACTAATAGAGATCATTTCATTAACTTACCACTTTGATTTATAACATATCCAAGTTTATAAAATAGTAAAAACTAAAAAATGGAAATAGTTCACATTCTGAATATGGCTAGGAAAACTTGAAGTCTAAGTAACTTGTTTAGTTTCTCTAAACATAACATGAAGAACATTAAGGCTTTCATAAGGTTGTAAAAAAGGAAAACTTGGAGTCTAATTAACTTGTTTAGTTTTTATAAACATAGCATGAAGAACACTAAAACTTTCAGAAGGTTGTAAGAAAACACATCTAATAGGTGAATTCAACATTGCAAAGTAGAGATTGTTGTGCACAAAATTGCAAGAGATAGCATTCATGCCTTTCCCCACCATTGTGTGTGTTACTATTGGCTAAACTCTGTTTTGAAATATCAACGAAATTTTCTTATAAAAAAAGGAAGAAGAGGTTTTCCCACTAAGAGTTGCAGTTGGCATGCTCATGAGCGAAAATAGAGAAATCATAGATGAAAATGAACTTTCCTTCCAAAATGAAAAATGTTTGCAGTTGGCATGCTCAAGAGTGAAAATAGAGAGATCAGAAGTGAAAATGAACTTTCTTTCCAACATGGAAAATGCTTAAAAAAAAAAAAAAAATAGAAAAATTATAGGTTAAAAAGAAACTTTCCTTCCAAAATGCCGAAAATGTATCTATACATCCATAGTACCTATATTATCCATTTTGGTTCCTATACAGCCTCACACTGCCTATCAGCCATAATATGGTAAACAAATTCGTATTGCAGTTTTATGGGCTTTCAAATTCTAGTTCACAAGAGACGTTGTTGTATAATTCTTGCTTGAAATACTTGAAATCTGATCTAATTGAATATCGGTCTGTACACATATCTGTAGTATGGTTATTGAAAAACAAATAATGTGAAAACATTTTAGGTTTCTTAGTGCCATATTCTTCCTTAAGCTTTGTCCCTGGTTAAATTACAACTACTACAACAAGTCTCGTAACAACTCTAACAGCTAAGTTACACATACCTTTCAAATTCAATGAACTTCTCAAATTTTCATATAATATTCCAGTCACATTAGCATCACCTGCATGTATATAGGGACGCTCAATTATAATATCCATGTACAAAATAACATCATGCGCATGGGGTTTCTATTCTACTAAATTAAATCATCATTAATATAAATTATGTCAAAAATAGTTTAAATACATGCAAGTCTAATTGAGGAAAATGTGTGAGTTTTCGTTATAAAAGATAATTAAACTTTAGAATATAAAAAGGACTTTTGGAAGAAGACTATTATGGCAAGTAGCCCGCAAAAGACTATTTGGCTTTAGTTGCCATCCAAGGAAAACTATTATGGTAGGTAACCTCGAAAGGACTATTTGGCCTTAGTTGCCATCCACCCCTTCTCACAATATTTTTTAGATTGTATGTGCTAAGGAATTTTGAGCAATTGCTTCTTGTTACTAACTGTTAGTGTATTTTAATAACATATTTTGACTAGCTCACACATTTTAACGAAAATATGGGGGGAAAAACAAAATCTTGAAATATTATTTAAAATAATAAAAATATGAGTAGATGTTTCAAATTACCACTATTTGCTATATAAATGTGTTAAAAATAAAAATTTAAAAATATGTATTTAAATATATTTATAGACATTAATTTGTGTTAAATTTTAATTAGATATGGATAAAGTTACATAAGAAGCTTGACCTTTTCTGGTTTCTCGGGCGCTCTCTCTTGGTTTGAAAATGGTTGTCATTGTGGGTGGATCAATCTTGTGATGATTGACTTCAATAAGGTTGTAAAAAGTGGTACTAAGTCTTCAAATTAGTATGGGAGTGAATGACAAGATGAGCCAACATTGCTACACAATCATCATAATAAAAGGTTTTAGTTATGAACGAAAAATAATGGATGTGGCTCTTTTGTGTGTGTCTAGATATTGAATTTTCAATTATAAAATTTATCACTTTTAAACTTACTTTTATATTAAAGATATTATCTTATTTTTTATTATTTAAATTTAGAAAATTACCTTTAATAATTAGTTAAAGATCTTATCTGATTAGTTTATGCTTTAGATAAATTTTAAAAAAAAATTAACTCTTAAAAAATTAAGTGTATTAGCCATTTCCTTCATATTATATTAAATATTAGAGTGAGAAATCATGATTAAATATATTGTTTTTGACCCAACATAAAACACCCATGTAAATTGTAATTTTCTTATATATATTTTACTAATATTAATGATGATTTATTATTCATCTTTATTTTTAATTAATTTTTTAACTTAAACATATATATTTATTTATAATATTTTAATAATAACAATTATTATTTCAAATTAAAATACAAATTTTATATTCATTCACATTTCAGTATTACATCGCCCAGCCTGGAGACACATCTATTTTCTCCTCTCGCGCTCCTCTACGATGAAATCGGGGTAGTTAACACCGGAAAAGAGTCGAATGGTCTCCTCGGATTACCCGGAAGCGATGCTGAGTCAAACATTCATATCCTTTCAGGAGATCTCCTACGCTCATCGATTCAACATAATCATTCAATAAGTCGAAGAACCAAATGGTCTCTATGAGTTCCCCATGAACAAAGTTGAATCATATATCGCAACCCCCGTCATATATTTCCATTCCTAGCGCTCTCCAATAGACTCTGTTGGACTCTGTTACATGCATGATGTTTGAAATGATCTCTTCTGAGGTCGCAAGATTGAACGCTAAAATATCTTTGAGCCACGGTAATTTCTATGAACAAAGACTCCCTTCCGTGTGCTCTACGAACAAAGACTCCCTTATAGTATATACTACAATTAATTTGAATTCAATTCAATATTCAGATTTATTCACCACTTCAGATCTAGAAATTCGGATCCGCCTCCCATCCCCTTCTCCGTCATGTATTTATAGACTATGCCCCTTTGTGAGTATTCTATATTCACGCAATAGTTTATGTACAATTGCAAATCAGACCTACACAGCATTTCTGCCATAATTTTTGTTATGTCCAACCAATAGCTTGGAACCATCTATCGTTATTCAGCATCCGATCTTTTCGGTGATATCTGATTAAGGGCATAAAAGTTGTTAGATAATCTTCGGCAAAATCACATAATCAATCTTTTGTCGACGTGTTTCGAACCAACCAGTGTGGTTCATCGTCAGGACAAGTTGAAGACTAATCTGGTTAAGCAGGTTTAAATATAGTATGCAGAGATTCCAACGGCTATAATGCCAACGGCTAATTTTGACCAAAGATCTTAGTCAAACCACTAATTATATTATTAATATTCTTAGAACCGCTAAAACATTTAATTTATTTATAATAGTTTATATACTAAGGGAGTTCCTTTGTTATTTTTGAGTATGAATAATATAATATCATTCCAATGTTATTTAGTATTAAATTATTCTTATTCTAATATAATGTAACAATATTTTTTAGAATAAGAATAATTTAATACTAAATAACATTGGAATGATATTATATTATTCATACTCAAAAATAACAAAGGAACTCCCTTAGTATATAAACTATTATAAATAAATTATATGTTTTAGCGGTTCTAAGAATATTAATAATATAATTAGTGGTTTGACTAAGACCTTTGGTCAAAATTAGCCATTGGCATTATAGCCGTTGGAATCTCTGCATACTATATTTAAATTTGCTTAACCAGATTAGTCTTCAACTTGTCCTGACGATGAACCACACTGGTTGGTTCGAAACGCGTCGACAAAAGATTGATTATGTGATTTTGCCGAAGATTATCTAACAATGTTATGGATCACAGAAGTCTAAATTCCAGCATAAAAGTTGTCATTCCTGACACATCGTTTTTAATACAGAAGTAAAATGATAATGTCATTGCCCATGCAGATGAAAATCAGTATGTCTGTTAGTGTAGATGCTGCTCTCCTCTTATTTGTGATGACGTTTTTTTAAATGAAGTCTCCGCCACTTGCATGCCAATGCATGGGATTACTGATAAAGGAATGAATGTTCATTCTTCCATTGAAGCGGCAGTAGCAGTAGAAGGTTTAGCTCTATGGCAATCACTTGCACACGGTCAACCCGAGAGCAATCTTCCAAAACCGCCACCACCGCCTCGAAGGAGTATTGTTGGCTCGTCGTTCGAAGCTGGGTTAGAGGAAAAATCTTGCGGGCCTCATCACGACCAAAATGTTCCATGTCCACCAAGTCTACGAACAGAGAAGTACAAGACGGGTGTGAATGGCAAGGCAGAGATAACAAGGAATCATCGGACAGAGAAGAACAAATCAGCAGATACGCGCGGTTTAATGATTTAATTCTATTATAAAACCCAGGGCACTAGTATATACTATATGCTATATATTGTGATCTTTTGCATGTTCTAGTTCCTCGTAGGATATATTGTGATCTTTGTAGTATTTTCTTTCATGTTCCGATACATCTGTTACCTAATCCGCAACAAAATATACTTTTGTTTTCTTTTGATTATAATGGATTATTTGTTGGAATAATCTAGGCACATGCCATGACACAACGCATATTTGTTTTAGGAAACTGATCTCTACTTCTATGTCTTATACTAAAAATTTAGAGATCGACCTTATTAGGTTAGCTAGGCATATAATAATATTAAATATCTTTTCCCTTATGTTTATAAAAGTGATGTGGGATGTATTTAAGTTATATTATAATAATACTATTTTAATATAATAATATTAATTATTCTCTTTCCCTGCTATTTATAAAATTTAAGTGGGAGGTACTTGAGTTATATTACAATAATGCTATGTTAATTATTAAGGTGAATAGTTCGAAAATTAAATATTTTTGTAATTTTTCTGTATTAATAAATTCAAATATATACAACATTTTGTATATTAAATTTTCAAAGTCCAAGGTTGTGTATTTTAGCTTAATTGTGCCATAAAGTGAGTTATTTTTATGTAAAAAAACAATTACCATGAAGTTTAATAGAAATAATATTGGTCTTTTGGTTAAATATTATTACAAAGTTTGAGGTATAAATTATCAAAGTTTGAAGTATAGATTATCAAATACTGTTGATGTGATTTATACGGAAATTAAAAATATCAAATATGCTTCTTCTTTTTGTAAAAATAAAAATAAAGGACAGACATCAAACTAGAAACATAGTGTTAATCATAATTTTTATCATTGTTTTATTTTTTTATTTTCTATTTTTAATATGATTTTAAATACTTTGGGTTGTGACAAGTCTCTAGATAGATTCTAGTAATAAACTATACATACATGTGTGAAAGTCCATATTTAAAATGCCAACCACATCTTCTCTAAAAAAGCTACAACAAAATAGGAAAAACACTATAACGAAATAGGCCATTAGTGCGAGAAATAGCATCATAATTGAGTGTATTTTAGCATGTCACTACTACATAAAGGTCTATTTTAAGACAATATTTGAGACAATTTTTGGGTAAATTGTCTTAACTTAAGACAAAAAAAAAACTTCTGTATTGTCTAAAATATTGTCTTCAAGGGGTGTCTCAAAGATTATTGTCTTAAAGATTATTGTCGTAAAAAATATTCTCTTACAGATTATTGTCTTAAAAACTATTGTCTCTATAAAGACAATATATAACACAAGCATTATTGTCTCTTAGGATACAATTTCATTTTTATCTCTCTAGAGACAACACTTGCACTAGAGATAATATGTATTTAATACTAGCTATTGTCTCTCTAGAGACAATAATTTTTTTATTTAAATATCTCTTTTCTCTCCTAAGAGAGAATGTAAAACAATGAATCCAGAAATATCTCACCATTGAAATAAATCAATAAAAAAAAATTTAATTAAAAATAAACCGTAAAATTATTGATTAATTCATGTGAGTGCATAGTGGAATCAAACCACCAACCTCATGCTTGTAAGGCAGACACTCTTCCATTGAGCTAGCACACTTTAAAGAATGATTGATTATTAAATATCTAGTGCTTAAGCTGGTACATATGTCATGAAAGCATGTAACGATGGATGTAGTGAATCAGTCATCGTAAATGTCCATCCTACTTATGGTTTGTTGATGTCATGTAGCTAGGGTACTCCTTTGGGGGGAAATATTATGTTTGACTTGTAATATGCTACAGTCCCTATTTTCAGAGGGAAAACCTATAGATTATAGAGGGAACCCTAACAATTACATAAATTCTCTGATGTATACAACTGATGAGATGCGTGAATATATGATCAGTATTAATGTTCAACATGTGGAAATTTGTATCGATTTGATGAATGAGGATGAGAGACCTAAGGCTGCTAGTTAATAGAATATTAGTTTTTATATGGCTTCTTCTAAAGATTGTTTCGTGGTAAGTGTTTTTCTGGTTTCTCCTGTAGGCACTCATCATCATTTTTCCTTCAGATTGGGTTTTTAATGTACCAACATTGTGGCTATGTATGAATCCATGGTGTTGGGTCTTAATACTGCTAGGAAGATAGGAATGAAAATGTTGAATATTGTGGGCGATTCCAAGATATATATCAATCGGCTGAAAAAGCAATGTCAAGCTAAGCATCCAATACTGAGATAGTACGGAAATAAAGTATAGGATTTATTTTATTTCTGCATCAGTATATATATCTATGTCATCAGTGATGAGTAAATAGTATCAGTGTACAACTGCTCACCCATATTCCCCCATGCTAGCTGCATAAAAAATATGATGGTTGAGTGAAAAAATCGCATGGAATACATCATAGGTGTGTCATTGATACATCATGTATACACAGTACATCAGGAGAGGAGCATAACTTTGACTCCAGCCCTCTCCTTCAAGAGGATCATTTGTCAGTATCTATTGCAAGCCATATCCTCATTTATATCCCATGCCTCATAGGGACAGCTGTGATGTGGTCCTCACTCTCATAACTCTAGCACTTCTAACTATTTGTGACGTCCCTGACCTCTTCCTGTCTTACATGATAGCCTCCTTATATTGCCTTAGATCATTCTATAGGCTCTCCTTATCTCTCCTTAGCTAGATAATATTTGTGTCCTTAGCTACTAACATTGTACCAAACAAAGCTATATCTGTGCCATAGTGTTTCATGGCCTAAAATGGTTGTATCTCTACTACAACTATGCCACAGTCACAAGATCTATGGCCACCTATGTAGGTGTGTATCCATGTGATCTCAATCACCATCTAAAAAACTAATCTTTATTGTATCCTGTCTTACCAACTTGGAAAATATATTTTCAATTGCGTCCTCTAATTCCACTTGTTAGAAACAGGGTGTAGCATTGAAATCCATTAACTAGACTGGTAATAACAATTGACCTTAACTAATCAACATCATGCACAGAAGTATTTTTTTCAACTATTTAAATCTTGATTCATTACTCTATTGTGGTGACTCCATAGACCTGGTAGGTCATCAAAAGAGAAATATGTTGTCTATGACCTGTGAGAAATATTCCTCCCAGGTATAATATAGTAAGACATTTAGGCAAGAAAATCTAATATAGAATATTAAAAATTTACAACCCACATCTACAATTTATGTCCTTAGCCATTATCACACCATCATTGATAATCTTCGAAGAACCATACTTCCTTTCCAAAACAACATTTCTGCCCTTTGGTCCAAGGGTGACTTTGACAAGATCAACAAGCTTCTTGACACCTCAATGCAAGACAATTTGAAAATATTTTCAATAGGTGCACAATGAAATTCTAGAATATATGTCATACCGAACCTACATACAAGCCACACATCAACATCAAATGTATATGCACAAAGAAAGATCTACCACAAAAAAGTTTTATGTGAAAATAACCTTCCTTTAGATGGACTTTTTTTCTCTAACCTTCAATTTTTTTGTTGTTGACCCATCTTTGTTGAAGTAAAAATACTTTGATATAGCTCTTGGATTGACTACCCACTCTCTCCTACGTAATCTTGTTGTTTGCCTTCTGCTTAATAAATTGAAGGAGATGGGTGAAAAAGCAACAAAAAAATACAATTTTCTGGGATTACTGTCAGATATTGCACCCAAATTCCTCTCCTTTCCAATATTAACTGGGGAGACAAAAGTGGAAACTGTTGTCATACTACCCATAGCATAGGCCATTATTTCACAAACATGAACTTCAAAGTAACAAAAAACACATGTAACTAACAAAATGAATAGTTATTAAGGCTTCTGGCAAACTCTATAGCGTCACAACAGACATAGCCTAATAGAAACCCACCCACCATCCTCATCTTAAATAATACATGTTTCTATACTTCCACACTTATTTTACAGAAATAGACAAAAGATGGATAAATTAATACTATAATAGAACAATATCAACCAAGTTCTAATATGCACCCCAAGCTTTCCAAGTGAGCCTGATATGCACCTTCAACGTTTCCAAGATAAAATGTAGTCACCAAGCTTGAGGTTGCATATTTTTTAATTTCATTATTTTACCTCTAGTCAATATCACCTACAACCCTGTTGGCATACTCCACAGAACAAATTCAAGGTTTGATTATGTTTTCAAGTGAACCTCCTCCTTAGGGAGAATTCCATACAAAACCCAATCAAGATGGTACTGAAGGGATGTGTCCTACCTAGCCTCCTATTGCTGGTGACATTTTTGTGATAGTAAATTTATGGAAATTCCAGTAAGTGTTGTTCATTCTATGCTAGTACATGATCAAGCCCAAGGGATCTACTCTTCACAGTAGCCTCCTGCTAAGAATTTTGATGATCCATTCAGACAAAATCTACACTCAGAAACTCGCTCGAGGCCTTAGCATCATCTAATTGGAGCGATTCAACCAATGCGTCCTTCTTCTAGGCCATCTTTTCCAAACTCTACTGGAGGTTTTCACCAAGTCCACACCCTTGTTCTTGGTGTGGTTATTCTTACTGGGAGCTAGATGAATTCCAACCTCATGAGTTTGTCTTATAGGCCAATGCATTCTGCTTTTATGGGAGAACCAACATAATATAATAACATTCATCGTATCTTACCTAGTAGAACATAATATAATTTGCGAATTCACCCCCATAGATTTAAATATGAATGGTTGTTCACGAGCACCCATGCTCATGCCTTAGCTTTTGATTCCAAAAGTACACAATGGTGTGTTGGTTATTAACTTGAGAAATAAACCAGAATATTTTTCCAAAACAACAAATTCCACAAGAATATAAATGAACTGTAGGTATAATATTCAAGTGAATTTATAGGTATGATATCATTGAAATGATGCCTGCACTAGTCAGCGAACCAGCTAAAAGCTTTTAGTGTTGTAGTATGATTTACAACTATTACTTAGAGGAATATACCATAACCATCGTACTACTGATGCATGACACACTCGGAGGGTGATGGCATTAAGCCAAGCAATAAAACAATGACTTAAAGCCCAACGTGGATGACTGCTGCTAATGGAAGTGGTCTGAAGTTTCACTATAAATACACCAACAGTTTGAGGGCTAGTTGACTCTCATCACTTAACAAATTAATAAGTGGAATTCCCATTCAAATAAAGAGGTTGGTTTTGCATTCACTTAACCTTAGCAATTTTATGAATTGAAGCTAACATTGTGATTCAGCATTGCATCGAATTAACTAACAAGAGAATGATGGACAGGGAATCCGATGTTGTGGGTGTTAGGACAATATATGGTTGTAGGTAATTGAATGAAAAATTATTATTCGATTTAGTTTTATATAGCAAAATTCACATCAAATTGAAGCTATTGGACAAAAAAACTCATCCAAATAGCTAGTAACATAGAGACAATAGATTTTTACTACAAGAACCCAAATTGAAAAACAAAAATTTGTTGGAAACTTTATTTTTCTTTGGAAATGCTTACAAATAATAAGATTTACATTGATATTTCATGTGTTTTTACTCACTGATAACAATTGCAACTCCTCATGCATGGACAAGCTCAATTGTCACTTCCTCCTCCAATCTTCCAGCAAGATTTTCTTCCTGAGTTTTTTTCTCACTATTTCCCTTTTTCTTCATTTCCTCTCCATCTCTGTCTTCATTATTTTTGGATAAAGCAACATTCTCTACTAATGAGCTACCTTGGAAATCCAACCGTTAAGAGGATTCATTTTATTTTGGCCTTTTGGCCTTTGAACTTCAAGTTAGTTGAAATTCAGTCCCCAAATCAACCGCAACAACATGCCACATTGCGGCAGATGGAAACACAAAATTAATTTGACACAACGTTTTGACCCTTAATCTGGAAATTGTAATATGGACGCTGGAAATGGAAAAAAAATTCAAACAATTTTATTTTGACATTTACATGAAACATATGGGACTATTATTATAGAAATTTCTAGCATTTTTCCCGGAATCAGTTTCCCTACGCATGCTATGGAAAGCGAAACAAAATCATAAACTTCTTTTAGGTCTCAAGAAACAATGGATAGCTCCCAACATTCTCTAGGATGTATTACAATCACATCATGGGATTAAACCCCAAGCAACTACTTTGATGCATAAACCTATTATGCACTCAGAATGGTACAAAGAAGCAATTTGTTAGTAAATGTGTTGAAGTTACAAGCCCCTCAAGGTATTGTCCATAATCATTCTTTCTAATGCATGGAAACCCATTAACATTTATATTTGAAACATGAATGCGTACATCCAAAACAAGAACATGGTAGAAAAATTATATATATATCTATATATATATATATGCATTCATGTTTCACTATACCATGGAACTTAGACAACAACACTTGTCCCAAACTAAACTAGTGTATTGAAAGTATTTAGAATACATATAAAAATTCATAAATAAATTATCAAGTGATAAGACCCAAGGCCCAAAAAAAACATGCTACATCAAATACCTACATATCATTGAAATCATCAATATCACACTCGAAGCATATTTCAATTACCTATATGGTAGTTTCTTTAAATTACTGATACTATTTAATTATATTCAATACTACAACTAGTGGTCTACCTTTGAGAGGAACTCATCTCCAAACAACTTAGACTTCTCTCATTTCTATAGATATGAGGGCTTTACATTAGGTAACATTAACAAAAAAATATATTCCAGAAGTATCTGATGAAATCCCTTCAATAACGACACTTGAGTTCTCATTACTAGGACTCAAAACAACCAACCTCTCCACAACACCATCATCTCCAAGAAATCAAAGAAATATATCAGAAGAATGTAGCAAATTTAAGCTCAATAACCTCTGTAGCAGAGTAAAACATGAAGGAAACCCTTAGTACATGTTATTGAAGATATTAGTTGTTGTACATCATAATTCAAATGCTAAAGAACAAAATTTCTATTCATTGATCCTCTTATAAACCATGAATTGGACTGACAAACTAATAAATCTCATCCTCTCTTTAACCATGTGGATTTTCATATAAGGATATATTTCTTGATTATACGAGTGCTTGTTCCAGTTTATTTCTTCTTAACATACTTTTCAGCTCCATGACAGGAAATGCATATACCAGTAAGCAGAATGAATAGGATGTGAATATATCCATGCATCATAATCAGCATGGAAAATGTGGACTTGGCATCTATCAACCAAAGATTCAATTGGCATGAAATGTTCTCAACCTCTATGGTGATCTTAGATGCCACACAGGTAAACAAATAAAAATGTACAAGCAAGTGAACATATGAAAGGGCATAGAAATTTTAGCTCTCGAAATTGATTTTAGTTAGTTAACAAACACTTTTTTCCTTTCTGAATGCAATGATTTTATAACATGAAAGAAGTCATAGAAAAAAAGTAAAATCATATCGTATAAATAGTGATAAGACCATGATTAATGAAATTGTGGGATTTTTCAAAGAATATACAAGTTACAAACTTACAGTATCACATAATGCCAATATATCATATATCCCATTTGTCTTGTAATGAACTCTAACAAGATGCAAGATGCAACATTTCATGGTTGCCAATATGTAATACCATAGAAAATCTATCTACCACTACATAGTCAAGAACTTCATATTTCCAAGGTAAGTTTTGTATGGATTTAGTTGTCTTAGATATTAAGATAAATTCATTCCATTTAATCGACACAATGTGGAGATGCAATGAGCACATCTACTTGTATCCCTATAGAATTTCAATAAAGAAGAATATAATAAGAACAATCATTGTACCTTAAATAGCATCTCCCAGATCATTCACCTATGTACAATATTGTGGAAGCCGAACTTCAAAGTTGAAGCTGACATTATGATGTAAGAGGATTGATTCCAAGGAAAATTATTGTAATTAAGTAGACATATAAGGTCATTTACTTTTGGGAAGTTGGATTACTAAGTGATAAATTAGGCCTTTAAGTGATTTAATTAGATAATGGAGGAAGTTATAAGAACTCTCAAATAAATGAGAACATGAGTGGGAATAAACGACAAGAGTCCAAAGTCAATTAGAACTCTTAAAATAGTTCATGATTCGAGGCATGAAAGGGAGACTTTCGGAATTAATTAGAAGTGGACATAATGGAAAAAGGATTTAGGAGTCGGTTGAGTAGACTTAGGAGTCAAACCAAGATAAGTTCAACAGAACTCACTGGCATATATGTAAGCCTATGGGCAGAGTCAAAACGGAGGCCACTAACATTTGAAAATAGCCCTGTGAGAGACAGAAGTCTGATTCTGTAATCATTCTTGATATTTATTAACACAGTCAACTTAATTTCATGTTGGAATGCATGTTTCGAGTGTTGAATTTTATGTGAACTCGTAGGTTCACATAGAGAGGATTATAGCCAGAGTTCTACAGAACACGCAGAGGGAGGAAATGATATAGAGGATGATGATGGATCATTGAATCCATTAGAGCTTTGCAAAAATAGATATCAAATTAGAGTGCAGAGCTTAAGCTTAGAAGAGATAGCGTGCAGTGAGAACAGTGAAGGAATTGAATCCTTTGAAGAGGATTTAACCCATGGAAGATTTGAAGACTTAGCGTAAAAACTAAGTAAAAGGGAGAAGCGTGAGGAGAAATATCGACACTCAGCAACCATTGGATCTAGAAGATCAATGATCTAGATGATGTTGCTGAGGAGGAAGTGGAACATCACATCGGTGGAGTTATTTGTGTAATTTTGGGCCATGAGGAAAGAAAAACCAAGTTACACTAAAAATTGAATGCAAAATGGAGATGAGACTGAAATAGGACTTAAAAATTTATAAAGTTTGGTTTATACCTTATAGGGTTCGTAAAAGATATCGGATCAGTGTTCAAGTGGAAGTCTAGCTAGAGGAAGTGTTGATACGATGACAACGATAAGTGCCGATCGACGATCGAAGATTGGCGTGATCGCTAATCGGAGATCGGCGATCAAACATATCAGAGTCACGAAGCGAAAGACTTGGAAGGAGCGGACCCAATGATATTCGAAGAACATGAATATATAACGTTTGAAGTCGAGGTACATGTGTTCGGCGCGGGATTTCCTTTGTGTTTCCTGTCTTTCCTATGTATTACGTTAAAGTGTTTTGTGAGTCTTTTAAGACTTAAATATATATTAATGTCATCAATTATCGCATATCGGAGCGGAAAGGGTATTGATATGTGTGTGTGTGTGTGTGTGTGTGTGTGTGTGTGTGTGTGTGTGCGCGCGTGTGGAGTGCTGAAGGAAACGGAAGAGCCGATTGCAATGAGCGATAAAGGTGTAACCTCGGGGTCTGTGAAGAGGCCATACAAAAGGTTGGATGGTATGTTTTGGGAGAATTTCCCTTTGTAAATGGATTTCTTTTGTAATGGTTTATAAAGTGGAAGAGTGTTGATAGAAGTTTTTATATGTTAAAACATATGTAACCAATCTATGGGTTAATGAGAGGGTTTTAATTCTCGATAGAATGATTTAAGGAGGAAGGCTTTAATGAAGTCTTATGTGAATGTTATGTGAGGTTTTAAGTCTTGATAGAGGGTTTAAAGTGGAGTGATTGGGTTCTAATGAAAAGGAACCAATGCTAAAGGGTCTTAACCATTTATGGCTTGAAGATTTAACTCCATTGGAGAGTTAAATACCTAGGACAATTGTGTTTATACAAAAGGGTGCATACTGTGGCTACGTGCAGGGGTAACCCTACATCACATTATCAACCTGAACCCCATAACATACATAAGATGGAAAGCTAGGAACAATCATTCCAGGGAGTTTCTAATCAAAGTAGCTTGCTAAGCTCTTAATATATAGTCATTCAAAGTTGGTATATGTTTCCCTGCTTCTCTTAGGCCTCAGCCGGAAGAAAGCCACTCATAGATGTTATCAGAGAGGGAGGATCAAGGATTGAATGAATTCTAGGAAGCTATATATAGATGTTTTTCACTCTCTTCCTTGCTTTCCATCCTAAAATACAGGCAGTATCCAACAGACCAGATGGACTATCACTATGGGAAGGATAGAAAATAAAATAAAATAAAGATAAAAATGAGTGCCTAAAATAAGACCTTTGAAGGCTTCTTTTGATTTTAACAGGAAATTTATAAACATACCAACCATTTTACACACATGTACACTAAAACCCCATTTCTATCCCCCTCCCAAAATCTAAATAAGAATTAGAATAAGATTTACATGGGGAAGTGGGAGGCTAAGGTTTTCAACTCTGAGGAACACCCTTTGTTTAATTTTGTGAACCCAAGTTGTTCCTGAAGCCGTGCATCTGTGAGATGAGGAAGACGTAGTTGTAGAGTCCAGATCATGCAACCTAATGTCAAGTGACGTCCAGAGGCATGAAATAGAGCCTAAAACATCCATGACATACAAAATTTGGTGGTGAGGTTGGCCCTATCCCTGTAACTGAAGAGTGAAAACAATACAACAACTCAACAAAAAATATAAATCACCAGTGATTATAATAATGGTGAATATGGCATTAATACTACTAATTGTGTAGTGAGGGTCCTCTAGATGCAACTCCATATTTCAGACGTCTAATTGCAACACCTCTCCAAATCGAGATGAAAAATCACAAGAATTATTCTTCTTATAGAGTCTTCAATTGACGGATTCCAACACCTAGACCCTTGACATTAATTTTCTCTACAAAAAAGAGATATGTTTCCTCATAGTTCTTAAAATAAATAAATTTATACTTAATGAAATCAAACTTCTTTTTAGGCTTTACCAACATATGGATTATTGTGCAATTGTTGAGCATTTTGTCTTGGCTGAGATGTTGTTGCTTCCCCAGGTATATATATTTTATATTTAAGAGGAAGGGACTATGAAGCTTGCCTTGTTCAATTATAATTAATTGATTCCTATGAAACTTGGAAAGATTAGTTAACTTGAATGCATGTTGAAGGTAATAAGTGTATGACATGTGAGAGGAGGCCAAATTAAATATTATATATAAATATCACATTTTAAAATTATTTAATAATTTTATATAAAACAATTTAAATGAAATTACTGTTAAATTTTAAAAAAAGATTTATCACTAAATTTATAATATCTAAACATACACCATTATCCTTACTTTTAAATATTGAAATTAGATTATGTATTAGTATTTCACTGAAAAATCAAAAAGTCCTTACAAAATATCAAAATCTATTATTATGCCTGCATGGTATAACCCATTCAATTTGGCTTTGACTAGGTATTAGTTTGTCTTTGACAAAAAGTTATGACGCTTATCCATAGTTTAACATTATGAATTCAACTTTTATTATTTATTTAACATTATTGAAATTTAATTATTTTTAAGATGATTGGTTGAGGTCTTATTATGTGTCATTTAGTAACTTCCATTTCTATTAGTTACTAAATTTTTGTTTTTAGTTTTATTTGTTTTTCTTTTAACTTTTTCATTTATTTTTCTATTATTTCTATTTTCACGAATTATATTTTTTCACAATATTTTCAATTTAAGTGACTTATTATTATATTATAAAAATATTCTAATAAATTAAATTATAGACAATTATATATATTAATAAAAATAAAAAACACACCTATAGTTATATTTGTTCTAATATAAACAATATTAGTCCATATTTCTTAATTTTTGGTGATGGCATTTAACAATATAATAATTTAAGTATTAAGGGGCTTTGGCATTGCATTATATTATACATCATTTTTTTGGGATTCAACTCCGTTAAGTAAGTCATTCAAGTATGACCATTTCTCATGTCATTCAAGTATAACCATTTCCATGAGGAATGGTCATGCTTGAATGACTTAGTTAACGGAGTTGAATCCCAAAAAATGATATCTAATATAATATTTTATTAGTTGTTTTATTTTTGTGATTAAATTTTTGTCATTGTTATTTTTTTGTTTCATTAAGCTATATTTAAACTCAACCGCACATACTAACTAACTATTATGTAGCCTTAATTATATTTAATTTGAATCCAAATCAAAACATATATTAAAACTTCCACCAAATTCATTAATTTAAAATTAAATGAATGTATTACACCGCATTTCCATCTTTGCTTTCTAGCATTGAGTAAATACTACATCCAACTGAAAACCTTCCTCAAAGAGAGCCTCCCTTTCAACATTAATTTCATATGATAATATGAAATATAATTAAAATAATTTTTATATTCAAAAAAAATTATGAGAGTTGTGTCTTTCTATTATTTATTTAAGTTATAACTAACAAGAATGTTCAAAAACATGGATATTGAAACCCCTTTTAGTTTCAATTCAACGAACTCCACATGATTACTTATGTGTATTTTTTTAAACCTTTTTAAGCTTAAAAATTCCCAAAACATAGTTGATCCGTTTGTACCATTTATATAAATTATAATCATATCGCTTTTACGCAAAAATTAATTATTATATTTAAATGATTTATCAAATATTTAAGTGCTTCTCACATTAATCATTAAAGTACGACATTATTTTGATAAAAAATTCAATGTATATGAAATTAAAAAATATATTTTTTTTGTAAGTTGTGGTGTTGCTCTTCTTTTTCTATTACTTTAAATCAAAACAAGACAGTACATATTTGGTTGACTTCAACTCGTTCTCTTCGGGAAACCAAGTTTTTCAGCCACCTAAAGTTCTTAATAGCCAACCAAAAATAAAAGTTCCAGATTCTGATTATCCATGCTAAATAAACTAAACAGTCTTGCATATTTCTATTTCTACTTGTATGCATATATCGATTTTCCTCATCTAATACTTTAAGAAAACTATAATTATCTATAGTATGCAGCTTCATAAAAAATAGTACATATCTATACTCAAACAGCTTCTGCCGCTGGTCGCCTCCCTGTTGGCAAAATTAAGAAATATTAATAATGGCTTTAGAAAATGTAAAAATAGGTTGATAGGGTTGTTAATTTGGAAAAGTTGTATGAGAGAGGTATTTGTAATGTATGTTATATATTTTACATTTTCCAAAATAGCAAGGTCATGGTTGAAGATGAAAAATCATGCATTAGCTTCCAACTATAATTAAAGCTAATTATTACTCACACCCCAATTTAAAACTCTAAAAATTATATTTATGTTTGTTTTAATGTTTATATATTTTAATTTAAAATAAAACTATTGTTTGTTGCTGTTGTAAATTATTTTATTTTATGTAAAATAGTATACCCTGTTCATTCACTTTGTTTTTTTTTTCACTTCTAATTTTTATTATAGAATTTAAGTTTTATATTATAATAAATATAAAATATATTTTAAAGAAATCGTTTAAATATTATTTTTCCAAAAAAATTTATCCATCTTTTACCATTTTTGTATTATTATACTAGTTAGCTAATTAACATAATATATAATTATTATTTAACTTGTATAGCAATAATATTTTTAAATACTTTCATTTACTAGGTTTTTTATTATTGTTTAAATATGTATACATATGAATAAAATTCAGATGATAAACTAATTAATTAATTTATTTTTAATTAAAATTGATGTTTCATTGATTCACCACTTTGGTATATGACATATCTAAGTTTTTGAAATACTGAAAACTAAAAAAAGGAAATAGTTCACATTCTGAATATGGCTTGGAAAACTTGAAGTCTAAGTAACTTGTTTAGTTTTTAGAAACATAGCATGAAGAACACTAAAAATTCTAGACAACTGTAAAAGCACATCTGATAGGTGAATTCAACACTACGAGGTAGAGATTGTTGTGCATAGAGATATCATTCATGGGGAGATATCATTCGTGCCTCTCCAGGCATTTGTGTGTTACTATTTGCTGAACTCCGCTTTGAAATATCAATGCAACTTTATTATAAAAAAAGAAAAAGAGGTTTTCCCAGTAAGAGAGTTGCAGTGGGCATGATCAAGAGTGAAAACAGAGAAATCAGAAGTGAAAATGAACTTTCCTTCCAAAATGAAAAATGCTATTTAAAAAAATAAAATAAATAAATAAATTAGAGATGAAAATGAACTTTCCTTCCAAAATGATGAAAATGTATACGTACATTCACAGTACCTAAATTATGCATTTCGGTTCCTATATAACCTCACACTCACTATCAACCATAATATGGAAAGCAAATTCCTATTACACTGACTATCAGCCATAATATGGAAAACAGATTCCTATTGTAGCTTTTTGGATCTTGCCTCTCAAATTCTAGGTCAAAAGAGATGTTTTTGTACAAATATTGCTTCAAATACTTTAAATCTGATATAATTGAATATCAGTCTGTACACAATGATTAAGTATCGAAGCTTGATGACGGTGGCTGTTGAAGGGAAGAGCTAAGGTTTTCAGGCATCCGCAAGTGTAGAAATCCATGGAAGGGTGCAAAGGGGGGAGCTCCACTCCCTCCTTCAGGCAGGCAGTAGCTAGCCGAGGCAAGAAACCATTAGAGAGTGTCGGAGGTCCTTCAGGAGAAGGGATAAGGAACACAGAAAAGGAGCAAGAATGTAAAAAGTCAAGGGAGAATAACAACAATAAATAAAGTGAGGAAGAAGACAACAAACAGGGAGTGAAAAGCCAAGCACATAAGGGGCCATGTAAACCCAAAGCTGAGGTCACACCCAGAGTAGTTTTAAATGATCCGACTCTACAGGCACACAGGGAACACATGGGGACATATGCTATCATTTGTAAATTCATGGGATTATGGCCCACTTAAAAGGCTTTACAGACATGGATTAAATACAACTGGAAACCAAAAGGAAGCACTGACCTACATCTTCGGTTAAAGGGTTTCTTGACTGTGGTCCTCACAAATATTGAGGATAAAGATAGGGTGTTTGAAGGAGGGCCCTGATTCTATGCAGTAGCAGGCCTGCACATGCAACTGTGGAAGATGAATTTTGTCCTTGACCGAGAAACTTTCACTTTGGTCTTAGTCTGGGTAAGACTATACTCTCTACCTCTTGATTACTAGTAACCAGAATCATTATCTGCCATAAGAAACAAATTAGGGTGTTTTTTCAAAACTTTTGAGGCCACCAAAAGGGGAAAGTACACTTCCTTTGCATGAATATGTGTGGAGATGGATCTCTCTGGAGCTCTAATGGATGAGGTCATCTTGGAAATTTTTGATGAAAAATGGGTGCAAACAGTAGACTATGAACATATTCCTTTCAGATGTCAGAGATGCCATGAGCATGGTCACCTATTTAGAGACTGCCATCTCAGTAAAATAGAGAATAGAAGTAAAGTGACCACAATGGAAGATACTGAAGGCTTTCACAAAGTGGTACATAAAGGAAAAGGGGGCAAGAGGGGGCCAAAGCAACAACAAACTAAAGGGCAACATGCTAATTTGAATAAGTTCCAAGTACTCAAAGAAGAAGAATAAATAACAAAAGAAGATCAGGTAATGGAAGGAAACCCAATGGAGAAGGAGAAAGAAGAAGACAGAGCACAAACACAGGATATTAACAAATAGAAAGAGGCTATGCTGAGTGATGTAGAACCAGAGATGGACCAAGAAATGACCCAGAGTGAGATGGAAATGGAGTATCATGAACTATGGGATATTTTTGACAGGGAACACTTAGATCTAGAAGGGTTATTGAAACAGGGGACCAGGAGGGGGGTAGACTCTTTACTTCCAGAAGAGTTCAATAGAGTATAGTAGTTGTTCCTGTGGCGAACTCAGGACAAAGGGCTGGATAGGCAAGGAAAAAATGAAAGGCAGGGCAATGAAGGTGTGAAAACTATGAAAAACACACTTGGATTAGCACCCATAAACCCAGGTAAGAAGAGAGGATTGAAAAATCAGAACGAGTTATTGATGGAATGTGGAAAGGTAATGATAGATTTAGGTAAGATGAAAGATCTAACCAGCTACTCCTTTACGAATATTTAATAATGAAGTTTACATCATGGAATATTAGAGGTCTAGGTAGTAAAAGGAAACAAAGAATTCTAGTAATAGAATGAAAAAAGAAGCTCCAGATATGATCTTTATCCAGGAAACTAAATGTTCCATTCATAAAATAAAAGAAATTCACAACAAATGGCTCAATAGATTTGAGTTTCTAGAAGTCAAAGGAGATAACACAGCAGGGGGCATAATTACTCTTTGGAACCCCCAAAAGGTTGGCATAATAGATGCTGAGGCATCTAGAAATTATTTGTTAGTGGTTATACAGCCGATGGGAGATAGGGAGACCTATCTGGTCACGAATGTATATGGCCCTCAAAGAATGGATGATAAACTCAGGTTCCTAGATTCTCTTATGGAGCTTAGAGACAGACATGTAGACGTACCATGGATGTTGTGTCGGGACTTCAACGTGATCAAATCACTTTTAGAGAAAAAGGGAAACCAGAACATTAAGCAGAGACTACACAGCTTTTCAAACTTTTATAGATAATATGAAGCTTGTTGATACTGATATGAGTAATGGTCTCTTCACTTGGAACAATAACAGAGGAGGAGATTCTTAAGTAGCCTCAAAGCTATGCAGATTCATAATATTAGAGGACCTTATGGTCGACAACAAGGAAATGATAGCAAGAATTCTATGCTTTGGAGGTTCGGGACATTGGCCTATTCAACTTAAGGTTCAGGGCATTGGTACCCCCATGAACAGACCTTTGGGATTTGAGAATATATGGCTCACACACCCCACTTCATCAGTAACATTACAAATTGGTGGACAGAATATTTTTATATTCAGGGTACAAGTATGTTCCAACTACAAAAAATAGAAAAGCACATCAAGCTAAGACTTAAATATTGGAACAAGAATGAATTTGGCAATATTTTTGCAGCTAAAAAAGTTGTTGAAGATAAAATGCGGGAACTCAATCAAACCCTTATCTCAGAGGGCCTTGATAAAGATAGAAATGACCAAGTCACCAAACACCATCAAGACTGGGAGAATTGACGTAAACAAGAGGAAATATTTTGGAGACAAAAATCCAGAGTTCAATGGCTAAAAGAAGGGGAACATAACACTAGATTTTTCCACAGATCAACCATTACAAACAGATCTCGTAATAGGATCTCTTTGATCAAGGATGAGGGCAGTCATCTTCTTAACTCCCATGAAGATATAGAAGATGTGTTAGTTCAGTACCTTCATGGAATAGCACAGGAAACCATTTTAGATAGAGAGCATTTTATCAGGGATTTAAACGGGCATATTCCTATACTAGTTACTAGAGAGGATAATTTCAATCTCAATAGGCCAGTGATAGAAGAGGAGGTTAGTGAGGTCATCAAAGAAATGCAGAATGGTAAAGCACCAGGCCCTGATGGTTTGAATGTGGATTTCTTTAGAGCTTGTTGGAATATAGTTAAACAGGATATTATGAAAGTAGTGGAAGGTTCCAGGTTGAATAGAACTATTTTGAAGGTGCTCAATACTTCCTTCATCTCCCTAATCCCCAAACATGACAATGTTCAAACTCCAGAAAGGTTTAGACCCATAGCCTTGTGCAATGTGGTTTACAACATCATATCCAAGGTTGTTGCTAAGAGACTCAAACCACTTCTTCCTAGTTTCTGTAGAGCAATCTGGTTTTGTGGAAGGCAGAAAAATTCTCAATAAAATCATTCAAGCGCATGAGGTGGTCCACTCATTGACAAGTAATAGGAAGGCTGGTATGATTATGCAATTGGACCTAGCCAAAGCTTATGATAAGATTAATTGGTCCTATATAAGGAGGGTCCTTATTGCTTTTGGGTTTGATCATAACTGGGTTAGATGGGTCATGGCCCTGGTAACTTCTTGCAGCTTTTCAATTCTGGTTAATGGTTCTCCTTCCAAGACTTTTACTCCTTCTAGAGGCCTCAGGCAGGGTGATCCGCTCTCTCCCCTTCTCTTCATCCTCATGATGGAAATTCTGGGTCAATCTATCAAGCATGCGAAAGAATTTGGTAATATCAAAGGCCTCCAACTTTCAAAGACTGGTCAGACTTTGACCCATCAACAATTTGTTGATGATACTATGCTGTAAGGAATACCCATGGTCAAAGAAGCTCTGGCGTACAAACATATCCTCTTTGACTTTTCCATTGCTACAGGTATGGAAGTTAATCTCTCCAAATCTAAGATTTTTTTCTTCAACACCAATATAGCTATTCAGAAAAATATCTTTAGGATTCTAGGCTTTCAAAGGGATGTCCTTCCCTCCAAATATTTGGGAGTTCCTCTTATTGATAAGCCTTTTCACAAGGGCATTTGGGAGCCGTTGATTAATAAGATGCAGGATAAAATCAGGAAATGGACCTTTAGATCTTTAAACCTGGCTGGTTGGTTAGTGCTTACAAAAGTTGTTCTCCAATCAATCCCCGTCTTCATGTTATCAACCCTTCCATCTCCAAAAGGAGTTTTAGAACTTTTTAGAACCATTCGAAGAGATATTATTTGGGGTAAGTGGGAGGAAAGAAAGAAATGGGCCTCAGTAGCATGGGAGAAGATCTGCAAACCAGAAAATTATGGGGGTCTTGGTCTGGATGATCAGGAAGTACTAAGTAAAGTTTTAGGGGTGAAATTATGGTGGCACTGGGTGAAAGACCGAAAAGGCACAGTGCGCTAGAATCTAGAAAGAAAAATATGCCAGTAATTGGCAAGATAATGATGTAATAAGGATGTGTGGCACTATAAAGGGCTCACACATCTGGAATAAGGCCTGGGGGAATAGAAGATTAGTTCAAAAAAACATCTTCTGGGAAATCAAAGAGGGTGATATTTCTTTGTTTTGGGAGGACAAATGGCAACAAGAACCTACATTGTTAAGAGAGAACCTTCTGGACCTCAAGAAGGAAATAGATACCAAAAGGTTATTCAAGGTAAAATATTTTTGGAATCAAACCAACAGTGAAGGAAAATGGAGAACCTGGAAGAAGTTTTTACAGAGGGAAGACAGCCCATTGAAAGCCAAAGCAGAGGAACTTCTGAGAATATTGGAACAAAGGAAAATTTTAGTCATAATGGGGCATGACCAACTTAGATGGGGCAGCAACAATGCAGGCACCTTCAATCATAAGGAGGGAAAACACATACTCCTTGAGCTGGTTTCTAATGATTTGGACAGGGTTTGGCGGAACATATGGAAACATTAAGGATGGATGAAGATTAAAATCTTCCTGTGTTTGGTTCATCAAAGGAAAATTTTGACTTGCGATAACATTCAGAGGAGGGGTATTTTCCAGATGACAGCTCTATGAAGCCCAAGAGGAAAAAATGGCGCACCTTTTCTGATTTTGAACTTCTAAGCTCTCCATGGGCTTTAATACCAAGCTTCATAGTTTGCACTGTCTGGAAAGAAAGGAACAATAGAATCTTCAAGAATGAAAAATGTTCCTCCCAACACCTTTTTGAGAAAATATTAAGAAAAATTAAGGAGATGGTAAGTACCATAGTACGAACCTTCCCTAAAAGTCCACCTTTAGAAATTGAAACACAAATTCCTCGCAAATTAGGTATGCAGGGGCTTATTCCACAGGGCCTGCATAGGAAGGTTTTGGAAATGGATACTAAGTAGGATTATTGGCATCCTCCCCCTCATGGTTTTTTGAAGTACAACATTGATGGGGCATCCAAGGATAACTCGGGTATTGCTAGCTGTGGAGGGCTGTTAAGAGATGAAAATGGTAGTCTCCTTTTTATTTTTCATTGCAATTTGGGAAGAGCCACTAACAATATGGTAGAGTTAATGGCTCTGAAGAAATGTTTGGAATTCCTGAAGCAAGATAATCTCCATAATGTTATTGTAGAAGCTAATTCTATGTTAATTATAAACTTGGTCAAAAGAATCAGCTATGGCATGGAACCAGAAAAAGTCTCAAAACAATGGATGCTTCACCAGGTCTTTCAAAAAATTCAGCTTCATCTCCGTGATCTTCACACTGTGAGTTTTAACCATGTGTGAAGGACCACAAAAAAATTGGCAGACATCTTGGAAAATCAAGGTGTACTCTATGACAATAGCAAGGTTGTGATGAATTGGCATGAGATGCCTCTGAATAATTTATAGGTGCGATTTCCAAACCAGGCAGATGAGGATATAATGGTGATTCGAAACAAAAACACAAATGCGGGGACAAGTTTATTTGGATTCTTTATGTAGGGTTTTCTTAGAAGCAAGAATATTCTAGGCATTCAGGGCACTGTCGACCCCCCCAACCCTCGACAGTATGAACATAGAAGTTTTAGATCGGAGTTGCTGAGTAGATACAGTTCTGTGAATAATCAGCTGAAAAGATGGATTTTCACTCTACACAAGTACATGCGATCGCAGAGAAGTGATGGAGAAGTGATGGTAAGTGGGGCCGAAATTCTGGCTTTGCCGGCAGCCTAAAAACCCTCGTATTCCTTTTTGTGGATGCAATACCACTTGGGAGGTGGTTTATCATCCATTGCAAGCCTTTCAAGTAGGAAGTGATTTTGCGGAGTTGGTAGCGATTCCACTCACCAATCAACACATGGCATTGTACGGTGAAGGAATACCGCCCTCATCACGCACTAATCTTCGGAATGTTAGGCCCGCGCAATATGCACCTCGGTCGTCAGATCATACAAGATGGATCAATGGTTAGGAACAATCGAGCATGTTGGTGGGTCCAGGATGGCTATCGTGTGGTTAATTGTCAGGCTACATGGTATTGCGAAATTATCCTCCGCTGTTGGATCTAGCATGGAGGATCAACGGTCAAGGGTAATGACGTTGTTCCCCTTCCGGACCAGAAATCCTTTTAGTGGTGTCATTAATTCCTCATCGGGTCTATTTCTAATTTTTAAATTGTTTGTTGTTTCTGGATCGAACAGTTTCGGCTTGCTTTGTATTTTGAGGTAATTGTAGTTTTCTTGTTTTGGGGACCCAGGCTCAGTGTTTAAGCCTAGGCTGAGAGCAGTTGGTTTTCTTTGCCCATAATCCCTTTGGGAATGTTGTATGTTATGTAATTTGTTTATAGTTATAATGAAATAGAAAGTTCGACTCTTGCTTCAGAAAAAAATGAATATCAGCCTGTACACACATCTGTAATATGGTTATTGAAAAACAAATAATGTGAAAATATTCTAGGTAGCTCAGTGCCATATTCTTCCTTAAGCCTTGTCCAGGGTTCAATTACAACTACTACAACAACTCTCCCAGTTAAATTACACATACCTTTCAAATTCAATGAACTTCTCAAATTTTCATATAAAATTCCAGCCGCATTAGCGTCACCTCCTACATAGGTATATAGAGGGATGTTCAATTATAATATCCCTTCACAAAGTAACGTCATATAACATCATGGGCATGATATTATTATTCTCTTAAATGAAATAATCATTAATATAAATTATGTCAAATAGTTTAAATACATTAGCAAGTCTAATTGTTGAAAACTTGTGAGTTTTCCTTATAAAGATGTAATTATAATTTATAATAAAAAAGACTTTTGGAGGAAGACTATTATGGTAGGTAGCCTAGAAGAAACTATTTGGCCTTAGTTGCCATCCACCCCTTGTCAAGATTATTTTTAGATTTTATGTGCTGATGGTTTTTGAGAAATTGCATGTTGTTACTAACTGTTATTGTTTTACTAATATATTTTGATGAGTTCACACATTTTAAGGAAAATATGACAGGAAAAATAAATACCTAAACAATTATTTAAAATATAAAAAAATATAAATCACCCATAAATAAGTTCTATATCTTATTCTCCAAACCCCTAAAGCAACCAACTCGTAGTCTTGTTTGAGAAGAGTTCCCAGTTAAGTTTTAACATGTATGGGAGAGAGTGCATGAAGATATTTAATGGGAAGAGTTCTAAGTTAAGTTTAACATGTATAGGAGAGTGTATTAATTTAAAAATTTATAAACATTGAAGTGTTGAGGGGATGTTTTTAACTTTATGTGTTTTAATTTATATATATATATATATATATATATATATATATATATATATATATATATATATATATTGTTTGCCTCGATAGGACCCTCTTATTTTCGACTTTTTACATGTCCGTTATTCACCCCATTTCCGGGGGAGGTAGCACAAGAATGAAACCCAAGATCTCTGGTTCGGTGAGACTTCATTCCACAGCCATTGCCACTTGAGCTACCCCTTGTGGACACCATTTGGGGTTTTAACTATATTTGTCGTATAAATATGTTAATATAAAAATTTAAAAATACGTATTTAAATATATAAAAAGGTATTAATTTGTGTTAATTTTTAATTAGATATGGATAAAGTTACACAAGAGGCTTGATTTATGTTGGGTTTTTCATGTGATCTCCCTTGGATTAAAAAATGGTTGTTATTGTGAGTGGTCCACTCTCATGATGATGACTTCAATAAGCTTGTAAAAAGTGGTACTAAGTCTTCAAATTAGTATGGCTGTGAATTACAGCATGAACCTACATTGCTACACAATCATGATAATAAAAGGTTTTAGTTATGAATGGAAAATAATAGATGTGCCTCTTTTGTGTGTGTCTAGATATTGATTTTTCAATTATAAAATTTATGACTTTTAAACTTACTTTTATATTAAAGATGCTATCTTATTTTTTATTATTTAAATTTAGAAAATTACATTTAATAATTTCATAAAGATCTTATGTGGATATTTTATGCTTTAGATAAATTTCAAACAAAAGTTAACTCTCAAAAGATTAAGTCTATTAGTCATTTCCTTCAATATATATAAAATATTAGAGCGAGAAATAATAATTGAATACATTATTTTTGGCTAAATAAAAAACACACATGTAAATTGTAATTTTCTTATATATATTTTAGTAATATTGAACATGATTTATTATTCATATTTATTTTTAATTAATTAATTTTTTAATTTAAAAATACATATATTTTTAATTTATAATATTTCAATAATACACCAAACAACCTTAATCTAATACAACAATTATTATTTCAAACTAAAATAGAAATTTTATGTTCATTCACATTCTAGTTTTACATCGCCCAGCCTAGAAACACATTTATTATCTCCTCTTGCACTCCTCTACGATGAAATCAGGGTAGTTAACATGCAAAAAGAGTCGACTGGTCTCATCGAATTACGTGGAAGTGATGCCAAGTCAAACATTCATATTCCTTCAAGAGATCCCCTACGGCCATTGATTCAACATTTTCATTCAATAAGTGCGAGATCCAATTGTTCTCTATGAGTTCCCCATGAATGAATTTGAATTAGATATCACAACCTTGGTCATATACTCCCGTTCCTAGCAATCTCCAACAGAGTGTGTTACATGGATGATGTTTCAAATGATCTACTATAAAGTCTCAACATTGAACGCTAAAATATCTTTTAGCCACACCAACTTTTATGAAATAAGTAGATATATGGGTTTATTTCTTTTTTGGGTTCAAGGTTTGCTCCTTTTTAGTGTTGGGATTTTCTTCTTAATTAGCCTTTAAATGTTCTTCTTGCTAAGCAACCAATGTAGCTCTCTATTTAGAGCCAATAATAGCTCTAAGTATGACTACCAATTTAAGAACTAATTTTACTTTAATTTTATTACCACATTATACTTTCATTTTAAGAACTCATGGTGCTTCCTTTATAGCTACAATATATTATTTAATGCTTTTTACTTCAATTAAATTAGTTAAGTATATCATGCCTATTAAATAAGTTTTATGATTATAAAGTAAGTCATATTGAACTTGAAATATTTTATGGCATACAATTTATAAATATTTTTTTAGAGAAATGGACATCCATACAAACCAACAACTTTTTTTTTAACTATAACCAATATTTTTATATTGTTCCTAAACAAAATAATTGGTGGTGACTAGCTACACATATATTGTTCATAAAAAAAATAGTTGGTCATGACTAGCTACACATAATGTAGGCACAGATTCACATCATAGAGATTTCCATAGCATAGCCCTTTCAAGTTTCTCATAGCTACAAACCACACCACAACATTGGCATGAATAAAAATATATATTTTTTAAATATAAACAATATTTTTATATTATTAATAAAAATATTGTTGGTCTTTCACCGGCTACACATAATGCAACCCCATATGATATATGTAAAAATGATATATTTTAAAATGATACATGTCAAAATGATACAACTCAATATGGTAATGTAGGTCAAATTGATACAGATGATAATAAACATTAAAGGAGACATCACAACAATTTATGAACAATGATCCATGATGGAATCTATATGATAAATGTCTCTATCTATGATAAAATTCACTAGCTACTACCAACTTATTTCTTATCATCATCATCATCATCATCATCATCATGTCTATCATGATCATCACCATCATAATCATCATCTTCGTTGCCTACCTCAATGTCCTCTCCATATACCTCATCATCACTATCTCGAATGCTTGAACCATACCCAACATAATCTGGAACGATCTCAAGATCAACTCAATCTTCTCGAAGAGTCATGTTCTACAAAAAAACATTCAAAATGAAAATTTAATTATTTCATCTAATATTTAATATATTTTTGTTATATTTCTAATATTACAACATATGAAGCGAAACCATAATCATATTGTATCATATCAAAGTGAAAATATATACCATAATAAAATTTCAATTAAGTTACAACTAATATGTCATTACAATGATGTAAAACATGTAAACATTCCAATTAAAGTTAGTAAATCATGGAGGAGGATAGAGGATCGAAATCTAGCAACTACTTTTTGGAGGAATGAGCAGGTGTAGCAACAAGAAGGGGACAAGTGTCAATGATAGACATAGAAATTGGCCCTGGAGCAACAATGTTCGGAAGGATTCTTTTTCTGGGCATGTCGCTATGGAGAGGGGGGATGTACCACTCCCCTCCTAGGATATTTTAAGATCTCTGGAGCAACTAGGCTTCGTAACCGCCACTAAAACTAGTGTAACAATGGCTTGAAGACAACATACATATGGAAAAATGTTACCAAATACATGGGGATAGAAGGAGGATCGAGTGGCTCAAGGATGAGAAACATTTTTGTGTTGGAAGCCTATTGGAGCTCAATTTCTTTGTGTCAAATTTTGCTAATACGATTAGGGTTTCATATTGATAAATAATGTAATTTGGAAAACTTGCTACATAATATTCCTAACCTTATAAATTTTAATATGCATTCTCAAATTTATGATCTTATCACTGTAATATGAAATTATAAAGCAGTGTGCTCTCTACGCATGGAGATAGACGTATGAAACAAATAGAGAATGATAGAGAGGGAGAGCAGTAAATTAGTATCTATCATTAAACCTCAATCATTCATGGCATAATACCTTTCTATTCACTAGATTTTGTTGTTTGTAGTGTACTAGCCCTTGCCTGGAAGATAGGGCCCTCCCACTTAGCAGGGTTCATTGGTTAGGAAAGTATTGTGTATTTTTTATTTATTTCCTCTCAGTTATAATTAATATGTGATTGTTGTTAACATTATTATTAGACTTTTTTTTGCTTTAGTGATTGCAAAATCGTGACCTCTGTATTGTGTGACAACATATGTCTTCCACATGTCTCTCCATTACTGTGAAAATTATTTGATTCCCATTACAGTTTGATGGTGTGTTAATTTTGTGTATTCCAACATTTGTTAAGAGAATGATTTTTAGGTGTGACATTCTTTTCTGAATAAGAGTGATTCTATAGCAAAGCGGTTTTATTATGCATTGTGTGTTTACTTCTTGAGAGTGTGAGTGGTGAGCTCCAGTGTTGCAGCAATGATGCTGCAACTCCTGGGACACCCTACTTTACTTTTATCAACCCAGTAGTTCATAACAAACATGGAAGCGAAAGTGTTATATGCACAAGTACTAGCTTTTACTGCAGGCTGTCACTTGATCAGTTGGCACATGTTCGATAGAAGCTTAAGCCAACTTATATGAGTTCATATAAGAAGATTTTAACTAAGATGGATGAAAGCTAACTCAAAAGAGGCTAGTCTACTTACATAGAGAAGATGAAAGCTAAAAGGAAATGCAACCCCTAGCAAACCCTAGTTTTACTGACTAACCCTACTTGTGAAAGAAAAGAGATGTAAGCTACTGAAATCGATGGAATTAACTATTACAAAGGTAAAATGCATGTGTTTAAGCTACTTCTGAAGGAAAATATGGAAAACTCGTCTTTTTGTATTTTTGAGCAATTTTATGTAGAATTATTATACATGTGTTTTAACTATTTTTTAGTGTGCAGAGGTTTATTGGCAAAAGGAAATGGAGTGGGTATTTTCAGGAGGTTGGGAAGATGTGGAGAGGACCTAAGGGGTCCCTAGCACCCTTCTAGAGATTTCCAGTGTCCTCAAATCTTGAAAAATTACTCACGTGAACTTTTACAGGAGGCTGCAGGGGATCTACAGGAAATTCTACACAAACATGCTGAAAGTAGTTTTTAGAGAGTTGATGGTGGAAAAATGGTGGGAAAGTGGAAATTAAGGATGGATAAGGATGTTAAGGGGTCTAGGATCTGGTAAATGGAGCTCAGGAGTGATGAACATGGTTGGATTTGTTCAAGGACGAAGAAAGAAATGTTGCACAAAAATGTAGAAATTAGGGCAAGTTGGGAAAGTGTGGCAAATGAGGGAAAGAAATCTTGAGTGAGGGACTGGAGCAGGTTGTATAATGGAGGAAGGATAGGTAGGGGTGTCTTACAGTTTCTCTGCACACTACTTTCTGAAACTAATCCAAACAAAGACTAAAAAAACAAAGATTTATCTATTTTGACCTAATTTGCCCTAAAAGCCAAAAATGTGATGAACAAAATTTTATAGATAGGAAATCATGAAAGAAAGCTATGGAAACTAAGCAGGAACAGATATAAGCATGAAAACACAACTAATATCAACTTTTCCAACTCAAAATCTAACACTAGCAATTGCATTGGAAGGAAAAAATAGTGTTTTTTGTGGCAACAAGTGTGCCTTAGTCACAGTTCATGGTCCCAAGGAGGGAGAAATGAGATAAAGGACTACTTGGTAACATTTTTCTCGATCTCTCCTGTTACCAAACTGTCAAATGAACCTGAATCATGAACAGTTACTATCTTAATCATAAAAAACAACCTAACTAACAAAGCAAGATTTTAACCTAAATAACAGAAATTATTTTATGAATGCAAGAAAAACACATAAAAGTACACAAAGGAAGTACTGGGCACTTAGGTTGGGCCCAACACTAAGAGCTACAAACTCCTAAGAAAGCTCAGAGCTGGTGCAAAGCTGGATTCATCTTCATTAATCAAAAAAATATTACATACATCATAAAATTGTCTACAAGAAAAATCTTCGAAATGTTTTGATACAGGGCTGCACTAAAGTCTGAAAAATAGACTATCAAATGAATAAACTACTAAGGCTTGAATCCTTCCTACTTATGCAAATGAGGACTCCCAATAGTCCTCCTTAAATTTAGGAGCTTGGCTGGCCAAAACTACAGTTAATTAGCCACTTCACTAGACCTGCTTGGCTGCCCCTGGAAATCATCTTTGGTGGGATGTTGAACTCCAATCTGATGGTGGAGAACTAAAGGAAGGGGTCATTTAGTGTAGGAGACACACCTCCTATAAATCCTCAGCCTTGTTTCTTTGAATTTGGCTGCCAATCTGCTCATAAATGCGTGATCTTGGTCCAAAAATGTCCAAAAATCCGCAATAAGCACGTATTAGAGTTTTTGGTCAAGTGACTATTTCCATTTACTCAATTAACATAAATATATTCAAAAGCATGAATAAAACTATGGAGAATGGTTGATTAAATGAGAATAATAGGAAAAATGAGCCCATATAGTTACCCATTTTTGGGGCTCATCATCACCCCTTGCTGAATGTGTTACTCATGCTCTCAGCAACTAATCCAGATCATCATCTTTGATTGCTTTGACTGCCACATCCTAGGCCTCTAAGGTGATTTCCTCTTCTCTATCATGAAAACCTGCCTTTTTCTTTACTTCCTCCCATTGTCTTTGTTCATCTTTTTCTTTGACCCCTTCTAACAGCCCTAGTAGTAGTGGAGGGCTGAACTTAAGGCCAATCCAATTGGATTTCAAGTTCTACATTGATTGTTTATATAGGGGTACTCTTCTCATAGCCTCCCTCATTCTGGTTGGGAAGTGGTACTCTCTTATTTTCAGACTATGGGAAAATGTGTTCCATCTCCTTGTACAAGCATGAATGCAATTATCACCGAACAACCTTTCCATGTCTTCAAAGTGGGCAATGGCCTGGGCTTTCCTTTCAGCTTAGTCAAGTACAATGTGAGGGTTGTCTGGAAGGTACCGATGAGAATATATAAGAGTTGAGGGATCTTCTGGTTCTACCCCGATCATGAGTGGCTCACTTAGCTCCCTGGCCATAATCTTCTAAATCTCTATTGCCCTCTTTTCCTCATGGCTTAACCAAGAAGCCATGGCCATGAGTTGCAGATCTCCTGATGTAGTGTTTGGGTCCCATAGATTCATGTGAGGAAGTGCCAAGTTGTGTAAATATAATTCTGCTAACTTGGCCTTATCTTCAATTGAGCTGCTGTCACACAATTGCATAAACTGATTGTAATTCTAAAATGGAGTGGTGCCCCTTTAGGCCAATGTGTTAATTTGAAATTGCAACCATTGGTATTCAAGATATAATGAATAGGATTTATTAGATTTCCTATATTGTAAGGCTTCTACTCCCCAGTTGGCCATGCAGGTCATTGGGTTTCTTTTTTTTGTAACTGTTGTTTTCAAACCTGTACTTCTTCTGCTGCATGAGACTCCTTTTCTTACAACATTTTATTTAGCATCTCAACCTCAGCTTGTAGCTCTTACTCTTCCTACTGTTTCTCAGTTGTTTCCTTGTTTTTTGGAGGACCTTCTTAGTGCTGCTTCCCTTTCCAACATTTCAGGGGATTTATCTTTTTGTTGTTCTTTTCCTTCAACTCCTGTAGAAATCTCTATGCCCCCTATTTCTGCATGTGTTACTGATATCTCAGGGTGTGTCTTTTCTTTCTCTTGTTCGGTGCCTGCCTTGGCTATGGCAGTCTTCTTTTGGGCTTTCTTGGCCTTTTTAGTTCCAATCTTTGTCCTTCTTCCCTTCTCTGGTTTTGTTGTTGTCTCCTTCTCTATCTTAGGGTCAGTAGTCTTGTCAAATTCTTCTTTTTCCTCCTATTTTGCATTTTTTTTTCCCTCTGCTTGAATGTCTTATGCTCCCTCATGATTGTTCTTCTCAATTTCTTCAGTTTCCTCCCCCTCATCACTACTGGATGGTCTGATGTTCTCAGCCCAAGTTTTGATGTTATCATCCCTAGACAAATTTATGAAGATTTCCCAAGCTATGGGGACAATATAGGTGTGTAAATAATTTTCCACCAATAGTTTGATGAGCCCATTGTGGGGCAACTGATCTGGGACCCCTGCCTTAAGCTTTGTACTATACTCAATTAAAGATTGAAGGAGGAAATATGGAATGCTCAGTTTTCTAGATGGAGGCAAGTCCATCCCATACCTCAATTCATGGAGAAACCTGAAATGATAACCATAGATATGCTAAACCTCCCTTTAGAAGTGATATACTTCATTATTTGATAATTGACTTCACTCTAGAGAGAAGGCAAGCTTGCCCTTCTGACCCTGTTTTTATCTTCTACAGGATGCTCCTAAGGCATAAAAAATGTTCTCTTAGCAACTTGTCCCAATGATTTCTCCTCTTTTTCTCCAAGGGAGCCCCAATGGGAGATCAGTAATTCTACTCATGGAATCAGGAGTAGGTTCTAGGGTCAAACCCATAAAATTAACTGTGGCATGTGTCTTCGAATTTGGTCTTAGGGACATCAAAAAATCTTCAGTCACCTCCTCATCATAACCCTGAATTCTGTCAAAGAAGAATATCCAGTTCACCCTGGTGAAAAGGTCCACCACCTCAGGGTGCTCATACAGTTTTCTAGAATTTAAGGGTACTTTTCGCATAAGTCCTCCTGGCATGTGTTGAGTTTGTGTTTTAACCAGAAAAGAAAATGCCCAGGTGGAGAAAAACAATCAATCACTGAAACAGAGGATAGCTAAATTCGGTTTTTTCTAAACCCAAGAAGGAATTTCCCGTGTGCTTCCTTACAACATCAAATGGAAATAATTTCCCTATTTTAAACTACTTTTACCCTGAATTTGATTGTCTGTTTATGAAAAGATTTTTTTTTTTTACAAAACAAAGCATAAGGACACAGGTTCTTTTCTCAGCTCATAGATAGATATGAAAATTTGGTTTTTATTACACACACACAGGTTGGCCTCTACTACTGCATGTATGTTCCTTATAGGATAAATTGAAAAATAATGAGGAGATTTTGGATGCAGAGAAAGAAAGAAACTGTGTCGAATCAGTGAAATATGCAAGCACACTTTCACTTTTTGCAATGTGCAGACAGAGTTTTACCCTCTTTGTCAATCTAATGCTGTGTTCAATTCACCACCTTACTTCAAACAAATCATGCACAGAGAATTTTTCCCAAGCCTACCTCATTTTGAGCTTGAAATTCAATGGAAATACCAGGTTTTCTTTCTGCGGGGCTATTCTCTACCTTTCTTGTAGAAGCCTTCTTGTAGAAGTCACCCAGCTCCTGCAGAATGAAATTGTGCTTCCTGTAGAGCCCGATAGGTGGGAGATTTTTTAAATACAGGAAAAAAACTAGCAGAGGACGACTGGTTAGCTGCTCTAGAAGTGGTAGGTGCATACTCCAGTCGAGAATGTCGTGAGTCCATAATGAACAAAGGGTGGTGAATGTCTTAACTGAGCTGTCTTTTATCTGCGGGCGTGATTCATGGTGAGGCGATGAGGTGGCCGGACCAGACCATTGATCCTGCATCATGGTCATAATGTTTCTACATGCAATCTAACCACCATCACCTCCCTTACTCCCATTATCCACCGCCACTAGTACCAGTCGCGAATATTTCTTCCTGAATGGACATACCACACGTGCTGGCTGCGTATCTAATCAACAGTTTTGAATTTGACGAGGCTCGTTTGAATTCCATGAGGATATGCAACCAAACGAGGGTGGCTAGTTAATTGGCCATTGATTCCATTCAATCTGAAACATTCCCATAGTCACGAAGCCTTGAAATATGATTCATGTAATTGTGGAATAGGTTTAGGCACTTAGCTGTGTAGTCGCGGCCGTGTTATGCATTTTTCGGATTTTGGAACCCATTTCTTCATTGTTGTTGCTGCTTGTGCTCTGTATGCTCGGCCTTAGGTTATTACTGATGTTCATACATTCAAATATAGCTCCATGAATATTTCATATGCCATACTTTGTTGTCCCTGTCTCTGGAGTATGTTTTTGAGAGGGATTAGCTACTACAGGAATCTTGTAGGATTTCCTGTAGCTGCTTCTCCTTTTGAAATTCAAGCTGAAATGAGTAGGGATACAAATGTTGACGAGGGTATCGACTGACAAGGAATCATAGATGGAGGGTATCAGGTATGGTGAGTGAAAAGGCTGTTGCTTTGATTTGTCATTAATTTTTTTTTTGCAACATGAAAAAATTAGGATTTCTGTGTGTGACAGTGCAGGGTCATAAAAACGAGTGTAATGGAGGTGTACAGAGATGGAAAAGGGTGGCATAATGCCATGGATGGAAGCAGGTAGGTTTAAAGGCCTCATAGATAGATTCCCAACCCTCGGGTCCTCTTTTGAGATCGATTTTTGCTTTTCTGTAGATTCTACAGGATCCTCCTGTAGAAGATACAAAGCTTCCTGTAGGATGTGAAATTTCGAACCAATTGACACCAAATCTTAGAAAAGGGTAATGGTGATGGAGGAATGGACTCTGAGGGATGCATGCAACCTGGTCATGTCCTTTGTCTTTGTCTTGTGCGATCCTCCTAAAACCTGTAATGACCTTCCTGCAACCTGCAATTTATTCAACATAAATTAGGTTTAGTTTTCTCTTTTCTCTTCTTTCTTCTTTTTCTTTTTTTTTTGTCTGAGATAGTTGGGGTGCCTCTAGGAGTTTTTCACCCTCACTGTCTACCTTGGGCACCTCCAAGAGGTTTTCACCCAAGGATATTTTATTCCATTTTTCTTCTTTTTTTGTGTTTTTTGTGTTTTTTCACTATTTTTGTTTGTTTGTTTTTTCATGGTGTAGGTGGAGTGGAGACAGGGACCTACTCCACTACAAATACTGATTTACCAAGAGTCTCAATAAACTCCTGCTTGGAAAGGGGCTTCCTATAGATCTTCAATCTATGCCCATTGACGAGCATGGGGATGGCTTCTTCGTCAATGGTCCGAATAAGGACTGAGCCATTATCATTACATGTTTCGACTGTAGAGAGTCCCAACCATCTTGTCCTCAGCTTGCCCTTAAGATCCTTGTATCTTGAATCATATAGCAGCACCCAATCTTTTGGCTGAAATTACTTTTCTTTGAGGCATCGGTCATGCCATATCTTTCTTTGAAGTTGGACTACCTCTGAGTGGAGAAGGGTCTGCATTCTCTGTTCATCTAATCCATTCCTCAGAAGCAATCTTTCCTATTATGCATGGCTGACATCTAGGTCCAATTGAGCTACCAACCTCAATGTGTTATATTCAAATTATATGCACAGCAAAGCCTTGTTCTCATAGACCAGCTCATAGGGTGTGAAAGCTGTTGTAGTTTTCCAAGTAGTGTTATAGGCCCAGGTGGCCTCAACCAAGCAATCTGCCAAATATTTTTTGTTGCTTCTCACTACCTTAGTCAAAATCCCTTCCAAAACCCTGTTAGTAACATCCACCTGTCCATTTGCTTGCAAATGGTAAGGGGTGGAAGTTTTGTGCTTAATCTTGTGATGAGTGAGCAGGTCTTCAATCAGGTTAGAGGTAAATTGACTTCCTTGATCTGTGATTAGCTCTCTTGGGTAGCCAAACTTGTAGAAGATATTTTCCCTCAAAAACTCAGCTACCTTTTCTTCTGTTCTGCTTTGATTTCCTTTGTTTCTGCCCACTTTGTCAGGTAATCCGTGCACACAATGATCTCGGACTTCTGTTTTGAAGGAGGGTTGATAGGACCCACAAAGCCCACGCCCCACTTCTCAAATGGCTCGAAAGTCACTTGAGGCTGCAAGGGTATCTCATCCTTTAGAGTAGGTTTCCCCATCCTTTGGCATCTGTCACATTGGCTGATGTGTCTCCTGATATCTTGATGAAGAGTGGGCCAATAGTACCCCGCCTGTAGAATTTTGAAGGTGGTTCTCTTTGCTGCAAAGTGGCCTCCACAGGGCCTATCATGACAGGTTAGGAGGACGTCAAAAACATCTTCCTCGCTGACACATCACCTCAAAATCTGATCTGGGCCAAGCTTAAAAATATTGCCCACAATCCAAGTGAATGGGGCACTTTTCATCACGATCTTGCTCTTCTCTTTTGATGACAAGTATGGCAAAAATGTGCTGAAACCAAATAATTTGCTATATTAGCAAACCATGGAGAGAGTACTAAAATAGCAAAAAGGTGTTCATCTAGAATTTGATCATCCACCATCCCTTCTTCACCTGCAAGCAAATCTAGTCTAGACAGAAAATCAGCAACAACATTTTCTTTACCTCGCTTATCAACAACAGTCAAATCTAATTGCTACAATAAAAGTAAACATGTAATGATATGAGTGTTTACACCAGGTTTATTCATCAAATACCTAATTACAACATGATCAGTATGCACAAATGTTTGATAGCCAGTGATGTAGTGTCTAAACTTGTTTAGGGAATGGACTATAGCTAGGATCTCTTTCTCGGTTACAGTATAGTTTAACTCTGCCTTGGATAGGTTTTTACTGACAAAATATAT
Source organism: Pinus tabuliformis (assembly GCA_031772625.1). Taxonomy (NCBI): domain Eukaryota; kingdom Viridiplantae; phylum Streptophyta; class Pinopsida; order Pinales; family Pinaceae; genus Pinus; species Pinus tabuliformis. Next base: position 736,369,606 of record CM062811.1, read on the forward strand.
GGCATACAGTAGCTTCTCTTCAACTTGTCGTAAGGCTGCTCCTATGGCTTTGTTCGAGGCATCTGTGTGAATGTGGAAAGGTAGGGCCCAGTTTGGAGCTCTCAAGATTGGGGCAGTTATCAGCTTACCTTTCAAAGCCTCCAGAGCCTCTTGAAAGTTGTCAGTGCATATGAACTCAGCATCTTTTGCCAAAAGACCAAACAATGGAGTGGCTAACTTACTAAAATGTTTAATGAATCTTCTATAATATCCTGTTAGACCTAGAAAACTCTGAACATCTCTTACTTTTTGAGAAGGTGGGACCCTTCGGATGATAGAAATCTTGTTGGGATTCACTTGTAAACCTTGCTGAGAAATTGTATGACCTAGCATGGTCCCTTCAGTCATTAGGAATTCACATTTATTAGGACTGAGGGACATGTTCATTTCAATATACTTGGCTAGAACTTTCCTCAAGTTAGTTAGAGCCTCTTGTAAGTTAGAAGCATAAGGGGTAGAGTCATCCATATAGATTTCTATTCAACCATGAGCCAGCTCAACAAATATACTCAGTACCACTCTCTGGAAAGTGGCAGGAGAATTGTATAACCCAAAGGGAAGGAACCAGTAGGAAAGGGTACCCCATGGACAAGTGAAAGTGGTCTTATCTTGGTCTTACAGGCTGATTTGGATATGATTGTACCCGTTAAACCCATCTAGGAAGGAAAAGAACTTTTACCCTGTCAGGCCATCTAACACTTGATCTATGAAAGGAAAAGGGAAATGGTCGTTCTTGGTGGCTTTGTTAAGTTGTTGATAATCTACATAGATTCTCCACTTCCCGTTTTTCTTGGGCACAAGCACCAAAGGAGAAACCCACTCACCGTCAGAGATGGGGTGGATGAATCTTGCATCCAGCAACTTTTGTAGTTCTTCTTTCACAATGTCCTTCAAGGCTAGATTCATCCTCCATTGAGGCTACCTAACTGGTATACAATCCTCTTTAACGTAAATGTGATGGGTATAGACTGAATGGTGTACTCCTTTAATTTCCTTATAGCTCTAAGCAAAATCATCCAATTGGTTGTTCAATAAGCTACACAGCTCTTTCTCTTGAGAGGGGGATAGGGATGACTTGATCTTCAAGGTTCTTTTAGGACCAAATTACACATTATTAACTCAGAGGGATCGGATCAGCCATACAAAGATCAACTAAATCACTGGCTTGGGTTTCTTCCACCAACTCTTCTAATGGCAACACACTGGGGGGTGGATTTTGAATCAAATTCTCAATAAGATCATCCTCAGTTTTAGTACCTCCCCTAGTGGCTTCCGCTGTGCACAATGGTTCAGAGTAGACTTCATCCTCATCTCCCTCCTCCAACGCAAGAGATAAGTCATGTTCTAGTAGAGGTTGGGCAGGATGATATAGGACTAGATGTTTGGACAGATGCCCATTCTTGATGGTCATGCTCCCAACTTGACAACTAATGTAAGCATCTGCAGTAGCTGACCAAGGCCCTCCCAAGATGAGGGGATACCCAGTGCGCTTTTCCTATGGCTGAAGGACCAAGAAGTCAGCAGGGTACTTCGAGGAATCAATGGAAGCCATGACATCTTCCACAATCCCCTCAGGAGTCATAGTGGAGTGGTTTGCCAACTGCAGTACTTTCAGGTCTTTCTTAGGGAACTCTAACGGTTGAGCTTAAGCAAAGTGTCCCTGGTCATTACATTAATGGAAGCCCCTAGATCAATCAAAGTGTGGGGGATTATGGTTCCATTGATGTGGACATCGACTATAGGACTCGCAGGGTCCAGATATTTTTGATAAATTACCTATCCCAACATCAGGTCAGACAGTTGTCCTATGACATTGATAGTTGGGGCATCTCTCTTGCACCTGCCTGGGTGCCTGAAACACTTCCCTTTGATTAGCTTATTGTAGATTGGTACATCTTTTATGGCCTGGAGAAGTGGTATTTTCACACATAACTATTTAAGTTCTCGCAGAAGTTCATTTCTTCTGGGTTTGGTTGCATGGTTCCAGTTCGTCTCTCAGGAAGGGGTGGAATGGCTTTGGGTTCACTTTCCCATTTCTCTTCCTCATCCTCCTTATGAGGAGGTTGGCTATCTAGGTGGACCTTCTCAGATCGTAGGTTGATCTCCTAAATCTCCGTAGAATAGGTAGGGCATGTTATTTCTCCATTATATACCTGCTGGGCCTGTCTGTTATTGAGGTTCGAGTTCAGTTGAACAGGTATCTAGGGTTGTCTTGGAGGAGCAGGAGGTAATGGTTGTGGTTGAGCGGGTAGTGGAGGCAAAAGAGTGGGAGGAGAATTGTATTGGGGCCTCCACCCCTGATGAGGTGCATTTCACTGAGGTGGTGGCTGAGTGTGAGAATGAAACGAGTGAGCAGTTGGTTGAGTATGGTATTGAGCAGGATATGACCAAGGAGGGGATGTGGACCAAGAAGGATGAGTAGGGGGACCCCAAGAAGGTGTGGAAGTGGATTGATTGGGGTTGTAATGAGTCTGGGATGTCCCTTGCATTCCCTGTTGTAAAGGTCTGGGTCCATGTGGCCTCCTTTGCTTCATGAAGTAGAATGGTTCAGTGGCTCCTTCAACCCCTTGGTACATAGCTTTAAATCTGGGAAAGGAAGGGAACTGATTTGTAGGATGGTCTTCTTCACAGACAAAACACACTTGTACAAAGTGCAATGGACATTCATTCCTAGGATGCTCTCTGGTGCACCTAGGACAAAAGATGGCCAAAGCCCTCTTGAATTCCTCTTGTTTCTTTTGGATTTGCAAGGTATCCTTTTGCATGGAAATGGTCTGTCTCATCTCGCTTTTGAAATCTTCCATTTGATTTGAAAACTCATTTTTAAGGAATGAACTAGATCAGGGGTTACTAGCTAAGAGTTGACTTCCCATACCTCTCTTTTTGGCTGCCCTAGAATGGTTTGTAAACATAGTATTTATGTCATCATAAGGTAGCTGGTAGATGTCTCCCCCAACCAGAAAATGGGGGGTATCTAGAAGGTCTTCAGGAACTCCTCTAAGTAGAACCAACTTCAGAGATTTGGGGTCAAGTGTGCACCTAGCCCTTTTATCACTGAGTTGAAACCTCTCTTCATAGTCTTCTAAAGATTCATTACTTCCCATGGTCATTTGAAAGATTTCTTCTTTTGTATCCTTTAACCTACAGTAGACCCGGTATTTTTTGTTAAAGGCTTGTTGCATTTGATCCCATGTTGTGATATTGTTTCTAGGTAGCCCCATGAACCAACAGAGTGTTGCATCCTTGAGGGTAGAAGGAAAGAGTTTCAACTTTTGCTCGTCCTCTACATAGTCATAAGTTCGACAAAGGACAAAAAACTCAAACAAGAAGGTATTAGGGTATTCAATAGTCAATCCATGGAAGTGAGGTAAGGTTGAGGGCTTATTTTTTTCATTTTTATGTCCCCATTAGTCTATTGGATGGGAAAGGCACCTTCTACTCTCTCCCCTATTTCCTCTACCGTTTCTACTTTCAGCCATGGTCTTCGGAGGAATGGTTTCTTGTTGTTCTTCTATTATAGGATCTTCGTATATCTCTGGAGGTTCACCTATAGGTTCTTTAGGATCACTGCCACCAAAGAAGAGAGAAGGGTGACTCAGTGATGTGGTGGCGGTGTTGGGTAGGAATTTTCCTGAATTGTCTCTATTCCTATGAGGCATGAAATGTAATATCCTTTTTTTTGGTGATTTTTGTTTCTTTTTTCTTCTTGTACCTGCAAAACTAAAATTGATTGAACAAAAAATTGCAACTAATTGAAATCTATCTTGCTGAAATGAAAATGCAGAATTGAAATGAGAGAAGGAAAGTACTAATCTATTTTGCTGAAATGAAATTGTAGAATTGAAATGAAAGCAGTAAAGGACTAATCTATCTTTCTGAAATGAAATAGCTGAATTGAAATGAAAGAAGGAAATACTAATCTGCACTTGTTGAAATGAAATTGCTAAATTGAAGTGAAAGTAGGAAATAATAATCTACACTTGTTGAAATGAAATTGCAGAATTCAAATGAAAGCAGGAAATGGTCTAATATAATTTTACAGAATTGAAATTGAAAAATTGAAATGAAACAACTACTCTACTCTTGCTAAAATAAACTACTTAGCAGAAGGTTGCAGTAGAAAATAGAAGAAAAGCACTAATCACAAAACACTCTGATGCTTCCCCGGAAATTAGGCCAAAAAGATGGTGAGCTCCAGTATTGCAGTAATGATGGTGCAACTCCTGGGACTCCCTACTTTACTTTTATCAACCTAGTAGTTCGTAACATACTTGGAAGCGACAATGCTGTATGCATAAGTACTAGCTCTTACTGCAGGCTGTCACTTGATCAGCTGGCATAAGTTCGCTAGGAGCTTTAGCCAACTTCTATGAGTTATTAGAAGAATATTTTAACTATGATGGATGAAAGCTAACTCAAAATAGGTTAGTCTACTTGCAGAAAGAAGATGAAAGTTGAAAGGAAATGCAAACCCTAGAAAACCCTAGTTTTACCAACTAACCCTACTTGTGCAAGAAAAGAGATGTCAGCTACTGAAATGGAAGCCATTAAGTATTGCAAAGTTAAAATGCATGTGTTTAAGCTACTTCTAAAGGAAAATATGGGAAACTCATGTTTTTGTATTTTTGAGCACTTTTATGCATAATTATTATACGTGAGTTTTAATTATCTTTTAATGTGCGGAGGTTTATTTGCGAAATGAAATGGAGTTGGAATTTGTAGGAGGTTGGGAAGGTGTGGAGAGGACCTAAGGGGTCCCTATCACCCTTATTGATATTTCCACAATGCTCATATCTCAAAAAATCGCTCGCGTGAACTTCCATAGGAGGCTGGAGGGGATCTACAGGAAATTCTATAGGAAATTCTACAGGGACAGGCCGAAAGTTGTTTTTAGAGGGTTGATGGTGGAAAAATGGTGGGAAAGTGTAAATGAATGATGGATAAGGAGGTCAATGGGTCTAGGACCTAGTAAATGAAGCTCAGGAGTGATGAAGATCATTGGATTTGTTCAAGGATGAAGAAAGCAATGTTGCACAAAAATGTAGAAATTAGGGCAACTTTGGAAAGCGTGGTGAATGAGGGGAAGAAATCATGAGTGAGGGACCAGAGTAGGTTGTATGGTGGAGGAAGGATAGGTAGGAGTGTCTTACAGGTGCTCTGCACACTACTTTCCAAAATTGATCGAAACAAAGACTAAAAAAACAGAGATTTATCTATTTTGACCTAATCTGCCCTAAAAACCAGAAATGTGATGAACAAAAGTTTATAGACAGGAAATGATGCAAGAAATCTAGGGAAACTAAGCAAGAATTGATCTAAGCATGAAAACACAACTGATATCAACTTTTCCAACTCAAAATTTAACACTAGCAATTGCATTAGAAGGCAAAAACAATGTTTTTTGTGGCAGCAAGTGTGCCTTGGTCTGAGTTCATGGTCCCAAGGAGGGAGAAATGAGATCAAGGACTACTTGGTAGCCTTTTTGTGGATATCTTTTGCTATAAAATTGTCAAATCAACCTAAAGCACAAACAACTATCTTAATCATCGAAAACAACCTAAGTAACAAAGCAATATTTTAACCTAAATAACAGAAATTATTGTATGAATATAAGAAAAACACATAAAATACACAAAGGAGGTACTGGGCACTTGGGTTGGGCCCAACCCCAAGAGCTATAGCTTCCTAAGGAAGCTCAGAGCTGGTGCAAATCTGGATTCATCTTCATTAATCAAAAAAATATTAGTTACATCACAAAAACTGTCTGCAAGAAGAAGCTTGAAAATGTGCTGATATAGGGCTGCACTAAAGTGAGAAAAATAGACTATCAAATGAATAAACTACTAAGGCTTGAAACTCAAGCAAGGACTCCCAACAATCCTCCTTAACTTTAGGAGCTTGGTTGCCCAAAACTCCAGTTAATCACCCACTTCACTAGCCCTGCTCGGTTGCCCCTGGAAATCATCTTTAGTGGGTTGTTCAACTATGAGCTAATGGTACAGAAATTGAGGAAGGGGTCATTTAGTGTAGGAGACACCCATCCTATAAATCCTTAGCCTTGTTTCTTCGAATTTGGCTGCCAATCTGCTCATAAATGCCTGATCTTGGTCCAAAAATGTCCAAAAATCTGCAATAAGCACGCATTAGACTTTTTGGTGTAGTGGTTATTCCCTTTCAATCAATTAACATAAATATATTCAAAAGCATGCATAAAACTATGGAGAATGGTGGATTAAATCAGAATAATAGGAAAAATGAGCCCATATAGTTACCCATTTCCGGGGCTCATCAGTGAGCAAGGTTTGAGAGTGTAACAACGAGATTGTTAACTTGTTGAGAGTATGATTGCAATGATTGAGCTTGAGATTCATTAGAGCAAGTCATCATTTTAACTTGCATATATTTTGCGTAATATTATTGCAATAACAAGACATACCCAGATTGACAATTAATGTGGAGAGTTTGAATTATTTCTTTGAATTAGAAGGACAAGTGTTCTACATAAGGACAAGCTGAGGAAAAACATATACACAAATTTCACATAATTAAAGTTGAAGTAAAACTTGGAATTTCATATGAAATTTGAATTAGAATTATTTAAGGGTAAAAGTAAACATATAATAACTCAAAAGTGTGTAAAATAATTAAATAAATAATCTACAATTTGAGTCAATTAAATTTCTTAATAAATGAAGTCTGGGTGTCAATTTTAGTGAAGCAATGCAATTTTAGCCTACTTCACAACAATGCATGTCCAACCTTCATTTCAAGGACAAACTGAATAATTCAACTTGGTGAGTACTTTTTTACTCAAAATTAACAATAATTTTGAACATAGAATTTTTGTTCTGCTAAAAAAAATGCCAAATTGGATAGATTTCGTAGGGTTCAAGTCAAGGTTTATGTGCCTCAAATAAATGCGTACTAGGACATATACTTAATTAACCATGAGATACTAATCATTCCAATCTAAATATAAAATCATTTTGTGCAACATGCCATAGTCATTTTCATTAACGAAATTCTATACACTGAAATCCAATTTTGTTTGAGTAGCGATTGATCGTATGTGCCAATGATCACGGTCAAAACAAATATGTACTCCTAGGGAAAACCAATTACACTCTCCATAACAAAATTAAAAATGGGAAATGATTGTACAAATCCTAACGTTAGGATATAACCTTGCAACATGTCTTATAAATACCCTACATAACTATGCTTCCCATGTCTTACAAATACCCTTCATAATTATGCTTCCCACTTATACAAAAGTTTCACAAAAGGCAAGTCAAAGCAAAAGTTAAAATGTTGTATGAAATCTGTAGTGTACATATTTAAGCTAAAGTAAACATAAAACAATGTAGAAGTGTCTAAAATCATTAAATAAGTAATATCCAATTTTAATCAATCATATTGGCCAATAAATGAATCCTGGTCATGCATTTTAGTGAAGAAAGATAATTTTGGCTTGCTTCACAAAGATGCAGGCCCAACCTTCATTTCAAGGCCAATATTTTTCCTTATGAGGATATTTCTCATGAATTAATAAGGTAAGGTCTTAGTGTCGACCAAGTATATTTTGTTCCTACATAAAAAAAGGTATAGTTTTAAGCTAGAGAGGACTTTAGGTCCATTTATTGTAAACGATAGGAAATCCTTTACACAGGTCGATGTGATGATGAAGCAGTTTGGCTTTGAGAAAGGAGAAAAGTTGTAATATGAACCTCACTGTATAATTTCTCATAAAAAGGTGGAAATTAGTTTTGCACCTTATATTCATGAAAGTAGACCAGAAACTGAAAGATGGAAAATGAAGATACTTGGCCATATTGTTCGGTGCAACGGTTAAAGGATGTTGAAACACCTATGGTAAACGAGAATACTTTGAATGGGACTGATCCTAAAAAGATAGATGTTGAGGTGGAATACACAAAGTCACAAAAGAGGACTAAAATCCCAATGGAGGATGAAGAAGAAATACAAATAAAATTAACAGAAGGACCTTTAAAAGAGCTTGGGTTTCAAATGTAGTTCGGAAATCCATGGCATGCTACTTCCTCTTCTATCTCCACTCATTTGGTAGCATTCACGAGAGAAGTGATTCCTTTTTCATTCAAAATTTGCAAATGAATTATCAACAAATTAAAGAAATAAGTTACAAACTAAGAATTAATATGGCAACAGAGAATCAATATGTTGTTGCAAATCATAGAATATGAGGTGCAACCATTATAGAAGAACTAAAAATGCCTAGAATTCAGAATACTCAAACAATTGAGTTCGCTCAAGTTGAAAAAAAGGGGCTACTAATAGGATAATTAGTTGATAGAAATAAATACATATTTATTTAGTAGGAATAAGTGTAGAGCTTACAACAGTAAATTAAAAATCATCTTTGCACCATTATGGTTCGAAATGAGTTAGATGAACCCTCAGAGAAATTAACAAAGGCCATGGAAGAGCTTAGAATTTTGTAAGTTGAACTAAAGAAAACCCAAGATGATTTGGTTGTGGTAAGGGAGTAGTTGAATTTAAAGGAGAGGTAATAGCACATATTATATGAAAATAACAATCAACGTCAGAGTAAGTATAAGGAAACTCAATATGAAATCAAAGAGTTGAAAACCAAGTTTGAAGGTAATATTTCTTTAACTGACGATACACAAATGTTTTGGGATGAAATTGTTCAAGAATTTCATTCTATATGGAAGTATATTATTACAACTCCACAACAAAATATTATGATAAGAGGATCATATATGAGGATTGATTTATGAAAGAAATAAGTACAAAAAAAGCACTCAAGTCCAAGGGGATAATTAATTATTCGAATCAAAAATATTCAACAAAGTTAGGGGTGAGAGTCACAATATTTTGGACCAAGCACACCATTGATGTCGTACTTTAACATGTGGAGGTGTGGAAACTTGGGTGAAGGTCAAGACCGTGTGATGGGATTTCCAACAAAGTATTGATTCCCTACATCGTAATCTTTGTTGAAGTGAAAGAAAGTGGCTAGGCAGATTATTGAATCATATTTTTGTTACAGAGGAGATCATGTGAGTTTTCAAATAAATGATGGAATTACAAGGTGATGAACACTAATGGGGCTAATATAGAGGTCAAAGGATAAGATAGGGTAATATTTTTTGGGGCGAGACAACTAGCATGTGTGAACCATCATATTGATTTGATGTGAAGGAATATTGTAAACTAAGTTCATGAAGACTTGAGGTCAGAAGCAACGATGATGAATGAGCACGAAGTGTCGAACACCATAGAATATCACCTAAGGGATGATTGATGAATTGAATAATTACTGAAAGGAAGTCTTCGAGTAATAGAGTATGAGAGAGGCATTTGTAGACATGTATGCCACATGTTTTATATTTTCAAAGATAGAAATATCAACCTTTCAAGATGAAAAGTCATCCATTAGCTTACAGCTATAACTAAAACTAGCTATTGCCCACACCCCAATTGAAATCTATAAAAATTATATTTATGTTTTTTTAATGTTTATATATTCTAATTTAAAATAAAACTATTGGTTGGTGGTGTTATAAATTATTTTATGTTACGTAAAATAGTATACCCGGTTCATTCTCCTATTTTTTTCACTTCTAATTTTATTCATAGAATTTAAGTTTTTATCATTCAAATATCATTTTTCTAATTTTTTTAATCCAATTTTTACAATTTTTTTATTATTATAATAATTAGCTAATTATCATAATATATAATTATTATTTAAGTTGTATAAAAATAATATTTTTAAATAATTTCATTGACTAGGTTTTGGTTATTGTTTAATTATGAATACATATGAATAAAATTTGGATGATAAGGTAACTAAAAAACAATTTTTTAATTAAAATTAGTTGACACAAGCAACTCTCCTCCAAGCTATTGCCCACACCCCAATTGAAATCTATAAAAATTATATTTATGTTTTTTTAATGTTTATATATTCTAATTTAAAATAAAACTATTGGTTGGTGGTGTTATAAATTATTTTATGTTACGTAAAATAGTATACCCGGTCCATTCTCCTATTTTTTTCACTTCTAATTTTACTCATAGAATTTAAGTTTTTATCATTCAAATATCATTTTTCTAATTTTTTTAATCCAATTTTTACAATTTTTTTATTATTATAATAATTAGCTAATTATCATAATATATAATTATTATTTAAGTTGTATAAAAATAATATTTTTAAATAATTTCATTGACTAGGTTTTGGTTATTGTTTAAATATGAATACATATGAATAAAATTTGGATGATAAGGTAACTAAAAAACAATTTTTTAATTAAAATTAGTTGACACAAGCAACTCTCCTCCATCGCAGATTATATCATGCTTCTAGTGATGTTATCTAATGCTTCTAGTGATGCTAATAGAGATTGTTTCATTGATTCACCAATTTGGTTCATAACATATATAAGTTTATAACAAAGTAAAAACTAAAAAATGGAAATAGTTCACATTCTGAATATGGCTAGGAAAACTTGAAGTCTAAGTAACATGTTTATTTTTTATAAACATATCGTGAAGAACACTAAAGCTTTCAGAAGGTTGTAGAAGCACATTTAGGAGATGAATTCAACATTGAAAACTAGAGATTTTTCTGCACCCAATCCCAAGAGATATCATTCATGCCTCTCCCTGCCCTTGTGTTTGTTACTATTCACTGAACTCCCCTTTCAAATATCAATGCAAATTTTATTATAAACAAAAGAAGAAGAGGTTTTCCCACTAAGAGTTGCATTTGGCATGCTGAAGAGCGAAAATAGAGAAATCAGAGATGAAAATAAACTTTCCTTCCAAAATGAAAAATGCTTGCAGTTGACATGCTCAAGAATGAAAACGGAGAAATCGAAGGTGAAAATGAGCTTTCCATCCAAAATGCAAAATGCTAAAAAAAGAAGAGAAATTAGAGGTGAAAAAGGAACTTTCTTTTCAAAATGTGGAAAATTTATTACATTCACAGTACCTAAATTATACATTTTGGTTCCTATAGAGCCTCACACTGCCTACAATTATAATATGGGAAACAAATTCCTATTGTGCCTTTTTGGATACCACTCACATTCTAGGTCAAAAGAGACATCGTTGTACAAATCTTGTTTCAAGTAGTTCAAATTTTATCTGGTTGAATATCGATCTGTACACATATCTATAATATAATTATTGAAAAAGAATATCGATCTGTACACATATCTGTAATATAATTATTGAAAAAAAAAAAATAACGTGAAAACATTTTCGCTATCATCTTCTTCCTTAAGACTTATCCCTAATTGAATTACAACTACGGCAACAACTCTCGCAGCTAAATTACACATACCTTTCAAATTCAATAAACTTCTCAAGATTTCATATAAAATTCCAGCCACATTAACATCTCACCTCCTTCACAAGTATAAACAGGGACGCTCAATTATAACATTCCTACACAAAATAACATCATGGGCATGATGTTATTATTCTCCTAAATTAAATCATCATTAATATAAATTATGTCAAATAATTTAAATACATGAGCAAGTCTAATTGAGGAAAATGTGTGAGTTTTTGTTATAAGGAGGCAGTTACACTTTAGAATAAAAAAGACTTTTGGAGGAAGACTATTATGGGAGGTAGCATGGAAGAGATTATTTAGCCTTAGTTGTGATCCACCCCTTCTCAGGATATTTTTTTTGATTGTATATGCTTTAGATTTTTGAGCAATTACTTGTTGTTACTAACCATGACTGTATTTTACTGTATTTTACTGATATTTTGACTAGCTCACACTTTTTAAGGAAAATATGAGAAGAAAAACAAAATCTTAAAAAATAATTTAAAATTATAAAAATGTAAATTGCCCATAAATAAATAATTATATATCATACTCTCTAAACTCCTAAAGCAACCAACTCATAGTCTTGTTTTAGAAGACTTCTCAGTTAAGTTTAATATGTAGAGGAGAGAGTCCACGAGGATACTAAATGAGAAGAGTTCTTAGTTAAGTTTTAACATGTACAAGTGCTTATAGACATGGAAGTGTTAATATGTTTTAATTATATTTATTATATAAATGTGTTAATTTATTAATTTATAAATGTGTTAATTTGATATGGATAAAGATACATAGGAGACTTGATTTTTGAGCTTGTAAAAAGTGGTACTAAGTCTTCATATTAGTATGGGAGTGAATGAGAGCATGAACTGACATTGTGAACCAACATTGTTACACAATCATGATAATAAAAAGTTTTAGTTATGAACTGAGAATAATCCACGTGCCTCTTTTGTGTGCATTGGATATTGAGTTTTCAATTATAAGATTTATCACTTTTAAAAATACCTTTATATTAAAGATATTATCTTATTTTTTATTGTTTCAATTTAGCAAATTACCTTTAATAATAATTTCATAAAGATCTTATCTCGTTACTTTATGCTTTATATAAAATTTGAAAATGAAAATTAACTCTCAAAAAATTAATTATAATAGTCATTTCCTTCATATTATATTAAATATTAAAATAAAAAATAATGATTAAATACATGGTTTTTGGCCAAATACAAAACACACATATAAATTCTAATTTTCTTATATATATTTTAATAATATTAAACAAAATTTAATATTCATTTTATTTTTAATTAATTAACTTTTTAATTTAAAAACATATTTATTTATTTATAATATTTTAATAATATAAACCAAACAACCAAAACCTAATACAACCATTATTATTTCAAACTAAAATAGAAATTGTATATTCATTCACATTTCAGTTTTACATCGCCCGGCCTGGAAACATATTTATTATCTTCTCTCGCACCCCTAAACTTAAATCGATTGCATATTCTCGGAATATGCAATCTATTATAAAACCCACGCCCGGTTTAATGGTTTACTTCTATTATAAAACCCAGGGCCTTCTCGCGCAAGTATATATTATATATTGTTATCTTTTGCATGTTCTACCCAGGGCCTTCTCGCGCAAGTATATATTATATATTGTTATCTTTTGCATGTTCTAGTTCGTCCTACGATATATTTTGATCTTTGTAGTATTTTCCTTCATGTCACGATACATCTGCTACCTATTGCGCAACAAAATATAATTTTGTTTTCTTTTGATTATAATGGATTATTTGTTGGAATAATCTAGGCACACATCATTCCTTTTTTGCAAGCAATTTCTTTTTTCTAACACAACGCATGTTTGTTTTAGGAAACTGATCTCTACTTCTATGTCTTATAAAAGTTATGTGGGAGGTGTTTTAGTTATATTATAATAATACTATTTTAATTATTCAGCTGAATAGCTCAAAAATTAAATATTTTTGTAATTTTCATGTATTAATAAAATCAAATATATACCAGTTTTTGTATATTAAAATTTCAAAGTTGAAGGTTATACATTTTAGCTTGATTTTACTGTAAAGTGAGTTATTTTTATGTGAAAAAACAATTACGATGAATTTTATTATAAACAATAGTGGTCTTCAGAATGAATATTATTAGAAAGTTTGATGTAGAGATCATCAAATATTGTTGATGTGTTTTACACTAAAATTATAAAATTATACTATAATTATGAAAGGGAATTATTGTTTTATAAAAATTGAATGAAAACTAAAATTAAGATATTTTTAGTTTAGAAAGTTAAAAGTGTTTCTTTATTTTGATCTATGTGAAAAAATAGTGTTAGTAAAATAAGAACAATCGCTATGAGGTTAAAAGTTAAACATGGTATTGAAGTACGGTTATTTGGTAAAATAAAAACAAATTGTTATGAGGTTTAAAGTGAAACATGATATTGAACTACCAACGTTTTATGTCATTATCCTTTCAAATATAGTTGCTTAACTTTGGTATGATATATCACTTATAGTTTAAGTGAATGCTAACCATGATTATGAAGGATGAGTTCATCTGTTTTATTTAAAAATGAAAATAAAGTGAAAATGCACAAGATTAAATAAAAACAATCATTTCAATGGATATTTAGAAATTTATTTTTGTAAATAGTTATGCCAAAAGACCTACCTATTTTGGAGTGGGAGGTAAAAAAGGTTACTGTTTCTTTAGTAATAAATGATACATGGATGACTCACAATTAAAATATCAAATCTATTTTTCTTTTTAAATAAAAATAAAGTAAGGACATCAAATTAGAAGCATAGTGTTGATGATTATTTTTATCTTTTTTTTTATTTTTCTATTTTTAATATGATTTTAAATATTTTTGGTTGTGACAAGTCTTTAGATAGTTTCTCGTAATAAACTATATATACATGTGTGATATTCCATATTTAAAATGCGGATCATATATTCTCTAAAAACATTACAAAAAATATGCCATTAGTGCCAGAAATAGCGACATAATTGAGTGATTTTCAGCATGCGAATTGGCTTCAATTAGAGTCGAGAAACCTGGCGTAAACTTGAATCTTCATCTAGGCAGTGTGAATAGAACTAGAATCTTCACATGGGTGGTGCGAATAGTTTGAATAGTGTCGGAAACAATTTTTTCTATTCTTGAAACCATTGTTGTGTCCATTTGGACTTGTAGTTTTGCTCCCAATTGTGCTTCTTGTTTTGTTTCTGGTATGGCATGGAAAATCGACTATTTTATGGCTTCCTAATTAATACCAAGCTTCCTAATTAACACCAAGTTATACTTTGATTATAACATCCTTTGTTGCATCATGTTTTCCTTCTAGATTTGATTCCATTATGGCATCTTCTTTAGCTTCTAATATGGCTTCCATTGTAGTGTCTTTTATTTCTTTTAATATTTCTTCTTGGTTTTCTACCTGAAGGGCTTCTTTGTGTGTTTCTTTAGGAAGGTCAAGTTTGGCTTCTAATATTGTGTCCATTATTACATCTTTGTTTGTTACCTTAATTGGTTATGTTTTTTCTTCATAGCTAATGAAAAGTTTGGCTACTAGTAATGCTTTAGTTATTAGTTCTTGATTTTCTACCTCAATGACTTATTTATTTTGCTTCTCAACGAATACCAAGTGTGGCTTTTGATATTGCTTTCAATATTACTTCTTTATTTGTTACCTAAATTTCTTTAGTCTTTTCTTTTGAAGTTAAGCCATGTTTGGCTACTAGTATTGCTTCCATTATTGCTTCTTTCTTTACTACATAATTTCCTCTTTTTTCCTTCTCAGGTAATGCCAAGTTTTGCATCCTTGATTGCTTCTTGTTTAACATCCATTGTTGCTTCCTTCCTTGCTCCTAGAATTGGTTCCATGTTAGCCCTATTATTCCTTTCCTTTTAGTTGGAGGGTTTGCTTCATGTTTAGTGCATGGGTTTGCTTCTCTTTTAGGTTCAGGGTTTGCTTCCTTTTAGTGTTAGGATTTTCTTCTCAATTAGCCTCCAATTGTTCTTATTGTTAAGCAACCATTTTAGCTTCCGATTTAGAGCCAATAATAGCTCCGAAGTATGTCTCCCAATTTAATATCTAATTTTACTTTCATTTTAGCACCACATTATACTTTCATTTTAAGAACTCGTGATTCTTCCTTTATAGCTACCATTTATTATTTATTATTTTTTATTTCAATTAAATTAGTTAAGTATATCAAGCCTATTAAACATGTTTTATTATTATAAAGTAAGTCATATTGCACTTGAAATATTTTATAGCATACAATTTATAAATATTTTTTAGAGAAATGGACATCCATATAAACCAACAACATTTTTCTTAAATATAACCGATATTTTTATATTGTTAATAAATAAAGTAGTTGGCCGTGACTAGCTACACATAATGTAGGCTCAGATTCACATCATAGAAATTTCCATAGCATGGCCCTTTTAGGTTTCTTATAGTTACAAACCACACCACAAAATTGGCATGAAATAAAAATATATGTTTTAAACTATAACCAATATTTTTATATTATTAATAAAAAAATTGTTGGTCTGTCACTAGCTACACATAATGCAACCCGATATAATATATGTGAAAATGATATAATTCAAAATGATACATGTCAAAATTATACAACTCAATATGGTAGTGTAGGTGCAAATTATACATATGATAATAAATATTAAAGGAGACATCACACCGATTTATCAGCGATGATCAATGGTGGAGCCTATATGATAAATATCACTAGATATGATAAATTTCACTAGCTACTACCTACTTATTGTTCATCATCATCATCATCATCTCTATCATGATCATCACCATCATAATCATCATCAATGTCATCATTGTCATAGTCTACCTCGGCATCCTCTCTATCTACCTCATCATCATTATCTCGAATGTTTGAACCATAACAATGATAGTCTGGAATGATCTCAAGATCAACTAAATCTTCTGGAAGACTAGTGTTCTACAAAAAAAACATTCAAAATGAAAAGTTAATTATTTCATCTAATATTTAATATAGTTTTGTTATATTTCCAATATTACAACATATGAAGGGAAACCATCATCATATTGTATCATATCAAAGTTAAAATATATAACATAATAAAATTTCATTTCAGCTACAACTAATATGCCATTACAATGATGTAAAACATGCAAAAAATTTAATTAAAATTAGTAAATCATGGATGAGGATAGAGGACCAAAATGTAGCCACTACTTTCTAGAGGAATGAGTAGGTGTAGTGATAAGAATGGGACAATTGTCAATGATAGACATAGAAATTGGTCGTAGAGCAACAATTCTTGCAATGATTCTTTTTCTAAGCATACTGCTATGGAGAGGGGGGATGTAGCACTACCCTCCTAGGCTATTTTAAGAGATCTCGAGCAGCTAGGCTTCCTAACCGCCCCCACAAATAGTGTACAAAAGGCTTGAAGATAGCCTAAATATGGAAAAGGGTTACCAAATGCATGGGGATAGAAGGATGGCCATGTGGCTCAAGGATGAGAAACATTTTTACGTTGGGCACCTGTTGGAGCTTAATTCTTTTTTTTTTGAAATTTTGCTGAAACGATTAGGGTTTCCTATTGATTATTAATGTAATTTGGAAAACTTGTTACGAAATTTCCCTATCCTTATAAATCTTTTATATGCATTCTCAAATTAGATCAAATGATAATCAAGATATTCTCATTATGATTTTATCATTTTAATATGAAATTATAAAGCGATGTGCTTTCTATGTGCGAAGATAGACATATAGAGACAAATAGAGAATGATAGAGAGGGAGAGCATTGAAATTGTAAATCTGTATGTATCATTAATTCTCAATCATTTATGGAACCATACCTTTCTATTGACTAGCTTGTGTGTTGTGTAGTGTACTAGACCTGGCTAGGAAGATACGACCATCCTTCTTAGCAGGGTTCATTGGCTAGGAAAGTACTCTGTATTTTTTATTTATTTCCACTCAGTTATAATTAATATGTGATTGTTGTTAGCATTATTATTATACTTTTTGATGCTTTAGTGATTTTAAAATCCTAATCTCTGTATTTAGTGACAACATATGTCTTGCATCGGTCCCTTTGTTAGTGTGATAATTATTTAATCGCCATTATAATTTTATGGTGTGTTAATTTCATTTGAATGTGTGTTTCAACATATGTTAAGAGAATGATTTCCAGGAGTGACGTTCTTTTCTGAATAAGGGTGACTGTGTAACAAATTGGTTTTATTATGCATTATGTGTTTATTTCTTGAGAGTGTGAGCAAGGTTTGAGAGTGTAACAACGAGAGTGTTCACTTGTTGAGAGTGTGATTACAATGATTGAGCTTGAGATTCATTAGAACTAGTCATCATTTTCCCTTTCATATATTGTGCATAATATTCTTTCAATAACAAAACCTACCTAGATTGACAATTAATGTGAAGACTTTGAACTATTTCTTTGAATTATAAGGACACCTGTTCTATACAAGGACAAGCTAAGGAAGAACATATGCACAAATTTCACATAATTAAATTTGATGTAAAATTGGGAATTTCATATGAAATTTGAATCAGAACTATTTAATGGTCAAAGTAAACATATAATAACTCAAAAGTGTATAAAATAATTAAATAAATAATCTACAATTTGAATCAATTATATTTCCCAATAAATTATGTCTAGGTGTCAATTTTAGTGAAGCAATGCGATTTCAGCCTACTTCACAAAAATCCATGCCTAACCTTCATTTCAAGGAAAAATTGAGTGATTCAACTTTGAGAGTAATTTTCTAATCATAATTAATGTTAATTTTGCACATAGAAATTTTTGTTGTGCTGAAAAAATATTCCAAATTGGATCGGTTTCGTACGGTTAACTTCAAAGTTTTTGTGCCTCAAATAAATCATACCAAGACATATACTTAATTAGCCATGAGATAATGATCATTACAATCTAGATATAAAATCATTTTATGCAACATGCCATAGTAATTTTCATTAAGGAAATGTTATAGACCGAAATACAATTTTGTTCGTGTAGTAATTGATGATATGTGCCAATTATCATAGTCAGAACAAATATGCACTCTGAGGCCAAACCAATTACACTCTTGGTAAAAAAAATCAAAATAGGACATGATTGGACAATTCCTAACCTTAGATATAACCTTTCAACATGTCTTACAAATACCCTACATAACTATGTTTTCCACTTATACACAAGTTTCACATAAAAGGCAATTTTAGCCTACTTCACAAAAATGCATGCCCAACCTTCATATCAAGGGAAAATTGAATGATTCAACTTTGAGAGTAATTTTCTACTCATAACTGTTGGGTTGTGTTATATTCTTTCCACGTAGTTAATAGGGGGTTTGAAGGGCACCTGTAACCCCACTTTATGGGGTCCGGGGTAGCGCCCCGGAAAATTTTGGTTTTGGACCATATGTTAGGTTGGGCGGACCCACCTATGGTTTTGGTGCATGATTTTCGCACATGTTTTTTGGATGCGATGGTTTTCGGTCCATGGTATTGGATGTTTCGCCATGTATAAATATGTATTATAACATTGAAAGGAACATAATGAAAAATTAAGCTGGTAGTCTCGGTTTTGGGATCCAGGGAAAAAACTTTGTGCATATGTGTTTTATGGGTTATGCTCTCGCATTTTTTATTTTCTTTGTTTAAGAATTCATATGCAGGTAATTTCTGTACAGGGTTAAAACCTACATTTGGCATCAGAGTTGTTTTGGCTTCAAGGGGACGCCTTTGTTGCTGAGGGGTTTCGCTTGGGCCTATGGTTGACCCTGTTCAGTGGGAGATCTGTGAGATCGATTTTGGTGGTGAAAGAAGATGGCGAGCAGTGGAAAGATAGAGATTGAGAAGTTCAATGGTTAGAATTTTGAGTTGTGGAAACTCAAGATGGAGGATCTGTTGGTGGATAAAGATCAGTGGATCGCGGTAGATCCGGGTACTAAACCATCGGGAGTGACCGATGAAGAATGGAAGAAGTTGGATCGGAAGGCAAAGAGCACAATACGATTGTGTGTCTGGGATTCAGTATTGCTGAATGTATCAGGGGAAGCTACGGCAAAGGCTTTGTGGGTCAAGTTAGGGACTTTGTACCAATCTAAGTCTCTGGTGAATAAACTATTCCTACGGAAAAAGCTGTATAACCTGAGGATGAAAGATGGAGACTCAGTGATAGAGCATCTGAATGCGTTTAATACTATGGTAAGTCAGTTATTATCTGTTGATATTAAAATTTCAGATGAAGATAAGTGCATCAGTTTGTTGTGTTGTCTACCAGATTCGTGGGATAGTCTAGTTATTGCAATAGGTATCAATGCAACTGCTTTGCAGTTTGATGAAATAGTCTCAGCCTTGCTGACGGAGGAGATGAGACGGAAAAATATGGACAACCAGAATGGTGATGCCTTGTCTGTACGAGGACGGTCCCAGAACAGAAACAAAATTAAGTCATCGAGTGGGAGATCTAAATCTAGAGGGAGATCTAAATCTCCAGGAAAACCTACAAAGGTGGTGTGCTGGAAATGCAGAAAGGAAGGGAACTTCAGAAGGGATTGTAAATCTAAAGCTCTTGATAAGGGAAAGGGATCTGATGATGCTCCTTTTGCAGAGGAGAAAACCACCTCAGATGAAGGTGGGGATGTGTACTTGGCTTCTTCAAGTACAAATGTAGATCATGAGGCATGGTTGATTGACTCAGGTGCATCCTTGCACTTCACTCCCCATAGGGAGTGGTTCTGTGAGTATGAGAAATACGATGGTGGTGATGTCTTCTTAGGAGATGATAGGAAGGCTAGAATCATTGGTCGCGGAAAAGTAAAGTTGAAGTTGCAAGGTGGAAGGGTTAGAACACTTCCGGGTGTTCTACATATTCCTGCATTGGCCAGAAATATGATTTCTGTAAGCAAGTTGGATGATGCAGGTGTAAATACGGTGTTCGAGAAAGATACCTGCAATATGGTTCGAGGAGCTCTGATATTAATGCGGGGAGTTCAGATTGGAACTCTGTACAAGCTGCAAGGTAGCACTGTTGTTGATGGGTGTAATAGTTCTATGGTTACTGAAAATGGAGTAGAGAATCTAGTGGTCTCTGGAGAGAAGACCATGTTGTGGCATCAAAGGCTTGGACATATTGGAGAGAAGGGCCTTCGAATACTTCATGGTAAAGGTATCGTAGAAGGTATGAATAATAGCTCTCTGGATTTTGATTTCTGTGAAAATTGTGTATATGGGAAGCAGAATCGGGTGAGTTTCCCCTCTGGTGGTAAGAGGACGAAACATATATTAGAGCTTGTGCACAGTGATGTGTTTCGACCTGTGAAGGTTCCATCACTCGGTAAGTCTGTGTACTATGTATCATTCATAGATGACTTCTCAAGGAATACATGGATATATTTTCTTAAGAAGAAATATGAAGTCTTTGACAGGTTTAAAGAATTTAAGGCTCTGGTGGAAAATCAGACAGAGAAGAAGATAAAGTTGCTGAGGACAAATAATGGTGGAGAATTTTGCAGCAAGGAATTTGAAGAATTTTGTAAGAAGTGTGGTATAGCACGGTAGAAGACTACTCCATATACACCTCAGCAAAATGGAGTCGCAGAAAGAATGAACAAGACGTTGATGGAAAGGGCAAGAAGCATGCTCAGTGGTGCCGGGTTAGGACAGGAATTCTGGGCAGAGGCGGTGGATACTGCATGTTACCTGATCAACAGATCACCTTCATCAGCATTGAAGGATAAGACTCCACAAGAAGTATGGACTGGTAAGAAACCCTCTCTTTCACATCTAAGGGTATTTAGATGTGATGCATATGTACATGTTCCAAAGAAGAAACGAACCAAGTTGGATAGTAAATCTGAAAAGTGCATCTTTATTGGGTATAAGGATGGTTTAAAGGGTTATAAGCTTTGGAACCCAGTCACACAGAAGGTTGTGTATAGCCGAGATGTGTTGTTTAGAGAGGTAAAAGATGTTATTCAACATGAAGTCCAACCAAAGGAACCTGAGAGCTTGAGCCAAAGGAGGAAGAATCAAACTCTGCAACAGAGGAGGAATTATAAGATGAAGAGCCACAAACTCCGGCTGTGAGAAGAACAGTTCGAGAAAGAAGGCAGCCAGAAAGGTATAGTCCATCTGCTTTTAGTTCAAATTTTTCTTTGTCTGTTACTGATAATGATCCCAGAACTGTGAAGGAAGCAGTGGATTCAGAGGATGGAAAACTCTGGAAAGAGGCCATGGTCGATGAAATGGCATCTTTGCACAAAAAAGAGGCTTGGGATCTGGTGGAGTTGCCAGCTGGAAGGAAACCCATTGGCAGAAAATGGGTGTTCAAGAAGAAGACAAATGCAGAAGGAAATGTGGAGAAATACAAAGCTCGGTTGGTAGCAAAGGTTATTCCCAGGTGCCGGGAATTGATTTTGGTGATATTTTTTCTCCTGTTGCCAAGGTAACTTCTATTAGATTACTTTTATCTGTTGCTGCTGCTTTTGATTTTGAGGTAGAACAGATGGATGTGAAGACAGCATTTCTTGACGGGGATTTGGAAGAGGAAATCTACCTGAAGCAACCTGAAGGCTTTGCGGTGAAGAGTAAGAAAGAACTGGTATGCAAGTTAAAGAAGTCTCTGTATGGGTTAAAACAGTCACCAAGGATGTGGTATCAGAAATTTGATACATTTATACGGGGACTTGGCTTCACCAGAAGCAAAGCAGATCATTGTGTGTATTTTAAATTAATTGGTGACCATATTATTTATATGGTCTTGTATGTGGATGATATGTTGCTAGTTGGAAATGACAAAGAAATTATCCAGGATTTGAAGAACCAATTGTCCTCCAAATTCGACATGAAAGATCTTGGTGCTGCAAACTATATTTTGGGCATGGAAATTAAAAGAGATCGGTCAAAGAGGAAGCTGTGGTTAAACCAGAGGAAGTATGTCGAGACAATACTCCAGAGGTTTAATATGCAAGGTAGTAAACCGGTGAAGGTTCCTATTCCTGTAGGTGTGAGGTTATCTGCTGAACAGTGTCCCAAGACATAAGAAGAGGAAGAGGACATGTCCCGTGTTCCATATGCAAGTGCAGTGGGTAGCCTGATGTATGCAATGGTCTGTACTAGACCAGACATTGCACATGCAGTGGGAGTATTAAGTAGGTTTATGTCAAAACCTGGGAAGGAGCACTGGACAACAGTGAAGCGGGTTTTCCAGTATTTGCGTGGAACTAGTGATTATGGTTTGTGCTACCAAGGAAGACCAGGATGGGACAGAGCGTTGGATATTCATGGCTTTGTTGATGCAGACTGGGCTAGAGATTTGGATCAGAGAAGATCTACAAGTGGGTATGTGTTTAACCTATTTGGAGGTGCAGTCAGTTGGATGAGTATGAAACAATCTGTAGTGGCACTATCAACTACAGAGGCAAAATACATGGCAGCCACTCATGCAAGCAAGGAAGCAGTTTGGTTGCAGAGATTGTGTTCAAGTATGGGGTTAGTACAGGGAGCTATAAGAATAGACTGTAACAGCCAAAGTGCAATTTTCTTGGCAAAGAACCCTGCTTATCATTCAAAGACAAAACACATTGATGTTCAATATCACTTTGTGAGGGATATGATAGAAGACAGAAAGGTGTTGCTGGTAAAGGTGGACACTTTGAAGAATACTGCAGATGCATTGACAAAATCTGTGAGCTTTGAGAAGTTCTGTTGGTGTAGAGAAGCAATGGGAATCTCAAGGCTGAAAAATGACTAAGCTCTCCTGTGGCCCCCTGTGGAAATAAAACAAGTGGGAGATTGTTAGGTTGTGTTATATTCTTTCCACGTAGTTAATAGGGGGTTTGAAGGGCACCCGTAACCCCACTTTATGGGGTCCGGGGCAGCGCCCCAGAAAATTTTGGTTTTGGACCATATGTTAGGTTGGGCGGACCCACCTATGGTTTTGTGCATGATTTTTGCACATGTTTTTTGGACGCGATGGTTTTCGGTCCATGGTATTGGACGCGATGGTTTTCGGTCCATGGTATTGGATGTTTTGGCATGTATAAATATGTATTGTAACATTGAAAGGAACATAATGAAAAATCAAGCTGGTAGTCCCAGTTTTGGGATCCAGGGAAAAATCTCTGTGCATATGTGTTTTATGGGTTATG
Organism: Pinus tabuliformis; assembly: GCA_031772625.1. Lineage (NCBI taxonomy): Eukaryota > Viridiplantae > Streptophyta > Pinopsida > Pinales > Pinaceae > Pinus > Pinus tabuliformis. Next base: position 736,393,235 of record CM062811.1, read on the forward strand.
CTCTCGCATTGTTTATTTTCTTTGTTTAAGAATTCGTATGCAGGTAATTTCTATACAGGGTTAAAACCTACAATAATTAATGTTAATTTTGGAAATAGAAATTTTTGTTGTGCTAAAAAAATATGCTAAATTGGATCGATTTCGTAGGGTTAAAGTCAAGGTTTGTGTGCCTCAAATAAATGCATACTAGGACATATACTTCATTAACTATGAGATAAATATCATTCCAATCTAAATATAAAATCATTTTATGCAACATGCCATAGTCATTTTGATTAAGGAAATGTTATACACTGAAAACCAATTTTGTTCAAGTAGCAATTGATCATATGTGACAATGATCACAGTCAAAACAAATATGCACTCCTAGGCCATAGAAATTACACTCTTGGTAAAAAAAATCAAAATGGGACATGATTGGACAATTCCTAACCTTGGGATATAACCTTGCAACATCTCTTACAAATACCCTACATAACTATGTTTCCAACTTATACACAAGTTTCACATAATCTATAATTTTAGTCAATCATATTGGCCAATAAATGAAGCCTCATCATGCCTTTAACAAAGAAAAATAATTTTAGCTCGCTTCACAAATATGGAGGCCCAACGTTCATTTCAAGGCTAGTATTTTTTCCTATGAGGATATTTTCTCTTGCATTTGAAAGGCATGGTCTTAGTGATGACTAAGTACATTTTGTTCCTACAGAAAAAATGGTACATTTTTAAGCTAGAGAGGACTTTAGGTCCATTTATTGTAAACAATCGACAATCCCTTACACAGTTGGAAGTGATGATGAAGGATTTTGTCTTTCATAAAGGAGAAAAGTGGTAATATTAAGCTCATTGTATGATTTGTCATAAAAAGGTGGAAACTAGTTTTGCACCTTATATTCATTCACATTCCAATTTACATCGCCTAGCCTGGAAACAAATTTATCATCTCCTCTAGCACTCCTTTACGATGAAATCGGGGTAGTTAACACAGAAAAATATTTGAATGGTCTCATCAGATTATGCCGAAGCAATGCGGAGTCAAACATTCCTATTCCTTCAGGAGATCCCCTATGCTCATTGATTCAACATAATCATTCAATAAGTGCAAGATCCAATTGGTCTGTATGAATTCCCATGAACAAAGTTGAATTATATATCACAACCCCAGTCATTTACTCCCATTCCTAGCACTCTCCAATAGTGTGTGTTACATGGATGACGTTTCAAATGATCTATTCTAAAGTCTCAACATTGAATTCTAAAATATCTTTGAGCCACGTCAACTTCAATGAAATAAGTAGATATATGGGTTTATTTCTTTTTTAGGTTCAAGGTTTGCTTCCTTTTAGTGTTGGGATTTTCTTCTTACATAGCCTCTAAATGTTCTTCTTGTTAAGAAACCAATGTAGCTTTCTATTTAGAGCCAATAATAGCTTCAAGTATGGCTTCGAATTTAAGATCTAATTTTACTTTCATTTTAGCACCACATTATACTTTCATTTTAAAAACTCATGATGCTTCATTTATAGCTACCAATTATTATTAATGTTTTTTATTTCAATTAAACTAGTCAAGTATATCATGCCTATTAAATAAGTCTTATGATTATAAATTAAGTCATATTGCACTTGAAATATTTTATAGCATACAATTTATCAATATTTTTTTAGAGAAATGGACATCCATACAAACCACCAATATTTTTTTTAACTGTAACTGATATTTTTATATTGTTCATAAACAAAATAGTTGGTCATGACTAGCTACACATAATTTAGGCCCGAACTCACATCATATAAATTTCCATAGCATAGCCCTTTCAGGTTTCTTATAGCTACAAACCACACCACAACATTGGCATGCAAATATATATATATTTTTTTAACTATAACCAATATTTTTATATATTAATAAAAAAATTATTGGTCTGTCACCAGCTACACATAATGTAGGGCCATATGATATTTGTAAAAATGATATATTTCAAAATGATACATGTCAAAATGATACAACTCAATATGGTAATGTAGGTGAAAATGATACATATAATAATAAACATTAAAGGGGACATCACAAAGATTTATGAACGATGATCTATGATGGAGTCTATATGATAAATGTCTCTAGCTATGATGAATTTCACTAGCTACTACCAACTTATTTCTCATCATCATCGTCATCATCATCATGTCTATCATGATCATCACCATCATAATCGTCATCTTCGTCATTTATGTCGATGTCCTCTCCATCTACCTCATCATCATTGTCTCGAATGCTTGAACCATACCCAACATAATCTGGAACAATCTGAAGATCAACTCAATCTTATCAAAGAGTCATAATCTACAAAAAAAACATTCAAAATGAAATTTAACTATTTCATTTAATATTTAATATATATTTGTTATATTTCTAATATTACAACATACGAAGGAAACCATAACAAATTTCAATTAAGTTACAACTAATATGTCATCACAATGATGTAAAACATGCAAAAATTCCCATTAAATTTAGTAAATCATGGTCGAGGATAGAGAATCGAAATATAGCCACTACTTTCTGGAGGAATGAGCAGGTGTAGCAACAAGAAGGGGACAAGTGTCAATGATCGACATAGAAATTGCCCGTGGAGGAACAATGCTTGGAAGGATTCTTTTTCTGAGCATGTCGCTATGGAGGGGGGATGTAGCACTCACCTCCTAGGATATTTTAAGATCTCTGGAGCAACTAGGCTCCGTAACCGCCCCTAAAGCTAGTGTACCAACAGCTTGAAGACAACATAATAATGGAAAAGTGTTACCAAATACATGGGGATAGGAGGATTGAGTGGCTCAAGGATGAGAATTTTTTTTGTGTTAGGAGCCTATTGGAGCTCAATTTTTTTGTGTCAAATTTCATTGATATGATTAGGGTTTCCTATTGTTAATTAATGTAATTTGGAAAACTTGCTACATAATATTCCTAAACTTATAAATTTTTAATATGAATTCTCAAATTATATCACATGAGAATCGAGAGATTCTCGTTAGGATCTTATCATTGTAATATGAAATTATAAAGTCATGTGCTTTCTACACATGGAGATGGACATATAGAAACAAATAGGGAATGATAGAGAGGGAGAGCACTGAAATTGTAAATCAGTATCTATCATTAAATCTCAATAATTCATGGCGCCATACATTTCTATTCACTAGATTGTGTGCTTTGTAGTGTACTAGCCCTTGCTATGAAGATAGGGCCCTCCCTCTTAGCAGGTTTCATTGGTTAGGAAAGTATTGTGTATTTTTTATTTGTTTCCTCTCAGTTATAATTAATATGTGATTGTTGTTAGCATTAATATTAGACTTTTTGATGCCCTAGTGATTGCAGAATCCTATCCTCTATATTGTGTGACAACATATGTCTTGCACCTGTCCCTTTGTTAGTGTGACAATTATTTAATTCCCATTATAGTTTGATGGTGTCTTAATTTTTTGTATTCCAACATTTGTTAAGAGAATGATTTTCAGGAATGACGTTCTTTTTTGAATAAGAGTAACTTTGTAACAAAGTAGTTTTATTCTACATTATGTGTTTATTTCTTGAGAGTGTGAGCAAGGTTTGAGAGTGTAACAACGAGAGTGTTGACTTGCTGAGAGTATGATTACAATGATTGAGATTGAGATTCATTAGAACTAGTCTTCATTTTAACTTGCATATATTTTGCGTAATATTATTGCAATAACAAAACGCACCGAGATTGACAATTAATGTAAAGGGTTTGAATTATTTCTTTGAATTTGAAGGACAAGTGTTCTACATAAGGACAAGTTGAGGAAAAACATATACACAAATTTCACATAATTAAGGTTGAAGTAAAACTTGGAATTTCATATGAAATTTCAATCAGAAATATTTAAGGGTCAAAGTAAGCATATAATAACTCAAAAGTGTGTAAAATAATTAAATAAATAATCTACAATTTGAATTAATTAAATTTCTTTATAAATGAAGTCTGGGTGTCAATTTTAGTGAAGCAATGCAATTTTAGCCTACTTCACAAAAATGCATGCCCAACCTTCATTTCAAGGCCAAATTGAATGATTCAACTTGGAGAGTACTTTTTTACTCACAATTAACAATAATTTTGCACATAGAAATTTTTGTTGTGATAAAAAAATATGCCGAATTGGATCGATTTCGTAGGGTTCAAGTCAAGGTTTATGTGCCTCAAATATATGCATACTAGTACATATACTTAATTAACCATGAGATAATGATTATTCCAATCTAAATATAAAATAATTTTGTGCAAAATGCCATAGTCATTTTCATTAAGGAAATTCTATACACTGAAATCCAATTTTTCTTGAGTAGCGATTGATCATATGTGCCAATGATCACAGTCAGAGCAAATATGCACTTCTAGGGAAAACCAATTACACTCTTCTTAACAAAATTCAAAATGGGACATGATTGGACAATTCCTAACCTTAGGATATAACCTTGCAACATGTCTTACAAATAACCTACATAACTATGTTTCCCACTTATACACAAGTTTCACAAAAGGAAATTCAAAGAAAAACTTAGAATATTGTATGAAATCTGTAGTATACATATTTAAGCTAAAGTAAAGATAAAACAATGTAAGAGTGTGTAAAATAATTAAATAAATAATATCCAATTTTAACCAATCATATTGGCTAATAAATGAATCCTGGTCATGCATTTTAGTGAAGAAAGATAATTTTGGCCTACTTGACAAAGATGCCCGCCCAACCTTCACTTAAAGGCCAATATTTTTTGCTATGAGGATATTTTCTCATGAATTTCTAAGGCATGGCCTTAGTGTCGATCAAGTACATTTTGTTCATACAGAAAAAAAATGTATATTTTTAAGCTAGAGAGGACTTTAGCTTCATTTATTATAAATGATAGAAAATCCTTTACACAGGTGGATGCGATGATGAAGGAGTTTGGCCTTGAGAAATGAGAAAAGTGGCAATATGAACCTCATCATATAAAACAATAGAAAATCCTTTACACAGGTGGATACGATAATGAACGAGTTTGGCTTTGAGAAATGAGAAAAGTTGCAATATGAACCTCATCATATAATCTATCATAAAAAGGTGGAACTTAGTTTTGCACCTTATATTAATGAAAGTAGACCAGAAATTGAAAAAATGGAAAATGAAGATACTTGGCCATATTGTTGGGTGCAATGGTTAAAGGCTGTTGAAACCCCTATGGTAAATGAGAATACTTTGAATGGGACTAATCCTGAATAGATAGATGTTGAGATGGAATACACGAAGTCACAAAAGAGGATTAAAATCCCAATGGAGGATGAAGAAGAAATACAAATAAAATTAACTGAAGGACCTTTAAAAGAGATTGGGTTTCAAATGTAGTTGGGAAATCCATGGCATAGTACTTCCTCTTCTATCTCCACTCATTTGGTAGCATTCACAATAGAAGTGATTCCTTTTTCATTTGAAACTTTGCAAATGTATTATCAACAAATTAAAGAAAGAAGTTACAAACTTAGATTTAAGATGGCAACAAAGATTCAAGACCTTGCTACAAATCATAGAATATGAGGTGCAATCATTACAAAAGAACTAAAAATGCCTAGAACTGAGAATAATCAAACAACTGAGTTGGCTCAAGCAGAAAAAAAAGAGCTACTAATAGGATAATTAGTTGACAGAAATAAAGACATATTTATTTTATAGAAATAAGTGCAAATCTTACAACGGTAAATTAAAAATCATGTTTGCACCATTATGGTTCGAACTGAAGTAGATAAACCCTTAGAGAAATTAACAAAGGCCATGGAATAACTTAGAATTTCATAAGTTGAACTAAAGAAAACCCAAGATGATTTGGTCATGGTAAGGGAGTAGTTGAATGTAAAGGAGAGGTAATAGCACATATTATATGAAAATAACAATCAACTTTTGAGTAAGTATAAGGAAACTCAAGATGAAATCAAAGAGTTGAAAACCAAGTTTGAAGGTAATATTTCTCTAATTCAGGATACACAAATGCTTTGGGATGAAATTGCTCAAGAAGTTAATTCTACATGGGAGTATATTATTATAATTCCACAACAAAATATTATGATATGAGGATCATATATGAGCATTGATTTGTGCAAGAAATAAGTACAAAAAGAAGCACTCAAGTCTAAGGAGATAATTAATTATTTGAATGAAAAACATTCAACAAAATTAAGGGTGGGAGTACCAATATTTTGGACCAAGCACACAATTGGTGTCATACTTTAACATGTCGAGGCGTGGAAACTTGGGTGAAGGTCAAGACTGTGTGATGGGATTTCTGCCAAAGTATTGATTCCCTGCATTGTAATCTTTGTTGAAGTGAAATAAAGTGGCTAGGTGGATTACTGAATCAAATTTTTGTTGCAGAGGAGATCATGTGAGTTGCCAAATAAACAACGTAATTCCAAGGTGATGAACACTGATGAGGCTAATACAGAGGTAAAAGGATAAGAAAGGGTAATATTTTATGTGTCGAGACAATTAGCATGTGTGAACCATTGTATTGAGTTGATGTGAAGGAATATTGTAAACTAAGTTCATGGAGACTCAAAGTGATGCAGATCAGAAAACTATAACGCTGGAGTTGAGGTCAGAAGCAATGATGATGAATGATACCACCCAAGGGATGATTGATGAATTGAATAATTAGCGAAAGGAAGTCTTCGAGTAATAGAGTACGAGAGAGGCATTTGTAGATATGTATGCCATATGTTTTAGATTTTAAAAGATAGAAATGTCAACCTTCGAAGATGAAAATTCATGCATTAGCTCACAACTACAATTAAAACTAGCTATTACCCACACCCCAATTGAAATCTATAAAAATTATATTTATGTTTGTTTTAATGTTTATATAATTTAATTTAAAATAAAACTATTGGTTGATGGTGTTATAAATTATTTTATTTTATTTAAAATAGTATACCTCGTTCATTCTCTTTTTTTTTCACATCTAGTTTTATCATAGAATTTAAGTTTTTATCATTCAAATATCATTTTTCTAAAAAAATTTATCCAACTTTTACCATTTTTTTATTATTATAATAATTAGCTAATTAACATAATATATAATTATTATTTAAGTTGTATAACAATAATATTTTTAAATACTTTCATTGACTAGGTTTTAGTTATTGTTTAAATATGAATACATATGAAGAAAATTTGGATGATAAAGTAACTAAAAAACCATTTTTTTAATTGAAATTGATTAACACAGGCAAGTCTCCTCCATCCCAAATTATCTCATGCTTCTAGTGATTCTAATAGAGATTGTTTCATTGATTCACCACTTTGGTTTAAACATATCTAAGTTTATAAAAAAGTAAAAACTAAAAAATGATAATAGTTCACATTCATCTCATGCTTCTAGTGATGCTATTTCATGCTTCTAGTGATGCTAATAGAGATTGTTTCATTGATTCACCGCTTTGGTTTATAACATATCTTATTTTATAAAACAGTAAAAACTAAAAAATGGTAATAGTTCAAATTTTGAGTATGGCTAGGAAAACTTGAATTCTAAGTAACGTGTTTAGCTTTTATAAACATATCATGAAGGACACTAAAAATTTCAGAAGATTGTAAAAGCACATCTAAGAGATGAATTCAACATTGACAACTACAGATTGTTCTACACCCAATCACAAGAGATATCATCCATGTGTGTCTGAACTCCACTTTGAAATATCAATGCAACTTTTACTATAAAAAAAAGAAGAAGAGGAGGTTTTCCCACTAAGAGTTGCAGTTGGCATACTGAAGAGTGAAAAAAGAGAAATCAGAGATGAAAATAAAATTTCTTTCCAAAATGCAAAATGCTTGCAGTTGACATGTGCAAGAAGGAAAACAGAGAAATCAGAGGTGAAAATGAGCTTTCCATCCAAAATGCTAAATGCTAAAAAAACAGAGAAATTAGAGGTGAAAAAGGAGCTTTCCTTTCAAAATGCCGAAAATGTATTACATTAGCACTACCTAAATTATACATTTCAGCCTCACATTTCCTACCAGCCACATTGTGGAAAAAAAAAATTCATATTTCAGCTTTTTGGATACTACTCCTCAAATTCTAGGTCAAAAGAGATGTTGTTGTACAAATCTTACTTCAAATACTTGAAATATGATCTGATTGAATATCGATATGTACATATATCTGTAATATAATTATTGAAATAAAAATAACATGAAAACATTTTCGCTACCTCAATACCATTTTCTTCCTTAAGACTTGTCCCTAGTTGAATTACAACTACAAAAACAACTCTCCCAGCGAATGTATACATACCTTTAAAATTCAATAAACTTCTCAAAATTTCATATAAAATTCTAGTGAGATTAACATCTCACCTGCTCCAGAAGTATATACAAGGATGCTCAATTATAACATCCCTACACAAAATAACATCATGGGCATGATGTTATTATTCTCCTAAATTAAATCATCATTAATATAAATTATGTCAAATAGTTTAAATACATGAGAAAGTCTAATTAAGGAAAATGTGTGAGTTTTCATTATAAATAGGAAATTAGACTTTAGAATAAAAAAAGACTTTTGGAGAAAGACTATTATAACAAGTAGCGTGGAAGAGATCATTTAGCCTTAGGTGTGATCCACCCCTTCTCGGGATATTTCTTTAGATTGTATGTGCTTTATATTTTTGAGCAATTACTTGTTGTTACCAACCATGAATGCGTTTAAGGTATTTTGACTAGCTCACACGTTTTAAGGAAAATATGAGAGTAAAAATAAAATCTTAAAAAATTATTTAAAATAATAAAAATATAAATTACCCATAAATAAATAATTTTATATCTTACTCTGCAAACCCCTAAAGAAGCCAACTCATAGTCTTGTTTGAGAAGACTTCTCAATTAGGTTTTAACATGTAGAGGAGGGAGTGCTTGAGGATACTAAATGAGAAGAGTTCTCAGCTAAGTTTTAACATGTACAAGAGAGTGCATTAATTTAAAAATTTATAAACATGGAAGTGTTCATATGTTTTAATAATATTTGTTATATAAATGTGTTAATTTATAAATTTATAAATATGTGTTAATTAGATATGGATAAAGATACATAGGAGGCTTGACCTTTCTTGGGTTTTTTTTGAGCTACTTCTTGGTTTCAAGAACGGCTTCAAAAATGGTTGTTTTTGTGCATGGATCAATGTCGTGAAGATTTACTTCAATGGGCATGTAAAAAGTGGTACTAAGTCCTCAAATTAGTATGAGAATGAATGAGAGCATGAACCGACATTGTTACACAATCATGATAATAAAAAGTTTTAGTTATGAAATGAGAATAATCGATGTGCCTCTTTTGTGTGCATCTGGATATTGAGTTTTCAATTATAAGATTTATTACTTTTAAGCGTACCTTTCTATTAAAAATATTATATTATTTTTTATTGTTTAAATTTACCAAATTACCTTTAATAATTTCATAGAGATCTTATTTGATTACTTTATGCTTTAGATAAATTTGGAAAAAAAAATTAACTTTCAAAAAATTAATTGTAATAGTCATTTCCTTCATATTATATTAAATATTAGAGTAAGAAATAATCATTAAATTCATTGTTTTCGGCCAAATATAAAGCACACATGTAAATTCTAATTTTCTTATATATATTTTAATAATATTAAACATAATTTATTATTCATCTTTATTTTTAGTTATTTAATTATTTAATTTAAAAATATATATATTTATTTATAATATTTTAATAATATAAAAGGAACAACCTAAATCTAATACCACTATTATTATTACAGACTAAAATACAAATTTTATATTCATTCACATTTCAGTTTTAGATGGCCCACCCTGGGAACACATTCAATATCTCTTCTGGCACCTGTGAGGTTAAGTCGATTGCAAGTTCCCCAAATATTTGGGAATAGGATAGACATAGACGCGAGTCCGATTCCTGGGAAATCTGCAATTGACTTAAAGATACCACTCTGCGAAAAGAGTCGAACGGTCTCCTCGGAATACCCGGAAGCGATGCTGAGTCAAACATTCCTTTTCTTTAGGAGATCCCCTACGCTCATCGATTTTCCTTTAGGAGATCACCTACGCTCATCGATTCAACATAGTCATTCAATAAGTGGAAGATCCAAATGGTCTCTATGAGTTCCTCATGAACAAAGTTGATTCAGATATCGCAACCCCGGTCATATACTCCCATTCCTAGCTCTACGAACAAAGACTCCCTTCATAGTATATACTACAATTTGAATTCAATTCCATAATCAGATTTATTCACCACTTCAGATCTTGAAATTTGGATCCGCCTGCCCTCCCCTTCTCCGTCATGTATCTATAGACTATGCCCCTTTGTGAGTATTGTATATTCATGAAATAGTTTATGTGCAATTGCAAATAAGCCCTACACAGCATTTCTGCCATAATTTTTGTTATGTCCAACCAATAGCTAGGAACCATCTATCGTTATTCAGCATCCGATCTTTTCGGCGATATCCGATTAAGGGCTTAAAAGTTGTCATTGCTGACACATCGTTTTTAACACGAATAAACTGATAATGTCAATGCCCATGCAGATGAAAATCAGTATGTCTATTATTGTAGATGCTGCTCTTCTCTTAGTTGTGATGACGTCGTTGTTAAAGGAAGTCTCCGCCACGTTCTCCGTTGAACCGGCAGTAGCAGTAGAAGGTTTAGCTCTATGGGAATCACTTGCAGACGGTCAACCGGAGAACAATCTTCCAAAACCGCCACCACCGCCTCAAAGCAGGATTGTTGGCTCGTCGTTCGAAGCTGGGTTAGCGGGAAAATATTGCGGGCCTCATAACGACAGAAATGTTCCATGTCCACCATGTCACACCCTTTTATCAATACACACACAAAAAAAAATATTCCTATATGTAACCATATAGAGATTTCCATTACCAATATGCTTTACGTACTAGACATGGCTTTGTGCCCCACTACTTAACGTATGGAACATATTTGTACACATGATTTAAACTCCGAATTGTGCAATTAGCTGTCTTAACGACTTATCATAGTTTAGCTTGAATATAAATGTTATGTTATATGTCGTATGCTATCATATGAGTTTTACACAGGCATGGACAGTCGTTGGTCTACCCCACTAGGCAAATGTATTAATGCGACGCGGGATTTGTTGGTCCGGCCGCAGTCTCTGCAGGTGCCAACTCACCCGTCGCTTTAATTTCCTCGGCCCACACCACAGCAGGTGGCATGATCCGTCCCTTCAGCCATGTGACACCTCGGTCACGGCTTCCTCGGGGTTTCCGCTATGCCTTCCCGCCTTGGATGGACGGTCACGATGATTCTTCTGGATCGGAGGGTTGGAAAGCTTCCGAGGGTTTAAGCAATTATATAAAACTCGTTTTGGTTGACTCCGGGTTCATTTGTCTCTTCGGCTCCTCCAGCTCCGCTGCTATGTTATCTCCGGGTTCGACACCACCAACGTTTTGTTCGCATCCCTCCTCTCTGAAGACTGCACGGTGCACCTCGACACACCCAACAGGTATTGCCCCTTGTTTTTCCTATGGAGACTTACAGTATTATTACAGTCCTCGGTCACTTATGATGAGACTCATGATGGTTCTGTTTCTTTGGTGGTTAGGGCGTGCAGCTGGGGTTGTTCAACCCACTTCTCAGCCGGCCATAGAGGCTAAGCTCGAAGGCCTGATTCTCCCAGGCGGACCAGGTAAGTCTTCCACGCTTAACCTGTTTTGCTCAGCATATGAGGGTTCCAGGTCTAAGGTTTTGAGCAGGTTATGTTATGGCTTGGATGCAGACCAATGATCGAATGAGGTTTCCCTTGCTTCGACGTCGAGGTATCTCTCTACAGAGAACCCTCACGGTGGCATTCGGTACCTCTTGAGGTCTGGTTAAGTTCTGTTTATGATGAAGTGCTACAACACGCATATACGATTTTGTTTGTTTATCATGTTGCCCCTGAGGCATGCGTAACTTGGTTGATATTTTCTGTTATGTATTGTAAGACATTGGGTCCGGCCGTAACACAGACCTGGACTGTCGGATTTAAGCTTTTATTTGAGGTTCTCTGTATTAATGGATGCGCAGTGGTTACTCATGCGCTATTTCACCACCTCGGTACTAGGTTTTGTTATATAATCGTGAACTGTAACAATATTTATATTGCCAGGGTAACAGTTGCTTGCGCACTCCATGTATGTATTCTGTATTTAACGTTTTCTTAGAATAGTTAACAATGGTTGATTTATTTACCAGCTCAGCTTAATAGTAGCAGAGTCATGAGTTGCTTAGGGTTTTGGTTTACTGTTTCGGGGCATGAATCTGGTATTGTGGTGCTTGTTTCTGTCCTGCTAGCCTCAGACCAGATGCCCTCGGTTAACAGAATAACCTTATTATGCATTTGTTTTCTTTATATAATACCGTGAATATATGTGTATACAGGGTCGTTTCCTCTTAAGTAATATGTACAGAGTTTTCCGTAATGGGTTTTCCTTTCTCGTTGACGGGTTTAATTGACCATAATCGATGCTCATTGCTCCGGCCCGAGTGTCCAAACTCGTTCCGTCAACATGTTATATATATGCTTGTTTAAATTTAAGGCTTCGCACTTGTTTCTTTCACTATTGTTGTTCCGGCACTACACAGCGCCGCTGTCATTCAGATGAGGTTGATTTATGATGTTTTCCTATCCACTAGTCGGTTTACTTGGCCACTGCCCTCCTCATTATATGACCAGTACTCGGCTAGATTCTTGGTTACGCCTCTCGAGTTATAGGCTGCCTTTTTCGCTTAAAACTACACCTATGCAGTCGTTTAAGCATTTGCAACAGTATTTGGGATAATGAAACCCTACTGTAAGTTCACTGTAAATAATAACAGTATCTAGAATTAGGATCTAGAATTAGGATTATATGTAGTTTGCCTAAATACTGTTAACAGTATTTAGGCAAACTAAATATAATCCATGTTTACTTACTGTAAGTTTCATTGTATATTCATTTTCAGTCAGGGACTCAGCAACTTGGAAACGTACCTGATTCACCCGAGTCAGAAGTAGTTTCTCAAGCAAGTCACCTGTTCTTTGTTTAAGCTCTCCACCCAGCCATGAGATCCATCTCTCAGACGGAAGTCTCCCCCCGAGCCATCTTGCAGACCTCAAGTCCTCAGCAAGATTTCTGCACTCTGTGCTTGGTTATCTGGTCCTAACCAGACGTAACCAATCTTTTCTTGCTTTTCTCCCTTTCTCCTCTTCTTGGAAAAGGTTTCCTCTGCCTGTCCACACAACACAGAGCTTCCCCCTACAGCCAGGACTTTTCCTGTTTTTGGGAGGTAGTTCCCATCAGTTATTATAACTGATCACTTTCTTTTAAATCCACCTCCTAGAGGCTGCCAGCATTTCAAGAAAATATTTAAATTACTTTAATAAAATAGTTTGTCACAGTTTTGTTCTTTTAAAAACATAACAACAACTGTTTTACTGTCTTTTACCACAGTAGATTTTCACATTTACATAGTCTGGGGTTATCACATCTCCCCCTCCTGAGATTGGACATCGTCCCGATGTCTGTCTCCCTTAAACAAATTCGGGTAAGCTTCTCTAAGGAGTTCCTCATCCTCCCAAGTGGCCTCTTCAGGCCCATAATGCTGCCATTGTACCTTAGCTTGGGAAATAACCCGTTTCCGCAGCTGCACTTCTCTCCGGTCGAGAATGGTCAGTGGTTCGACCAGAACCTCGCCTTCCGGCTCGACCTGCAATCAGCAAACAGATTTAATTATTTCTTGTTTGAGAACAAAGCTTACCTAACATGATCAGATTAGTTCTTACCCAAACATTCTGCCATTGAATCACATGTTTAGGATCGTAAACGTATTGTTTTAATACGGATACGTGAAAAACATTGTGGATCTTAATATGGCTTGGTAGAGCGAGTTTATAAGCTACTGACCCCACTCTTGCCAAGACTTGAAAGGGGCCAAAATAGCGAGGTGCTAGCTTGGCACATCCGCTCCACTGTAAGGTACTCCTTCTAGGTTGAATTCTCACAAACACATGGTCCCCAACCTGAAATTCTTTGAACCTTCTCTTTCGATCAGCAAAACTTTTCTGTCTGTCCTGAGAGGCTTTTAAGTTGGTACGCACCTTCTTTACTGTATCTTCCATTTCTTTGAGCATTTCAGGACCAATTCGTAACCTATCCTCAGGTCCACCCCAACTTGAGGGTGTGCGGCACTTCCGCCCATACATGACCTCAAAAGGACTCAACTGTGTTGAGGAATGATACCCATTGTTATATGCGAACTCGACCAGGTGGAGATATTCCTCCCATTGGGTTGGCTTCATCATAACACATGCTCTCAGCATGTCCTCCACAACCTGGTTCACTCGTTCCGTTTGGCCATCTGTTTGGAGATGATAAGCTGTGCTAAAGTTCAGCTGTGTTCCCAGTTCAGCAAACAATGTCCTCCAAAAGGCTGATGTGAACTTAACATCACGATCAGAGATGATTACCTTCGGAAGTCCATGCAATTTGAATACATTTTGCATGAAAATATGAGCAATTTGCACAACTTTATACGTTGATTGCACAGGTATGAAGTGTGCTGCCTTACTTAACTTATCCACTACCACCATAATGGAATCATTATTTTTCTTCGTTCGGGGCAATCCGATTATAAAATCCATGGAGATAGTCTCCCATTTCCATTCTGGAATGGGTAAGGGTTGTAGCAACCCTGCTGGATGCAAATGTTCTGCCTTAATCTGTTGGCACTCTAGACATCGTGCTAGGTACTCAGCTACCTCCTTTTTCATTTTTGGCCAGAAGTATTCTTTCCGAAGTGCTGTAACCATTTTCTGGTAACTCGGGTTCCCGGTATAATGTCTGATATGAAATTCATCAAGAATCAGCTTCTTAAGATTATCTTCGTTGGGTACATACAACTTTTTGTTAAAATACAGCATTCCGGCATCATCTAGCTCATACCCTTGTTGTGTTTCCTTACCAGAAAATTGTTGTACTTGCTGTTTAATTTGCTGGTAAACAACATCTTGTTCAGTTGTTGTTTTAATCCTTTTAAGTAGGGTACTTTGCCATTCACTAACCGAAATCTTGCACACGCATTGTACTTTTCGACTCAAAGCATCAGCTACCCGGTTCTCCTTCCCTTTTAAATGCTTAATTTCAAAATCAAACCCGCTTAAGAAATCAGCCCATCGAGCTTGTCTCGTATTCAAGGTGGGTTGACTGAAATAGTTTGTTAAGCTGTGGTGGTCTGTTAACAACAGAAACTTCCTTCCCAAAAGGTAGTGTCGCCACATTTTCAGTGCATGGATAACAGCTGCCAGCTCCAGGTCGTAAGCAGAATATTTCTGCTCATGTTCCTTCAGCTTCCTTGATTCGTATGCAATGACTCTTCCTTCTTGCATCAACACTCCTCCCACGCCTTCTTTACTTGCGTCAGTACAGACCACGTAATCCTTATTAGGATCAGCTATACTCAATATGGGTGCGGTGGTAAGTAAGTGCTTGAGCTGCTCAAAGCTCTTCTGACATTCTGAGGTCCACTTAAATACTTTTCCCTTCTTTTGTAAGGAGGTGATAGGGTATGCTACCCTAGAGAAGCCTTCAACAAATCTTCTATAATAACCCACTAGCCCCATAAAGGACCTAATATCTGCCACGTCCTTTGGTATGGGCCACTCCATTATAGTTCGGATTTTCTCAGGGTCTACTGCAATTCCTTCCTTTGTGATTACATGGCCTAAGTATTGTATCTCCTCCTTGAAAAAATCACACTTACTAAACTTTGCATACAATTGATGTTCTCGCAAAGTTTGCAACACCAATCTTAGGTGTTCCTCATGCTCCTTTCTTGATCGGGAATAAATCAGAATATCATCTATGAATATCAACACAAATTTGTCTAAGAATTTGTGAAACACACTGTTCATCAAACACATGAAGGTAGCAGGTGCATTGGTCAGACCAAAAGGTAGCACCACGAATTCATAATGGCCATACCGCGTTCTGAAAGCTGTCTTAGCGATATCCTCCTCTTTAATTCTGATCTGATGATAACCAGATCGCAGATCTATCTTAGAGAATATCGTCGCTCCCTTCACCTGATCAAAAAGTTCGTCGATCCGAGGCAAAGGATATTTATTTTTGATCGTGAGCTTATTCAGCTGACGATAATCAATACACATCTGGAAAGTTCCATCTTTCTTCTTGACGAATAACACTAGGGCTCCCCAAGGTGATACACTGGGATGGATGTAATTTTTATCTAACAACTCCTGCAGTTGCATTTTTAATTTTGTTAGCTCTGGCACGCTCATTCGGTATGGTGCCCGTGACACGGGCGCTGCTCCCGAAATTAATTCAATGGTGAAATCCACATCTCTTTTAGGTGGTAATCCTGGTACCTCTTCAAGAAAAACATCTGCAAATTCTTGTACCACCAGAATGTTGCCCAACATGGCAGTTTTATCCTTCTGATTTGCGTAACCCACTTGAATAGCATAGATTTGGCATTTCTTCTTGATGCATTTAGCTAACTAAGATGCTGTAATGGGTCGAATCTGTACAGGATGTTTGATTCCTTGTAGCTCCTGCTGCTCTCCATGATCATCCTTATAATAGATGGTTTTTGTCTTGCAATTCACTAAGGACCAGTGTTTTTCCAGCCAATCCATCCCAATCAGGATATCATATGAACCCAACGGTAGTACATTTAAATCTGCTACTATTGGTTGTCCTGCTATAGTTAGAGAACAATGATTTACCTTGGCCAAGACTCGTCTCTTGGCTCCTGTAGCTAATTGGACCAGCCACGGATTCCTGAACTTTTCAGATTGCAATTTACATTGTTCTACTATCTTTGGGCTAACATAACTTAAAGTAGCTCCTGGATCAATAAGAACAACTATAGAAAGGTTTGAAATTTTACCTTCAAATTCAACCATAGATGGTTGGTACTCCACTTGTCGGCCTTCTAAGGCTGCATTGATTCTAGGTACACTGTGTGCCACATCCCCAACGGTCGATGCTTCATGAATTTGGGATATTTGGTCTGTCCCCTTTCGCTGTGGGCAGTTTTTAACATAGTGAGGTCCTCCACAGCCCCAGCATTGAACTGCGGGTCTGGGCATCCCCTCACCTTCTGGTCTAATAGTCTGCTCACTTATTCTAGACTCACCCGTTGGCCTAGATCGGGGCGCATTCTTTCTAACAGATTTAGCATTTAATCCTTTACCAGCTCCCTTACCTCCATGGCTGCGACCTACTGCTTCCAATCACCTGACTGCTCCTCTTCTCATTCCATCTTTTACTTGAAGTATCCCCCTTCTGTCTATTCTGCTGGTAGCAAATCCTTGCTTTACGAATAGCCTCATCCATGGTCTTAGGATTGTCAAACTCAATCCTCTCTCTTATGTAAGAAGGTAAACTGCTCACAAACCTTTGGACCTTGGCTTTCTCCTCCTTGATATAAGGTACATGACGTAACAGAGAGGTAAAGCGATTAATGAACTCGTCCATCGTTTGCTGCCCCAGCCTTAAATCATGAAACTCTCTCACTTTTTCATCGTAGAAGCGCTCAGTTAGGTACCTTTCTTTGAAGTATTTCTGAAATTTCTCCCATGTAATGGTCCGTTCACTGACCCCCTTGATAATCTTGATTTCCTCCCACCACAAGGTTGTCTTGCCTTGTAGCTGGAAGATAGCCAGTCTCGCCTTCAAATTATGATCATACTCGTACAACTGAAAGTATTTATTCATATTTATCAACCATGCTTCAGCTGCTTCCTCCTGTTCACCATCGAAGTGTGGAGGTTTAATTTTCCTAAACTCTCCCTGCAACTCCATTTTATGACGTTTTGAGGTTTGCTGCTGGGGTGCATTATCAGAGTGATCCTCCTTACCACTTGAATTTTCAGGTTCCATCTGATAGTCTTGTTCCTCTGTCATCCTCTGCTGTTCTGCGCTGGGGTTAGATAGAGGTGGATTTTGTCTGTCCGACAAACTCTTCAGAATCCTTTCTTGTTCAACTGTCAAACGTGCATTGTTTTCTCTCAACCGTGCCATCTCATTTTTCAACTCCTGAATAGTTTCCAGGATTGCAAGGTTGGTACTTCGTGTTTCCTCATCCAACTGTACCCACAGTTCTGGGTTCTCCCGAGGGTTACTGCCGGGTCCTTGCATTTCGTCCCCTATCTGGTTGAACTGCTAGCTGTTGTAAGTCTGTATTTCACCCCTAAATAAACAGAACAACAGTTAAGTAATTATTAACTTACCTATGTATGCATGGTGTATGCTTTTGCACAGTGAAGTATGTTTTGCCTGAGGCCACAGTGTTGAAACTGGGCTCTAATACCAATTTGTGACACCCTTTTATCAATACACACACAAATTTTTTTTTTCCTATATGCAACCATATACAGATTTCCATTACCAATATGCTTTACGTACTAGACATGGCTTTGTGCCCCACTACTTAACGTATGGAACATATTTGTACACATGATTTAAACTCCGAATTGTGCAATTAGATGTCTTAACGACTTATCATAGTTTAGCCTGAATATAAATGTTATGTTATATGTCGTATGCTATCATATGAGTTTTACACAGGCATGGACAGCCGTTGGTCTACCCCACTAGGCAAATGTATTAATGCGACGCGGGATTTGTTGGTCCGGCCGTAGTCTCTGCAGGTGCCAACTCACCCATCGCTTTAATTTCCTCGGCCCACACCACAGTAGGTGGCATGATCCGTCCCTTCAGCCATGTGACACCTTGGTCACGGCTTCCTCGGGGTTTCCGCTATGCCTTCCCGCCTTGGATGGACGGTCACGATGATTCTTCTGGATCGGAGGGTTGGAAAGCTTTCGAGGGTTTAAGCAATTATATAAAACTCGTTTTGGTTGACTCTGGGTTCATTTGTCTCTTCGGCTCTTCCAGCTCAGCTGCTATGTTATCTCCGGGTTCGACACCACCAACGGTTTGTTCGCATCCCTCCTCTCTGAAAACTGCACGGTGCACCTCGACACACCCAACAGGTATTGTCCCTTGTTTTTCCTATGGAGACTTACAGTATTATTACTTCGGTCACTTATGATGAGACTCATGATGGTTCTGTTTCTTTGGTGGTCAGGGCGTGCAGCTGGGGTTGTTCAACCCACTTCTCAGCCGGCCATAGAGGCTAAGCTCGAAGGCTTGATTCTTCCAAGCAGATCAGGTAAGTCTTCCACGCTTAACCTGCTTTGCTCAGCATATGAGGGTTCCAGGTCTAAGGTTTGAGCAGGTTATGTTATGGCTTGGATGCAGACCAATGATCGAGTGAGGTTTCCCTTGCTTCGACGCCGAGGTATCCCTCCACAGAGAACCCTCACGGTGGCATTCGGTACCTCTTGAGGTCTGGTTAAGTTTTGTTTATGATGAAGGATTTTGTTTGATTATCATGCTGCCCCTGAGGCATGCGTAACTTGGTTGATATTTTCTGTTATGTATTGTAAGACATTGGGTCCGGCCGTAACACAGACCTGGACTGTCAGATTTAAGCTTTTATTTGAGGTTCTCTGTATTAATGGATGCGCAGTGGTTACTCATGCGCTATTTCACCACCTGGGTACTAGGTTTTGTTATATAATCGTGAACTATAACAATATTTATATTGCCAGGGTAACAGTTGCTTGCGCACTCCATGTATGTATTCTGTATTTAACGTTTTCTTAAAATAGTTAACAATGGTTGGTTTATTTACCACGGTTCCGCTAAGCTTAATAGTAGCAGAGTCATGAGTTGCTTAGGGTTTTGTTTACCGTTTTCGAGGCATGAATCTGGTATTGTGGTGCTTGTTTCCGTCTTGCTAGACTCAGACCAGATGCCCTCGATTAACAAAATAACCTTATTATGCATCTGTTTTTCTTTATATAATACCGTGAATATATGTGTATACAGGGCCGTTTCCTCTTAAGTAATATGTACAGAGTTTTCCGTAATGGGTTTTCCTTTCTCGTTGACGGGTTTAATCGACTATAATATATGCTCATTGCTCTGGCCCAAGCGTCCAAACTCGTTCCGTCAACATGTTATATATATGCTTGTTTAAATTTAAGGCTTCGCACTTGTTTCTTTCACTATTGTTGTTCAGGCACTACACAGCGCCGTTGTCATTTAGATGAGGTTGATTTATGATGTTTTCCTATCCACTAGTCGGTTTACTTGGCCACTGCCCTCCTCATTATATGACCAGTACTCGGCTAGATTCTTGGTTACGCCTATCGAATTATAGGCTGCCTTTTTCGCTTAAAACTACACCTGTGCAGTCGTTTAAGCATTTGCAACAGAAATTGGGATAATGAAACCCTACTGTAAGTTCACTGTAAATAATAACAGTATCTAGAATTAGGATCCATAACCCTTATTTTCCTACCTGTAAATTCACTGTGTGCACATTAACAGTATTTAGGCAAACTAAATATAATCCATGATTACTTATTGTAAGTTTCACTGTATATTCATTTTCAGTCAGGGACTCGGCAACTTGGAAACATACCTGATTCACCCGAGTCAGAAGTAGTTTCTCAAGCAAGTCATCTGTTCTTTGTTCAAGCTCTCCACCCAGCCATGAGATCCATCTCTCAGACGGAAGTCTCCTCCCGAGCCATCTTGCAGACCTCAAGTCCTCAGCAAGATTTCTGCACTTCTGTGCTTGGTTATCTAGTCCTAACCAGACGTAACCAGTCTTTTCTTGTTTTTCTCCCTTTTTCCTCTTCTTGGAAAAGGTCTCCTCTGCCTGTCCACACAGCACAGAGCTCCCCCCTACAGCCAGGACTTTTCCTGTTTTTGGGAGGTAGTTCCCATCAGTTATTATAACTGATCACTTTCTTTTCAATCCACCTCCTAGAGGCTGCCAGCATTTAAAGATAATATTTAAATTACTTTAATAAAATAGTTTGTCACAATTTTGTTCTTTTAAAAACATAACAACAACTGTTTTACTGACTTTTACCACAGTAGATTTTCACATTTACATAGTCTGGGGTTATCACACACCAAGTCTACGAATACAGAAATACAAGATCCGGTTTAATGGTTTAATTCTATTATAAAACCCCGGGCCTTCTCGCACTAGTATATACTATATATTGTGATCTTTTGCATGTTCTATTTCGCCCTACGATATATTTTGATCTTTGTAGTATTTTCTGTCATGTTCCGATACATCTGTTACCTATTGACCTTTGTAGTATTTTCTGTCGTATTCCGATACATCCGTTACGTATTGCGAAACAAAATATAATTTTGTTTTCTTTGGATTAGAATGGGTTATTTGTTGGAATAACCTAGGCACATATCATTCCTTTTAAATATGACTGAAAGAGGCTCAGTTGCAACCAATTTTTTTTTCTAACCCAACGCATATTTGTTTTAGGAAAATGATCTGTACTTCTATGTCTTATAAAAGTTATGTGGGAGGTATTTCGGTTATATTATAATAATTCTATTTTAATTATTAAGCTGAATAGCTCAAAAATTAAATATCTTTGTAATTTTCGTGTATTAATAAAATCAAATATATACCGGATTTTGTATGTTAAATTTTCAAAGTTGAAGGTTATATATTCTAGTTTGATTTTACGGTAAAGTGAGTTATTTTTATGTGAAAAGACAATTACAATGAACTTTATTAGAAACAAAATAGTTCTTCAGAATGAATATTATTAGAAAGTTTGAAGTATAGATAATCAAATATTTTTGGTGTGTTTCATACGATAATTATAAAAGTTTTGAGTGAGAAGTTTATATTATTATATTTAAATTTGAAAGGAAAATACTGTTTTATAAAAATTGAATGAAAACTAAAATTAGGATATTTTTAATTTAGAAAGTTAAAAGTGTCTCTTTATTTTGATCCATGTTAAAAAAAAAAATAGCGTTGGTAAAATAAGAACAAATTGTTATGAGGTTAAAAGTTAAACATGGTATTGAAGTACAGATATTTGGTAAAATAAGAATAAATTGTTATTAGGTTTAAGGCGAAACATGATATTGAACTACCCGCGTTTTATGTCATTATCCTTTCAAATATAGTTCCTTAATTTCGGTATGATATATCACAAATAATTTAAGTGAATGCTAATCATGATTGTGAAGGATGAGTTCAACTATTTTATTTAAAGATGAAAATAAATAAAAATAAAGTAAAAATGCACAAGATTAAAGAAAACCATGATTTCAATGTTGATTCTTATGGGTATTTAGAAATTTATTTTTGTATATATTTATGCCAAAAGAACTACCTATTTTGGAGTGAGAGGTAAAAAAGTTATTGTTTCTTCAATAATAAATGACACATGGACTACTCAGAATTAAAAATATCAAATATGTTTCTTTTTTTTTTTGAAACTAAAAATAAAGGAAGGACATCAAATTAGAAACATAGTGTTGATGATTATTTTTATAATTTCTTTATTTTCTATTTTTAATATGATTTTAAATATTTTTGGTTGTGACAAGTCTTTAGATAGTTTCTAGTAATTAACTATATATACATGTGTGATTTTCCATATTTAAAATGTCGGTCATATATTCTCTAAAAACAATACAAAAAATATGCCATTAGTGCCAGAAATAGCGACATAATTGAGTGCTTTTCAGCATGTGAATTGGCTTCAATTCCAGTCGAGAAAAGTAAACTAGAATCTTCATCTGGCAACCTAGATAGAACTAGAATCTTCACATGTGTAGTGTGAATAGTTCGAATAGTGTGGGAAACAATTTTTTCTATTTTTGAATCCTTTGCTATGTCCATTTGTACTTGTAGTTTTTCTCCCAATGGTGCTTCTTGTTTTGTTTTTGGTATGGTATGGAAAATCCAATATTTTATGGCTTCCTAATTATGACCAAGTTATACTTTGATTATAACATTGTTTGTTGCATCAAGTTTTTCTTCTAAATTGGATTCCATTATGGCACCTTCTTTAGCTTCTAATATGGCTTCCATTGTAGTGTCTTTTATTTCTTTTAATATTTCTTCCTGGTTTTCTATGGGAAGGGCTTCTTTATGTGTTTCTTTAGGAAGGTCAAATTTGGCTTCTAATATTGTGTCCATTATTACATCTTTTTTTGTTACCTTAATTGCTTCTATTTTTTCTTCATAGCTAATGAAAGGTTTGGCTACTAGTATTGCTTAAGCTATTACTTCTTGATTTTCTACCTAAATGACTTATTTATTTTGCTTCTTAGGGAATGCGAAGTGTGGCTTTTGATATTGCTTTCAATATTACTTCTTTATTTGCTACCTAAATTTCTTTAGTCTTTTCTTGTGAGGTTAAGCCATGTTTGGCTACAAGTATTGCTTCAACTATTACTTCTTTGTTTACTACCTAATTGCCTCTTCTTTTGCTTCCTAGGTAACACCAAGTTTTTCTTCCTAGATTGCTTTAGTGCCCTTCTAGTTTAACATCCGTTGTTGCTTCCTTTCTTCGTTCTAGAAATGTTTCCATGTTAGCCCTATTATTTTCTTCCATTTAATTGGAGGGTTTGCTGCTCTTTTAGCTTTAGGGTTTGCTTCCTTTTAGTGTTGGGATTTTCTTCTTAATTAGCCTCCAATTGTTATTCTTGTTAAGAAACCATTTTAGCTTCCGATTTAGAGCCAATAATGGCTCCATGTATGGCTCCCAATTTAACATCTAATTTTACTTTCATTTTAGCACCACATTATACTTTCATTTTAAAAAGTTATGATTCTTCCTTTATAGCTACCATTTATTATTTATTATTTATTATTTCAGTTAAATTAGTTAAGTATATCATGCCTATTAAACAAGTTTTATGATTATAAAGTAAGTCACATTGCACTTGAAATATTTTATAGCATAAAATTATAAATATTTTTTAGAGAAATGGACATCCGTACAAACCAACAACATTTTTCTTAACTATAGCCAATATGTTTATATTGTTAATAAACAAAATAGTTGGTCGTGACTAGCTACACATAATGTAGGCCCAGATTCCCATTACAGATATTTCCATAGCATAGCCCTTTTAGGTTTCTTATAGTTACAAACCACACCACAATATTGGCAGGAAATAAAAATATATTTTTTAATTATAAGCACATTTTTACCTTATTGATAAAAGAAATTGTTGGTCTGTCACGAGCTACACATAATGCAGCCTAATATAATATATGTAAAAATGATATAATTCAAAATGATGCATGTCAAAGTGATACAACTCAATATGGTAGTGTAGGTTAAAATTATACATATTGTAATAAATATTAAAAGAGATACCACAATGATTTATCAACGATGATCAATGGTGGAGTCTATATGATAAATTTCACTAACTATGATAAATTTCACTAGCTACTACCAACTTATTTATCATCATCACCATCATCATCATCATCATCATCATGTCTATCATGATCATCACCATCATAATCGTCATCAATTTCATCATCGCCATCGTCTACCTCGGCGTCCTCTCCATCTACCTCATCATCATTGTCTAAAATGTTTGGACCATACCAAACATAATCTAGAATGATGTCAAGATCAAATAAATCTTTTGGAAGAATAGTGTTCTACAAAAAAGCATTCTAAATGAAAAGTTAATTATTTCATCTAATATCTAATATATATTTGCTATATTTCCAATATTACAACATATCAAGCGAAACCATAATCATATTGCATCATATCAAATTTAAAATATGTACCATAATAAAATTTCATTTTAGCTACGACTAGTACGTCACTACAATTTTGTAAAACATGCAAAAAATCTAATTAAAGTTAGTAAATCATGGAGGAGGATAGAGGATCGAAATCTAGCCACTACTTTCTAGAGGAATGAGCAGGTGTAGCGACAAGAATGGGACAAGTATCAATGACAAACATAGAAATTGGTCGTAGAGCAACAATGACTGCAAGGATTCATTTTCTGTGCATGCCGCTATGGAGAGGGGGGATGTAGAACTACCCTCCTAGGCTATTTAAAGAGCTCTCTAGCGACTAGGCTCCCTAACTACCCCTACAAATAGTGTGCCAAAGGCTTGAAGACAACCTAAATATGGAAAAAGGTTACCAAATGCATGTGGATAAAAGGAGGACCAAGTGGCTCAAGGATAAGAATAATTTTTGTGTTGGACGCCTGTTGGAGCTCAATTTTTTTTATGAAATTTTTCTAAAATGATTAGGGTTTCCTATTGATTATTAATTTAATTTGGAAAAATTGTTACACAATTTCCCTAACCATATAAATTTCTTATATGCATTCTCAAATTAGATCACATGATAATCAAGAGATTCTCATTATGATCTTATCATTGTAATATGAAATAATAAAGCGATGTGATTTCTATGAGGGAAGATAGACATATAGAAACAAATAGCGAATAATAGAGAGGGAAAGCATTGAAATTGTAAATCTGTATGTATCATTAATTCTAAATCATTCATGGCACCATACCTTTCTATTGACTAGTTTGGGTGTTGTGTAGTGTACTAGCCCTGGCTAGGAAGATACGTCCGTCCTTCTTAGCAGGGTTCTTTGTCTAGGAAAGTATTGTGTATTTTTCATTTATTTCCTGTTAGTTATAATAAATATGCGATTGTTGTTACCATTATTATTAGACTTTTTGATGCTTTAGCGATTGCAAAATCCTAACCTCTGTATTGAGTGACAACATATGTCTTGTAGCAGTCCCTTTGTTAGTGTTACAATTATTTAATCCCCATTTTAGTTTGATGGTGTGTTAATTTCATTTGAATGTGTGTTCCAACATTTGTTAAGAGAATGATTTCCGGCAGTGACGTTCTTTTCTGAATAAGAGTGACTATGTAACAAAGTGGTTTTATTATGAATTTTGTGTAACAACGAGAGTGTTCACTTGTTGAGAGTGTGATTACAATGATTGAGCTTGAGATTCATTAGAACTAGTCATCATTTTGCCTTACATATATTGTGCATAATATTCTTGCAATAACAAAACCTAGCTAGATTAATAATTAATGTGAAGACTTTGAATTAGTGTTGTGAATTATAAGGACAAGTGCTCTACACAAGGACAACCCAGGGAAGCACATATACAAAAATTTCACATAATTAAATTTGAAGTAAAACTGGGAATCCCATATGAAATTTCAAGTAGGATTATTTAAGGGTCAATGTAAACATATAATAACTCAAAAGTGTGTAGAATAATTAAATAAATAATCTACAATTTGAATCAATTAGATTTCCCAGTAAATGATGTCTAGGTGTCAATTTTAGTGAAGCAATGCAATTTTAGCCCACTTCACAGAAATGCATGCCCAACCTTCATTTCAAGCCAAAATTGAATGATTCAACTTCGAGAGTACTTTTCTATTCACAATTAATGTTAATTTTGCACATATATATTTTTATTGTGCTAAAAAAATATGCCAAATTGGATCGATTTCGTAGGGTTAATTTCAAATTTTGTGTGCCTCAAATAAATCATACTATGACATATACTTAATTAACCATGAGAATATTATCATTTCAATCTAGATATAAAATCATTTTATGAAACACGCCATAGTCATTTTCATTAAGGTAATGCAATACACTGAAATCCAATTTTGTTCAAGTAATAATTGATCATATGTGCCAATGATCACTGTCAGAAGAAATATGCACTCCTAGGCCAAACCAATTACACTCTTGGTAGAAAAAATAAAAATGGGACATGATTGGACAATTCCTAACCTTAGGATATAACCTTACAACATGCCTTACAAATATCCTACATAACTATGTTTCTCACTTATGCTCAATTTTCACATAAAATGCAATTTTAGCCTACTTCACAAAAATGCATGCCCAACCTTCATTTGAAGGAAAAATTTAATAATTCAACTTTTAGAGTAGTTTTAAACTCATAATTGATTTTAATTTTTCACATAGAAATCTTTGTTGTGCTAAAAAAGTATCCCAAATTGGATTGATTTCGTAGGGTTAAAGTCAAGGTTTGTGTGCCTTGAATAAATGCATACTAGGACATATACTTCATTAACCATGAGATAATTATCATTCCAATCTAAATATAAAATCATTTTATGCAACATGCCATAGTCATTTTGATTAAGGAAATGCTATACACTGAAATCCAATTTTGTTCAAGTAGCGATTGATCATATGTGACAATGATCACAGTCAGAACAAATATGCACTCCTAGGCCAAAACAACTACACTCTTGGTAACAAAAATCAAAATGGGACATGATTGGACAATTCCTAACATTGGGATATAACCTTGCAACATGTCTTACAAATACCCTACATAACTATGTTTCCAACTTATACACAAGTTTCACATAATCTACAATTTTAATCAATAATATTGGCCAATAAATGAATCTTGGTCATGCCTTTTAGTGAAGAAAAATAATTTTGGCTCACCTCACAAAAATGGAGGCCCAACCTTCATTTCAAGGCTTGTATTTTTTCCTATGAGGATGTTTTCTCTTGAATTTGAAAGGCATGGTCTTAGCGTCCACCAAGTACATTTTGTTCCTACAGAAAAAATGGTATATTTTTAATCTAGAGAGGATTTTAGGTCCATTTATTGTAAACAATAGAAAATCCCTTGCACAGGTGGAAAAGATGATGAAGGAGTTTGTCTTTTATAAAGGAGAAAAGTGGTAATATTAACCTCATCGTATGATTTCTCATAAAAATGTGGAAATTAGTTTTGCACCTTATATTCACGAAAGTAGACAAGAATTTGAGAAAATGGAAAATCAATATACTTGGCCATGCTGTTGGGTGCAATAGTTAAAGGATTTTGAAACCCCTATGGTAAATGACAATACTTTGAATGGGACCAATCCTGAACAGATGGATGTTGATATGGAATACTCGAAGTAACAAAAGAGGACTAAAATCCCTATGGAGGATGAAGAAGAAATACAAATAAAATTAATAGAAGGACCTTTAAAAGAGACCCCCTTTCAAATGTAGTTCGGAAATCCATGGCATACTACTTCCACTTCTATCAGCACTCATTTGGAAGCATGCATAATAGAAGTGATTCCTTTTTCATTTCAAAATTTGTAAATGATTTATCAACAAATTAAATAGAGAAGTTATAAAAAGGCCATTAATATGGCAACAAAGGATCAAGACCCTATTACAAATCATAGAATATGAGGTGCAATAATTACGAAAGAACTTAAAAATGCATACAACTAAGAACATTCAATGAACTAAGTTTGATCAAGTTGAAAAAGGAAAGCTATTGATAGGATGATTAGTTGATAGAAATAAAGTCATATTTATTTTGCAGGAATAAGTGAAAAGCTTACAACAGTAAATTAGAAAACATGTTTGCACTATTATGGTTTGAATTGAATTAGATGAACCCTCAGAGAAATTAACCAAGTTCATGGAAGAGCTTAGTATTTCATAATTTGAACTAAAGAAAACCCAAGATGACTTGGCCCTAGTAAGGGAGTATTTGAATGTAAAGGAGAGGAAATATCACATATTATATGAAAATAACAATCAACTTCTGAGTAAGTATAAGGAAACTCAAGGTGAAATCAAAGATTTGAAAACCAATTTTGAAGGTAATATTTATTTAATTGAGGATACAAAAACGTTTTGGGAAGACATTATTCAAGAAGTTCATTCTATATGGGAGGATATTCTTATAATTCCACAAGAAAATATTATGATAAGAGGATCATAAATGAGCATTGATTTATGCAAGAAATAACTATAAAAAGAAACACTCAATTCCAAGGACATAATTAAGTATTTGAATGAAAAATGTTGAACAGAAGTAAGGGTGAGAGTCATAATATTTTTTACCAAGCACACCAGTGATGTCGTACTTTAACATGTGGAGGCATCGAAGCCTCGGTGAAG
Source organism: Pinus tabuliformis (assembly GCA_031772625.1). Taxonomy (NCBI): domain Eukaryota; kingdom Viridiplantae; phylum Streptophyta; class Pinopsida; order Pinales; family Pinaceae; genus Pinus; species Pinus tabuliformis. The sequence continues at coordinate 736,422,208 of CM062811.1, forward strand.
GTCAAGACTCTGTGATGGGGGTTCCACCAAAGTATTCACTCCCTACATCATAATCTTTGTTGAAGTAAAATAAGGTGGCTAGGTGGATTATTGAATCAAATTTTTGTTGCACAGGAGATCATGTGAGATTTCAAATAAACGATGGAATTACAAGGTGACGAACACTGATGAGGCTAATACCGAGGTAAAAGGATAAAATAGGGTAATATTGGTCGGGGTGAGACAATTATCATGTGTGAACCATCGTGTTGAGTTGATGTGAAGGAATATTGTTAACTAAGTTCATGCAAACTCAAAGTGATACATATCAGAAAACCATAATGGTGGAGTTGACGTCACAAGAAACCGTGATGAATGAGCACGAAGTGTCAAACACCATAGAATACCACCCAAGGGATCAGTGATGAATGGAATAATTATTGAAAGGAAGTCTTTGAGTAATAGAGTATGAGAAAGACATCTGTAGAGGTTAAAGACATATGTTTTACATTTTCAAAGATAACATGATCAAGCTTTGAAGAAGAAAACTCATGCATTAGCTCCTAGCTATAATTAAATTAACTATTACCCACACCCCAATTGAAATCTATAAAAATTATATTTATGTTTTTTTTTTAATGTTTATATATTTTAATTTAAAGTAAAACTATTGTTTGATGGTGTTATAAATTATTTTATTTTATGTAAAATAGTATACTCTATTCATTCTCTTTTTTTTCTTTCACTTCTAATTTCTATCATAGAATTTAAGTTTTATATTATAATAAATATAAAATATATTTTAAAGGAATCATTTAAATATTATTTTTCTAAATTTTTTTATCCAACTTTTACCATTTTTTATTCTTATAATAATTAGCTAATTAGCATAATATATAACTATTATTTAAGTTGTATAGCAATAATATTTTTAAATACTTTCGCTGACTACGTTTTGCTTATTGTTTAAATATGAATACATATGAATAAATTTTTTATGATAAAGTAACCAAAAAAACCTTTTTTTAATTAAAATTGATTAACACAGACAACTCTTCTCGATCCTGGATTATCTCATGCTTCTAATGATACTAATAAAGATTGTTTCATCGATTCTCCACTTTGGTTTATAACATATCTAAGTTTATAAAATAGTAAAAACTAAAAAATGTAAATAGTTCACATTCTGAATATGGCTAGGAAAACTTGAAGTCTAAGTAACATGTTCAGTTGTTATAAACATAGCGTGAAGAACCCAAAAACTTTCATAAGGTTATAAAAGCACATATGATAGCTGAACTCAACATTGCCAAGTATAGATTGTTGTGCACACAATCACAAGAGATATCATTCATGCCTGTCCATCCCCTCGTGTGTGTTAGTATTCACTGAACTCTACTTCAAAATATCAATGCAACTTTTATCATGAAAAAGAAGAAGAAGAGGTTTTCCCACTAAGAGTTGTAGCTGGCATGCTCAAGAGTAAAAATAAAGGAATCAGAGATGAAAACAAATTTTCCTTCTAAAATGAAAAATGCTTACAGTTGGCATGCTGAAGAGTGAAAATAGAGAATAAGAGGTGAAAATGAACTTTCCTTCCAAAATGCAAAATGCTAAAGAGAAAAAACAAAGAAATTAGAGGTGAAAAAGGAACTTTCCTTCCAAAATGCAGAAAATGTATTTGTACATTCACAATACATAAATTAGAGATTTTGGTTCCTACATAGCCTCACATTGCCTATGAGTTATAATATGGAAAACAAATTCCTATTGCAACTTTCTAGATACTACTCCTCAAATTCTAGGCCAGAAGAGTCATTGTTGTACAAATCTTACTTCAAATACTTATGCTAGGAACTGCAACAATCATCTGCTTCCCTTTGTCATTCCTCTTGTCGGGTTCTTACTCAGTTTCGAAACATGCATCTGTTTTTGAAGCCTTCAACTCGGCCACCAGCGATTGCTTGGTTCGACACTCACTTATGTTGTAAGGATCTTATTGAACTAACACCACTTTCCTATGCCCTTCTTTGATTTCGTGGTGTTGTTCTTTTCTTGCGGCTTCAACAGGTTTTCATGGCTCACCCCGCCTTGGCTTTATCATTTGTTCTTCGGATTCACAGATCTAAAGCCTCGCTTCTTTTGCTTAAACTTATGCTCAATCTTCACAACATATTGCTATGTTGTGCTGAGCGAGGAGATGTCCAGGAACTCCATCATCCTCGACGTACCTATGTAGGAAGCCGTGGTACTTGAGTACAAAATTTTTCTCAGAATCCTTGATGCCCAAATTCTTATGCAGGGTATGAAAAACATTGGTAAACTCCTGCGCATCTTGGTCCCTTCCCTGCCGCAGTGTGGGCCACTTTATGTATTTGTCCTCATAGCTCGCGACAAGTTAGTACTTCAACTCGATGGCATCTTAGAATGAATTCCAAGTGGAAGCAGTTGAAAACAGTGCATTCATACTTTCATCCTTCTGCTCGCAATAGGTTTCCTACCGGTCCTTGACATGCAGAGCTGCTTTGAGAAGAGTAAAATTAATATTTTATCCACTGGAAAAATCATGAACAGAAAAATATTCTTCTAGCAGATTTAACCATTTATCTACGATGTTTGCATCTATTTGGCCCTCAAATATCGGAATGTCAATGTTTACTTGTACCTTAAAAGGAGTAGAGCCTCTTGAGTTGCTGCTGAATGTGTATGCACTATCAGTGGGCAACCGTTGAAGGATTTGGGAAAAGTTATCCATCATCGTGTTCCTTTGTTTCTCGAGGGCCTCCTCAAGCAATATTTTGATAGGATCTCTTGCCCCCTCGTCTTTCTTTTCTTCCCCCATGGGTGGCCATCATGGTTTGCGAGGTTGATATTGCAAGGGTTCAACTAGATCGAGCCCTAACTCCTTATCTCCCGACCTCATTGGGGACATGCAAAGAAAAACAGAGAAAGAGAAGACCGTTCTGATACCACTGGTCCAGATCTAAACAGGAACCAACAAATTACAAAGATCACCATAAATACATAGATGCAACAAAAATAATACTTCATTTCATTAATGTAAAATATTAAAATATGCTTAGAAATAGAAATGGAAATATACTAGCTAGGCGATGGTAGCTTATCTCTGAGAAGAGATGTGGTAGCTACATGCCTCTCAATTGTGTTACAATCAGGCTTGAAGCCCTATTTATTGTTGAGAAAAATTGGAAAGCCCTAAACATCCAAAAACCTAACCCTAGGAGATGAAGCGTCACACTATGGGCCCCATTTGAGTAAATCGGTACAACAACTTCGTAGGTTCATAAATTTTGCATAAGATCTGTATGTGATGCACATAATACCTCATTCGAAATATATGTCCAGGGACTACAACTTTTGAGTGAGAAAAATTGGTCCATGCCCCATGATGCTCCCTATTTTCCCAAAAAATATTGTTTAGGGCCTAAAAACTGCTTCGGAAGTTCAGGACCTGAAAAACTACCAAAAATAGTAAATTTTGCTACAAATAAAGAAACTAAGAAATTGAAAGAGACAGTTGTGGTGGTCCAATTGTGATAGGTGGGTGGCCTCCAACATCCACCTAGATCACTTGTCAGGAGAACTTCTCTCCATGATAGTAGTATCATTACGACTTGTATCATAAAATGATTAAACAAATGATTGAAACTTTCACATGAAAGTGAATCTGAGGTAGATATTTGGTCAGAATTCACATAAGTTTCTAGAAAGAACTCCCATCCTTTTTATCTCTCCTCAGATTACCAACTCGGGAACTCTAGAACCATTCCATGTTGTAGAAAATAGCTACCGTGTAAGCAAAAAAAATAAAATTCCAGAATTAAAGCCATCATCTTTTGAGGTAAAGGAAAAGGGAGTCCACATGGCTTCACATCCATCAGCTCAGAAAAGCTCTTTCCCAAAAACATATCACTGGACAGGTGTCAAGGGTATGTATAGCTACATATGGGGCACTAATGACTATGTTATCTTCTATGAGGGAGGTAAAAGCCTTCAGTTGCATGGGTTTTTTCATGCTAACTGGGCAGATGATATACACAGTGGAAATTATACCTATGTTTATCTATTTATCTTATCTTGAAGGAGTTTTGAGTTGGGGTAAGAGGAAATGAGTGGTTTCCGAATCAAATATTGAGGCAAAGAACATTGCAGTTTCTTAAACAACCAAGGAAGTCATTTGATTGAAGAAATTATACAAAGATATTGGGTATGGATAAGGGACCATGCCTATTTTTTATGAAAAAAAATGACAAAAAATGCATCAAATGACAACAATTGCATGGCACAGGATGTGTTACTAAGGAATGATATTGGTATCCATAATGAAAGATCAATAATCATCTATTCTCCATATAGTAAAGTTTCCAAGGCCTTGATGGCACAAAAGAATCATGAGACAACAACAAACTAGACAAAACGTTGAAGCCGAGAAGTCACACGTTTGATTTTCATGATGCATTAATATTCCCTATGACAAAATCCTCCTATTAGTGCTCTGGGATTAATAACTTGCCTCATCAACTAAATGTCGCAACAGATTATGGTAAATAACAAAACCATTTCTCCTTTTGAGAATATGAGAAACCATTTAGTATTGAGTCATTTAAATAAAAATTAAAATCATTGACGTTCTCACGCAATGTGAAAGAACAAACTCACAATCATCTTCATCATAGTATATGCCACTGTTAAATTTATGGTTCAAATTTCAATATTTATTCCTTATTAGAAAATGCCATAGAGTTCCATCATGTAACTTTATGATATCCATGAAAACCATTTCCAACCTCACATCATTAATTGAGAATCCTATTTCTCCATCCAATATAATATAGTTCAGGTCAACTTCAATTGTATAAACCTTGCTTGGGTCCTCTTGATATATATTCCAAAACATAAACATATATCTCTTCTTACAAATTTTGTCATATATTCATTTGTTATTCCTTTGAAAATAACAAGTTGGTCCACTGAGCTTCCACCATCTTATTGGTACATTATAGCTTGCATATTCAGTCAACAAAAATATCAAAGCATTTTTACCATCTTCGCCTAGTGCCAAATGACTTGAAAAGGTTCGAAGAAAATCCTTCTCAGTATAGTTTTTCCATTTCTTAGCAACACATGTTTCAAAAATAACATTCATGGTGGTACTGCTTAGAATACCACTGGCTTTTGTTCTTTGAAACCCTTGATCACCTCCTAGAATAAGTAACTTCCTATAACATTTCTCTATCCTTTGTACTCGAGTTCCAACAAAATATTGTCAAGGGTCTTTTCTAGGATCCATGGGGATGCCTACACAAGCAAGGCTCTCTAATTCTTCTTTCAAAATACATGACTCTCCATATGAGCTCTAAGAAGAATTTGTAAAAGAACCAAACACTATGTGATGGAGGAGCATGAGGCTTGAAGGCAAAAGGCTTCATTTTATTCCAAAAATCTAAGAAAAGTTTACAAGCAAAGGAGTGGGATCCTTTAGCTGTCATTTACAAAGTTTTATAGATAGGAATTGAGTTATAAAATAGGTATTTGAATGATTTTGTAATTAATTCAGGTAGTTTATACCTAGTTGAGATTCTCGAGGAGAATATCAAGAAGTTTAGGTATTTATCTAAGATAAGATAGATTCGATCCTTTGATTCAAGATCAGATTGTTGGATGTAAAGTATTTATGTAAGTTTTGGAGAATTAGATTGTAAAAGAATTGAAATATCTATGTATCTTTGTGTATTTATGCATGAAAGGTTAAATACCAGAGGTTGAATTCCTTCAGAATATCTCTGTGTATTGTTGAATTCCAGTTTGGCCTATAAACTTAGAGTTCTGTATGATTTGGTGTTCTCATGTCTAAATTCCTCATTCACTATGTATTAAGTTAAGTCAAATGTGTTTCAGCTCATGGATCTTTAATTAGTTAAACTATGAATTCATTACTGAAGAGCTAAACCTGGCCGAAGCACTAAAATCATAGCAGAAGGAGGATAAAGTCTGACAAAAATGTGAGGAAAACCGAGGAAGCCTAGAACCGTCTGATCGACAGAACCGTTAGATCTATAGTAGTTGCATGAAAATTAGCATCGAGGTTTAACCCAAAAGTAGACGTGGTATTTTATGAAACTGGGTCAAAAATGAAATGTCGTCTGATAAGAGGAGCGAGATACAATGGATATCACGTGGAAAAGTAAACGACGGTTAATAAATTTTTATGACCCGATGAGAAATTCAACTGTGGCTTAATTATGTTGAAGGCCAGATGATCGTAACCATCTGTTGTGGAGGCCATGATCCAACGGTGATTGCGTGGTGAAATTGTACATGGGTTAATCTAGATTTTGGACCTGAGAAATTATAAGCTAGAACATTGTTTTCTTTCTGTTTCAAGTAAGTGAAGTTTTTCTATTTTCTAGGTAATATTATCAATTCAGTTGCTTTAGTAGAATATCTAACTTTGGAGGTGGATGACTGAAACTCCAAGAGAAATAGGAGAGGAACTTCCACATGCACTTGAGGAGATCGTTTTAGGATTTAAATGATTATCCCTTACACCTGCAACCAGACCACCATTTGTGGTATCATAGCAGCCTATTGACACTGAACATGATCTCAAGGATTAGAAAAAAAAAACCAAAATGGCTTTCAGAGTTGGAGGAAGAGGTGGTGGTCGAAGAAGAGGAAGAATATTTGCAAATGTTGAAGTGTTGGAAGCTATGCAATAGATGCAAGCTAGATTGGAAGCAATGGAAATGGGAATAGATGCAGATGTTGGAGATGTTAGTGAACGTGAAGTTGGAGTTGCAGAAGATGAGGAGCGTGTAGATGTAACTCCTGAAATGAGATTCTTTAAGTCAGTATTGAGATCCACATCTAAGCCCAGACTTGAAGTTTCAATCTACATAGGAAGTTTAAGCCCTGAAGAATTGATAGACTAGATTAATGACATGGAGAAATTATTTGATTATGAAGAAACAAAAAAAAGAAAGAAAGTGAAGTTTGCAGTGACAAAACTGAGAGGACAAGCAACACTTTGGTGGGATGGAGTGCAGGCAGAAAGAAGAAGACTTAGTAAACATCCAATTAGGAATTGGAACAGAATGGTGGCAAAGTTGAAAAGTAAGTTTTTTCCAAGTGATTATTAGCAAATATTATTTAGACAGATGCAAAATCTTAAACAGAGGTCTATGACAGTAAAGGAATACACAGAACAATTCTACAAAGTGAGTATAAGAGCAAGACAAATCCAAGATACATATGAGAATCTTGCAAGATATATGAATGGTCTCAGAATGGAGATCCAAGATGAGATAAGTGTCTTGTCTCCTAAACCAGTAGAAGAGGCTTATCAGATGGTATTGAAGGCTAAAGAAAAACTCATGAGGAAGCAGTTTTCCAGAAATAGAGATACCTTCTGAGTAAGGGGAAGTCAAAGTGGTAGAGGAAGGTCTACAACAACTAGAGATGGAGCTGGTAAGAGCTCAAGTCAGCATGCACACACAAGAGGTGATGCATGTGGTAGAGGGAGATTTTCTAGAGCAAGAGGAGCGAGAGAAAGAGAAGTTAGATGTTACAGCTATAACAAGCTGGGGCACGTAGCCTATTAGTGCCCAGAAAACATAGGAATCAATCAGAGGAATGCAGTTGTTGCTAAGACTGAAGTGGAAGAAGCAACAATAATAGAAGAAGAAAATGTATTAGAGAAAGGAGAGCCATTGGTGGTTAACAATATTTTACTAAAGCCAACTAAGAAAATTGTTGAACGAGCACAGAGAAAAACCTTGTTCAAGACTGTGTGCAAGTTTCAAGGGAAGTGTTGTCACATGAAAATTTATAGTGGTACTACAGATAATTTGGTGTCCAAAGAAGTGGTGGAGAAGTTGAAATTGAACATAAAGAAACACCCAACGTGTTACAAGGTGTCATGGCTTCAAAAGGGGTATCAGTTGAGAGTGAATGAGCAATGTGAAGTGGAGTTGCAGTTGGGCAAATATAGAAACAAAATTTTGTGTGATGTGATGCCTATGGGTGTGTGTCACCTATTGTTGTGAAGGCCTTGGTAGTATGATAGAGGAACTATGCATGATGGAGAGAATAACACATAAAAATTTAGCAGAGATGGTGTCAATCATACATTCCTTCATGTGGAAGAAGATGATGCATCAAAGAAACCTGATCCAAAGACCCTTTTGCTGAGTGGAAAGGAGTACTTGCAATAGATGGTAGAAGATGAGTTAAGTTTTGCATTGATTTGCAAACCCAAGCTAATAATACATTTCACTAATGTTTCTAATTTACCAATTGAAATTCAAGAGATGCTGGATAGTTATTGTGATATCATTGTAGATGATTTGCCTAATGAGTTACCACCCATTAGAAAAATCAACCATCATATAGAGTTGATCTTGGGAGAAAATCTACCTAATAAAGCATCTTATAGGATGACTCCAACAGAGAATGAAGAAATCAGGAAACGGGTTCAGGAAATGTTAGACAAGGGACTGATTGGAGAGAGTTTGAGTCCTTGGGTAGTGCCGACAGTGTTGAGCCCAAAGAAAGATGGAGGCTAGAGAATGTGCACTGATTCAAGAGAAATCAATAAAATAACAATCAAGTACAGATTTCCTTTACCTAGAATTGAAGATTTGATGGATTGTTTTAGTGGAGCAAGATATTTTACAAAGTTAGATTTAAAAAGTAGTTATTATCAAATAAAAATTAGAGAGCGAGATGAGTGGAAAACTGCTTTTAAAACAAATGAAGGATTGTATGAATGGATCGTAATGCCTTTTGGTTTTTCAAATTCTCCCATTTCATTTATGAGACTCATGATTGAAGTTTTGAAATAATTTATAGGTAAATTTGTAATAGTATATTTGGATGATATATTAGTTTACAACAGATCAAAAGAGGAACGTGTGAGACATCTAAATTATGTCTTACAAAGGCTACAACAAGAGAAATTACTGTTAAATTTAAAGAAATGTTCATTCATGAAGGAGGAGTTGGCATATTTGGATTTTGTTGTTTTTGTTGAGGGTTTAAGGATGGATCTTGAGAAGATCAAGGAAATCATGGAGTGGCCTTCACCAAAAAGTGTCTTTGAGGTAAGAATTTTTCACGATCTTGCTAGTTTTTATAGGAAATTCATCAGGAATTTTAGTAAGATCAATGCTTCTATTATTGATACTATAAAGAAGGAAAAACAACCATTTGAATGGGTTGTTGAAGTAGAAAGGAACTTCCAACTGTTGAAGAGAAAGATTACTGAGAAACCTATTTTGATTTTTCTTGATTTTAAGAAACCTTTTCAAGTGAAGTGTGATTCCAGTGGAGAAGCCATTGGAGCTACTTTAAGTCAAGAGGATAGACATATAGCTTATTTTAGTGAAAAGCTAAATAAGTCAAAGAAGAAATATTCTTCTTATGACAAACAATTTTATGTAGTGGTGCAGTCTTTGAGGAAGTGGAGACATTACTTGATGTCTAAGGAGTTCATACTGTATTCAGATAACCATGCATTACATTACATTATGCAACAGCCAAAGCTTAACCAAAAACGTGCAAAATGGGTAGAATACCTTCAGAGTTTTAATTTTGTCTTAAAACATATAATTGGTCAATAAAACAAAGTAGTAGATTCCTTAAGTAGAAAAGGAATTTTAGTGCAACAAAGTCAAATTCAAGTGTTCGGTTTTGATTTTCTTAAGGAATTATATGAGGAAGGTCTAGATTTTAAATAAGCATTTGAAGCCTGTAGAAATCATGTGTTGTTATATAGAAGTAAGTGGCTGGATTATTTCCTGCAAGAGGGAATGTTGTTTAAAGAAATCAGTTGTGCATACCAAATTGTTCTATGAGAGAAAATTTGGTCAAGGAGAAAATTCAAGCAGATTGGACCATGTAGATTTTTAAGGAAATTTTCAGCAAATGCATATGAAATTGAGTTACCCCTTGGTATTGGAATATATCAAATTTTTAATGCTGTTGATTTGTACAGGTATGAAAAGGGACAGGAAGATGACACAGTAGAAGACAAGGAAGAACAAGAGGTGGATTGGGTAAAACAGTTACCTAGAACAAATTGGATAAATGAGTGTTTAAGAAAACAAGGGGACATGAGTATTTTTAATACTTGGTCAAGTGGAAAGATCAACCAATTGTTGATGCTACCTAAATGACAGATACCATGCTATAGAAGTTGGACAGTTCTATAGAAGAGCTCATGGATAGGAGCCCATGAAGAATTTTGTCCTCAGGAGTCTGATGCATGAGCATCAGGCTTGAAGGAAAAAGGCTTCATTTTATTCCAAAAATCAAAAAATTGTGTACAAGCAAAGGAGTGGGAACTTTTAGCTGTGAATTTACAAAGTTTTCTAGATAGGAATTGAGCTAGAATATAGGTATTTGAATGATTTTGTAATTAATTCAAGTAGTTTATACTTAGTTGAGATTCTTGAGGAGAACATGAAGTAGCTTAGGTGTTTATCTAAGATTAGATAGATTTGATCCATTCATTAAGGATCAGATTATTGGATGTAAGTATTTATGTAAGTTTTGAACTATTATAAGAGGATTTGGCTGGACATGGTTATGCAGAATTAGACTATAAAAGAACTTAAATATCTCTGTATCTTTGTGGATTTATGCATGAAAGCTTAAATCCCGAAGGTTGAACTCCTTTGAAATATCTCTGTGTGTTGTTGAATTCTAGTTTGACCTGTAACTTAGAGTTTTGTATGATCTGGTGTTCTCATTTTTAAATTCCTCATTCACTTTGTACTAACTTAAGTCGAATGTGTTTCGACCCCTAGAACCTTAATCAGCTAAACTCTGAATTCATTAGCGAAGAGCTAAACCTGGAAAAAGCACTGAAATCATAATAAAAGGAGGAAAAAGTCTGATAAACTTGTGAGGAAAATTGAAGAATCCTAGAACCGTCTGATTGACAGAACCGTTAGATCTACGGTAGCCGCATGAAAATCAGCACCAAGGTTTAACCCAAAAATGGATGTGATATTTTATCAAACTAGGTTAATAGGGGAGTTGATTTGGGCCGTCCGATTAGAGGAGCCAGATCCAATTGATATCAGGTGGAAAAATGAATGGTGGTTAATAAAAATTTTAGACCCGATGAGCAATTCAATTGTGGCTTAATTCCACTGAAGACCGGATGATCATAACCATCCATTTTGGAGGCTACGATCTAATCATGATTGTGTGGTGAAAGTATACAGGTGCTAGTCCAGACTTTGGACCTGAGAAATTATAAGCTGGCGCTTTGTTTTCTTTCGATTCCAGTAAGTGAAGTTCTGATATTTTCTACGTAATATTAGCAATTTGACTATTGTAGTAGAATATCTAAGTTTGGAGGTGGATGACCTATGTTTGGAGGTGAATGACTAAAACTCCAAGAGAGATAGGCGAAGAACTTCCACCTACGCTTGAGGAGATCATTTCAGGATTTGAACGATTATCCCTTACACATGCAACCAGACCACCACTATGCTATCATTTGTGGATGAATCCTAGATTGCATCACTCCACATCATATAACTCTTCCTACGAATCCTCTAAAGAGACAAGATTTCCATATTTTAATAGCCCGAACTCCCACAAAGAAATACTTTTGCTTCCCCTCTTGGGTTCCTTGTTAATGACATAAACAATTTTCTTCTTCCTAACATGAAAAATAAAATTCTATTCTATGGCATCTAGAGATGGTCTTATTTGTGACCATGTTTTAGTTTTATGGTTTTCCATATCCTACTTCACATCATCTATTTTGGTTATCTTGTCCATAGAAATTCTCTCCATGCTAGTAGTAGCATTAGGACTTGTATCAGAAAGTGATTAAACAAATGATTGAAAATTTCACTTGATTGTGACTCTGAGGTAGATATTTGGGCAGAATTCAGATAAGTTTCTAGAAAGAACTTTCATCTTTCTGATCTATCCTCTTATTATCCCTTGTAAATTATTTCATATTCCTAATAACCCTACAAAATTTGGTGGCACATTGTGAATCCATATATATCAGGGCCGAGTTCCAAACTTAACTATTTGCATAGCCTCCCACCCTCTACCCTTTATCTCGATAGTTCATTTTTCTATCAACCATTACATGATCATTCAAGAACCCTTGAGTAAGGGATAAGCTACAAAAAGACACTCTTTCACCTGATTATTAGTCCTACAACATTGATAAGAAGATTTTACCACAGGGAATATTAATGCATAATGAAAATCAACCATGTGACCTCACAGTTTCACCATTTTCTCCAGTTTGTTGTTCTCTCACGATTCATTATGTGATGAAGGCCTTGGGAGCTTGACTATCTGGTGAATACATAATTATTGATCTTTCGGTCTTGATAGCACTGTCATCCCTCAACAACACATCCCACGTCATGCATTTTTTTTCATTTCTTGTGTATTCTTGCATATTATAAAATTTTCCTTCACAGTAATTATGACACATGAATAATGGCTTAATACATGTTCTCCATCTTATAAAAGCCTTTTGTTCTATGGAGACACTTCTCCCCAAATGGATGACAGTCTTAATCAATGTTTGCACTTGTTTGGTAGAAAGTGACGAACTTTTGACCCATCCCACTCCTTTTGGTCGAGTACCCTTTGGATTTTTTACTCAAACATGGCTTGGATTGGACTTAAGAGTAATATGAATAAACAAAGGATGGTTTTATTGCAGAAGAATCATATGAATTGGAGTTGCTTACAGAAGGAGGTGATTAACACTTTTCCTTCTCAGTACCACCAACCATAAAGAGAGAACTTAGAGAATTTTTGAGCTCTTTTCCTAGAGATATTAACTTCTTGGGATTCTGGGAATCCTTACCAGTTTTTTCCTTTCACTTAAACTTGGGATGATGATTTGTAGGGTTGAAAGGCTTCTTTGTACAACAAAAAGTGTCAACCCTAACCGATGATTTTCCATGTGAATCTCGGAAGAATTATCAACCAACAACCCATTTGCATGCTTTGTCTCTACTACCGGCTGCGTGATGATAATTTTCCTTTTTTTTAGTAGTAGGAATGGAAGAAATATTTTAGTAGAGGGAATTCTATGCTAAGGTGGGAGTCAAGTTTAAGCCTTAACCTTTAACATATAAATAAAAAATATGTGGTATTTTCCCATGTATAGGCAAATATTAGCGTACCATTTTGGGAGGATAAGTTTCTCTGAAGGAAATATAATGAAACCCTATTTTAGGTTCCTATTCAATGTAAATCGATAAAATTCCTTTTCTGATCCAAAAACCGAGGTGAAACCATCAATGTTCAAATTCAACAATGATATTCACCTTGTGGCAATCGTTTTCCTAATTGAAGTAATCCAACAAATCTTAATTTTGCAAAGCATGTGTTCAAACTTTAGTGTCTCATTATTTCCATATAGTATTGTTTTGTTTTCAAAGCCAATATACATGAATTTCATATGAAGAAGATCCTTATAGCTAAGAATTAAAATGAAGAGAGAAGATATAGTACTTACAAGCTCCATCCACATTTATTATTCTGGTGAAGTAGCAGTTTCCTCACTTGTTAATCCAAACTTGTGTGATGTTGTGTAAGCAAGTCATGATCCTTGATACAAATTTCACCATGGCTTCTTTATGCTCTCTACATCAGACTACTTGTCAAGGGTACTCTAGAGCTCCACCTCCCAAGGTATACACATCTAGTACATGTCTGCAGCTAAAAGAGTTGTAAATATCAATAACCTAAATTTTTTGTTTAAAAAATAAAGGATTGCGTCATGCTAACTAGGGCTATGAAGTTTCTCTCCTACCCACTTCTCCATATTATCAAACCGTTCCATTCTGTGGAGACACTTCTCCCCAAATGGACGGAAGTCCCAATCCACATTTGCACTTCTCTGGCAGAATGTGACGGACTTTTGACCCATCCTACTCCTTTTGTTTGAGTACCCTTTGGATGTTTTACTCAAACATGGCTTGGATTGGACTGAAGAATAACATGAATAAACAAAGGATGGTTTTATTGCAGAAGAATCATATGAATTGGAGTCGCTTACAGAAGGAGGTGATGAAAACTTTTCCTTCTTGCTACCACCAGCCATAAAGAGAGAACTTAGAAAATTTTTGAGCTTTCTGGCTAGAGAGGTTGACTGCTTTGGGTTCTTGGAATCCTTACCAGTTTTGTATTTTCCCTTAATCTTAGCATGATGATTTGTAGGGTTAAGAGGCTTCTTTGTAGAATGAAAAGCGTCAACCCCCACAGATGATTTTCCATGTGAATCTCAAGATAGTTATCCACCAACAACCCATTTGCATGCTTTGTCTCTGCTACCGATTGCGTGATGATAATTTTCCTTTCTTTTAGTAGTAGGAATGGAAGAAATATTTCCATAGAGGGACTACTATGCTAAGGTTGGGTTCAATTTTAAGCCTTATACTTTGAAATCTAAAAAAAAAAAATGTGGTATTTTCCCATGTATAGGCAGATATCAGGGTACCATTTTGGGAGGCTAAGTTACTCCCAAGGAAATATAAAGAAACCCTATTTTAGGTGCCTGTTCAATGTACATTGATAAAATTCCTTTTCTGATCCAGCAACGAAGGTGAAACCATGAAAGTTTAAACTCAACAATGATATTCACCTTGTGGCAGCTATTTTTCTAATTGAAGTAATCCAATAAATATTAATTTTGCAAAGCATGTGTTCAAGCATTAGTCTCTCATTATTTCCATACAGTACTATTTTGTTTCCAAATCCAATATACATGAATTTCATATGAAAAAGATGCTTATAGCTAAGAATTAATACGAAGAGAGAAGAAATAGTACTTACAAGCTCCATCCACATTCATTGTTCTGGTGAAGTAGTAGTTGGCTCACTTGTTAATCCCAACCAGTGTGCTATGGTGTAACCAACCCACGATCCTTGATACAAATTTCGCCATGGCTTGTTTATTCTCTCTACATCATAATACTTGTTAGCGGTACTCTAGAGCTTCACCTCCAAAGTAATACACATCCAATACATGTCTGCAGCCCAAAGAGTTTTAAAAATCAATACCCTGAATTTTTTGTTTAAAAAATAAAGGATTCCCACATGGGCACCAAGGCTATGAAGTTTCTCTCCTACCCATTTCCCCTAATCTAGAGAGAGAATTGAACATACCTAGATAGTAGAATCACTTGAGTCATGGTTACATTACAGAATGCTTAGGGGTGACCCAAAGCAGAGCTTCCTCTTTCCCCGCACCTCTCAGATGCTGCATTAGAGTGCTCAAGCATGGCTCCATGTGGAGCATTTTCATTGTAGTGTGCTCTTGCGATAGCGCCTCTTGGTTTCTGCATCATAATGCTCATGGGTGGCTCGATGTGGAGCATTTTCATTGTAGAGTGGTTGGCTTGATGCAGATCCTCCTCTTGTCGTGACACCTCAAGACCCTAGACCACACAAAGGATAGAGAAGAGGAACCCAAAATTTCTGAGGGCCCTATACCACACATAATAGAAGACTCAAACTTGCATGGGCATACCAAAGGCAAGAAGAGCGAAGATATGATAATTTTTTTAGAAAAAAGGCTTTGAAAAGCATCAAACATAGGTGGCTTTGAAAAAAGGCTTAACCTAAAATAATTTTATGAAAAAAAGACTTAAGACAAAAATGATAATTTTAATACAAAATTATTATTCCGTGTTCAATTAATGTTTTAAATATCTCAGGTTCATTGGTTACCATCACCGCCGCTGTTGAAATCAAAAGTTTTATATAGGGTTTGGGTTTTCTTGCACGTGATGAAAATAGACCTATTTATGCATACAAATCAATCGGTATGTGGTCTTCTCTAGTGGATTTCGAGGTATTCTGGCGTGATTCACCATGACTACAGCCACAAAGAGAATAAGATAAGTGTTTGAATTATGTCATACCACTTCAAGCGGTTGCATCTAGAAGCCTTGGTCAGTGGTCCTCCCTAATGGATCAAGGAGATAATGTCATGCATTGCATCTAGGTGGGGGTCAGGGTTTTCATTGTGTCCACGAGTTAAGGTATTTTTCTATGAAGGTTTTATGTTTTACTCTCTTGAAAGGCATGATAGTATCTTGCATATATAGGTATGGAGGAGCAATTGATAAATTACTTGGAAGAGGCGACAGAGAATATCTCCATCTGGACAAACCCTCCACCTTAGAAGCTTGGAATGGAGGAAAAAATGACACCAAACTCAATAAATTTCAATTCACTGGAAAATATCGTGGAAGGGATTCGCTATTCCCTGTGATTTTCTAGAACCAATGAGTCTACCTCCTCCCTGCAACATAAGGAGGCACCATTTGAGATCTTGATAGAAATATCAATGGATTTTACCTAACAACTATCTCTTTCACTAGGTTTCTCGATTGAGGCGATAAATTTTGTCGAGCCCTTATTAAACACTAGCAAGCCATTACAAACTTTTGAACATGTTAGCATCATCTCTAATGTTGAGAGCCTTTAGGCAAACATAGTGGTCTTCACCCAAGAACTGTAGATTTCAGGGGCATTTTCGGGAGCTCTCATGGGGAACATGGATGGTCATGCAGAAGACCTGTCGACAGTTTAACAAGGAAAGGCTCAAATCTCTCCCAATTCCATTGTTGGCTCATTAGTGTTTCCCTCTTGTTTCAGTCATGGAGTAGGGCATGAAGGAAAATCATTTTGTAACTATGATATCAATTAAAACTATCAGATTAATCCACGTGTTAATCATATCATACATTTTACATATACTAGAAACCTCATCACGTCATTCCATTGGGTAATGTATCACTTGGAGAGTGGGAAGTGAGCCAAGGGAAACTTTCCAATCAGTCCAAGACATTCCATTCATGCACTAACGAGCATACAAAGAACTTGTAAGGATACATATGAACTATTGCATAGGTAAATATATATGAATCACCATATGCAACAACTCTTAGAACCAAAGTTGAAAGTAATTAATAAATGAAAACTTCATTGAATAAAAAATTAACTAGGGAAATCTCAATGAATTGGTGTGGATACTAATTAAACACATCAATTTTCAAACTTGATCCTTGAAATATATCAAACATAGTGACTTAAACCATGAAGGGAGCCCATCACGGGGCCTGCACTCAATGAAACTCTAACATATCAGGTGTGTTCATGGCATATTAAACAATACCCTTAATTTGACTACATATTGGAAAATACCTCTAAAAATCACATTAATAACCCCCTACCAATACAAACCCAATACACCTTCACAATTTAAAAACCCCTAGTTTCATTAGATATTGTAGGTTTCAATTTTTTCATTCAAATTTCGTATACCCCTTAATGTTTTTTCATTAACTTTGGAATCCATTTTTTATACCTACTACTATAAAACCCTCTCCCCCCTATATATCCCCCAATATATTATGTCATTTTTTCCTCAATAAATATCCCCCAATATGAACCCACGTGTTATGGTATTTCAACCAATGTGAAGCTCCTATGGACCCCATGTAAAATGAGTAAGGAGCAACCTACATCCTCTCCAACATGTCCACACTACTCTCAACAATCCCAAGGTTTGGGAGGCTAATCATATCTCTAAGTTAGAAAAGCTATTAAAGAAAAGGGGCAGGAAACCACTGGCTCCCTAACAAGAAACCATTTGGGTAAAACATTGACGGCTAGGGGTTAATCATTATTAACCCAAATCTTGATGATACCAACTAGGGACAACTTATAGAAACCATGAAGATCCAACATACAATGTTGTCCTGTACTGATCGCTACCAAATTCCCTCCCTCGTGTGTTTATTCTTATGCCACTACATTTGTGTTGCACTATTTTTTGTATTAAATATATAGACACAAGTGATTAGCTCAACCAACCGCTACGAACATTATTGATTATTTGGCTCTGCAATCAAGTCCCTAATTTTACTCCCCCTAGGTAAGTTGCACTAGTCTGTCAATAGGTTTACTATGGATGTCATCTGTAAGTGTTGCGAAACATCCTGTTTGTTTCCTCATGAAATTTTCCTTGAAAAGAAGGAAAAAATGATATATATATATATATATATATATATATATATATATATATATATATATATATATATATATATATATATATATATATAGATATATATATATATATATATATATAGATATATATATATATATCTAGAAGCAACACTCAGAAATTTCACTTTATAGCCACTCCATGATGATATACAATAGTAAATGATAGCCTTCCCACACACTTCTTTGTCTCACATATACAAGGAAGGTAACAAGGTAGTTGATGGCCTTCCAAAAAGACATTGGGACTGGAGTGAGGTGTTTGGACCATTTCAGTTTCTTAGAATGGGCATACAAATGATTTCATTCATGAACCTTAGCTATAAAATACTTTACAGACCAATACTATAACTTCTACAATAATGTGTTTTTGTTTTTTTAAAGCCATGAAAAGTTTGTTTTCTACTTTCGATATAGATCATAGGTTCTATGATAGTCAACATCTTTCAAAGCCTACTTTTGGTGTTATGGTCTTGACCTACGAGAAGATAACAGAATACAAAATATGTGAAGAAATATACCTAAAACACAAAACAATAAGAAAGAACAACATGCATTTTATTATTTAGAAAGGAAAGCAAAGTTCACTTGCCTCTTCAAGGGGGCAACCTCCAATAGAGTTGAGCTCAATTACAAAATAAGACATGATGCTCCTCAAGAGTGCTAGAAATACTGAGGGGGGGGGTGAATCAGTATCTCTTTTTCCCACTATTGTTTTACCAGTTAAAACATATATATTCAGAACACAATATGAACAACAAGAATAAATGCTTTTATTAATATAACTGTGCAGTAAAATAAATACAATATATAGATGGTCACAATCGGTTTCCCAGCTCCAACTTGGACTTTGGTGAGGCTCCAACCTCTAGAGCACCAACTCTATTTTCCCAAGACACCAATCTTGGACTTAAGAGCACCAACTCCCAAGGACTTCAATCCTTCTTGCTTTTGAGGCACTAACCCAAAGGACTCCAATCCAATCTCACTTCTGAGGCACCAGCCTCAAGGACTCCCATCCTTCTCACTTTTAAGGCTCCAACCCCAAGGACTCCAATCCTTTTGCTCTCAGAACTCTTCTTTGTTGAGTTTTGTCTATTTACAGCTTCACTGTAGTCTCCAAACTACAATATCAATGACAACCATGTCTTCTTATGGATGAGTCTTCACAGCTCTACACACTGCCCACGCATAGTCTCCAATAGCCTTTTCTGCTGTTGCTGCCTCTATAACCTCTGCTGCTTCTGCAACCTCTACAGCCTCTGCTGCTTTTACTACCTCACACTCTGGCTTTTCACCCCCACAACAGCTCCAACAGTGTTCAACAACCGCTTCAGTGTTCACTAGCAAATTCAAACAATGCTCCACCACCTTTGCTACTTCTGCTACCTCATATTCTGGTTTGTTTTCAACAACCATCACCCGCATGCAGTCCTCTGTTTATTGTTTTATCCATTCCTGTCTTTGTCCATTCGTTTCCTCTTTCTTGCTGGCTCTTCGGCTTCCTTCTAACCTACTTCAGCTTCCTCACTTGTTAGCTTGTTTGTTGTTGTAGCTTCCTCTGTCCATTCGTTTTCACAGAACACGTTGAATCAATGAGCAAGGATCGAGTCATCCGTAGAGAACACAAGTTCAAAAACTTGTAACAGCGCTGCTTTGCCAGTGATTGTGGGCATACACAGGGATGGAATTTTTTAACGGAAAGCCACGTCCTTATCACAATCATAGTCGCCATGATTTTGTCTCCTGCACTATCGAGAATATTCCTCACAGTACTTTCGCCTCCACACTTAAGAATTGGAGCCACCTTTTTATCAGTGCTTTATAATCAACCATCGGAAGCCACCAACCGAGCCTCTAATCAACCATCATCGAGCGCTTTATTCAACCCGCCACACTTATAGACATATATGGAATTACCATAAAACCCCTCATGGCCATATGTAACCATATAATATCAATAGACAAATATACATAAAAACCGCTTCAGTCAATGTACGCGGATCTCAAGGATTATATGGCTGCTTTCATAAATTCGGCGGGTCTGGATTTCACAACCATAAAAAAACTCTTAAGGCTTGACCTCCGATGAGGTGTGGACCCGATATGGCTTTAGACTCCCTTTAATATTGTTTCGGGTCCGATGAACATCGGTGTTTGCTGTAAACAATAGAACAGCCTCTTCCGATGCGATGGACCCAACACCCTTTTATGATCCAGCCTATTGAAATTTCGGCTCTGTCAATTCAGCGAGTTCACCTCGGCGACTTTGTAATAAAAAGGGTCTACGGACCCGACACTCCTTTAAGCTCCCTTCTAAAGAGATTTCGGGTCCGGCCTATCGGCAGATTTGAAATGTAATGGGTCTGCGGACCCGATGCTCCTTTAGGCTCTGTTTTATAATATTTCAGCTCCGGACAGTCGGAGCTTACACTTAACTGTCCCAAAGGCCTTTGCGAACCCGATATTACTTTATGCTCCCCTTTATAATGGTTCAGCTCTGGTCTGTCGGTGCATACACTTCGGTGATTGCGAAAGGCTCCACTCCTTCGATGCGATATTGATTTCGGACCCGAAATCCTTATCCGCTGCACTTCATAATACTTCGGCTCCAGGATTTCAGAACATACACTTCGGTGGTTCTGAAAAGCTCCAGTCCTCTGATGCGATATTGGTTTCAGACACAATATGGGTCTGGACCAATCTTAACAAGAATTCACGTCCGCCCAATGTTTCGTTTAATGGAGCATATATATGGCATATATATATGCTCTGTTCCACTTTCTCTGTTTGCTCCTGTAGCTCCGCTAACTCTATCTGCTCCATTCCTCCTCTTCTTTGGCATATATGTATGGTCTATAAGTATGGCTCTGATAGCTCCTCCGATGGCTCCTCTTGCTCCTGTAGCTCCTCCGATGTCTCTGTGTCCACCTCCTCTTTGGCATATACTGATGGCTCTATATATATTGCTCCTCTTGGCTCCTCTTGCTCCATCTGCTTCTCTCATCTCCATCTACTCCTCTTGGTTTGGCAGTGTCTTTCAAAGACCACCTCCTTGCATATATGTCTGTTTCCGCATATATATATATATATATATGATATACATATATATATATGGCTCGGCTATCCTGATGGCCTTTGCTCATGTCTCTTCATGAATCTACTCTGCATCCCCTTGGCTTCATGTCATCCTCTAGTATCTAGAATATTGCCATATTGACATCAATGACAACCTAGTTCAACAATCTCCCCTATTGTTATTGATGGCAATATTCTTCTTCTCTCCCCCTTTGACATCAATGGCAAAGGAGTGCTCTGGGACTCCCCCTATCAAACTGCTTATGTTCTTCATGAATGGTATATCTTCATGGGTCTGTGACTCCCCCTATCATAGTGCTCTTCTTCTTCAAGATAGAAGGATTGATGCTTTATCATCTTCATGTCTCAGAACTACTTTATCATGGCTTCAACAATGCTTCAGGATGCTCTACTTTAATTCTTTCATTCAAATTGCAAATTGCCATACACAGGTGTCCAAGTCCAGGCTTTCATGCTCAATCCATATTGATGTCTCGATAGGCAAAATTGAGAGACCTTCAGAGTTCAAATCAAGATAGAAACTACTCCTGAGATTGTCTTTCCTCAGATCTGAGTTTATTTGTGTCTTTGTGCTTCCCCTTAAGTTACTGCCATCTAGTATTCAATCATCATTGCATTTGGACAAAACAAATGTGAGGGGTTGTGCCTTGTTGTTGCTATATTCCTTAAGTGATCTGTATCAGCTTCAGTTATGCTTGACTGCACAACATTCTCCTTCCTGTGAGCCATCTTTTCCTTGCGTTCTTGTACATATCTCTGCAGATTCAAATATCCAATCTGTGACTGCCTTTTAAATCCAATTGCTGATCTGCATCCTTTTACAATGCTTCAATTTGTTATATGCTGCTAGCTGGTCTTACTTCAACCTCCATTCTAGATGCATCTGTTTGTTTGCTGACTGCCTCTATTAGTGTCCAGAATTTATCTGTTCTCACATTAAATTCCTGAGTTAAGACATAAACCTCTTTGATAACAGCACCATGTATGTTTGCCATATTTCTTTAACAACAGTCCAAAGAATGGTTACAGGATCATATGCTTCAATGGAGTGCTTATGAAACATGATAGGCTCCCCCTAACTGTATGCATCATCTCCTCTTGGTAGAGTCTTCTCATAAAATGCTTAGATTGTCAGAATTTAGGCCAATGATACATGCTGTTGGCTGAAGAACTCAAGGGACTTTCGGATTGTATTTCCTTCCTTCTCCATACTTGTGTAACTTTCTTCTTTTGCATGGTTCTAGCTTCTGTAAGAGCCCATGTTAAGTTACAATCTCATCCCATATAACCAATGTTATGACACTTGAGGCATTCTACATTGTACATGAATAAGAATTCATGGTTTCTTCTTGCCAAATTGTTTCTTGGAGGTTGTCGGAGGTTATAACATATATCTCTATGAGATGGTTGGGGACCAAAACATCTATCTTTGTGATATACTTTACAGTCTTTTTCCATATGACCAAAGTTTGAACAGGAATAACAATAACCAAAAAATGAACTTTTGTACCTGGGAGATGGAGGTTTCTTTGATGTAATTATGAAGCCTTGCTGCCTTGAGATCCTTTGATGATAACCATTGCCTCTCACATCTTTGTCATCATCTATATTTCTTCTTGGAGCATGATTTCTTCTATTGTAGCCTTGATTTTTCTCCTTTCCTTTGCTGGAGCTGGGAGCATCACCATTTCTTTCTGGCTTCTTCACATCTCTTTTGTTTAAAGCATGTTCATTCTTGTTTGAGGATTCACCTAAATATCCAAGACCTAATTTATCAGATGGACATCTGTGATAGCTGAGCATGTCATCCAAGGCCTGAGAGCTCTTCATGATTTTGTTCATCCCTTCAACCTTTTTCCTGAGGAGGACAATCTCTTCTTCCAATCTTTCACACTCATTATTCTTCTTTGCAAGTTGTTCCTCAGTTTCTTCCTTGCTACGAGTAGCTTCAGCTGCTACTATTTTAAGGGAGATGATATCTGACTTCATTTTGAAGATTTCTTCATTTTTTGCTTGACTTCTCTCCATTCTCTTCTTAGCTCCTTGTGCCTGTTTCCTGGCTTCTTGTAATTGAGACTTAAGGGAGGAGACCTCTACCTTGTACTGACCAATCTCTTCTCCAAGTTTGTTCACACTCTTGTGCCTTTGTTCAAGTTGACTTGACAAGATATCTTCCTGCTTCTTTTCTTTATGATATTCCTTCTTAAGCATGGCAAGCTCTTCATCCCTTTATTATACTTGAAGCTTGATGAGATCAACTTTCTTCCTTGTTTGATCTTGGTCACCAACTGGAGCTATCTTCTTAAGTGACTCATTTTCTTTTTTCAAATTATTATTCTCTTCCATGACAGTCATAAGTCAAGCAAGGAGTTCTTCTACAAAGTCTTTTTCATTCTCTTCATCTTTTTGGTCTGCTACAGTCTTGATGTCATCATTTTTATTTTCATCTTCTATGATGGGTTCTGGATTTCCTTCTAGATTTCCATTATCTTCTTGATTGACGTTCATGGTTAATTCTCCTTTTGAGTGAAGGTCATGAAGTTTGTCCCATATACCCTCTGCTAATGAACATTTTCCTACATTGTTCTTTACAGAATCAGGTAGCCCATTCAAGATTGCCTTTACTGCTTTTGCATTGTACTCCTTGCATTTTTCATCCATACTACTATCATCAATCACAGATTTCTAGATTTCAAAGCCTTGAGTCTGTAAGAAATTCCTCATTCTTACTTCCCATATATTAAAGTTCCCATTGAGCCTTGGAGCCTCCTCAAATTCATTATCTTCTATTTTAGTAGTAGAGGGAGACACATCCTTAGGAGGATTGGACACCTTCTTCCTTGATCTCGCCATTTTTGTTCTGAGAGTCAACCTTCAAGCTGTTAAGCTTCGAATGAAGGAACTTGGCTATGATACCAATTGTTGGAAATACTGAGTGGGGGGGTGAATCAGTATTTCATTTTCCCACTATTGTTTTACCAGTTAAAACATATATATTCAGAACACAATATGAACAATAGGAATAAATGCTTTTATTAATATAACTGTGCAGTAAAATAAATACAATATATAGATGGTCACAATCGGTTGCCAAGCTCCAACTTGGACTTTGGTGAGGCTCCAACCTCCAGAGCACCAACTCTATTTTCGCAAGACACCAATCTTGGACTTAAGAGCACCAACTCCCAAGGACTTCAATCCTTCCTGCTTTTGAGGCACTAACCCCAAGGACTCCAATCCAATCTCACTTCTGAGGCACCAGCCTCAAGGACTCCCATCCTTCTCACTTTTAAGGCTCCAACCCCAAGGACTCCAATCCTTCTACTCTCAGAACTCTTCTTTGCTGAGTTTTGTCTATTTACAGCTTCATTGTAGTCTCCAAACTACAATATCAATGACAACCATGTCTTCTTATGGATGAGTCTTCACAGCTCTGCACACTGCCCACGCATAGTCTCCAATAGCTTTTTCTGCTGCTGCTGCCTCTATAACCTCCGCTGCTTCTGCAGCCTCTACAGCCTCTGCTGCTTTTACTACCTCACACTCTGGTTCTTCACCCCCACAGCAGCTCCAACAATGTTCAATAGCCGTAGCATTGTTCACTAGCAAATTCAAACAATGCTCCACCACCTCTGCTACTTCTGCTACCTCATATTCTGGTTTGTTTTCAACAACCATCACCCGCATGCAGTCCTCTGTTTACTGTTTTATCCATACCTGTCTTTGTCCATTCGTTTCCTCTTTCTTGCTGGCTCTTCTGCTTCAGCTTTCTCACTTGTTGGCTTCCTCACTTCTTTCTCGCCTGCTTCAGCTTCCTCACTTGTTGGCTTGTTTGTCGTTGTAGCTTCTTCTTTCCATTCATTTTCACAGAACACATTGAATTAATGAGCAAGGATCGAGTCATCCATAGAGAACACAAGTTCAAAAACTTGTAACGGCGCTGCTTTGCCAATGATTGTGGGCATACACAGGGATGGCATTTTTTAACGGAAAGCCACATCCTTATCACAATCATAGTCACCATGATTTGGTCTCCCGCACTATCGGGACTATTCCTCACAGTATTTTCGCCTCCACACTTAAGAATCGGAGCCACCCTTTTATCAGTGCTTTATAATCAACCATCGGAAGCCACCAACCGAGCCTCTAATCAACCATCACCGAGCACTTTAATCAACCCGCCACACTTATAGACATATATGGAATTACCATAAAACCCCTGATGGCCATATGTAACCATATAATATCAATACACAGAGCTAATATAAAAACCGCTTGACTCAATGTACGTGGATCTCAAGGATTATATGGTTGCTTTCATAAATTCGGCGGGTCCGGATTTCGCAACCATAACAAAACTCTTAAGGCCTGACCTCCGATGAGGTGCGGACCCGATATGGCTTTAGACTCCCTTTAATATTGTTTCGGGTCCGATGAACATCGGCGTTCACTGTAAATAATAGAACAGCCTCTTCCTATGTGACGGACCCGACACCCTTTTATGATCCAGGCTATTCAAATTTTGGCTCCGTCAATTCGGCGAGTTCACCTCGGCAACTTTGTAATACAAAGGGTCTGCGGACCCGACACTCCTTTAAGCTCCCTTCTAAAGAGATTTCGGGTTCGGCCTATCGGCAGTTCCCTATCGGCAGATTTGCAATGTAATGGGTCTGTGGACCCGATGCTCCTTTAGGCTTTGTTTTATAATATTTCGGCTCCGAACAGTCGGAGCTTAAACTTAACTGTCCTAAAGGCCTTTTCAGACCCGATATTACGTTATGCTCCCTTTTATAATGCTTCGGCTCCGGTCTATCAGAGCATACACTACGGTGATTGCGAAAGGCTCCACTCCTCCGATGCGATATTGATTTCGGACCTGAAATCCTTATCCGCTGCACTTCATAATACTTCGGCTCCAGGATTTCGGAACATACACTTCGGCGGTTCCAAAAAGCTCCACTCCTCTGATGCGATATTTGTTTCGGACCCGATATGGGTCTGGACCAATCTTAATAAGGATTCACATCCGCCCAATGTTTCGTTTAATGTAGCATATATATGGCATATATATATATATATGCTCTGTTCCATTTGCTCTGTTTGCTCCTGTAGCTCTGCTAACTCTGTCTGCTCCATTTCTCCTCTTCTTTGGCATATATGTATGGTCTATAAGTATGGCTCCGATATCTCCTCCGATGGCTCTATATATATTGCTCCTCTTGGCTCCTCTTGCTCCATTTGCTTCGATATGCCTGTTTTATAGGCAGCGTTCCTCTTGCTTTGACATGGCTCTTCGATGGCTTGGTGGCTCTGTCTGCTCCTCTCGTCTCCATCTACTCCTCTTGGCTTGGCAGTGTCTTTCAAAGGCCACCTCCTTGCATATATGTTTGTTTCCGCATATATATATGATATACATATATATATGGCTCGGCTATCCTGATGGCCTTTGCTCCTGTCTCTTCATGAATCTGCTCTGCATCCCCTTTGCTTCATGTCATCCTCTAGTATCCTGAATATTGCCATATTGACATCAATGACAACCTAGTTCAACAAAGGGGAGTCTCTATCCTTTATATAGGATTCATACATGCAATACCATGGGTCAATACCATGGTTCTTATCAATACCATCTATCTAATACCATGGCCCATTTGCAACTAACTATGGTCCCTTCTTTAAATGTGGGTCAACCACTTACAATTATTAATATGGGCTTTATTGACTCTTTAACTAACCATAACTATGACTCAACCCTATTACATAAATAAGGGGGTTAGCGTTGGACCCTAACATGCCCTCCCCCATAAAAATAGCCTTGACCTCAAGGTTGAAGCTACGAAAATTGATAGAGAATAGTGTATGGTTCCCAAGTCACATCTCCTAGAGAGGTGTCTTTCCACTTGACAAGGACTTCCTTGATCATGTGGCCGCATAGGTGCCTTTCTCGCATGTCAAGAACCTATTCAGGTTGGAACTAGATTGAACCTTCTTCATCCAATTCCAGTAGAATAGTTTGAATTCTGCAATGGTTCCAAACCACTTTCTTGAGGCATGAGACATGGAAGACAGGATTGATTTTTGCAGTGGGTGGCAAGGCTAGCTTGTAGGCTACCTTATACGGTCTGTATAATTTTGGAGATAATTTTTGGTAACCCTTTTCTTTGAGTGATGTTTTCTTATATGGTTGCAGTCTCAAGAGTACCTAATCCCCTTCTCGAAATTTGCGCTTTGAACGATGTTAGTCTGGTTGTTGCTTCATGTGATTTTAAGCTTGATGGAGATTCTCTTTAAGGTGGGCTAGCATGGTTGCACTGTTCTATAGGATTTGATCCACTGCTTGTACCTTCAAGCCTCCCTAGATATAAGAAGTGGGTGAAGGAGAGGGTTGACCATAAACTACTTCATAGGTGGTGGCATGATAGTTAGTATTATAACACCATTTTTCTAGAGGTAACCAATGTACCCATAGATGTTTCTTTTCTGAAGTGAAAAACCTTAGGTAGGTCTCCAGACATTGGTTGACTTCTTTAGTTTGACCATCAGTTTGGGGATCATAGGAAGTACTGAGTTGTAGTTGGCTACCTTGTAGCTTGAAGAGTTCCTTCCAAAAGGTTACTGGTGAAGAGTAGGTCATAATCAGACAGAATGGAAGTGGGAATGCCATGGGATTTGAAGATCTAGTCCATGAAAGATTGAGCCACCAAAGCTGGTCTAAAAGGTTGTGACACTGTGCAAAAATGAGCATACTTAGAAAGTATGTCCACAACCACTATGATGACTAACTTGTTGCCTGACTTCGGAAGACATGTAATGAAATCCATAGAAACCTCCATCCAGATATAGGCAAGGATGGGCAATGGCTGTAATGTGCCGAGGGATTTGATTGTTTCTCCTTTGTGGCACTGACAGACATCACACTCAGTTACAAAAGTAAGAATTTCATTTTTCATGCCTATCTAAAAGAATGAACATCGAGTGCGAGCATAAGTCTTTTGAAAGCCTAAATAGCTTGCAGTGCGAGATGAGTGCAACTCTGCCAAAATGCGACTTTCAAGGGTGGATGTTGGTGATATCACTACTTTGCCCTTGTAGAGAAGAATCTCATCCTACCAAGAATAGCCCGTTGTGGAATTTGGATTTGCCTGCAATTTATTAATGTGTTGGGAAAGCAAAGGATGTGAAAGTCATTCCTTGCAAGCCTCTTCAATCCACTCTATAATGGGAAGAGAGATTCCTAGCAGGGTGCTTTCCTCCTCAAATTGGAGTGATAAAACATCTGCTACGACATTTTCTTACCCTTTCTTGTAAATTATCTCATAATAATATCCCAACATTTTGGCTAGCCATTTATTTTGTTGTGGCGAGGATAGGCATTGCTCCAAAAAATAATTAGGCCTTGTGCAAATTTGGAAACACTGCCCTAATAAGTATGGTCACCAAGTATCAACTGCATGTAAGATGGCCATCATCTCCTTTTCATAGGTACATTGTCCCAGATTTGTCCCACTTATTTGTTGGCTAGTCAAGGCTAAGGGTCGACCTTGCATGAATACATCCCCAATACCTTTACCTGAAGCATCACATTCAGAAACAAAAGATTTGGTGAATTAGGGTAGTGCCAACACGGGAGTGGAACACATGGCATGTTTGAGAGCTATAAATGCATGTTGTGCTTCATCATTCTTGTGGAATGAATTTTTCTTGAGAAGGTGAGTGAGGGGTCTAGCAATGTGACCATAACTGCTGACAAATTTGTGATAGTAGTCAGTGAGACCTAAAAATCATTTCAAGCTCTTTAAGGTCTTTGGTTGAGGCAAATCCTGCATTGCCTGGATCCTTTTAGGATCCATCGTGACACCTTCACGCCCCACAATGTGGCCCAAATACTCAACTTATTCCATGCCAAAAGAGCACTTGGACAATTTAACAGATAATTTATGCTTCTGGAGCAGTTGCAAGAGAAGATCTACATGTTGAAGAGGTTTTTCCCAGGTGAGGCTGTAGATGAGGATGTCATCATAGAAAACAAGGACAAATTTCTTGAGATATGGTTTGAGCAGGTGATTCATGAGGCTCTGAAAAGTGGATGGGGAATTACAGAGAAAAAATGGCATGACTAGGAATTCATAATGGCCTTCATGAGTTCGGAAAGCATTCTTTAGAATGTATACTTATTTCATGCGAATTTGGTGATAGCCCGAGCGAAGGTCGAGCTTATTAAAGAATTTAGCCCCATTTAGTCATTCCCGATCTTTCTTGAGCACCATGACCATAGGGGATGAATAAGGACTAATGCTAGGATGAATGACACCAGCTTCCATGAGTTCCTTGATGATTTTTTCAATTTCATTCTTTTAGGTGAAAGGATATCTATATGGGCACACATTTGGTGGTTGTGCCCCTGGGACCAAAGTAATGCTATGATCATGTTCACCTCTCGAGGGTGGAAGCTCATGAGGCTTGTCAAATACCTACAGATGGTTGTTTAAGACCTGTTGCATCTCAGGATGAACAGGAAGAGAAGTATGTTCAAAGGCCTCGATGGCATTGAATTGGGGTATAGCTCCCTTTTTTAACAATTTTTCTATCCCATGCACGCTGATGATAGAAGGCGCACCCACCTGGAGTCCGCGGAGGGTATGTATGTGGTTATTCTGCTTGAAGCTCATATATAGCTCTTATAAATCCATTGTGATTGGGCCAAGTGTGCGGAGCCATTCAGAACCCAAGACAATGTCACAACAACCCATGTTGATGGAAAACATGTGGATCTCTATGTGATACTCCCCCATTTGACATTTGACATTTTCACAACAGTCTTCACATTTCATTGTCCCCCCATCAACAATGTGGAACTAGAAATTAGAGATTTCTCTCACAAAATAATTTACTCCTTTTGCGATGCCCTGATGTATAAAGTTATGCATACTGCCACAATCAATCAAGGCTGCTATTGGACAATGCTTAATTAAACCTCTGATTTTGAGAGTTTAGGGAGAAGAAAATTCTGCCAAAGCATGAATTGAGATAACTAGTTCTTTCAGTGTAGCTGGGAACTCATTGTCTGGCTAGTTTTCCTCATCTTCCTCCTCTATTCCCTCAAATGGTAGGGCTTCCTCAGATGAACCGTGATCAGTAGCAACAATTTGAAAGAATTTGGGTTCCTTGCATTTATGCCCTGGGGAGTATTTCTCATCACAGTAGTAACACAATCCTTGCTTTCCTCTTTTCGCCATTTCTACTACTAACACCTTTTGAACCTTAAGTGTTTGGGTAGTACTTGGAGCCTGGGTGGGGCGTCACTTGGCTAGGAAATTTGGATGAGTCGACTGGGCCGCTAACCCATGTTCTACTTCACGAGTTATCTTGCAAGCTGCCAGCCATGAGGCTAGGTGTTGTAGTCAGATGTGGGCTTGTATGGCGTCTTTGAGACCACTGATAGAACATTCCATGTATAATTCATCTATTAGACCTCTTGTGCAGAAGGCTAATGTTTCAAAGTCTTTAATATATTCTTGCATTGTGCTTGTTTGTTGGAGCTTAGTAAGATGACCCAAAAAGTTAGATTTATGGTCAAAGTGATCAGAAAGGGCTTTTGAGAATATCTTCCAAGTTAGTGGCATTGCATAGCAATGTTGATGCCACTGCCACCATTGCAATCTTTCTTAGTCAAAGTACAGGCTTCCGACACTTAGCTTCGTCGCGTCATCTCTTATGTGATTTAACGTGAAATATTGACCCATTTGTGCTAGCCATATAGCCGGATGAGAGCCATCAAATTTATACATGTCCATCTTGTGTGGTTGAAGCTGGGACTCTTGGTGGTTTCCATAGAAGTGAAGGGAATGGCTAGATTCTCCCTTAAGCTTTCCATTAAAAGCATCTTCCTTTGATTGTTCTCATGACTTTCCCTTTGTGAGTGAGTTAGCGAAGGTCTTGATCTCCTTTGTTAATGAATCCAACTTTTGTTCAGGGGTGTCGATCTTCTCATTCGCCATAGGTTGAGCTCTAGTTTGTACCATGCACTAATCCAATGCACTTGTTGTTATTATGAAGAGAAATGTGACCACCCAAAATTTTGATGCTAACAAGTGAATGGTACCACCTTGCTCAACCCGTCAACCTGATTCTTATGGGCTAAGTCTCCTATAACCGTCTCGGGAGGGTCTCACACATTTCTTTTAAATACTCTGAAAGGAGTTTTACTCCTCACTTAGGAATATTACAGTAGCCGATTCCAAAAAAAGTTAATTCTGCCAAATTTCGTGCAAGAATCACACCCAGGTATAGGAGCCACACAAATAGTCAGATCTGTCAGTGAAATCCTCAACTTCAGAGTATGAGTAGGAATGTGGCAGTGATCAAACCCCTGCTGCGAGATCTAGAAGGCGAATCTGATTGTTGTGACTACTACAAAACCCAAACTGCTCGATCTGAATGGAGGATCTGATTGTTGTGACTACTACAAAACCCAAACTGCTCGATCTAAATGGAGGATCTGATATACTTGATTGGTAGATCTAATAGTCTGAATGGCAGATCTGAGAGATTTGAATGGTTAAACTGATTGTTGCAGCTATGACAGAACCCAACCCGCTAGATCTGATCTGGAAAAGATGATGTGTGATCTAGAGAGAGACAAGGGAACTGTGGTCTCAAGGAGTGTCAGGTGCTATAGATCACAATATACATAAGGGTCTGACAATAGTACTCAGCCGAATCTTTTAGGGCACTAACCAAGAAGGATCAACCATACCGTTAGTTGTACAACCCGACTACCCTATCATATGCATGAGTAATCTACTCGAGTGTTGTTCTCGGTGTTATGTAGCAGCAAGACGACCGACATTTTATCTATGGCGAGGTTTCAAGAGAGCCTATGGGGCTTCTCGCATACCTAGAGGGTACTTGGAAGACAGTCTGTGCGTGGTTCTGTCTAATGCTCTACTACTCGAAGGGGTATGCACAGGGGTTACAAGGGAGTCCAACAAGCATGACCACTTCTTGTATTTCCTGCACGCATGCCTTCCCAAATCTGCAGGTTTATGTGCTCAACGATAGATCCTGTGGTTTAAATACGTTGGAACACGTCTCTAGCCAAAAAAAAATCTGCTAAAAATGGAGATCCCATCAGCCCTGGAAAGTGTTGTGATACCACTTGTTATGCTCTTGACCTACGAGAAGATAAAAAAATACCAAATATGTGAAGCAATATACCCAAAATACAGAACAATAATAAATAACAACATGTATTTTATTATTATAAAAGGAAAGGAATGTTCGCTTGCCTCTTCGAGGGGGCAACCTCCAATAGAGCTGGGCTCAATTACAAACTAAGACACGACACTCCTCAAGGGGAGTCTCTATCCTTTATATAGGATTCATACATGCAATACCATGGGTAAATACCATGGTTCTTATTAATACCATCTATCTAATACCATGTCCCATTTGCAACTAATTGTGGTCCCTTATTTAAATGTGGGTCAACCACATACAATTATTAATATGGGCTTTATTAATACTCTAACAAACTACAACTATGACTTGACCCTATTACATAAATAAGGAGGTTAGGTTTGGACCTTAACATTTGGAAGGTCTAATATATGTCCTTTTAATTAAAGAAACAACTTTTTTTTTTTTGATTAGCTCACTAATATGTAAGCCATGTACAAAAGGTTGTCATGAGACAAATGTGAGACCTCTCAGCTAAAGTTAGGGAGGTTACAGATTCAACTATCTTGATCTCATAGCCATTAAGTACCCTAATGAGAGCCATTGCTTTACTGAATATACCATACATGGATCATGGAAAAGTACTTGAATAAATTTCCATTAGGTGTTCTCCTAGGAAAAAAATGGTCATGAGGTTTCTTTGGAAACAATGGTTGAACCCAAGTGGTTGTATATGATGAAGCATGTGGCTAACAAGAGCAAATAGAAGTACAATGCCACATTCATTTGCTTAAGATTCTCAGAAAGAGAGGTTACCTCTAGTATTTCGTGAATAGCCAACCTCATATTTAAGTTTTGCTTTGTATAAATACATTGAGCCAGTTCAAGGAAATTCACTCAACTACTGCAAAGCATTTGCTTCACTATTTGGAGGGCACTATATTGCATAGCTTTGTGGATTCAAAATAGCAAGTTGAGGCTAGTTCTAGGAATAACACTTCCAGGTTTTCTTTCAACTTGGGGTTCAATCCTAATTATGATATCTTATATTGGTTGGACGAAAGCAACAATGGCATTCATATGTTGGAGCCAATGGTTTTAAGTATTATGACAACCAAACTTGCTCAACTCCCTACAAATCTATTACTTCATGATCACTCAAAGAATATCGACATTTGGTACCATTTCCTGGAAGATAAGTTCAAGAAGGGAGCAATGGTTCTTGAGTATGTTCCCTTGAATTTGGAATTTTTACACATTTTGACTAAGCCCCTCTCATAGGGGAAGATTGAGATGTTGAGGGAGAGACTAGGCTTAGTGGGGAACACCTTCTCACAAAGAGGTAGTGTTACACATTTTTAACTTGTTTGCTCAGTAGTTAATTCTCCTTCCTCATAGCATAAGAATGATAGTATGTCCATACCTCGGAGCAACAAATACTTACCTCTGGATGTGAGCAGAGCATTGATGGCCGACGGAGTTAGGAACAACACTAGTTTACTTTGGGACAAATATGGTTGTCTATGTTGCACACACACACACACACACACACACAGATATATATATATATATATATATATATATATATATATATATATATATATATATATATATATATATATATATATATATATATATATATATATATATATATATATATATATATATGTATGTATGTATGCATTCTTGCTTCACTATACCATGCAACTTAGACAGCAACACTTGTGCCAAAGTAAACTAGTGTTGTGCCCAAAATAAACTAGTGTATTGAAAGTATTTAGAATACAGATAAAGATTCATATATAATTTATTAGGTGATAAGATGCAATGCCCAAAAAAAACATGCTACATCAAATACCTACATGTCATTGAAATCATCAATATCACACTTAAAGCATATTTCAATTACCTGTATGGTAGTTTCTTTCAATTACTAATATTGTTTAATTATATTTGTATACTACAGTTAGTAGTCTACCTTTGAGGGGACCTCATCTACAAATAGCTTAGACTTCTCTAATTTCTATAAATATGAGGGCTTTTCATCAGTTAACCTTAACAAAAAATATCTTCCAGAAGTATCTAATGAAATCCATTCAATAATGACACTTGAGTTCTCATTACTAGGACTCGAAATAGCTAACTTGTCCACAACACCATCATCTCCAACAAATGAAAGGCGGAGATCAGAAGAATGTAGCAAATTAAGGCTCAAATAAACTCTGAAGTAGAGTAAAACATGAAGAAAACCCTTAGTACATGCTATTGAAGATATCAGTTATTCTACATCATAATTCAAATGCTCCAAAACAAAATTTCTATGCATTGAGCCTCTTACAAACCATGAACTGGACTGAAAACCTAATAAATATCATCGTCTCTTTAATCATCTTGATTTTCATATTAGGCTAGATTTATTGATTATATGAGTGCTTGTTCCAGTTTATTTCTTGTCAACATATTTTTCAGCTACATGACATGCAGTACATATACCAGTGAGAAGAATGAATAGGATGTGAATATATCCATGCATCAGAATCAGCATGGTAAAAGTGGACTTGGAATCTATGAATCAAAGATTCAGTTGGCATGAAATGTTCTCAACCTCTATGGTTATCTTAGATGCTGCACAGGAAAACAAATAAAAATGTACAAGTGCACATATGAAAGGGCATTGAAATTTTAGCTCTCGAAATTGATTTTAGTTAGTTAACAAACATTTTTTTTAAATGCAATGATTTTATAACATGAAAGAAGTCTTAGAACATAAGTAAAATCATATCTTATAAATAGTTATAAGATCATGATTAATGAAATTGTGGGATATTTCAAAGAATATACCAGTTACAAACTTATAGTATCACATAATGCCAACATATCATATATCCCATTTGTATTGGAATGAATTCTAACAAGATGCAAGGTGGAACATTTCATGACTGCCAAAATGTGATACCATAAAAAATAAATCTACCACTACTTAGTCAAGAACTTCATATTTCCAGGTTAAGTTTTCTATCGATTTAGTTGTCTTAGATATTAAGATAAATTCATTCCATTTAATAGAAGCGATGTGGAGATGCAACGAGAACATCTACTTCTATCCTTATAGAATTTCAATAAAGAAGAATATACTATGAAAAACCATTGTACCTTAAATAACATCTCCTAGATCATTCACCTTTGTACAATTTTGTGGAAGCCAAAGTTCAAAGCTGAAGATGACATTATCAACCAGAACCTCATAAGATACATAACATGGAAAGTGATGAATAATCAATCCAAAGAGTATCTAAACAAAGTAGCATGCTAAGCCCTTAATAGATATTCATTCAAAGTTGGTCTATACTTCCCCACTTCTCTCAAGCCTGAGCCAGAAGCAAGCCACTCATAGATGTTGTTAGAGATGGAGTATCAAGGCTGGAATGAATGCTATGAGGCTATATATAAATGTTTTTGACTATCTTCCTTCATTTCAATCCTAGTATACTGATAGTAGCAAATAAACCAGATGGAATATCACTATGGGAAGGCTAGAAAATAAAATAAAATAAAAATATAAAAATGAATGCCTAAAATAATACCTTTGAAGTTTTCTTTTGATTTTAACAGACAATTTATAAACATGCCAACCATTTTACATGTATCTACAGCCAAGCCCCATCTTTCTCCCCTGCCAAAATCTAAATAAGAATTAGAATAAGAATTACATGGGGGAAGTGGGAGGCTAAGGTTTTCAACTCTGAGGAACACCCTCTGTTCAATTTTGTGAAACCATGCCATTCCTGAAGCCGTGCATCCATGAGATGAGGAAGATGTAGTTGTAGAGTCCAGATCATGCACCCTAATGTCAAGCAACATCCAGAGGCATGACAGAGAGCCTAAAACTTCTATGACCTGCAAATTGTAGCAAGGCTAGCCCTAACCCTATAATTCAAGAGTGAAAACAATACAAAAACTGAAAAAAAAAAAATCACTAGTAATTATAACAATTGTTAATATGGCATTGATACTAATAATTGTGTAGCGAGGGGCCTCTAGATGCAACTCCATATTGAAATTGGATTATGTATTATTATTTCACTGAAACATCAAAAGCTCCTTTCAAAATAAAAAATCTATTATTATACTTGCATGGTATAACCCATTCAGCTTTGGCTTTGACAAGGTATTATTTTCTCTTTGACAAAAAGGTTATGACGCTTATAGTTTAACATTATGAATTAAACTTTTATTTTCTTAACAGTATTAAAATTTAATTATTTGTAAGATGATTGGTTGAGGTCTTATTATGGGTTGTTTAGTAACTTCCATTTCTATTAGTTACTATATCTTTGTTTTTAGTTTTATTTCCTTTTCATTTAACTTTTTGATTTTTTTTTCTATTATTTATATTTTCATGAATTATATTTTTTTCACGATATTTTCAATTTAAGTGACTTATTATATTAAAAAATATTTTAATAAATTAAATTATAGACAATTATATATATTAATAAAAATAAAACACACATATAGTTATATGTGTTTTAATACAAACAATATTAGTCAATCATATTTCTTAATTTTTGGTGATGGAATTTAACAATATAATATGTTAAGTATTAAGGGGTTTTAGTAGTGTATTATATTAGACATCATTTTTTTTCGAATTCAATTAAGTAATTCATTCAGGTATGACCATTTCGATGAAAAATGGTAATACTTGAATGACTTACTTAATGCATTTGAATCCCAAAAAACGATATCTAATATAAAATTTTATTAGTTGTTTTATTTTTGTGATGAAACCTTTGTCTTTGTTATTTTTTTGTTTCATTAAACTATATTTAAGCTAAACCATAACTACTAGATATTATATAACCCTTATTATATTTAAATTTGAATCCAAATCTAAATATATATTTAAACTTCCATCAAAATGATATGAAAAATTAAAAATTAGGACAAAATCATTAATTTAAAATTGAATAAATGTATTCAACCACATTTCCATCCTTCTATTCCAGCATTAAGTACTACGTCCAATTGCAAACCTTCCTCAAAGAGAGCATCCCTTTCAACATTAATTTAATATGATAATACAAAATGTAATTAAAATATTTTTTATCTTCAAAAAAAATTATGAGGGTTGAGTCTTTCTATTATTCGTTTAATTGAAAACTAACAAGAATGTTCAAACACATCGGTATTGAAACCCCTTTTAGTTTCAACTCAACGAACTCCGCATGATCCGTTTAAGTTTAAATATTCCCAAAACATAGTTGATCCGTTTGTACAATCTATATAAATTATAATCATATTGGTTTTACGCAAAAATAAATTATTATATTTAAATGATTCATCAAATAATTAAGTAGGTCTCACATTAATGAATCATTAAATATAAGTACGACATTATTTTGATCAAAAATTGAGTGTACATGAAATTAATCAATATTAGTAATTTCTTTATAAAAAGGTGGATATGTTTGTTAATTTTGATCAAAAATTGAGTGGACATGAAATTAGTGAATATTACTAATTTTTCGAAAAAAAAAAAGTTTGATGAGTTTGTTAATTTAGAAAAGTTGTAGTAAAAGGTATTTGTAAATGTGTATGGCATATGTTTTACATTTTCAAAGATAGCAATGTCGATTTTTGAGGATGAAAAGTAGTACATTGCCTCCCAGTTATAATTAAAACTAACTATTACCCACACCCCAATTAAAAATATAAAAATTGTAATTATGTTTGTTTTAATGTTTATATATTTTAATTAAAATAAAACTATTATTTGTTGTTATAAATTATTTTATTTTATTTAAAATAGTATACTTTATTTATTCACTTAGTTTTTTTTCACTTCTAATTTTTATCATAAAATTTATGTTTTATATTACAATAAACATAAAATATTTTTAAATAAATCATTTAAATATAGCAATAATACTTTTAAATACTTTTATTGGCTAGGTTTTGGTTATTATTTAAATATATACATATATCAATCAAAATTTGGATGATAAACAAATATAAAAATATTTTTTAATTAAAATTGATTAACATAGGAAACTCTCATCCATCCCATATTATCTCATACTTCTGAGGATGCTAATAAAGATTGTTTCATTGGTTCACCACTTTCATTTATAACATATCTAAGTTTATAAAACAGTAAAAACTAAAAAATAGAAATAGTTCACATTCTGAATATGGCTACGAAAACTTAAAGTCTTAAGTAACTTATTTGGTTTTTATAAACATAGCATGAAGAACACTAAAAATTTCAGAAGGTTGTAAAGGCACATGTGATAAATGAATTCAACATTGCCAGGTAGAGGTTGTTGTGCACATAATCACAAGAGATGTCATTCATGCCTCTCTCCACCCTTGTGTGTGTTACTATTGATATCTTTAATGCCTCTCCCCACGCTTGTGCGTATTTCTATTCACTGAAGTCGACTTTGAAATATCAATGCAACCTTTATTATAAAAAAAATGAAGAAGAGGTTTTCCCACTAAGACTTACAGTTGGCATGCTCAAGAGTTCCTTCAAAAATGAAAAATTCTAAAAAAAAAATAAAATAAAAAATAGAAAAATTAGAGTTGAAAAATGAACTTTCCTTCCAAGAGGACCAAAATGTATTTGTACATTCACAATACCTAAATTATACATTTTGGTTCCTAGATAGCCTTACATTGCCTATCCACAATATTATGGAAAAGAAATTTCTATTGCAGCTTTTTGGATACTACCTCTCAAGTTATAGGCCACAAGAGACATTATTGTACAAATCTTGCTGAAATACTTGAAATCTAATCTAATTGAATATCAGTCTGTAAACATGTTTGTAATATGGATATTGAAAAACAAATAATGTGAAAATATTTTCGGTAGTTCAGTGTGATCTTCTTCCTTAAACCTTGTCCCTGATTAAATTACAACTACTACAACAACTCTCACAGCTAAACTACACATACCTTTCAAATTCAATGAACTTTTCAAAATTTCATATAAAATTCCAGTCGCATTAGAGTCACCTGCACCACAAGTATATATAGGGACGCTCAATTATAATATCCCTACACAAAATAACATCATGGGCATGATGTTATTGTTCTCCTAAATTAAATCATCATTATTGAATTTAGGTTTCTGTGATCCATATCATATTTGAGAGAAGATTCCTCGGCGAAAATCATATTGGGATGCTTTTGTCAATGCATTTTGAACCAACCAGTGTGGTTTATCGTCAGGACAAGTTGAAGAAATAGATCTCGCTTTGCATATTAAATAGTCAGAGCAGAACATCCATTGGCTATATTTCATGAACAGGTAACAGGTATATTGACTAACGGCTAAATTTGACCGGGAAACAGTTAGTTTGGACTGGATTAGGGACATAACCTTTATTTAATTAAATAAGTTAATTCAGTTAGTTATAATCTTATTAAAATAAAAATAAAGGGACCATTTTATAAACTTATAATTATAAATATATATTAAAATAAATTAAATTAAATTAAAAGTTATTACATATATAGATATTAGATGAATTAATAGTTAGTTATAGAAGTTATTAAATATATAAATACTAGAGTAATATATAAATAGTTAGTTATATTCATATTAAAATACAAGTTAAAGAGACTATTTTATAAACTTGTATTTATAAATATATATTAAAATAAATAAATTATAAAATAAATTAATTTCAAATTAATAACAGTTTATAAAAGTTATTAAATATATAAATATTAGACTAATTTAAGGGTTAGAAAGAATACTTTAATATTTCAAATTAATTAGTAGTTTATTTAATGGTTAAAATTAGCATATTATCGTAGATTAATTTCATGATTATTTTTCTTTTGTTAATTAAAATTATTATAATAAAACTAGAAGCATAAATTAAGTGCTATTAAAATATCTCAAACTATATCAACCACACCTCAAAGAAAAAAGGCCACAAGATACGGAAACAAGGGGAAAATTACTTAAAAGACAACAAGATCAAGCTATACCTAGGGAGGGGATGAAAGGAGGAAAACGACTAGGAAGAGAGGGATGGGACCTAGCAACTACTGATCTTCAAGCCATCCTCTCTATTGAGATTGTTCGGTCTTTTTTCAATCTCAAAGGCTTCCCTAAATTTTCGGTGATGGAATTGCGAAACTCTAGCAATAACATTAGCCTCCTCGATACAGACATGATGGTTGGTTTTATTCACATGTTCTGCTAAAGCAGAAGACATGGTTCTCCTATTCTTAAGGTCAGTTGCATGCTCACTAATCCTTTGATTAATGGAGTGACCAGTCTAACCAATATAGGGTATCCCATAGGAACAAGGAATAATATATGCCCCTTTCATGTCCTTAGGGTTGATAAGATTCACTGATCTTAGGGACTTATGAATGGTGCTAATGGGTCTAAAGGTCATGGGGACGTTATGCTTCTTAAGAATCCTTGCAATCCTATCAGTGGTCCCCTAAACAAACAAAAGATGGACACGTGGAGTTTAAATACATCAGCAAGTCTAATTGAGGAAAATGTGAGTTTTTTTTAGAAAGAGGCAATTAGAATTTAGAATAAAAAATGACTTTTGGAGGAAGACTATTATGGCAGGTAGCTGGAAGAGACAATTTACCCTTAGTTGTCATCCACCCTTTGTCAGGATATTTTTTACGACTATATGTGCTGAAAATTTTAGACCAATTGCATGTTGTTACTAACCGTCACTATGTTTTACTAAGATATTTTGAACAATTCACACATTTTAAGGAAAATATGAGAGAAAAACAAATACTTAAAAAAATATTTAAAATAATAAAAATATAAATTACCATAAATAAATAGTTCTATATCTTACTCTCCAAACCCATAAAGCAACCAACTCATAGTCTTCTTTGAGAAGAGTTCTTAAGTTTTAACATGTATAGGAGAGTGCATTAATTTAAAAATTTAAAAATATGTATATATATATATATATATATATATATATATATATATATATATATATATAAACATTAATTTGTGTTATTTTTTAATTAGATATGGATAAAGTTAGATAGGAGGCTTGATTTTTGTTGAGTTTTTCATGTGCTCTCTCTTGGATTCAAAAACGGTTTTCATTGTGGGTGGATCAGTCTCATGACGATTGATTTCAATAACCTTTTTAGAGGTGGTACTACGTCTTCAAATTAGTATGGGAGTTAATGAAAACAATAACCGACGTTGCTACACAACTATGATAATAAAAGGTTTTAGTTATGAACGAAGAATAATCGATGTGCTTCTTTTGCATGTGTCTAGATATTGAGTTTTCAATTATAAGATTTATCACTTTTAAACTTACCTTTATATCAAAGATATTATCTTATTTCTTATTATTTAAATTTAGAAAATTACCTTTAATAATCTCATAAATATCTTATCTGATTATTTTATGCTTTAGATAAATTTCAAAAAGAAATTTAACTCTCAAAAGGTTAAGTGTATTAGTCATTTCCTTCATATTATATTAGATATTAGAATGAGAAATAATAATTAAATACATTATTTTTGGTCAAATGTAAAACACACATGTGGATTCTAATTTTCTTATATTTATTTTAGTAATATTAAACATGATTTATTATTCATCTTTATTTTTAGTTAATTAATTTTTTGATTTAGAAATATATATTTTTTAATTTATAATATTTTAATAATATACACTAAACAACGTAAATCTAAAACAACAATTATTATTTCTAACTAAAATACAAATTTTATGTTCATTCACATTTCATTTTTATATTGTTTAATATAGAAACACATTTATTATCTCCTCTCGCACTCCTCTATGATGAAATCAGGGTAGTCGATATGTGAAAAGAGTGGAATGGTCTCCTCGGATTACGCAAAATTGATGCTAAGTCAAACATTGGTATTCCTTTAGGAGATCAACATTGTCATCGATTCAACATAGTCATTCAGTAAGTGGAAGATCCAATTGGTCTCTATGAGTTCCCCATGAACAAAGCTGAATCAGATATCGCAACCTCGGTCATACACTCCCATTCCTAGAGATCTTCAACAAACTTTGTTACATGGATGATGTTTGAAACGATCTATTCTTAAATCAAAACATTGAACACTAAGATATCTTTGAGCAACACCAACTTCTATGAAATAAATAGATATATCGGTTTACTTCTCTTTTAGGTTCAGGTTTTTCTTCCTTTCAGTTTTGGGATTTTCTTCTTAATTAGCTTCCAAATGCTCTTCCTATTAAGAAACTAATTTAGCATCCTATTTAGAGCCAATAATAGCTCCAAGTATGGCTTCCAATTTAACATCTGATTTTACTTTCATTTTAGTGCCACATTATACTCTCATTTTAAGAACTCATGATGCTTCCCTTATTTTTTTTGTGTAAGTCAGAAGATATATTATAGCACAAAATATAGTACAAAAAATCTGCCAAGGCAGATCGAGAGAAAAGACAGAATGAAAGACAAATCCAAACCAACTGCTCAGAAGATTCAAAAGATAGCTAAGGGCACACCACGCAGGGAGGCCAAAAATGAGAGCATCTGCTCAATGAACCGACACAGAAAACACTTGACAGTACATAGACGCAAAGCTAGAAAACAAAAGGCCGAAGCCTGAACCAGAAACAGAGAGAACAGACCGAGGGAGGAAGCTAGATGAACTTTCCCATGTGACTGATAGTGTCTAGGCCCACCTCCAGAACATGCTTATCCACTTTGGCCTGCAGGGCTTCAATCGGCTCGTTCTCCTGCACCTCCGTAGTCTTGTGCTGCTGCTTTGAGCGGTCTGGACACACGGTATTCCTCAGTATTCTGATAAGCAGTGTGAGTTTCTTGTTAACTGTTTCAACTGCTTCATGCACAGTTGTAATGCGACGATCCAGCGAGCTGTTGTAGTCTATGATTTTCACCATCTGGGCCTCAGTCAAATTAATTTCATTCACCACATGCTCTTTATCTTTGTCGTTAGATTCCAGGGCTTTGGCTAAGAGGGTTTTGATGCGCCAATTTTCTGCTTTAGTTCTGACATATTGCGTGGCTCGCTTCGAGGGAGTACCGGGGTCCTGAATCCAGTTTACCTCGCCCGCCATGTCTTCCTCAGTCCGTCGAGCCTCCTCCTCTTTCACTTTGGCTTCCAGCTCGGCCACCTTTCGCTTATTCCTGCTGACCATTCTCGTCTCATACATAGTCTGCGCCTCGCGCAGCTCATGGTTAGCAGCCGCAGACCTACAGCTTCCCGTATCCATGACTTGCGCTCTGTGCTTATCCCGGCTGATACGAATGCCAATGAGCGAAACTCTCTCAGCGTCTTTAGAGATAACAATAGGTAAACGAGGGTCCCGACAGTCTGATATATAGTGTATCCCCATGATATTTCGTATGAAGCTTGTCCCTGTCCATCACCTAGTGGGAGTACTGTAGTAATAAATTGGGGTGATGGCTGCACAAACTGAGCCAATCCAAGTCGATATTACATTAATGTTGCAAATCTTCATCTAGCCAGAAATGAACCAAGTGTCCCGTTCATTTGTGCTGCTGCTACGGTTAATTCGGTGGTGTGACTTTTCATAATTGCCAGCTTGGCTGGCCGGCTTGTGCCAAGACCCAGGCCGAATCGCCCCTCCCAATATTATCATAAAAGCTGCTGATATTTTTCTATACGGAAACGTACCAAGCGTCCCGTCTCCAGTTCTTTTGATGCTGTTAAACCTGCGGTGTGATTTGCTATGATTGTTGTTCTGGCTGTCCTGCTGCCGCCAAGAATGCCACCGCCACTTTTGTTCTATCATCCAGCCCCCGTGGAGATTACTTCTGCCGTTACCGGTTTCTCCACTTATCCGGTACCTTGACCAGAAACCGTTATCAGCTAAGCTCGATCGGCTTCGGTTAAGTCCTTCTCTGCCAGCTGTGCACATGTTGTTTTAAGAATAGGGCAGTCCACCTCCTGCCAACACCTATCCCAAACTCTGTCCTGGTTGTCCACGCCGAAGTTTGCCAGATGGTCTGCCAACCCATTCGCTTTCCTTCTGATCGTTTGGAACACTAAGCCTCCCATTCCTTCCAGCAGCTCCGCGATACTCTCAGTGACCTTAGCCAGCCTCCAGTGGTTAATGGCTTTGCTAGCCTTGGTTCCTGCCTGAATGCGTTTGGCCGTAGAGATAACTAGTGAAGAATCCCCTTCCACAATTACATTGCCTCTTCGAATTATCTTAAGAATTCGCAGTCCCTCTTCGAGCGCAACAAATTCCATTTCGTTGTTTGTGCTCTCTCCTAGCGCCCTGCAATATATATGTAAAATTTCTCCATTCTGATTGAGAATTACGCCTCCTATACCTGCTTTACCTGGGTTCCCCCTTGAAGCTCCATCAAAATTCAGTTTTAGACCTCCGATCGGCGGACGTTGCCATCTTATGATTTGCGAGGAAGGTGGTGGCCTGTTCACCGACGTCGATGGATTGCTGGAGACCTCCAGATGAAAGCTCTTCAGGATGCGTAAGTCCTGAGCTGACGGTTTCT
This sequence comes from Pinus tabuliformis, assembly GCA_031772625.1. Classification (NCBI taxonomy): domain Eukaryota; kingdom Viridiplantae; phylum Streptophyta; class Pinopsida; order Pinales; family Pinaceae; genus Pinus; species Pinus tabuliformis. The sequence continues at coordinate 736,467,091 of CM062811.1, forward strand.
CATCCTGTTCTGCTTTACATTTTGTCTGAATAAGCTGTTGGATATTAGCTAGAATTGTTTCTTTAGCAAATTCTATATTTCTATGTTCATCTTGAAATGTTCTGCGATTACGCTCCTTCCATATAGTCCATAACATAAACCCTGGGACGCATTTCCATATGCTATTAACTCTTCGAGACTGTGAGAAGTTTTTTCTCCAATTGAGAATTGTTCCGTGAATGGATTCCCTGTCACGGTCAGATTCGCCGAGAATACTTTCCATCCAGTTCCACAGCTGGTTTGCCCACTCACAAGAGTTAAAAAGGTGATTCATAGTTTCCGCATCATTAGTGCACATTGGGCATCTTGAGGGTCCCCTGAAACCTTTTTTATACATATTTTCCCAGGTTAGAGTTTTCCTTCTCATCAGCAGCCACAGAAAAGTTCTGATTTTCGGCCAGAAGAGGTTGTCCCATACCTTGTTGCACCAGGGCACGACTTCAGGCTGCTCTTCCTTTTCTATTATGCTCCTGGCTTCTTTCAGGGAGAAATTTCCATTGCCATGCAGACCCCATCTCAGCTTGTCATTCTCTTCTGCTTTTCGAATCTTCCTTTTGAGAATTTTGTGATTCAAAAGCTGAATGTTCTCCCTTGTGTTCTCGTCAATGTCTGTGTTGAAGATCATCCACTCCCTCCAAATCGGATCTCTACTGTTAGGGTTCCAGTACTGGTTAACTCTGTGTTTACCTTCATTTTGATTTATCTGCTTCAGGAATGCAAGCTCTGGGGATTCCAATTTAGGGAGTTGCTGCCAGGCATCCTCCCAGAAAAGAGCCTGGCTTCCGTTCCTTATCTCCCAGAAACTGTGTTCCTGAACTATATTTCTGTTGTTTTTGGCATGGTTCCATATTGGCGAGCCAGCAGGGACGTCCTGAATTCTTATGAGGTCCTGATCATTATATTCCGGCAGGTACTTCTCCTTCCAATGTTTGGCCCAAGGTAAGCTTGTATCAGTTATCCATTTCCACCAGATTTTGGCCCCACAAATTCTGTTGACCACTAGGGGATCGGCTAGATTTAAACCACCTCTGTCCTTTGGTTTGCATAGTTTCTGCCATGCTACCAGAGACCATTTTTTCTTGTCTCCTTTTCCATTCCACAAAAAGGATCGATGTATTGTTCTCATCTGATCCATGATCCCCTTAGGAGCCGGGAGAATTGATAAAAGGTATTGAGGAATGGCCTGCAGGACAGCTTTAGTTAAAGTAAGCCTTCCTGCGAAATTTAGAGCTCTGTTAGTCCAGTGCTTGCATTTCCTTTCCATACTGGCAAGAACTTTTTCCCAATGAGCCTTCTGCCATGGTTTGAGAGTCAGAGGGGCTCCAAGATATTTCGAAGGAAGGGATCCAATTCTAAATCCTAGAAGTCGAGACAGGTGAATCTGGATTTCCTTATGAGTGTTGAAAAAGAAGATTGTGGACTTGGAGAAATTAATCTCCATACCCGAGGCGTTGCTGAACAAGTTGAGGATATCCCTGTAGGCTTGCACTTCTTTCACTGTGGGAACACCATGTAACATGGTGTCATCCACAAACTGTTGATGTGTTGTGGCTGGAATTGATCTGATAGGTTGAAGACCTTTAATATGGCCCTCTGCTTTTTTCTTGGCGATAATTCTGCTCAGGCCTTCCATGAGAATCACAAATAAAAAAGGGGATAGGGGGTCACCCTGTCTAATACCTCTCGAGGGAGAGAAGGGGACTGAAGGAGCGCCATTCACCAGGATAGAAAATCTTGGTGATTTAACTAGAGCCAGCACCCATTTTATCCATTGCCTGCTGAACCCGAACGCTTCTAATACTGCTTCCAGGTAGTTCCAGCTTACTTTGTCATATGCTTTAGATAGATCTAGTTGCATAAGCATTCCTGCTACTTTCCTTGACTGAAGTGAGTGAATCATCTCCTGTGCCATCAAGATGTTATCTAAAATTTGCCTGCCTTCAACGTAGCCAGATTGCTCCTGCGATATTATGCCCGGTAGTATTGACTTCAACCTGTTGGCAATGACCTTAGATATGATTTTGTAGATGACATTACATAATGCAATGGGTCTGAACTTTTCCGGTTTATTTGCTTCTTCAACCTTAGGTATGAGAGCAATGAAGGTAGAGTTCAAAGATTTCAAGATGGAACTAGATCGTCTGGAGTCTTCCACCACCTCCCAAACTTCCTGCTTGACAACGTGCCAGCAGGCCTTGTAGAAGTTGATGGTAAATCCATCCGGCCCTGGAGCTTTATCGTTGGGCATGCTCCTCACTGCTTCCTCAACTTCTTCCAGAGAGATTACTCTCCGAAGGGCCCAGTTTTGATCATCTGTGATAGATTTAGGAATGGCATTAGTAATTTCCTTTATAGCTTCCTCTCTATTGGTTCCCGGTTCTTGTGCTATGGAGCAGAAGTGGTCCGATAACAGAGCTGATATTTTAGTGTGATTCTTAAGGACCTCCCCTTCATTGTTTTTTAGTTCTAAGATCTTGTTTGTGCTTCTATAATCCATGGCCGACCTGTGAAAGAACTTAGCGTTCTGCTCCCCTTCTTTCAGCCATTGGATTCTCGACTTCTGTTTCCACAAAGTCTCTTCTTGCTTGCATCTGTTGTGCCACTGTTGAGTGAGCATTTTTTCTTGCTCAGAAGTTTCCTCGCTTCTGTTTCCTACTGTACCTTCCCATTGAATCTGTTCCAGGTTGTTTTCTATGATACTTTTCTCCTGAAAGATGTTTCCAAACACTGTTTTGTTCCACTCTTTTATTCTATTTTTAATGGTTTTTAGCTTTTTTTGGAGGTTGAACATTTTGGAACCTGTTTCTTCCACCGATTCCGACCACCACTGCTCAACCATCAATAGAAAGTTGCGATGGTCTAACCAAAACTTTTCGAATCTAAAGGGCTTATTCCTGGGGGTGCCCTGAAGTTCGACAATGAGTGAAATAGGCTAGTGATCTGAACCTCCACTTGGGAGGATATCCGATTCGACTATTATTCCATCCAATAATATGCTTTCTGAAATTAAAAAAGGATCAAGTCTGGAGGCTATTAATCTTTCGCCCCCCCTTCTGTTGTTCCAAGTGAATTTACCACTCTTAGGGTGAACATCCACCATCTTGGCACTATCAATAAAACTTGTGAAGGTATCTGCATCCCTGTTAAGTTTCCTTAGGCCTCCTTTCTTTTCCAGAAGGGTGGTAATCATGTTGAAATCCCCCCCCAGAATACATTTGGAATTAGGGTTTCTTTCTATGAGTCTAGAGATCGAAGATAGGAAACTTATTTTGTCTTCTAATAACTGAGGGATGTAAATGTTAATACATAAGAAGGATCTAGAATTACCTGTGGGTTGAACCTCCATCGCAATGAAATGTTTACTTGCCTCCGCTGATAAAATCTGGATTACCCTTGTGTCCCAAAACGTAGCCAGGCCTCCTTCACGACCTTGACTCTCGATCTCCAGGACTTCAAAATTTCTCCCCAGCTTGATGCGAATGCGTTCAATGCTGTCTCTGTTACATTTAGTCTCTTGTAGGAACAATATTTCCGGTTTGTATTTCTGCATTTTCCTCTTTAGAACTCTCTGCTTAGCCTGGCTGTTAAGCCCCCTTGCATTCCATGATACAATCTTCATGATAAAACAATTTATTGGAAGGACGGGAAGGCGCTTAGCACCTTCATCTTTCCTGCGTTACATAGCATCTCACCCAGCTCCTGCAGTACTTCTCCACTTGTTTTGCGGCCCCTGCGTCGTTTCTGCTTCGAACCTGAGGTTCTTCCCAGAAGGCTCTTGGTGTAGAGGCTACTGCCTTTGACTATTCCTAACTTCCTATTTTGTTTTTCTAGTTCAGCTTTTTGCCGTGCTATGAATAAATCATTAACCTTCTTGATTTCCTCATCCGGCGCTGTTTCAATTCCTTGAGTCCTCCAGCTTTCAGCAATAGCAGGGAGGTTTAGTCCTTCATAAGTTAGGGCCTCTTCCAGCTCTAGATCCTCACTCCCTCCTTCACTGGTAAGCATATCTGTTTCTTCTTCCATTTCTTCAGTTCTCTCTTGCATTTGGATTTCATTGTTGAAATCTCCTTCCTCAGTTTCTTTCCTGGTTGGTTCTTCCTTTCCTTCATGCCCTGCGTCCTCAGTCGATGTGTTGTGCTTATCCTCTGAATCCGTTTCAAGGTCTAGGACACCGAAAGAGTTGTTGAAGTTGTTTCTATTTGTGTTGCCTTTGTAAGCTCTTCTTCTGTTGGCTCTTTGTCTGTTCTTTGGTTTAATGAATGAGTCTTTGTCTTTGTTGTCTTGCACTGTTTCAGTTTCTGCCTCCTTCTTGTTCATCGGGCAGTCTCTTATTAGATGCCCATGCTCGTGGCATTTGCGACAACGAAAGGGTATCTGCTCATAGTCTATGGCCTGAAAGTATTCCTCATCCCTGTATTCTAGCCATAATCCTTCGTGCAGCGTGCCAGAGACATCCATTTCAACACAGATTCTGGCATAGGAGGTATATCTTTTCTGTAGTGTTGCCTCTGATGCCTTAATGAAGGTTCCCAGTTTGTCACCAATTTGTTTTAACGCATTCAAGCCCCAGTAGTCAATCGGGAGGGAGAACAGTCTGATCCAGACTGGGACTCGAGTGAAAGATTCCTTTTCTGGGACGAAGTTTGGCTTCCATGGTCTCATGTACAGACCCGCTGAAGCCAGAAAGTATGGACCACCATCGAATACTCGGTCTTTATCTTCTAGATTAGAAAACACTACCGTGAAAAAACCTTTTGCACCCAGATGAAGCTGAACATCCCCTCTCGGCTTCCATTGCTGTCTTATCCATTGGCACAGAGTTCTTTCTGATGGCCAAACTCCCATAAATTTACAGATAATGGCATGTTCCACCATATGTTCCCTATAAGCCTGGATCTCTGGGTCATTGATTATTACCCTCAGATTATCGTTCTTTTTGGGCTTGCAAGCTTTGTTAGTTGTGGGATTCTTGTTGGGGTTTGCGCTGGTTTCCCCCTCCTTCTCCGGTTGTCCCTCATCATTGTCTTTTTGCTCTTTGTCTTCTTCTGATTGTTCTCCCTTGTTCTTTGAAGAGTTGGGTATTGCGGCGGTTTTGTCTTTAGTATTTGTCCGGTCCTGCACCTCTTTGTTTCTGATTCCTGAGGTGTTATCTGTTTTGTCAGATTCTACTGGTTTTTTCTCCTTGTTCCTGCTGCCAGTTTGCTTATTGCTGTCCCTTCCTGATATTCTGACTCCTTCTTTCAGGTTTTGTCTCTGATTCTGCATGAGGATCTCCTTGAAAGTTGGGGTCCCACTGGACCCCTTTGCTTCCATCCAAACCGACAGTGCTTGCCCCTTTCGAAACAGTGCAGCCAATCTAGATCTGTGCGGTTCCAGCTCTGAGTCAAGATCTGTCCAGCCTGAAACCTAGTTCCAGAGTGCTCCTTCTAGAAAGATAATGTCCGCTTTCTATTATCACTACATTCTAGTTTAGTTTCTTTTTATGATGCTTCCCTTATAGCTACCATTTATTATTTAATAATTTTTATTTCAATTAAATTAGTTAATTATATCATGCCTATTAAATACATTTTATGATTATAAAGTGAGTCATATTTCACATGAAATATTTTATAGCATACCATTTATAAATATTTTTTAGAGAAATGGACATCCATACAAACCAAAAACATTTTTCTTAACTATAACCCATATTTTTATATTGTTAATAAACAAAATATTTGGCCCTCACTAGCTACACAGAATGTAGGCCGAGATTCACATCATAGAGATTTCCATAACATAACTCTTTCAGGTTTCATATAGTTACAACCCACACCACAACATTGGCATGAAATATATATATATATATATCTATATCTATATATATATATATATATATATATATATATATATATATATATATATATATATATATATATATATATATATATATATATATATATATATATATATATATATATATTTAAACTATAACCAATATTTTTATACTATTAATGAAAAATATTGTTGCTATGTCACTAGCTACACATAATGCAGCCCCATATAATATATGTAAAAATGGTATAATTCAAAATGATACAACTCAATATGGTAATTTAGGTGAAAATGATACATATGGTAATAAAAACTAATGAACGATTTACGAATGATGGTCTATGATTGAGTCTATGTGTGAAATGTCTATAGCTATGATAAATTTCACTTGCTACTACCAACTTGTTACTCATCATCATCACCATCGTCTATCATGATCATCACCATAATAATCATCATCAATGTCATCATTGTTTTCATCTACCTCAGTATCCTCTCCATCTACCTCATCATCATTGTCTTGAATGTTTGAACCATACCCAACATAATCTGGAATGATGTCAAGATCAACTCAATCTTCTCGAAGACTCGTCTTCTACCACAAAAACATTCAAAATGAAAATTTAATTATTTCATCTAATATTTAATATATATTTGTTATATCTCTAATATTACAACATATGAAGTGAGACCATAATCATATTGTATCATATCAAAGTGTAGATATATACCATAATAAAATTTCAATTAAGTTACAACTAATATGTCATCAGAATGATGTAAAACATGTGAAAAATCTAATTAAAGTTAGTGAATCATGAATGAGGATAGAGGATTGAAGTCTATCCACTACTTTCCAGAGGAGTGAGCAGGTGTAGCAACAAGAAGGGGCAAAGCGTCAATGATAGACATAGAAATTGGCCCTGGAGCAGCAATGCTTGGAAGGATTCTTCTTTTTACCATGTCGCTATAGAGACAGTTGATGTAGCACTCCCCTCCTAGGCTATTTTAAGAGATCTGGAGTAACTAAGCTCCCTAACTGCCCCTACAACTAGTGTAATAAAGTCTTGATGACAACATAAATATGGAAAAAGGTTACCAAATACATGGGTATAGAAGGAGGATTGAGTGGCTCATGGATGAGAAACATATTTGTGTTGGGCACCAGTTGGAGCTCAATTTTTTTTGTGAAATTTTTCTGAAATGATTAAGGTTTCCTTTTGATAATTAATGTAACTTGGGAAACTTGTTGCAAAATTTTCCTAGCCTTATAAATTTTTAATATGCTTTCTCAAATTATATGACATGAGAATCGAGAGATTCTCATTATGAACTTATCATTGTAATATGAAATTATAAAGCGGTGTGATTTCTACGCGCAGAGATAGACATATAGAAGCAAATAGAGAATGATAGAAAGGGAGAGCACTCGAATTGTGAATTAGTATCTATCATTAAATCTCAATCATTCATGGTGCCATACCTTTCTATTCACTAGCTTGTGTGTTGTGTAGTGTACTAGCCATTGCTAGGAAGATAGGGCCCTTCTTATTAGTAGCGTTCATTGGTTAGGAAAGTATTGTGTCTTTTTAATTTATTTCCTCTCAATTATAATTAATATGTGATTGTTGTTACCATTATTATTAGACCTTTTGATGCTTTAGTGATTGCAGAATCCTTACCTTTGTTGCATCAAGTTTTGCTTCCAATATATAATCACTTGTTGCATATAGATTTGATTTCATTATGGCATCTTCTTTAGCTTCTAATATGGCTTCCATTGTAGTGTCTTTTATTTTTTTTAATATTGCTTCTTGATTTTGTACCTGAATGTCTTCTTTATTTGTAAATTTAGGAAGGCCAAGATTGGCTTCTAATATTGCGTCCATTATTACATCTTTGTTTGTTACCTGAATTGTATTTTTGCTTCACAACTAATGCAAATTTTGGCTACTAGTATTACCTCAATTATTACTTCTTTATTTTCTACCTGAATGACTTATTTATTTTTCTTCTCAGGGAATCCCAAGTCTGGCCTTTGATATTGCTTCTAATATTAGTTGTTTATTTGCTACCTAAATTTATTTAGTCATTTCTTCTGAGGTTAAGCCATGTTTGGCTACTAGTATTTCTCCGATTATTACTTATTTGTTTACTACCTAACTGCCTCTTTTTTACCTTCCTAGGTAACGCCAAGTTTTACTTCCCAGATTGCTTCTAGTGTGCTTCTAGTTTAACATCCATTGTTGCTAAATTTCTTACTTCTAGAATTGGTTCCATGTTAGCCCTATTATTTTCTTCCTTTTAGTTTGAGGGTTTCCTTATGTTTAGTGAATGGGTTTGCTTCTCTTTTAGGTTCAGGGTTTGCTTCCTTTTAGTGTTGGTATTTTCTTCTTAATTAGCCTCCAATTTTTCTTCTTGTTCAACAACCAATTTAGCTTCCTATTTAGAGCCAATAATAGCTCCATGTATGGCTTCCAATTTAACATCTAATTTTACTTTCATTTAAGCGTCACATTCTACTTTCATTTTAAGAACTCATGATGCTTCCTTTATAGCTACTAACAACATTTTTTTAAACTATAACCAATATTTTATATTGTTAATAAATGGAATAGTTGGTCATGACTAGCTACACATAATGTAGGTCCAGATTCACATCATGGAGATTTCCATAGCATAGCCTTTTCAGGCTTCTTATAGTTACAAACCACACCACAACATTGGCATGAAATAAAAATATATTTTTTTAAACTATAACCAATATTATCATATTATTAATAAATAAAAATTTGGTCTACCACCAGCTACACATAATGTAGCCCCGTATAGTATATGTAAAAATTATATAATTCAAAATGATAAAATTCAATATGGTAATGTAGGTGAAAATGATATATATGATAATAAACATTAAAGGAGACATCATAACGATTTATCAACGATGATCCATGATGGAGTCTATATGATAAATGTCACTAGCTATAATAAATTTCACTAGCTACTCCCAACTTATTGCTCATCATCATCATCATATATATAATGATTATCACCATCATAATCATCATCAATGTCATCATCGTTGTGTTATACCTCGGTGTCCTCTCCATCTACCTCATCATCATTGTCTCGAATGTTTGAACCATACCCAACATAATCTGGAATGATATCAAGATCAACTCAATCCTCTGGAAGGCTCATGTTCTACCAAAAAACATTCGAAATGAAAATTTATTTATTTCATCTAATATTTAATATATATTTTTTGTTATTTCTAATATTACAGCATATGAAGCGAAACCATAATCATATTGCATGGTATCAAAGTGAAAATATATACCATAATAAAATTTCAATTAAGTTACAACTAAGATGTCATTACAGTGATGTAAAACATGCAAAAAAATCTATTTAAAGTTAGTAAATCATGGAGGAGGATAGAGGATCGAAATCTAGCAATTACTTTCCAGAGGAATGAGTAGGTGTAGCGACAAGAAAGGGACATGGGTCAATGATAGACATAGAAATTGGCCCTGGAACAACAATTCTTGCAATGATTTTTTTTTTAGCATGCCGCTTTGGAAAGGGGGGATGTAGTACTCCCCTTATAGGCTCTTATAAGAGCTCTGGAGCAACTATGCTCCCTAATTGTCCCTACAAATAGTGTACCAAAGGATTGAAGACAACCTGAATATGGAAAAAGGTTACCAAATACATGGGGATAGAAGGAGGGTGTAGTGGCTCAACAATGAGAAACATTTTTGTTTTGGGCCTCAATTTTTCTTTTCTTTTTGTGAAATTTTAGGGTTTCATATTTATAATTAATGTAATTTGGAAAATTTTCTATACAGTTTTCCTAACCTTGTAAATTTTTAATATGCATTTTCAAATTACATCATATGAGAATCGAGAGATTCGCGTTATGATGTTTCCATTGTAATATGAAATCATAAAGGGTTGTGCTTTCTATGCACGTAGATAGACATATAGAAACAAATAGAGAATGATAGAGAGGGAGATCACGGAAATTGTAAACTTATATGTATCATTAAATCTCAATCATTCATGGTGACATACCTTTCTACTGACTAGCTTGTGTGTTGTGTAGTGTACTAGCCCCTCTGTCCAGTGTATTGTACTAGCCCCTATCTGATGTGTACTATATTCTATTGAATATGAGGTGCAATTATTATGGAAGGACTTAAAAATGCCCAGAACTAAGAAAACTCAAACAACTGAGTTGGCTCAAGTTGAAAAGAAGGAACTATTAATAGCATAACTAGTTGATAGAAATAAAGAAATACTTATTTTAGAGGAATAAGTGCAGAGCTTACAAAAATAAATTAAAAATCATGTTTTTCCCATTATGGTTCGAACTAAATTAGATGAACCTTCAAAGAAATTAACAAAGGTCATGGAAAAGCTCAAAATTTCATAAGTTGAACTGAAGGAAACCCAAGATGATTTGGTCGTGGTAAGGTAGTAGTTGAATGTAAAGGAGAGTTAATAGCACATATTATATGAAAATAACAATCATCTTTCAAGAAAGTATAATGAAACTCAATATGAAATCAAAGAGTTGAAAACCAAGTTTGAAGGTAATATTTCTTTAATGGGAGATACACAACTGTTTTGAGGTGACATTATTGAAGAAGTTCATTTTATATGGGAGTATATTGTTATAACTCCACAATAAAATATTATGATAAGAGTATCATAAATGAGTATTGATTTCTACAAGAAATAAGTACAAAAAGAAGTACTCAAGTCCAAGGAGATAATTAATTATTTGAATGAAAAATATTCAACAAAATTAAGGGTGATAGTCACAATATTTTGGACCAAGCACACCAGTGATGTCATATTTTAACATGTGGAGGCATGGAAACTTGGGTGAAGGTCAAGACCGTGTCATGGGAATTCCACCAAAGTATTCATTCCATTCATCATAATCTTTGTTCAAGTTAAAGAAAGTGGCTAAGCGGATTACTGAATCAAATTTTTGCTGCAGAGGAGATCATGTGAGTTGTCAAATAAATGATGGAATTCCAAGCTAATGAACACCGATGAGGCTAATACCAAGGTAAAATGGTAAAATAGGATAATATTGGGAGACAATTAGCATGTATCAACCATTGTATTGAGTATATGTGAAGGAATAATATAAACTAATATCATGCACACTCAAAGTGATACCATAATGGTGGCGTTGAGGTCAAAAAAACCATGATGAATGTGCACCAAGAGTTGAACACCATAAAATACCACCAAAGGTATGATTGAGGAATGAAATAATTAGTGAAAATAACTCTTCGAGTAATAGGGTATGAGACAGGTATTTGTTGACGTGTATGCTATATGTTTTACATTTTCAAAGATAGGAAGGTCAAGTTTTGAAGATCAAAAGTTGTACATTAGCTCCCAACTATAATTAAAACTAACTATTACCCACACCCCAATTGAAAACTATTGGACACCTAATCCTCAATGGGTTAGTGTGGAAGCCGAATGGACAAAAGGTGTCCAAGAGACCTTGGGATGTGGAACCTAACGGTCAAACAATGTACTATAAATGTATATCAGTTGTTAATAAAAATGTATTGTCATGTTTTATCTTTCATATTGTTCTTCTTGCCCATGTGTGTTTAACATGGTATTAGAGTAGGCGTATTCCTACCCTACATAATTATTTTGAACCACTTGTTTTATGGCCTTTATGCGTAGATCATTTCTGCCATCAATTCTGCATCTCATGAATATTTTCTCCTGAATATTTTATCAGCTAAATTTTAGTTGCAATCTTTCATTTCTCGAGCACCATTTTTATGTGCTGCTCCTACTTTGCTTTGACATATAATAATGTTGTTGACCATTTTTTATAATCACCTGCATGTAACGCTGCGCTGCCCCTGACGTTGTTTCATATAATCAGTTGTTCATAATATTCCTGTATTATCCTCTGCGCTGCTCACCTCTACATAACCTTTGTCTGACATTGCCTGCGTTTTGTCTACCATATTCCATTTATACTAAACTACTCCCTCCACTGTCACTGCCATGTCTAGACACTATTTACCTACGCTGTCTAAACTTTCCATGAGCGTTTCACAAAAAAAAAATGTGGCCCTGTACGTTAACATACCTATCCGCTCTATGGTATTCGCTCTTTCTCCTCACATCACCACACTCCAGGTTGATACCGTGCTGCCTCTGCCTAAGATTTAACGCTGGTCTGCTCCATTACTCGTGTAATATCGCTCAACTCTTCCAATGTTTAACACTGTGTATACCCAATACACCTCTACTCCAAGGAAACTGTTGTTTTCTGAGAGTGCTTTTGAAGTTACTAAGTGGAGAGTTCTAGACATTGTGAAGTGCCAGACCTTGGTTTGAGCTGTACATGCATGCTTGCTCTATGCCGGTTGCGACCAGTGTTTCAACAGGCAGCCCTGAGGTACTGCTTCCTCCATTTAATAATGGTTTGAACAAATCTCTATTGGTCAGCTAGGCTCCCGCACTTCACATACATATTGAGAAGCATGTTTTCGTAGAAATCTGTCTACGCTAAATCTAGTCTGATTGATGTGAGCATGGATAAGTTTGCTCTCTGCCAAATATTTTTTCTGAATACAAGTTTGAAATATTGAAACATATGTAGGATAGTCCACTAGGCTAATCATACGATTGAATATACCCAATGCCTCATTCAAATGGTTCTGTTTACAAAGTGTTGAATGATGGTGCAAATAGTGTGTTTGGAGGATAACAACGGTAGACATTTTCCTACCATATAGTTGAACGATGCCTTTGTGGTTGCTGGTATTATATAACGTTGGTATTACATTGTATTTACAGTCACCATACACTGCCCCACTCATGTTGGTCCCACATCTTCCTCCTTGTGTACAGGCGCAGAGAGAATTTCAAGCCTCCCTTTACAATCTTGTACTACGCCATCACAATCTCGGAAGTAACCAGGTTCAATCTAACAAACCATAGATAGCTGATTACCAGAGACCTCTTTGGACACGATGCAAGGATTCCAGGTTTGAATTTTCTGTAAGAAATTGACTTCCTGAATCTCAGGAATTACAAGTCGCAACCTTATTGGCGATCTTTTTATGGGAAAATGCTTTTGGAGGTCCTGAATAAGATCCAGAGCCTGTTGATTTGAAATTTTTTGAGGATCTACAACAAAATGGACTTTATACATTAGGCATTCAATCATGTTGATTGTATATGGCCGATCAGTCTCAGGGTTGATTGTCTTCTCCATCACAATTGTTGCAATGTCACGAAACTGGCTTGATAACTGAGATTCTCTCTCCTTTCCCACAATTTCGATATCACCTTTGTTAAGAACCTCCAACCATATATTTTCATGATCATCTGTTCCAAAAGATTTTATCAAGTCCTTAGATTTTGCCAGACTTCCTTTGGAGACATTTGAATACACTGTATGAGACTGCAGCACCTCATCCAAATCCTTCTCTACTCCTAACCACCATGAGAGCACTTTATTCTTGTAAGAAACAATTTCAAAATGCATTTCTTGTTTCTTCAAGCAAACTACGGCCACGTTCGTTAATCTTTTTTGCCCAACGGGCTGTACTATTGTCTTTGACATTTCCAATGGCTGGTGTGGACAAAATTATATGCGGCTTCCTCCAATCCCTTCTGTTTATGCAGGATGACTCACCTGAAACAATTGTTGAAGAGAATTCCACTGCGGAGAGGCTAGATGAGGTAAGTGAATGATATTCAATTATTCGAGATAAAATGGGAATTTTCCCTGGTTTTTAAAAGCTACAGTTGCTTGTAGTCATCTGAATGTTATCATCAACCAGAGTTATCGACCGAGAAGACTACCTGAACAAGAAACTCCGAAGGGCTGCAACGTATTTAGATTAGAAGGTCGGCCAAACCGAAAATCATTAGGGACAAAATATGAGCCCTCTACCAATGTTGTGAAGGAAGTTCGTCCTTGAACCTTGGGTGTAAAATTGATAAAATACACTGTATTTATTGAATATATATCTGTGTAAAGACTGCATCCTTGCTGATATATATTTCTGAGTGTAAAAACAAGTATTTTATTTGTTGTAGCATTTTAGTTTCCTTGTATATGAATGCAACCAACCATCGTTGTGTTTGGATTTGGAGAATAAGTAGTGTTAAAATCTAGCCTTTGATTCATTCCTCAAGGAATAATCTCATTTGATTGTTGTAGTTTTCTGAGAGAACAAAATTTGAGAATACGTTGTAATGACATTGGTTCATAGTTGGCTTAGAGTGTAAGTTTAACATTAGAGAAAATGGCCAGAATCAATGAAGTATTAGAGTTCCTCAAAACTCTCATATTCTCTACTACTCATGATACATTAAAAGTCAGCAAAGTTTCTCTCACAGAGATTCAGGTCTATCTACAAAATGCACAGGAAAAGATCGTTTTTTTGTAGCTTGAATCTCACCTACAACAAGAAGAATTAAAAAAGAGGAGTCATTCTAAACATGTTTATGTTCAGAACATTGAGACTGCAACCCATCAGAAGCAACTGAATAATGTTACAGTTGGTTCAGATTTACTACCCAATAAAGCAGCAGTTGTACATGCAGATGCAGAAACTCCATCTGCACTTCCCAAGCCCATCATCAGACCTTTGGAATAGCTTGTCCACAACAAGCATAGAACTGGTCTTGGATATGACAAGGATTTGTCCTTTCATATTCCAGACTACTCAAAGCGCATTCAGTTTCAGAGTGCTGGATTCATTCATGACAATTCACTGCCAACTGTTTCAGATGCTGCCCCTCTTCCACAGCAACAACAACAACAAAAGATTGTGAAATGCCAACGCTATGACCGAGTTGGCCATTTGAAAGATCACTGTTTTGATCTTCATCCATGTAAGCACTATCATAAAACCAGCCATTCTTCAAACAGATGCTTCAGAAACAAACATCCTACAAGAACAAAGATTCATCTTAGATGGATCGCTTCTTCGTAATGGGCATCAACATCTAAGAAGATATTCAAATCACATGTCAAAACTTGTTCTAGAGTATTTAAGAGACTGGAAATTGAGTTTTCTCCATCATCTCACCTTGTATCTGATAGGGGGGAAATGATGGTCATCTACAATCTTCAAAGTCACATCAAGCAAGCCTGAGCCACATTCTGCCACACCAGTTTCAGAGTTGTAGCCAGAGACAAAGATGCCCATGAACATGCCTTCAGTTGGTAATCTGGGACACTTCCTCTAGTAGAAGACTACAGCTTCTTGCCAGTTTTGAAAGAATTCCAGGAACAAAATTGAGAGCACTTCCTCTAGCAGAGGACTCTAGCTTCTTGCCAGTTTTGGAAGAGTTCCAGGAATTGCATTAAGCATTCAAGAGTTGCTAGTCATCCTTAAACCATCACATGTTGAGACTTTCCTATTCAGGTTGAAGTTCTCCCTTTTATACGAGGTGAGACCTCCCTTTATTGGTTGAAGGTTTCCCTCTTCAAAACAATAGGAGCACTTCCTCTCACAAAAGACTTCAGCTTCTTGCCATTTTTGGAAGAGTTCCAGGAACTGCATTAAGCATCCCAGTGTTGGTGGTAATCCTTAAACCATCGCCCTTTATACCAACATTTCAGAGAGCACATTCAGCCTAGTGCTGCCATGCATTTTTGCACATTTTGTATTACAATGCTCTTCTTGGACTTATACATAACTCTTCGGATTAAGGGGGGCAATGTTGGACACCTAATCCTCAATGGGTTAGTGTGGAAGCCAAATTGAGAAAAGGAGTCCAAGAGAACTTGGGATGTGGAACCCAACGGTCAAACAATGTACTATAAATGTATATCAGTTGTTAATAAAAATGTATTGTCATGTTTTATCTTTCATATTGTTCTTGCTGCCCATGTGTGTTTAACAAAAACTATAAGAATTATATTTATGATTATTTTAATGTTTATATATTTTAATTTATGTTTGTGATGTTATAAATTATTTTACTTTATGTAAAATAGTATACCTTGTTCATTCTTTTCTTTTCTTTTTACTTCTAATATTTATGATAGAATTTATGTTTTATATTATAATATATATAAATGCATTTTAAAGAAATTATTTAAATATTATTTTTCTAATTTTTTAATCCAACTTTTACCATTTTTTATTATTATAATAATTAGCTAATTAACATAATATATAATTATTATTTAAGATGTATAGAAATAATGTTTTTAAATACTTTGATTGACTAGGTTTCAGTTATTGTTTAAATATGTTTACATATGAATAAAATTTGAATGATCAAGTAACTAAAAAAATATTTTTTTAATTAAAATTGATAAACACAGGCAACTCTCCTACATCCTAAATTATCTCATTTTTCTAGTAATACTAATAAAGATTATTTCATTGATTCCCCACTTTTGTTTATAACATATCTAAGTTTATAAAATAGTAAAAACTAAAAAATGGAAATAGTTCATATTCTGAATATGGTTAGGAAAACATGAAGTCTAAGTAAGTTGTTTAGTTTTTATAAACATAGCATGAAGAACACTAAAACTCTCAGAAGGTTATAAAAAGGGACATATTGTAGGTGAATTCAACATTGCAAAGTAGAGATTGTTGTGCACAGAATTTCAAGAGATATCATTCATGCCTCTCCCCACCATTGTGTGTGTTACTATTGGCTGAACTCCATTTTGAAATATCAATGCAACTTTTATTATAAAAAAAAGAAGAAGAGGTTTTCCCACTAAGAGTTGCAGTTGGCATGCTCATGAGAGAAAATAGAGAAATCATAGATGAAAAGGAACTTTCCTTCCAAAATGAAAAATGTTTGCAGTTGGCATGCTTCAGAGTGAAAATAGAGAAATCAGAAGTGAAAATGAACTTTCTTTCCAAGATTAAAAATGCTTTAAAAAAAGAAAAATTAGAGGTGAAAAAGGAACTTTCCTTCCAAAATTCCCAAAATGTGTCTATGCATTGATAGTACTATATTATACATTTCAGCTCCTATATAGCCTCACACTACATATTGGCCATGTTATGGAAAACAAATTCCTATTGTAGTTTTATGGATACTGGCTTTCAAATTCTAGGTCACAAGAGACGTTGTTCTACAAATCTTGGTTGAAATACTTGAAATCTGATCTAATTGAATATTGGTTTGTACACATATTTGTAGTATGGTTATTGAAAAACAAATAATGTGAAAATAATTTAGGTTTCTTAGTTCCATCTTCTTCCTTAAGCTTTGTCCCTGGTTAAATTACAACTACTGCAACAACTCTCTCAACAACTCTCATAGCTAAATTACACATACCTTTCAAATTCAATAAACTTCTCAAATTTTCATATAATATTCCAGCAGCATTAGCATCCCCTGATCCACAAGTGTATACAGGGACGCTCAATTATAATATCCCTGTACAAAATAACATCATGGGCATGAAGTTCTTATTCTCCTAAATTAAATCATCATTAATATAAATTATGTCAAATAGTTTAAATACATCAGCAACTCTAATTGAGGAAAATGTGTGAGTTTTCGTTATAAATAGGCAATTAGACTTTAGAATAAAAGAAGATTATTGGAAGAAGACTATTATGGCAGGTAGCCAGCAAAAGACTATTTGGCCTTAGTTGCCATCCAAGGAAAACTATTATGGTAGGTAGCTTGGAAAGGACTATTTGGCCTTAGTTACCATCCACCCCTTCTCAAAATATTTTTTAGATTGTATCTGCTAAGGTTTTTAGATTGTATCTGCTAAGGACTTTTGAGCAATTGCTTTGTGTTAGTAACTGTGTCACTGTGTTTTAATAACATATTTCGATCAGCTCACACATTTTAAGGAAAATATGAGGGGAAGAAAAAAATCATAAAATATTATCTAAAATAATAAAAATATGAGTGGATGTTTTAAATTACCCACTTGATATGTTTTAGTTATATTTGTTATATAAATTTGTTAATTTAAAAATTTATAAACATGTATTTAAATATATTTATAGACATTAATTTGTGTTAATTTTAATGAGATATAGATAAAGTCACATATGAAGGTTAACTTTTTTTTGGTTTCTCTTGGTTTCAAAAATGGTTGTCATTGTTGGTGGATCAATTTCGTCATGATTGACTTCAATGAACTTGTAAAAAGTGGTACTAAGTCTTCAAATTAGTATGGGAGTGAATGACAACATGAACCAACATTGCTACACAATCATGATAATAAAAGGTTTTAGCTATAAACAAAGAGTAATGGATGTGGATCTTTTGTGTGTGTCAAGATATTGAATTTTCAATTATAAAATTTTATCACTTTTAAACTTACATTAATATTAAAGATATTATCTTAGCTTTTATTATTTAAATTTAGCAAACTACCTTTAATAATTAATTAAAGAACTTATCTATTATTTTATGCCTGAGATAAATTTCAATAAAAAAGTTAACTCTCAAAAAATTAAGTATATATATTTTAATAATATTAATCATAATTTACTATTCATCTTTATTTTTAATTATTTTTTTAATTTAAAAATATATATTTATTTATTTATAAACCACTATTATTATTTCAAATTAAAATACAAATTTTATATTCGTTATATTCGTTCACATTTCAGTTCTACATCGCCCAGCCTCGAAACACATCTATTATCTCCTCTCGCACTCCTCTACGATGAAATCGGGGTAGTTAACACGCGAAAAGAGTCGAATGGTCTCCTGGGATTACCCGGAAGCGATGCTGAGTCAAACATTCCTGCTCCTTCAGGAGATCCCCTACGCTCATCGATTCAACATAATCATTCAATAAGTGGAAGAACCCCGGCCATATACTTCCATTCCTAGCGCTCTCCAATAGACTCTGTTGGACTCTGTTACATGCATGATGTTTGAAACGATCTATTCTGAGGTCCCAAGATTGAACGCTAAAATATCTTTGAGCCACGGCAATTTCTATGAACAAAGACACGCTTCCGTGTGCTCTAGGAACAAAGACTCCCTTCATAGTACATGCTACAATTAATCTGAATTCAATTCCATATTCAGATTTATTCACCACTTCAGATCTTGAAATTCGGCTCCGCCTCACATCCCGTTCTCCGTCATGTATTTATAGACTATGCCCCTTTGTGAGTATTGTATATTAATGAAATAGTTTATGTGCACTTGCAAATCAGCCCTACACCGTAATGTATTTATAGACTATGACCCTTTGTGAGTGTTGTATATGCATGAAATAGTTTATGTGCAATTGCAAATCAGCCCTACACAGCATTTCTGCCATAATTTTTGTTATGTCCAACCAATAGCTAGGAACCATCTAACGTTATTCAGCATCCGATCCTTTCGGCGATACCCGATTAAGGGCATAAAAGTTGTCATTCCTGACACATCGTTTTTGCAGTAAACTGATAATGTCATTGCCCATGAAGATGAAAATCAGTATGTCTGTTATTGTAGATGCTGCTATTCTCTGCTGTATGTATGTATGTCTGTTATTGTTGTTAAATGAAGTCTCCGCCACTTGCAGGCAAATGCATGGGATTACTGATAAAAGAATGAATGTTCATTCTTCCGTTGAAGTGGCAGTAGCAGTAGAAGGTTTAGCTCTATGGCAACCACTTGCAGACGGTATTGTTGGCTCGTCGTTCGAAGCTGGGTTAGCAGAAAAATCTTGCGGGCCTCATCACGACAAAAATGTTCCATGTCCACCAAGTCTTCGAACAGAGAAGTTCAAGATGGACGTGAATGGCACGGCAGAGATAACCAGGAATCATCAAACCCAGGGCACTACTATATACTATATACCATATATTGTGATCTTTTGCATGTTCTAGTTCGTCCTAGGATATATTTTGATCTTTGTAGTATTTTCTTTCATGTTCCGATACATCTCTTACCTATCCCGCAACCAAATATAATTTTGTTTTCTTTTGATTATAGTCGATTATTTGTTGGAATAATCTAGGCACACACCATTCCTTTTAAATATAAGTGGAAAGAGGATTGAGTTGCAAACAAATTTTTTCTGCTAACACAACGCATATTTGTGTTGGGAAACGGATCTCTACTTCTATGTCCTATACTAAAAATTTAGAGAATATTCTCATTCCCCAAAAATTTAGAGAATATTCTCATTCCCCGATGTCTATAAAAGTTAAAAGTTAAGTGGCAAGTTGTATTATAATGCTAGGTTAATTATTAAGTTGAATAGTTCATTATTAATATAATAATAATAATAATATGATTTGACTGCTAAGTCTACAAAAGCATACATACTCTACCCCCCATGGTTTTTAACCTATGACCTCTTAAGAGGAAACACATGCTCTTAACCATTAGGCCCACTCAAGGTGTATTATGAATGATTAGTTCAACTCTTTTATTTAAAAATGAAAATAAATAAAAATAAAGTAAAAATGGACATGATTAAAGAAAAATAATCATTTCAATGTTGATTCTTTTGGGTATTTAGAAATTTGCTTTTCTATATATTTATGCCAAAAGACCTACTTATTTTGGAGTGGGAGGTAAAAAATTTACTGTTTGTTCAATAATAAATGATACATTGACCACTCCAAATTAAAAATATCAAATATGCTTTTTGTTTTGTAAAAATTAAAATAAAGGACCGACATCAAACTAGAAACATAGTGTTCATCATGAGTTTAATCATTGTTCCATTTTTTTATTTTCTATTTTTAATATGATTTTAAATATTTTTTGTTGTGACAAGTCTCTAGATAGTTTCTAGTAATAAACTATATATACATGTGTGATATTCCATATTTAAAATGCGACCACATATTCTCTAAAAACACTACAACGAAATAGGTCATTAGTGCCAGAAATAGCATCATAATTGAGTGTTTTTTAGCATGTCACTACTACATAAAGGACTATTTTAAGACAATATTTGACACAATTTTTGGGTAAATTGTTTTAACTTAAGACAAAAAAAAACTTCTTTATTGTCTAAAATATTGTCTTCAAGGGGTGTCTCAAAAATTATTTTAAAGATTATCGTCTTAAAAAATATTGTCTTACAAATTAGTCCTAAAAACTATTGTCTTGATTATTGTTTTAAAAAATATTTTTTGTATAGAGACAATATATAACACAAGAATTATTGTCTCTTAGGAAGCAATTTTATTTGTGTCTCTCTAGGGACAACACTGGCATTAGAGACAATATGTATTTAATACTAGCTATTGTCTCTCTAGAGACAATAATTTTTTTATTTAAATATCTCTTTCCTCTCCTTAGAGAAAATATAAAACAATGAATCCAAAAATATCTCACCATTGAAATAAATCAATATAAAAAACATTTAATTAAAAATTAACTACAAAATTATTGATTAATTCATGTTAGTGCACAGTGGAATTGAACAACCAACCTCCTGCTTGTAAGGCACACACTCTTCCATTGAGCTAGCACACTTTAAAGAATGATTAATTGTTAAATATCTAGTGCTTAAGCTAGTACATATGTCGTGAAAGCATGTAATGATGAATGTAGCAAATCAGGCATCGTAAATGTCCATCCTACCTATGGTTTGTTGATATCACGTAGCTAGGGTACTCCTTTGGGGGAAAATATAAAGTTTGAATTGTAATATGCTACAATGCCTATGTTCAGAGGGAAAACCTGTAGATTATAGAGGGAACCCTAACAATTACATAAATTCTCTCATGTATACAACTAATGAGATGGATGAATATGTAATGGGTCTTAATGCTGAGCCTGTGGAAATTTCTAAGGATTTTACGAACGAGGATGAGAGACCTGAGACTGCTAGTCTATGGAATATTAGTTTTGATATGGCTTCTTCTAAAGATTGTTTTGTGGTAGGTGTTTTTCTGGTTTCTGCTGCGGGCACTCATCATCATTTTTCGTTCAAATTGGAGTTTTAATGTACCAACATTGTGGCTGAGTATGAATCCATGATGTTGGGTCTTAAGACTGCTAGGAAGATAGGAATGAAAATGTTGAAGATTGTGGGTGATTCCCAGCTATATATCAATCAGGTGAAAAAACAATGTCAAGCTAAGCATCCAATATTGACGTAGTACGGAAATAAAGTATAGAATCTATTCTATTTCTACATCAATATATATATCTATGTCATCAGTCATGAGTACACAATATCCTTGTGCAATAGCTCAACCACATCTCCCATGCTAGCTGCATAAGAAATATGATGGTTGAGTGAAAAAGCCGCATGGAATAAATCAAAGGTGTGTCATGGATACATCATGTATACACAGTACATCACGAGAGGACTACAAATTTGAATCTAGCCCTCTCTCTCAAGAGGATGATTTTTCAGTATCTACTACAAGTGATATTCGTATCTATATCCCATGCCTCATAGGGTAATCTGTATGGCTGCCCTCACTCTCATAACTCTAGCACTGCTCACTCTCTATGACGTCGCTGACCTCTTCTTGCCTTACATGCTAGCCTCCTTATATCACCTTAGACCAGTCTATAGGCTCTCCTTATCTCTCCTTAGCTAGATAATATTTGTGTCCTTAGCTACTAGCATTCTACCCAATAGAGCTATATTCGCTTCATAGTGTTTCATGGCCTAAATTGGTTGTATCTCTACTACACCTATGCCACAATCACAAGATCTATGGCCACCTGTGTGGGTGTGTATCAATGTGATCTCAATCACCATCTAAAAAATTAATCTTTGTTGCATCCTATCTTAACAACTTGGCCAAAAAATTTTCAACTGCGTCCTCTAATTGAACTTGTCAGAAGTAGGGTGCAGCATTGAAATCCATTAAGTAGACTGGTAATAACAATTGACCTTGACTGATCAACATCAGGCACACAAGTATTTTTTTTCAAATGTTTAAATCTTTATTTATTACTCTGTTGTGGCGACTCCATAAACCTGGTAGATCATCAAAAGAGAAATATTTTGTCTATGATCTATGAGAAATTTTCCTCCCACGTATAAGATAGTAAGACATTTAGGCAAGGAAAACTATTATAGAATATAAAAAATTTACAACCCACATCTAGAATTTATGTCCTTAGCTATTGTCACACCATCACTGATAATCTTCAAAGAACCATACTTGCTTTCCAAAACAACATTTCTGCCCTTTGATCCAAGGGTGAGTTTGATAAGATCAGAAAGCTTGTTGACACCTGAATGTAAGAAAATTTGAAAATATTTTCAGTAGATACACAATGAAATGTTATAATATATGTCATACCAAACCTACATACAAACCACACATTAACATCAAATGTATATGGACAAAGAAATATCTACCACTGTGAAGCTTTATGTGAAAAGAACCTTCCTTTAGATGGACTTTTTTTCTCTGACCTGCATTTTTTTTTTGCTAACCCAT
The DNA here is from genome assembly GCA_031772625.1 of Pinus tabuliformis. NCBI lineage: Eukaryota > Viridiplantae > Streptophyta > Pinopsida > Pinales > Pinaceae > Pinus > Pinus tabuliformis. The sequence continues at coordinate 736,490,337 of CM062811.1, forward strand.
CTTGGTTGAAGTACAAATCCTTTGCCATAGCTCTTGGATTGACTACCCACTCTCTCCTACGTAATCTTGTCGTTTTCATTTTTCTTAATAAATTGAAGGAGATGGGTGAAAAAACTACAAGAGAATACAATTGTCTAGCATTTTTGTCAAATATTGCACCCAACTTCCTCTCCTTTCCAATGTTACCCATGTAGAAAAAAGTGGCAACTATTGTCATACTACCCATATCATAGGCCATCTTCCCTTATTCTGAATAGAGAATTACAATATCTTCATATTAGTTATTATTTCACAAACATGAATGCCAAAGTAACAAAAAACGCCTGTAACTAACAAACTAAATAGCTATTAAGACTTCTAGCAAAAAAATCATGAGAGACATAGCCTAATAGAAACCCACCCACCATCCTCATCTTAAATAATACAGGTTTCTATACTTGCACTCTTATTTTACAAAAATAGACAAAAGATGGCTAAATTAATACTATAATAGAATAATATCAACCCAGTTCTCATATGCACCCCGAGGTTTGCAAGTGAGCCTGATATGCAATTTAATCATGACCGTTTATCTAGCCACAATCCAACAGTTTGTGATTAATTGCTATTTTCTTTGTGCAAACTTCCAAGGCACATTTTGATAACCTATAAGGGACTCCCGCCACTACTATTTGATCTCAGCCGTTGATCTAATTGATCCAATGGTTACTAAGTGTAACCTTCACTTCTCCGCTCATCGTTTTTTTCTTGGGTTTACTATGTTTTCTTCAGTTTCTTTGTGTATTTCGAGTTTCTTTAAGGTTCTGCCTTACACCCTTTTGCTACTCATTCTTCCTCCTGGGCTTAACTCCTTTAGAGAATTCTTGCTTCGCAATTTCACCCTAGATCTCCACTCTGGTGTTTGATTGGATTCAGTGATCCTTGGTAGTTTCTCTGTCAGTATTACACCCCAACGTACTTTAGAACTCTGTCTGCACTTTGTCACAGAACCTACAAGTTCAATGCAGTAATTCAAGCATTCATGAAATACTCTTCAATACTCTTACACAGTCAGGAACCAACATTTGCATATATTAATATAAAAGCAAATAATACATCCGAGACACTTCGGTCTCATGCACACGCACATAGGCCTGATTTTACTATTATTCATGGCCTCCACTTCTGCCGTAGGCTTACATATGCTTATATGGAAAATTGGATTGGGATACTATTCCCATCCTTTCCTTAAATCACTCAAATAAATCATTAAAGCTTGCTACATGCATACATATGTGGCATACTTTATCCACTCCATCTTTTTCCTTTGTTTTAAAGAAGAAAAGTCTCCCTATTAGCCCAATGGTCCATAACTACTCTAATTAACTCCTAAAAGCTCTTTCTTGCTCTTAGAGAATTGGCTTTGACTTCTACTTCTCATGTTATCATTTATTTATTTTGAGAGCATTTACATATTCTCCCATTATCTAATTAAATCACACTTAAAAGCCTAAATATTGCATTAACTTGATACTTAGGAAAACATTTCCTTAAAATGCATGACCCCCTATGTCTACTATTCACAATGATTTTCCTTGGGCTAAACATTCCTGCATCAATAATATACGGTTGTAGGTAATTGAATGCAAAAGTATTGTCCAATGTAGTTTTATATAGCAAAATTCAAATCAAATTGAAGCTATTTCACAACCAACCTCACTCAGATGGTTATTAACATAGAGACAATAGATTTTTACTGCAAGAACCAAAATTGAAAAACAAAAATTTGTTGGAAACTTTATTTTTCTTTGGAAATGCTTACAAAGAATAAGATGTCCGTTGATATTTAATGTATTGTTACTCACTGATAGCAATTGAAACTCCTCATGCATGGACAGGCTCAATTGTCACCTCCTCCAATCTTCAAGCATGGTTTTCTTCCTGAGTTTTTTCTTGCTATTCACTTTTTCTTCATTTCTCTCCATCTTTGTCTTCATTTTTTTGGATAAAGCAACATTCTCTACTAATGAGCTACCTTGGAAATCCAACCGTCAAGAGGGTTCATTTTATTGAGTCCTTTTGGCCTTTGAACTTCAAGTTGGTTAACATTCAATCCCCAAATCAACTGCAACAACATGCCACATTGTAGAAGATGGAAACACAAAAATAGTTTGATTGAAAGTTTTGACCCTTAATCTGGAAATCAACCTCAACAATATGGTAGCTGGAAACGGACAAAAAATTCAAAACAATTTTATGTTAACCTTTACATGAAACATATGAGACTATTATTATAGCAATTTCTAGCATTTTGTCTAGAATCAGTTTACCTCCGCATGCTATGGAAAGAGAAACAAAAACGAGAACTGATTTTAGGTCTCAAGAAACAATGGATAGCTTTTGTCATTCTCTAGGATGTAATACAATCACATCAGGGGATTAAACCCCAAGCAACTACTTTGATACATAAATCTATTATACACTCAAAATGGTACAAAGAGGCAATTTGTTAGTAAACGTGTTGAAGTTACAAGCCCCTCAAGGTATTGTCCATAATCATGCTTTCTAATGTACAGACACTCGTTCACCTTTCTTCTTAAAATAGGAATGCATACATCCAAAACAAGAACATGCTAGAAGCATTATGTGTGTGTGTGTGTGCATTCATGTTTCACTATAACATGCAACTAAGACAACAACACTTGTCCCAAAGTAAACTAGTGTATTGAAAGTATTTAGAATACATATAAAGGTTCATAAATAATTTGTCAAGTGATCAGACCCAAGGCCCAACAAAAAAATGCTACATCAAATACCTACATATCACTGAAATCATCAATATCACACTCGAAGCATATTTCAATTACCTATATGGAAGTTTATTTCAATTACTAATAATATTTAGTTATATTTGTCTACTAGATTTGGTAGTATACCTTTGAGGGGAACTCATCTCCAACCAACTTATACTTCTCTCATTGCTACAAATATGAGGGCTTTACATCAGGTAACCTTAACAAAAAAGATCTTCTAGAAGTATCTGATGAAATCCCTTCAATAACGACACTTGAGTTCTCATTACCAGTACTCAAAACAACCAACCTACCAACAACACCATCATCTCCAACAAGTGAAATTCATAGATAAGAAAAATGTAGCAAATTTAAGCTCAAATAACCTTTACAGTAGAGTAAAACATGAAGGAAACCCTTAGTACATGTTATTGAAGATATCAGTTATTGTACATCACAATTCAAATGCTAAAAAACACAAGTTCTATGCATTGATCCTCTTACAAACCATGAACTGGACTAACAACCTAATAAATATCATCCTCTCTTTAACCATGAGGATTTTCATATAAGGCTACATTTCTTGATTATACGAGTGCTTGTTCTAGTTTATTTCTTCTTAACAAAGTTTTCAACTACATGACAAGGAATACATATACCAATAAGAAGAATGAATAGGATGTGAATATATCCATCCATCAGAATCAGCATTGAAAACATGGACTTGGCATTTATGAGCCAAAGATTCAGCTGGCATGAAACGTCCTCAACATCTATCGTGATCTTAGATGCCACATAGGCAAACAAATGAAAATATACAAGCAAGTGCACATATGAAAAGGCATTGAAATTTTAGCTCCCGAAATTGATTTTAGTTAGTTAACAAACATTTTTTTTCTTTTTTAATGCAATGATTTTATAACATGAAAGAAGTCCTAGAATAGAAGTAAAATCATATCCTATAAATAGGGGTAAGACCATGATTATTGAAATTGTGGTATTTTTCAAAGAATACACAAGCTACAAACTTACAATATCACATAATGCCAACATATCGTATATCCCATTTGTCTTGGAATGAATTCTAACCAGATGCAAGATGTAACATTTCATGGCTACCAATATGTGATACCATAGAAAATCTATCTACCACTACTTAGCCAAGAACTTCATATTTCCAGGGTAAGTTTTGTATGGATTTAATTGCCTTAGATATTAAGATAAATTAATTCCAATTATTCCATTTAATAGACACGATGTGGAGATGCAATGAGCACATCTACTTCTATCCCTATATAATTTCAATAAAGAAGGATATACTAAGAACAATCATTGCACCTTAAATAGCATCTCCTAGATCATTCACCTTGTACAATTTTGTGGAAGCTGAACTCCAAAGCTGAAGCTAACATTATCAACCTGAACCTCATAACATACATAACATGGAAAGTGAGGAACACACATTCTAGAGAGTCTCTAATCAAAGTAGCATGCCAAGATATTAATAGATATTCACTCAAAGTTGATATATGCTTCCCCACTTCTCTAAGGCCTGAGCTGGAAGAAATCCACTCATAGATGTTATCAGAGAGGGAGGATCAAGGATGGAATGAATTCTATGAAGCTATATATAGATGTGTTTCACTTTCTTCCTTGCTTTCCATCCCAGCATATAGGCAGTAGCCAAGAGACTAGATGGACTATCACTATGGGAAGGATAGAAAATAAAATAAAAAAAAGATGAAAATGAGTGCCAAAAATAAGACCTTTGAAGGCTTCTTCTGATTTTAACAGCCAATTCGTAAATGTACCAACCATTTTACACACATGTACACCCAAACCCCATATTTATCCCCCTCCCAAAATCTAAATAAAAATTAGAATAATAATTACATGGGAGAAGTGGGATGCTAAGGTTTTCAACTGTGAGGAACACTCTGTTAAATTTTGCAAGCCCATGTTTTTCCTGAAGTCGCACATTCGTGAGATGAGGAAGACACAGTTGTAGAGTCCAGATCATGTTCCCTAATGTCAAGCGATGTCCAGTGGCATGAAATAGAGCCTAAAACATCCATGACCTGCAAATGGTGGTGAAGCTGGCCCTATCCCTATAATTCAATAGTGAAAACAATACAACAACTCAACGAAAAAATAAATCACTAGTAATTATAACAATTGTTAATATGGCATTGATACCACTAATTGTGTAGTGAGGGGCCTCTAGATGCAGCTCCATATATCAGGCATCTAATTGCAACACCTCTCCAACTCAAGAGCAAAACCCACAAGAATTATTCTTCTTACAGAATCTTCAATTGACAAATTCTGACACCTAGACCCTTGACGTTAATTCTCTCTACGAAAAAGAGATATGTTTCCTCATAGTTCTTGAAATAAATAAATATATACTTAATGAACTCAAACTTCTTTTCAGGCTTTACCAACATATGGATTATTGTGGAATTGTTGAGCTTTTTATCTTGGCTGAGATGTTGTTGCTTACCCAAGTATCTATATTTTATATTTAAGAGGAAGGGACTATGAAGCTTGCTTTGTTCAATTATAATTAAGGGATTCTTATGAAACTTGGAAAAATTAGTCAACTTGAACACATGTTGAAGCTAATAAGATTTTGACATGTGAGAGGGAGCCAAATTAAATATTATATATAAATATCACATTTTAAAATTATTTTATAATTTTATATAAAACAATTTAAATGAAATTACTGTTAAATTTTATAAAAAGATTTATCACTAAATTTATAAAACCCAAACATACACCATTATCCGTACTTTTAAATATTGAAATTGGATTATGTATTAGTATTTCACTGAAACATCAAAAAGTCCTTACAAAATCCAAAATCTATTACAATTTGGCTTTGACTCGGTATTACTTTTTCTTTGACAAAAAAGTTATGACGCTTATCCATAGTTTAACATTCTGGATTCAACTTTTATTATCTTTTAACATTATTGAAACTAAATTATTTGTACGATGATTGGTTGAGGTCTTATTATGGGTTGTTTAGTAAGTTCCATTTCTATTAGTTACTAATTTTTTGTTTTTTGTTTTATTTCATTTTCATTTAACTTTTTGATTTATTTTTCTATTATTTCTATTTTCATGAATTATATTGTTTTCACAATATTTTCAATTTATATGACTTATTATTATATTATTAAATATTCTAGTAAACTAAATTATTGACAATTATATATATTAATACAAATCAAACACACACATATAGTTCTATGTATTTTAATATAAACAATATTAGTTAATCATATTTCTTAATTTTGGTGATGGCATTTAACAATATAATATTTTAAGTACTAAGGGGTTTTCACAGTGCATTATATTAGACATCATTTTTTTGGGATTCAACTCGGTTAAGTAAGTCATTCAAGTATAACCATTTCCATGAGAAATGGTCATACTTCAATGACTTACTTAATGGAGTTGAATCCCAGAAAATGACATCTAATATAATATTTTATTAGTTGTTTTATTTTTGTGATGAAATCTTTGTCATTGTTATTTTTTTGTTTCATTAAGCTATATTTAAGCTAAACCACACAAATTGAAACGTATATTAAAACTTCCATCAAAATAATAAGAAAAAAAAAAAAATTAATTAAATGAGTGTATTCGACCACATTTCCATCTTTAGAAACTTTGTAGTCCAGCATTGAGTAAATACTACATCCAATTGCAAACCTTCCTCAAAAGGAGCATCCCTTTCAACATTAATCTAATATAATAATACAAAATATAATTAAAATAATTTTTATCTTCAAGAAAGAGTATGAGAGTTGAGTCTTTCTATTATTTATTTAATTTATAACTAACAAGAATGTTCAAAAACATGGATATTGAAACCCCTTCTAGTTTCAATTCAACGAACTCCACATGATTACTTACATGTATTTTCTTAAACCTTTTTAAGTTTAAAAATTCCAAAAACATAGTTGATCCGTTTGTACAATTTATATAAATTACAATCATATTGCTTTCAGGCAAAAATAATTTATTATATTTAAATTATTTATCAAATATTTAAGTACTTCTCACGTTAATGAATCAGTAAATATAAGTACGGCATTATTTTGATAAAAAATCAGTGTATAAGAAATTAATAAATATTAGCCATTGTTTTAAAAAGTGTAAAAAAAGGTTGATAGGTTAATTTGGAAAAATTGGATGAGAGGTATTTTTAATGTATGCCATATGTTTTACCTTTGCAAAAATAGTAAGGTCAATCTTTGAAGATTAAGAAATGTGTATTAGCTATTACCCACACCTTAATTGAAAACTCTAAAAATTGTATTTATGTTTGTTTTAATGTTTATATATTTTAATTTAAAATAAAATTATTGTTCGGTGGTGTTATAAATTATTTTATTTTATGTAAAATAGTACACCCTGCTCATCCACTTTGTTTTTTTCACTTCTAATTTTTACTATAGAATTTAAGTTTTATATTATAATAAATATCAAATATATTTTAAAGAAATCATTTAAATATTATTTTTCTAAAAGAAAATTTTCTATCTGTTACCATTATTGTATTATTATACTAATTAGCTGATTAACATAATATATAATTATTGTTTAATTTGTACAACAATAATATTTTTAAATACTTTCATTGACTAGGTTTTGGTTATTGTTTAAATATGTAAACATATGAATAAAATTTGGATGATAAACTAATTAATTAATTTATTTTTAATTAAAATTGATGTTTCATTGATTCACCACTTTGGTTTATAACATATCTAAGTTTATGAAACAGTAAAAACTAAAAAATGGAAATAACTCACATTGAAGTCTAAGTAACTTGTTTAGCTTTTAGAAACATAGAATGAAGAACACTAAAAACTTCAGAAGGTTGTAAAAGCACATTTGATAGGTGAATTCAACATTTCCAGGTAGAGATTGTTGTGCACAGAGATATCATTCATTGGGAGATATGATCCATGCCTCTCCCTGCCTTTGTGTGTTATTATTTGCTTAACTTAGCTTTGAAAGACCAATGCATGTTTTATTATTGAAAAAGAATAAAGAAAAAGAGGTTTATGAAAATGAACTTTCCTTCCAAATTCTAAAATGCTTGTAGTTGGCATGCTCAATAGTGAAAACAGAGAAATCAGAAGTGAAAATGAACTTTCCTTCCAAAATGAAAAATGCTATTTAAAAAGAAAAAATAAAAAAATAAAGAAAGAAATTAGAGATGAAAAAGGAACTTTCCTTCCAAAATGACGAAAATGTATATGTACATTCATAGTACCTAAATTATACATTTCGGTTCCTATATAATCTCACACTGCTTATCCACCATAATATGGAAAACGAATTCCTGTTGCAGCTTTTTGGATATTGCCTCTTAAATTCTAGGTCAGGAGAGATGTTGTTGTACAAATCTTGCTTCAAATACTTGAAATCTGATATAATTGAATATCAATCTCTACACACATTTGTAATATGCTTATTGAAAAGAAAATAATGTGAAAATATTTTAGGTAGCTAAGTGCCATATTCTTCCTTAAGCCTTGTTCTGAGTTAAATTACAACTACGGCAACAACTCTCCCAATTAAATTACACATACCTTGCAAATTCAATGAACTTCTCAAATTTTCATATAAAATTCCAGCCACATTACCGTCACCTCCTACATAGGTATATACAAGGATGCTCAATTATAAAATCCCTTCAAAAAATAACATCATATAACATCATGGGCGTGGTGTTATTATTCTCCTAAATTAAATCATCATTAATATAAATTATGTCAAATAGTTTAAATACATCAGCAAGGAAAATGTGTGAATTTTTGTTATAAATAGGCAATTAGACTTTAGAATAAAAAAAGACTTTTGGAGGAAGACTATTATGGCAGGTAGCCTAGAACAGACTATTTGGCCTTAGTTGCCATCCACCCATTGTCAAGATATTTTTTTAGATTGTATGTGTTGAAGATTGATTTTTGAGAAATTGTGTGTTGTTACCAAGGGTTAGTGTTTCACCAAGATATTTTGACGAGTTCACACATTTTAAGGAAAATATGAAAAGAAAAGCAAATACCTAAAAAATTATTTAAAATAATAAAAATATAAACTACCCATAACTAAATAGTTCTATATCTTACTCTCCAAACCCCTAAAGCAACCAACTCATAGTCTTGTTTGAGAAGAGTTCCCAGTTAATTTTTAACATGTATGGGAGAGAGTGCATGATGATACTAAATGGGAAGAGCGCTAAGTTAAGTTTTAAGATGTATAGGAGAGTGTATTAATTTAAAAATTTATAAGCATTGAAGTGTTGAGGGGATGTTTTTAACTTTATGTGTTTTAATTATATTTTTTTTTGTATAAATATGTTAATATAAAAATATAAAGATGGTACTTAAATATATATAAAGGTATTAATTTGTGTTAATTTTTAATTAGATATGGATAAAGTTACATAGAAGGCTTGATTTTTTTTGGGTTTTTCATGTGATCTCTCTTGGATTCAAAAATGGTTGTCATTGTGAGTGGTTCATTCTAGAGATGATGACTTCAATAAGCTTGTAAAAAGCATTACTAAGTCTTCAAATTAGTATGACTGTGAATGACAGCATGAACCTAAGGTGTTACACAATTATCATAATAAAAGGTTTTAGTTATGAATGGAAAATAATCAATGTGCTTCTTTTGTGTGTGTCTAGATATTGAGTTTTCAATTATAAAATTTATCACTTTTAAACTTACTTTTATATTAAAGATTGTTGGAAATAATACTGAGAGGGGGGGTGAATCAGTATTATCTAATCAATAAAACTTTTTCATTTTCATACTTCAGAATAATATACGCTACTTCAGTTAAGTATACCCACGTATATACGCGACTGTGTCTATTGCAACTAGCGTATAACCATTAAACTCATGATTCAGTTATGTGATCTTCAGTGGATGCATCAGAACATTATTAGCCATATTAACAGTCAACAGTAGCAGTAAAATAGATAGATCAACACACATAAGCAACACACATGAACACCATGATATAAGGTGGAAACCCAATGTGGGTGAAAACCACCTGCTGCAATTCGTTTCTATCTTCCTTTATTAAGAAACTTCTTTTACAATGTACTGGTGCAGTCCTTTACCAGCATGCAGGCTACAACCTTCCCTCACTCTCCAGATTCTCCTGGAAGGGAGCTCCAACCCCCTTTGCTCTTGTACTAGCTAAGAGACTAGTACGTAGGCGCCAGCCTACAACCTTCTCTCCTCCAGGTACCACGTTTCATACATTTTTAGACTGGATACTCCTGAAGCACACCACATAATCCGAAAGGCCATGTTTCATCCAATTTTCATACTGGACCCATAACTATCATTGAATCTTAAAAAAATCACTACTAGCATCATCAATTTCTGAATCACTGAAACACTGAAACCCTGTCAACAACACAGTCAACAGAACACAGAGCAAACAACAGAGCTCTGAAACAACAATCAAAACCAACTGTACCATCAAAATTATGCATCAGAGTACATACGCTACTTGGAAGTGCCCAACCTGCGTGTATACGCAACTTCATCAAGTTGAACCAGCGTATATGTCATTAATTACTTCTTCATAACTTCGTTGCACTTCCTGACTTCAGACATAACCAGACCATTACATGTAGAAGGATAATATATGTGTTAGCACCCAGATCTAGTCTATTAGATCTCATAAATATGAGTTATTATGATCCTGATCCAATATTAGTTCTCATCCATCAATACACAATCAACCAAACAAGATATGCAGAATACTTACACCTTTAAACTATCATCAGAACCCTTCAACAGCCAGAACCACCTGTAACTTCATATATCATAGCTCAAAAGGTATACGCTACTACAATGAACTCAACCTGCGTACATACGCGCTTACACCAAAGCCAACCCTTGTACAGATCTATATTCAATTATGACTTGCAGTGATTTCAAACTTAAGTTATACCCAGTTCAGATCATTACATGCGTCAGTATACAGATCTAGAATAAACATAATCAATCATATAGAGATAGTTCATTTCAAACCATTTGATCCCGATTTATCCTTAGATCTTGTTCTCCATCCACTGGTGAGATCCCTCCATAGCTCAGATCGAGCAATGCATCATCAACCCATAACCTGCACACTGGATCTCATACTTCCTCAGATATTCAAGACTTTTCAGATACCTTTGCCTAATGATCTTCCTCTCCTTTTATAGTCTTAGGCCTTGCTCAATACCACGGACCAAAACTATAATAAAACAATATCATCAACCCAATACTTGGGATCAACACTTATGGGTGCAATACCACGGACCAAAACCATAGGTCTAAATACCACGGACCCAAAAATAAGCTTTCCGACATGTACGCACTTTTCCATACATGAAACTGCGTATATACCCTACTTGGTATATATCGAACCTGCGTATACACAACTTGGTATATAGTGAACCTGTGTATATACCCTACTTGGTATATAGTGAACCTGCATATACGCGACTTTGTATATAGTGAACTTGAGTATATACCCTACTTGGTATATAGTGAACCTGCGTATACGCGACTTGGTATATAGTGAACCTACGTATATACTCTTCTTTCTTCATTCTTTGCAGTCTGATCATCAATTCTTTGCTACTGACCTACTGCACTCTAATCTGTCATCTGTGTGATTTACCATCAAGGACAACACTTGTCTCATAATGCCAACAATCTCCCCCTTTGGACTTAATGGCAAAGCTAACTTGTCACACTTAGAACTATCATCTGATTCCTTTGAGCTGTCCTCCATTAGTCACATCTGATATCTCTTCTGAAGATTCATCCAGTTATAAATAAGTGAGATGTTCTTCTATGAGAGGGTTGCCATCAAGTACAACACATGCATCATAATGCCAACAATGTTATCTTATTTTTTACAATTTAAATTTAGCAAATTGCCTTTAATAGTTTCATAAAAATCTTATCTAAATATTTTATGCTTTAGATAAATTTCAAAAAACAATTAACTATCAAAAAATTAAGTCTATTAGTCATTTCCTTCAACATATAAATATTAGAGCAAGAAATAATAATTGGATACATTATTTTTGGCCAAATAAAAACACACATGTAAATTGCAATTTTCTTATATATATTTTAGTAATATTAAACATGATTTATTATTCATATTTATTTTTAATTAATTAATTTTTTAATTTTAAAATATATATTTTTTAATTTATAATAATTTAATAATACACCAAACAACCTAAATCTAATACAACGATTATTATTTCAAACTAAAATACAAATTTTATATCCATTCGCATTCCAGTTTTACATCGCCCAGCCTGGAAACACATTTATTATCTCCTCTCACACTCCTCTACGATGAAATCAGGGTAGTTAACATGCGAATAGAGTCGAATGGTCTCCTCGGATTACCCAAAAGCAATGTTGAGTCAAACATTCCTATTCCTTCCGGAGATCCCCTACGCTCGTCGATTCAACATAGTCATTCAATAAGTGGAAGATCTAAATGGTCTCTATGAGTTCCCCATGAAAAAAGTTGAATTAGATATCGCAACCCGAGTCATATACATCCATTCCTACCGCTCTCCAACAGAGTGTGTTACATGGATGATGTTTCAAACGATCTAAAATATCTTTGAGCCATGCCAACTTTTATGAAATAGGTAGATATATGGGTTTATTTCTTTTTTAGGTTCAGGTTTTGCTTCTGAGTATTTTACATGGATGAGGTTTCAAATGATCTATTCTAAAGTCTCAACATTGAACACTAAAATATCTTTGAGCCACACCAGCTTTTACGAAATAAGTAGATATATGGGTTTATTTTCTAAGGTTCAGGGTTTGCTTGTTTTTAGTGTTGGGAATTTCTTCTTAATTAGCCTTTAAATGTTCTTCATGATAAGCAACCAATGTAGCGTTCTATTTAGAGCCAATAATAACCCTATGTATGGCTTCCAATTTAAGATCTAATTTTACTTTCATTTTAGCACCACATTATACTTTCATTTTAAGAACCGTGATGCTTCCTTTATAAATACCATTTTTTATTTAATGTTTTATATTTCAATTATATTAGTTAAGTATATCATGCCTATTAAATAAGTTTTATGATTATAAAGTAAGTCATATTGTACTTGAAATATTTTATAGCATAAAATTTATAAATATTTTTTAGAGAAATGGGCATCCATACAAACCAACAACATTTTTAACTATAACCAATATTTATATATTGTTCATAAACAAAATAGTTGGTCATGACTAGGTACACATAATGTAGACCCAGATTCACATTATAGAGATTTCCATAGCATAGCCCTTTCGGGTTTCTTATAGTTAAAAAACACACCACAACATTGGCATGAAATATAAATATAACTATAACCAATATCTTTATATTATTAATAAAAAAATTGTTGGTTTGTCACTAGCTACAAATAATGCAACCCCATATGATACATGTAAAAATGATATATTTAAAAATACTACATGTGAAAATGATACAACTCAATATGGTAATGTAGGTGGACAATTTATGAACGATTGTCCATGATGGAGTCTATATGATAAATGTCTCTAGCTATGATAAATTTCACTAGCTACTACCAACTTATTGCTCATCATCATCATCATCATCATCATCATCATCATCTCTATCATGATCATCACCATCATAATCATCATCTTCATCATCTACCTCCATGTACTCTCCATTTACCTCATCATCATTGCCTCAAATGTTTGAACCATACCCAACATAATCTAGAATGATCTCAAGATCAACTCAATCTTTTGGAAGAGTCGTTTTCTACAAAAAAAAAATAACATTCAAAATGAAAATTTAATTATTTCATGTAATATTTAATATATATTTGTTATATTTATAATATTACAACATATGAAGTGAAACCATAATCATATTGTATCATATCAAAATGCAAATATATACCATAAGAAAATTTCAATTAAGTTACAACTAATATGTCATTACAATGACATAAAACATGCAAAATTTCCAATTAAAGTTAGTAAATCAGGGAGGAGGATAGAGGATCGAAATCTAGCCACTACTTTCTAGATGAATGAGTAGGTGTAGCAACAAGAAGGCGACGAGTTTTAATGATAGACATAGAAATTGGCCCTAGAGCAACAATGTTTGGAAGGATTCTTTTTCGAAGCATGTCGCTGTGGAGAGCGGGGATGTAGCACTCCCCTGCTAGGATATTTTAAGATCTCTGGAGTAACTAGGTTCCTTAACCACCCGTAAAACTAGTGTACCAACAACTTGAAGACAACATAAATATGGAAAAATGTTACCAAATACATGGGGATAGAAGGAGGATCAAGTGGATAAAGGATGAGAAACATTTTTGTGTTGGGTGCCTGTTCGAGCTCAATTTTTTTGTGTCAAATTTTGTTGATACGACTAGGGTTTCCTATTAATAATTAATGTAATTTGGAAAACTTGCTACATAATATTCCTAACCTTATAAATTTTTAATATGCATTCTCAAATTATATCACATGAGAATTGAGAGATTCTCTTTACGATGTTATCATTGTAATATGAAATTATAAAGCAATGTGCTTTCTACGCACGAAGATAGACATATAGAAACAAATAGAGAATGATAGAGAGGAAGAGCATTGAAATTGTAAATCAATATCTATCATTAAATCTCAATCATTCATGGCACCATACCTTTCTATTCACTAGCTTGTGTGATTTGTAGTGTGCTAGCCCTGGCTAGGAAGACAAGCCCCCTCGTCTTACCAGGGTTCACTGGTTAGGAAAGTATTGTGTATATTTTATTTATTTCCTCTTAGTTATAATTAATATATGATTATTTTTACCATTATTATTAGACTTTTCAATGCTTTAGTGGTTATAGAATCCTAACCTCTGTATTGTGCGACAACATATGTCTTGCACTGGTCCCTTTGTTAGTGTGACAATTATTCAATTCCCATTATAGTTTTATGTTGTTTTAATTTTGTGTATTCCAACATTTGTTAAGAGAATGATTTTTAGGAGTGACATTCTTTTCTGAATAAGAGTGAGTCTGTAACAAAGCAGTTTCATTCTGCATTGTGTGTTTATTTGTTGAGAACGTGAGAAACGTTTGAGAGTGTAACAACGAGAGCGTTGACTTGTTGAGAGTACGATTACAATGACTGAGCTTGAGATTCATTAGAACTAGTCATCATTTTAACTTGCATATATTTTGCATAATATTATTGCGATAGCAAAACATACCCAGATTGACAATTAATATTAAGAGTTTGAATTATTTCTTTGAATTAGAAGGACAAGTGTTCTACACAAGAACAAGTCGAGGAAAAACATATACACAAATTTCACATAATTAAAGTTGAAGTAAAACATGGAATTTCATATGAAATTTGAATCGGAATTATTTAATGGTCAAAGTAAACATATAATAACTCAAAAATGTCTAAAATAATTGAATAAATAATCTACAATTTGAATCAGTTAAATTTCTTAATAAATGAAGTCTGGGTGTCAATTTTAGTGAAGCAATGAAATTTTAGCCTACTTCACAAAAATGCATGCCCAACCTTCATTTCCAGGCCAAATTGAATGATTCAACATGGAGAGTACTTTTTTACTCATAATTAACAATAATTTTTCACATAGAAATTTTTGTTGTGCTAAAAAAAATGCCAAAGTGGATCTATTTCGTAGGGTTCAAGTCAAGGTTTATGTGCCTCAAATAAATGCATACTAGGATATATACTTAATTAACCATGAGATAATGATCATTCCAATCTAAATATAAAATAATTTTATGCAACATGCCATAGTCATTTTCATTAAGGAAATGCTATACACTGAAATCCAATTTTGTTTGAGTAGCGATTGATCATATGTGTCAATGATGACGGTTAGAAGAAATATGCATCCCTAGGAAAAACCAATTACACTCTTCGTAAAAAAATTCAAAATGGGACATGATTGGACAATTGCTAACCTTAGGATATAACCTTGCAACATGTCTTACAAATACCCTACATAACTATGTTTCCCACTTATACACAAGTTTCACAGAAGGCAATTCAAAGGAAAACTTCAAATGTTGTATGAAATCTGTAGTATACATATTTAAGCTAAGTAAAGACAAAACAATGTAAAAGTGTGTAAAATCATTAAATAAATAATATCCAATTTTAATCAATCATATTGGCCAATAAATGAATTCTGGGCATGCATTTTAGTGAGGAAAGATAATTTTTGCCTGCTTCACAAAGATGCACACCCAACCTTTATTTCAAGGCCAATATTTTTTCCTATGAGAATATTTTCTTGTGAATTTGTAAGGCATGGTCTTAGTGTTGAGAAAGTACATTTTGTTTCTACAGAAAAAAGGTATATTTTTAATCTAGAGAGTACTTTAGGTCCATTTATTATAAACAATCGAAAATCCCTTACACAGGTGGATGTGATGATGAAGGAGTTTGGCTTTGAGAAAGGAGAAAAGTGGTAATATGAACCTCACTATATAATTTCTCATAAAAAGGTGGAAATTAGTTTTGTACCTTATATTCATGAAAGTAGACGAGAAATTGAGAACATGGAAAATGAAGATACTTGGCCATATTGTTGGGTACAACGGTTAACCGATGTTGAAACCCCTATGGTAAACGAAAATACTTTGAATGGGACTGATCTTGAACAGATAGATGTTGAGATGGAATACGCGAAGTCACAAAAGAGGACTAAAATCCCAATGGAGGATGAAGAAGAAATACAAATAAAATTAACAAAAGGACCATTAAAAGAGCCTGCGATTCAAATGTAGTTAGTAAATCCATGGCATACTACTTCCTCTTCTATCTCCATTCATTTGGAAACATTCATGATAGAAGTGATTCATTTTTCATTTGAAACTTTGCAAAGGAATTATAAACAAATTAAAGAAAGAAGTTACAAACTGGGAATTAATATGGCAACAAAGAATGAAGACCTTGCTGCAAATCATAGAATATGAGGTGCAATCATTACGAAAGAACTAAAAATTCCTAAAACTGAGAATACTCAAGCAGCTGAGTTCGCTCAAGTTGAAAAAAAAGAGCTACTAATAGGATAATTAGTTGATAGAAACAAAGACATATTTATTTTGTAGGAAAAAGTGCAGAGCTTACAACAGTAAATTAAAAAACATGTTTGCACCATTATGGTTCAAACTAAATTAGATGAATTCTCAGAGAAAATAGCAAAGGCCATGGAAGAGCTTAGAATTTCATAAGTTGAACTAAAGAAAACCCAAGATGATTTGGTCATGGTAAGGGAGTAGTTGAATGTAAAGGAGAGGTAATAGCACATATTATATGAAAATAACAATCAGCTTCCGAGAAAGTATAAGGAAACTAAAGATGAAATCGAAGAGTTTAAAACCAAGTTTGAAGGTAATATTTCTTTAATTGAGGATACACAAATGTTTTGGGATGAAATTGTTCAAGAAGTTCATTCTATATGGGAGTATATTATTGTAATTCCACAACAAAATATTATGATAAGAGGATCATAAATGAGCATTGATTTATGCAAGAAATAATTACGAAAAGAAGCACTCAAGTCCAAGGAGATAATTAATTATTTGAATGAAAAATATTCAACAAAATTAAGAGTGAGATTCACAACATTTTGGACCAAGCACACCATTGATGTCGTACTTTAACATTTGGAGGCGTGGAAACTTGGGTGATGGTGAAGACTGTGTGATGGGATTTCGACCAAAGTATTGATTCCCAACATCATAATCTTTGTTGAAGTGAAAGAAAGTGGCTAGGTGAATTACTAAATCAATTTTTTGTTGCAGAGAAGATTATGTGAGTTGTCAAATAAACGATGGAATTACAAGGGATGAACATTGATGAGGCTAATACAAAGGTAAAAGGATAAGATAGGGTAATATTTTATGGGGTGAGACAATTAGCATGTGTGTACCATCATATTGATTTGATGTGAAGGAATATTGTAAACTAAGTTCATGCAGACTGAAAGTGATACAGATTAGAAAACCATAATGCTGGAGTTGAGGTCAGAAGCAATGATGATGAATGAGCACGAAGTGTCGGACGCCATAAAATACCTCCCAAGGGATGATTGATGAATTGAATAATTACTGAAAGGAAGTCTTCGAGTAATACAGTATGAGAGAGGCATTTGTAGCCATGTATGACACATGTTTTAGATTTTCAAAGATAGAAATATCATCCTTTGAAGATGAAAAGTCATGCATTAGCTCACAGCTATAATTAAAACTAGCTATTACCCACACCCCAATTGAAATCCATAAAAATTATATTTATCTTTGTTTTAATGTTTATATATTTTAATTTCAAATAAAACTATTGGTTGGTGGTGTTATAAATTATTTTATTTTATGTAAAATAGTATACCCTGTTCATTCTCTGTTTTTTTCACATCTAATTTTTATAATAGAATTTAAGATTTTATCATTAACATATCATTTCCCTAAAAAAATTTATCCAACTTTTACCAATTTTCTATTATTATAATAGTTAGCTAATTAACATAATATATAATTATTGTTTAAGTTGTATAACAATAATATTTTTAAATACTTTCATTGACTAGGTTTTAGTTATTGTTTAAATATGAATACATATGAATAAAATTTGGATGATAAAGTAACTAAAAAAACATTCTTTTAATTAAATTTGATTAACATAGGCAACTCTCCTCCATCCCATATTATCTCATGCTTCTAGGGATGCTAATAGAGATTGTTTCATTGATTCACCACTTTGGTTTATAACATATTCACATTCTGAATATGGCTAGGAAAACTTGAAGTCTAAGTAACATGTTTAGTTTTTCTAAACACGTCATGAAGAACACTAAAACTTTTAGAAGGTTGTAAAAGCACATCTCAGAGATGAATTCAACATTGACAACTAGAGATTGTTCTGCACCCAAACACAAGAGATATCATTCATGCCTTTCCCTGCCCTTGTGTTTGTTATTATTTGCTGAGCTCTCCTTTGAAATATCAATGCAAATTTTATTATAAAAAAAAGAAGAAGAGGTTTTCCCACTAAGAGTTGTAGTTGGCATGCTAAAGAGTGAAAACAGAGAAATCAAAAGATGAAAATAAACTTTCCTTTGAAAATGCAAAATGCTTGCAGTTGGCATGCTCAAGAATGAAATTAGAGAAATCAGAGGTGAAAATGAGCTTTCCATCCAAAATGCAAAATGCTAAAAAAAAACAAAGAAATTAGAGGTGAAAAGCGAACTTTCCTTTCAAAATGCCAAAAATGTATTACATTCACAATACCTAAATTATACATTTCGGTTCCTATATAGCCTCACACTGCCTACCAACCATAATATGGAAAGCAAATTCCTATTGTAGGTTTCTGATACTACTAAAATTCTAGGTCAAAAGAGATGTTGTTGTACAAAACTTGCTTCAAATACTTGAAATCTAATCTGATTGAATATCGTTCTGTACACATATCTGTAATATAATTATTGAAAAAAATAATGTGAAAACATTTTCACTACCTCAATACCATCTTCTTCCTTAAGACTTGTCCCTAATTGAATAACAACTACAGCAACAACTCTTGCAGCTAAATTACACATACCTTTCAAATTCAATAAACTTCTAAAAATTTCATATAAAATTCCAACCACATTAACATCTCACTTGCTCCACAAGTATATACACGGACACTCAATTATAATATCCCTACACAAAATAACATCATGGGTATGATGTTATTATTCTTCTAAATTAAATCATCATTAACATAAATTATGTCAAATAGTTTAAATATATGAGTAAGTCTAATTAAGGAAAATGTGTGAGTTTTCGTTATAAAGAGGAAATTAGAATTTAGAATAAAAAATGCTTTTGGAGGAAGACTATTATGGTAGGTAGCCTGGAAGAGACTATTTAGCCTTAGTTGTGATCTAACCCTTCTCATGATATTTTTTTAGATTGTATGTGCTTTAGATTTTTGAGCAATTACTTGTTGTTACTAACAGACACTGTATTTTTACCTCACACATTTTAAGGAAAATGTGAGGGGAAAAACAAAATCTTAAAAAATTATTTAAAATAATAAAAATATAAATTACCCATAAATAAATAATTGTATATCTTAGTCTCCAAACCCCTAAAGGAAACAACTCATAGTCTTGTTTGAGAAGACTTCTCAGTTATGTTTCAACATGTAGAGGAGAGAGTGCATGAGGATACTAAATGAGAAGAGTTCTCAGCTAAGCTTTAACATGTACAAGAGAGTGCATTAATTTAAAAATTTATAAACATGGAAGTGTTGATTTGTTTTCCTTGGATGTGGGTGGTAGATAAGCATTTATGGTGTATGAGTAGGCAGGCAAAAAGGCGGCTCATCCGTATAGCCACCTCTGCCTCCACTTGTGTGTTCTCAAGGAAAGTTATGGCTCTCAGGCTAGCAACATTAACTATCTGTGATTTTCGAGACATTCCCTGTATCTCCCA
This sequence comes from Pinus tabuliformis, assembly GCA_031772625.1. Classification (NCBI taxonomy): domain Eukaryota; kingdom Viridiplantae; phylum Streptophyta; class Pinopsida; order Pinales; family Pinaceae; genus Pinus; species Pinus tabuliformis. Next base: position 736,510,681 of record CM062811.1, read on the forward strand.
TAATATGGAATAGGAGCCTGCTCTTCGCCTCATTCATCCCCTCAATTGTTCCTCTCCTCCTTCCTTCTCTGATCCGAGCCTCCACACAGCTACTGGAAGACGCTACAAATTATTACGCTGCGTAGACCTTGGCAATTCTATCCATCACTCCCAGTCCCTTCTCTGCCATCCGCGGTCCGAGATCCTAACTCCTTTCTCTGCTTCGCCTATAAATTCCGCGGATCCCCGATCTTTCCCTCCCGTGGAACCTAGTTTTATTTCTGCTCAGCCCTCCTACCACTATCAGTAGCCTCTTTCCTCCATACCTATGCGATATTGACACAGAATGAGAAGCAGGCACGAAGGCAATCATGGTGATGCTATGAGTTCCAGATATCGTTCCCCCTCTGCCTCTTCTTCCCCTTCAGTTTCCCAGTTCCCTAACCTCTCCAATCCCTGTTCCCTTGGCAAGTACATGAACGTGCAAAACAGATGTGGAAGAATGACCTCAAGTGGAGCTCACCACTTTGAAAGCATCGCTTTGCATGCTTCAACCACCTCCTCCTCCCAGCAAGAGCACTTCTAGTATCAAATCTCCCTGAACAATCCACGCATTATGATCACCATCACCGTGGATTTCAGGGAAATCCCTGCTCCCAATTTAGAACCTTTGTTCAACAGGGATTTCAGCATGACCCTCCTTTCAATTTTGATCCAGGTGAGCCAAGCTCCAGACATTAGCCAGCAGACAAGGATATCCTCAAAAGCAACAATCTGTGAATGCTAGAAAGTGAAACCCACCGTAAGGATAAAGGCGTCAACTTTGAGGACAGTGCAGGTGGCAGACATGCAGAGTACACGAGTGCTGACATCTATAGGTTGTGTCCGATAGTGGAGGAGAAACCTACAGAGGAAACTAAGCAGCAACTTGCTAGGTCACGTCGCGAGCCTTAATCTGGTTTTGTTCATCTTTGGCACTTGTATTTTGTTTCTTGCATCTTGTCCAGTCTTTTACTATCTTATTTTCCTTCTCGAGCATCAAAATTTTGGAATTTTGCTCCCATTGGTCGACTATTACGGACAAATCTGGGTCAATTTTTTATTTTCTCAGTCTTCACTCATATTTTTTGTATTTTGGAACTATAGCCCCTGCGTGGGCAGCTGAAACTTTCTTAATTTTGGGCTTCGACTGGTTTCCCCTATTGGTGCAGTCTCCATCTGAATGTTGGAAGATTAGAATGGTCATTCCACTAACCCAATACTGTTGTGGCCAGTGCTTCCTTGTATATTATGCCTTTATCAATAGATTAGTTTTACTTAGGAAAAAAGAAAAAAAAAGTGTTGATTTGTTTTAATTATATTTGTTATATAAATGTGTTAATTTATAAATTTATAAATATGTGTTAATTAGATTTGGATAAAGATACATAAGAGGCTTGACCTTTCTTGGGTTTTTCTTGGGCTCCCTCTTGTTTTAAAAAATGGCTTCAAAAATGGTTGTTATTGTGGGTGGATCAATCTCATGAAGATTGACTTCAATGGGCTTGCAAAAAGTGGTACTAAGTCTTCAAATTAGTATGGGAGTGAATGAGAGCATGAACCGACATTGTTACACAATCATGCTAATAAAAAGTTTTAGTTATGAGGTGAGAATAATCGAGGTGCCTCTTTTGTGTGGCTCTAGATATTGAGTTTTCAATGATAAAATTTATCACTTTTAAGCATACCTTTATATTAAAGATATTATCTTATTTTTTATTGTTTAAATTTAGCAAATTACCTTTAATAATTTTATAAAGATCTTATTTGGTTATTTTAAGCTTTAGATAAATTTCAAAAAGAAAATTAACTCTCAGAAGATTAATTGTAATAGTCATTTCCTTGATATTATATTAAATATTAGAGTAAGAAATAATGATTAAATACATTGTTTTTGGCCAAATATAAAACACACATGTAAATTCTAATTTTTCTATATATATTTTAACAATATTAAACATAATTTATTATTCATTTTTATTTTTAACTAATTAATTTTTTAATTTAAAAATATATAATATTTTAATAATATAAACTAAACAACTTAAATCTAATACAAAAATTATTGTTTCAAACTAAAATAAAAATTTTATGTTCATTCACATTTCAGTTTTACATCACCCAGCATGGAAACATATTTATTATCTCCTTTCGCACCCCTAAGATTAAGTCGACTCGACATTCCCTGAATAATCAAGAATCAGATGAACATGGCCCCTCTCGCACTCCTCTACGATGAAAGTCGAATAGTCTCCTCAGATTACCCAGGAGCGACGCTGAGTGAAACATTCCTCTTCCTTCAGGAGTTCCCCTACGCTCATCGATTCAACATAGTCATTCCATAAGTGGAAGATCCAAATGGTCTCTCTATGAGTACCCCATGAACAAAGTTGAATCAGATATTGCAACCACGGTCATATACTCCCATTCCTAGCTCTACGAACAAAGACTCCCTTCATATTATATACTAGAATTAATTTGAATTCAATTCCATATTCAGATTTATTCACCACTTCAGATCTTGAAATTCGGATCCGCGTCTCCTCCCCATCTCCGTCATGTATTTATTGACAATGCCCCTTTGTGAGTACTGTATATTCATGAAATAGTTTATGTGCAATTGCAAATCAGCCCTACACCGTGATGTATTTATAGACGATGCATCTTTCTGAGTATTGTATATGCAAATCAGCACTACACAGCATTTCTGCCATAATTTTTGTTATGTACCATCTATCGTTAGGAACCAATAGCTAGGAACTACCTATCGTTATTCGGCATCCGATCTTTTCGGCGATATCCGATTAAGGGCATAAAGGTTGAAATTCCTGACACATCGTTTTTAACACGAGTAAACTGATAATGTCATTGCCCATTCAGATGAAAATCAGTATGTCTGTTATTGTAGATGCTGCTCTTCTCTTATTTGTGATGACGTTGTTGTTAAAGGAAGTTTCCGCCACGTGCAGGCCAATGCATGGGATTACTGATAAAAGAATGAATGTTCATTCTTCCATTGAAGCGGCAGTAGCAGTAGAAGGCTTAGCTCTATGGGAATCACTTGCAGACGGTCAACCCGAGAACAATCTTCCAAAACCGCCACCACCGCCTCAAAGTAATATTGTTGGCTCGTCGTTCGAATCGGGGTTAGCGGGAAAATCTTGCGGACCTCATCACGACAAAAATGTTCCGTGTCCAAGTCTACGAACAGAGATATACAAGATGGACGTGAATGGCAAGACAGTGATAACAAGAAATCATCAGAGTTCCATTATGGCTGGAAATTACGAATCAGCAGATACGCCCGGTTTAATGGTTTAATTCTATTATAAAACCGAGGGCCTTCTCGCACCAGTATATACTATACGTTGTGATATTTTGCATGTTCTAGTTCGTCCTGGGATATATTTTGATCTTTATAACATAAAGTGAGTTATTTTTATGTGAAAAAACAATTACCATGAATTTCATAAGAAACAACATTGCTTTTCAGAATGAATATTATTAGAAAGTTTGAAGTACACATCGTAAAAATATTATTTGATGTAATTTATACGAAAATTTTGTTACGGAAATTATAAAAGTTTTGAGTGACAAGGTTATATTGTTATCTTTAAATTTGGAGGGAAATTGTTGTTTTATAAATATTGAATGAAAAGTAAAATTAAGATAATTTTACTTTAGAAAGTTAAAAGTGTTTCTTTGTTTTGATCCATCTAAAAAAATAGTGTTAGTAAAATAAGAACAAATTGTTATGAGGTTAAAAGTTAAATATGGTATTGAAGTTGTGATGACCCAAGAGAATGTAAATATTTGAATTTTACGGTGGTAAAAGACAGATTTTGGAAGACTGTTTTAAAAACTTTAATAGTATTTTTTTATTTTATTTTGTGTATTAAAATATATATTAAAAAAATACTTCTTCAAATGCTGGCAACTTCTGAAAGGGAGTTGGAAAAGGAAATCAGTTGGGGAAACTGCACTAAAACTACCTTCCCTAACTGGAAAGGCTTCTAGGGAAAAAGGGAAGGGAGAGGCAAAAATATGTGTTGTAAGGACAGGCAGAGAAGAAGGAAAAATGAAAAAGGAAATTGGTTAAGTCTGTTAAGGACCAGATAACCAGACACAAGTTGCATGCATCTTGTTGAGGGCTGTGGGCGTGCAAGATAGCTTGGGGGGAGATCCCATTCTTGGCGACGGATCTCATGGTTGGGTGGTCAAGAGTAAGCAAAGGATATAGGTGAACTTCTGTAGTGCATCCACAAACCCATGCGGACCAGGTAAGTAGAAGCTTCCGGTGAAACTATTCTCAATAGTGAATATATTTCCATGATATTATTTGTCAACTGAAAAATTACAGTAGCCAAAAAATACAATAGAATAATAGTGAAGTTGTTTAAGAATATACAATCTTCTTCTCGTTATAATCCATGTTGTGATGCTATCTGCTTAAAAACAAATATTACAGAGGTGCCAGTAAATGACTGTTAAGAAGGGCCTAATTCTGTTACAGTTCTTGGTACTTAAAAAAAAAACAGAGATCAATCATCACTGTATAGTATACTAAAGCAAGTTTCGATGAAGATAAGTCTGTTAACTGTAGCAGAGGGTAGGGTAGCGGGTCCCGAGCCGGGATTACCCAAAACTGGTAGAAAGCTCATCGGGTCTGATAACCTTAACGGCCATAGAGTGGATGCTCATTAAATAAGAGATCGTGAGACCATACGAAATTCTTACTATGTATGGGAGTATTCATGGAAAGAGCAGACAGTAGAGTAGCTATATAACATAAACAAAAAATAAACATACCGCTAGACAGAGGTAAATTGGTAGACAGCGAAGGGATGAGCGACCCTGAGTTTCTGTTGTATGTATAACAAAAGGAGGAGGTTCGAAAATGCAATGAATGAAACTCTAACTGTAACATTATATAATTCATCATGAAGTTGCAAACTGTATGTTACCACCATAATCACAGTAGCAAAATGCGGCAGTAGTATTGCGAACCTATTATTAGAAGTCAACTAAAAATCTATTTTCTACGATGATCATAACCATTACATCTCAAACAGTAAGGAACTCTAGAAGTTTGAAGAAAACATTAAGTCGTAAACAGAACATAAATTCCTACGTTTATGAAAACAATGGCAGTTCCGCTGTAATAAAGTAAGAACAACATAGAGCTATGAGAATATAAGTGACTGTAATGATATTATATACAAACAATTTTTTGCAGAAACTCGAAGTCACAAAGTTCCGGAGGCAAGGCTCTCAAGAGCAAAGATTGACCTGTTAATTAAACTTTCCTGAAGAACCCAAAAAACAAATTAACATATACAGAGCTAAGTATCAATTCCAAGGAGCTCCGAACCCGAAATAAACAATATCATACACTAGAAAAACAGAGAGGTCTCATAATCCTCGACCCTGTTCCAAGCTAGTAGTCTTTACTACTTTGGCTGTTTACATGATTACAAATAGCTAAATGATATATGAGACGTGGGAAAGAAAATGAGATAACTTAAACCACTGGGGATTGCCGCGGGCACCTCCCGTTTCGACAAAGGACTGACTATTTCACCATAACCCAAACAGGGCAAGCTGAGGCAACAAAGCCTGAGAGTATGAAAACCACGTTAAACTCGGAGGCAAAACCCCAAGGACCCTGTCCTCGATACTTCTGCCAAATTATGGGAATCTGAAAGCAAGCAAAAAAAAACATGTATAAATCCTGTAGCGACAACCGTCAATTAGGAAAAATCCCAAACCCTCACCCAGAAATCATCTGGGCATGGATGACTACCTGATGAGCGGCGTCGTAGGCCAAGTTGCCGAGGAGCTGTCATTCTTCATATCAGACAATTCCATGACTGTAGCGTCCTCCTTCACACAAACAAAGAAACATGAAACCATTAACACTTACAAATTCATCAGTGTGACCTGTAAGGAGAAGAGTATTCATAATAAGAGTAACCGTGAAATCGTCTGTCTGAGAATGCCATCACCTGCATAGGTAAACCCCGAGAAACGGTTGAATAGCTCCTATACAGTGGATAGAGTCTCAGTGGAAGAGTGAACGGGAGAATCCCCTATGCGCAGAGAGACAAGCCAAACCTGGAAGCGGCGCCAGGTCCAAATGCGCCGAATGAAGACTCGAAACAACTTATTATGAACCACAAAACCATCTGGCAAACCTCCATGCTCGGATCCAGATCTGATGATCTGCACCGTCGAATTAGAGCGGGAACCAAAGGCGCGGGGAATGAGGGTACGGGGCCCTGCTCAATCACATGGCCGAGCAGAAGGTGTAGGCCAAATGTATTGTATAGTAGCAAAACAACTGTCTCTTAAATTCAATGCAGTTGAACAACTCAACGTCGGAATATGACTCTGGTTACCATGCAAAACATCTAGCACATTTATCCGGTTGCCAAGAAATACATCCAATGCATACAATCAAAAAAGTAACATTTGATTAAACTTAAAGTTGTGGAATGATGTAGTGCTGAGTAGGCAATATGATGTGGCAGTATGTGTGCGGTTAATTAAGAATATGGTAAAGATAAAGATTTTTTTTTTTTATGTCTATGGTAGGATCGTGACAAATTGGTATCAGAGCGAAGGAACAATACTGTGACCTCTGGGACAACACGGAAAGAAATTTAAACAAAATTTGGAAGAAAATGAACAAGCATTGTACAGTTACCATCTTATTATATTTGTAAGAAAGACAACTAATATTGCTAACTCCTCTTCTGGTTCCATTTCTTAGGTTGAGACAAAAGAAAAAAACAGCAAGACAATAGACAGTAACAGTGAGTATGCAGAGAGCTGGCAACGCTCCGCATAGATCGATAGCAGGTCAGGAACCTGTAATAAACCCTAGGGATAACCCAGAGTTGTGGGTACAACTTGGCGAGGAGACACGTAGCACGAACCTCGTAATATTAGAAATGGTACAGGAACTAAAGAATGAGATGGCACGATTACGAGAGGATAATGCACGACTGACGGTGGAGCAAGAAAGAATTTCAAAGAGTTTGTCTGACAGGCAGAACCCACCACTAGCTAATCCCAGTGCAGAACAGCAGAGGATGTCAGAAGAACAAAACTATCAAACAGAGCCTGAAAAATCAGAGGAGGGGGAGGACCATTCTGATAATGCATCCGAACAGCAGACTTCAAAACATCAAAGAGTGGAACTACAGGGAGAATTTTGAAAGATTAAACCCCCACACTTTGATGGGGAGCAGGAGGAAGCGGCTGAAGCATGGCTAATTAACATGAACAAATATTTTCAGCTGTATGAATATGACCACAACCTGAAGGCACGACTGGCCATCTTTCAGTTACAAGGAAAAGCAACCCTGTGGTGGGAAGAAGTTAAGATCGTCAAGGGGGTAAGCGAGCATACCATAACGTGGGAGAAATTTCAGAAGTACTTCAAAGAAAGATATCTGACCGAGCGCTTCTATGATGAAAAGGCAAGGGAATTCTACGACTTGCGGTTGGGACAACAGACTATGGACGAGTTTATCAACCGTTTCACCTCCCTACTTCGCTATGTGCCCTATATTAAAGAAGAAAAAGCCAAGGTGCAAAGATTTGTCGGTAGTTTACCCCTATACATACGAGAAAGGATTGAGTTTGACAATCCTAGGATAATGGATGAAGCTATCCGCAAAGCCAAAATCTGCTACCAGTACAATAAACAGAAAGGAGACGCTGCAAACAAAAGATGGAATGAAGAAAGGGGTAATAAAATAGTTGGGAACAGTAAAGGAAGTCGCAGCGGTGGAGGTAAGGGAATTACTAAGGGGCAAAACAACAGAACTGTACAAAGAGGTTCATTCAGATCCAAGACAATCAGTGAATCCAGAGTGAGCAAACAGTCTGCCAGATTGGAGGGCGAAGGAGTAGCCAGACCCCCAGTTCAATGCTGGGGTTGTGGAGGACCACACTACGTCAAAAATTGTCCGCAGCGGAAGGGAACTGATCAGATATCCCAAATCCATGAGGCATCGACGATTGGCGATGTGGGACGTAGCGTGCCAAGGATTAACGCAGCCCTGGACGATTGTCAGGCAGAATACCAGCTGACCATGGTGGAGTTTGAAGGTAAAATTTCAAATCTTTCTATAGTTGTTCTAATTGATCCAAGACCTATTTTAAGTTATATTAGCCCAACAATAGTAGAACATTGTAAGCTACAACCAGAAAAATTCAAGAATCCATGGCTGGTACAGTTAGCTATGGCGGCCAAGAGACGAGTGTTGGCAAAAATTAATAACTTCCCTTTAACAATAGCGGGACAACCAGTAGTGGCATATTTAAATGTGCTTCCTCTTGGTTCATATGATGTTCTGATTGGGATGGATTGGCTAGAAAAGCACTGGTCACTAGTGAACTGCAAGACGAAAACCATTTATTACAAAGATGACTTTGGAGAGAAGCAGGAGATGCAAGGGATTAAGCGACCAGTGTAGGTCCGGCCGATCACTGCATCCCAACTAGCTAAATGTATCAGGAAAAGATGTCAAATTTATGCCATTTTGGTAGGCTATGCAGATTCAAAGGATAAAACAGCCACGCTGGATAACATCCCCATAATACAAGAATTTGCAGATGTATTTCCAGAGGAGATACCCGGGCTGCCACCTGAAAGGGATATAGACTTTACCATCGAATTGACACTAGGGGCGGCACCAGTATCCCGGGCACCTTATAGAATGAGCATACCTGAGTTAAAAGAATTAAAAATGCAACTACAAGAGCTGTTAGACAAAAATTATATTCGCCCCAGTGTATCTTCGTGGGGAGCCCCAGTGTTATTTGTCAAGAAGAAATACAGAACTCTTCGAATGTGTATAGACTATCGTCAGCTGAACAAGCTCACAATCAAAAATAAATATCCTTTACCTCGGATCGATGAGCTTTTCAATCAAGTGAAGGGTGCAACAATGTTCTCTAAGATCGATTTGCGATCAGGTTACCACCAGATTAGGATTAAGGAGGAAGACATCGATAAAACATCTTTCGGAACACGGTATGGGCACTACGAGTTTGTAGTGCTACCTTTCGGGTTAACCAATGCCCCCGCCACTTTTATGTGTTTAATGAACAACATTTTTCATCAATTTTTGGATAAATTTGTGCTGATATTCATCGATGATATTCTGATATACTCTCATTCTAGGGAGGAGCACAAGGAGTATCTCAGGTTAGTACTACAAACCCTCCAAGAACACCAGTTGTATGCTAAATTCAGCAAGTGCGATTTCTTCAAAGAGGAAATATAGTATTTAGGCCATATAATCACAAAAGAGGGGATCGCGGTGGACCCTGAAAAGATAAGGACCATAATGGAATGGCCCGTATCAAAGGATGTGGCAGACATCAGGTCCTTTATGGGATTAGCCGGTTATTACAGACAATTCGTGGAAGGTTTTTCAAGGGTAGCGTACCCTATCACCTCCTTACAGAAAAAAGGAAGGGCATTCAAATGGACTTCAGAGTGTCAGCGAAGCTTTGAGCAACTTAAGCATTTGCTCACCACAGCACCCATCTTGAGTATAGCTGATCCTAATAAGGATTACGTGGTATGTAGTGATGCAAGTAAGGAGGGTGTGGGAGGTGTGTTGATGCAAGAAGGAAGAGTGATCACTTACGAATCAAGAAAGCTAAAGGAACATGAGCAGAAACATTCTAGTTACGATTTAGAGTTAGCAGCCGTCATACACGCATTGAAGATGTGGCGGCATTATCTCATGGGGAGAAAATTTCTGTTATTAACAGACCACCACAGTCTGATAAATTACTTCACCCAGCCTACCTTAAATGCGAGGCAAGCACGCTGGGCATATTTCTTAAGTGGATTTGATTTTGATATTAAGCATTTGAAAGGGAAGGAAAACCGCGTAGCCGATGCGTTAAGTCGGAAGGTGCAATGTTTGTATGAAATTTCTTCCAGTAAATGGAAGAATCCCTTGAAAGAGATGATAAAAACAACAGCAGATCAAGATGCTAAATACCAACAAATAAAACAGCAGGTACAACAATTTTCCAACGAAAAAATCAGCAGGGATATGAATTAGATGATGCTGGAATGCTGCATTATAAAAAGAGGTTGTATGTACCTGGTAAAAACAATCTTAAAAATCTGATTTTGGATGAGTTTCACATCAGCCACTATGCGGGACATCCAGGGTACCAAAAAATGATCACCGCACTTTGAAAATAATACCATTGGCCAGGGATGAAAAAGAATGTAGCTGAATATTTAGTGCAGTGTTTGGAATGTCAACAGATCAAAGCAGAGCATCTGCACCCAGCGGGGTTATTACAACCCTTACCCATTCTCTAATGGAAATGAGAAACTATTTCTATGGATTTCATAACAGGGCTGCCTCAGACAAAGAAGAACAATGATTCTATTATGGTGGTGGTAGACAAACTGAGTAAGGCAGCACACTTTATACCCGTGCAATCCACCTATAGGGTTGTGCAAATTGCGCACATTTTCATGCAGAATGTGTTTAAACTGCATGGACTTCCGAAGACAATAATATCTGACCGTGATGTAAAATTCACGTCAACCTTTGGAGGGAATTGTTTACAGAACTGGGAACACAGTTGAATTTCAACACAGCTTATCATCCCCAGACCAATGGTCAAACAGAGCGAGTGAACCAGGTGGTAGAGGACATGTTAAGAGCATACGTAATGCAGAAACCAACACAGTGGGAGGAATATTTACATCTGGTTGAATTCGCATATAATAACAGGTATCACACGTCAATACAAATGAGCCCCTTTGAGGTCTTATACGGGTGGAAATGTCGTACACCCTCAAGTTGGGGTGGACCTGAGGACAAATTAAGATTGGGGCCGGAAATGCTCAAGGAAATGGAGGATATGGTGAAAAGAGTACGTACTAATTTGAAGGTTACTTAGGATAGACAAAAGAGCTTTACTGATCGGAAAAGAAGGTTCAAAGAATACCAGGTCGGTGACCATGTTTATGTGAGGATCCAATCCAAAAAGATCACCCTGCAATGGAGCAGTTGTGCCAAGTTGGCACCCCATTATTTTGGACCCTTCCAGGTCTTTGCAAGAGTTGGGTCGGTAGCTTACCAACTCGCCCTACCAAGCCACATTAGAATCCACATTGTCTTCCATGTTTCTATACTAAAAAAATACATTTACGACCCTAAACATGTGATTAAATGGCACGACATACGGGTAAGGAATAATTTCGGTTGATCTAATTAAAAATTTATTTTAGAAGGAAAATGACTGGAAATGTTGTTGATTGCTGTTCGAACCAGAAGGAGAGGTTCTGGGTGAGCCACTGAGCATCCTCGACCGGAGAGAAGTACAACTACGGAAGCAAGCTATTACCCAAGTTAAAGTGCAGTGGCAGCACTATGGGCTTGATGAGGCCACTTGGGAAGATGAAGAGCTCATAAAAAAGGCTTACCCGGAATTGTTTGTGAAAATCAGACATCGGGACGATGTCCAATCTCAGGAGGGGGAGATGTGATGACCCCGGAGAATGTAAATATTTGAATTTTATTGTGGTAAAAGACAGAATTTGGAAGATTGTTTTAAAAACTTTAATAGTATTTATTTTATTTTATTTTGTGTATTAAAATATATATTAAAAAAAATACTTCTTGAAATGCTGGCAACTTCTGAAAGGGAGTTGGAAAAGGAAATCAGTTGTGGAAACTGCACTAAAACTACCTTCCCTAACTGGAAAGGCTTCCAAGGAAAAAGGGAAGGGAGAGGCAAAAATCTGTGCTGTAAGGATAGGCAGAGAAGAAGGAAAAAGGAAAAAGGAAATTGGTTAAGTCTGGTAAGGACCAGATAACCAGGCACAAGTTGCATGCATCTTGTTGAGGGTTGTGGGCCTGCAAGATAGCTCGGGGGGAGATCCCAGTCCTCTCGACGAATCTCATGGTTGGGTGGTCAAGAGTAAACAAAGGATACAAGTGAACTTCTGTAGCGCATCCACAAACCCAAGCGGGCCAGGTAAGTAGAATCTTCTAGTGAAACTATTCTCAATAGTGAATATATTTCCATGATATTATTTGTCAACTGAAAAATTACAGTAGCTAAAAAATACAATAGAATAACAGTGAAGTTGTTTAAGAATATAAAATCTTCTTATCGTTATTATGCATGTTGTGATGCTATCTGCTTAAAAAAAAATATTACAGAGTTTCCAGTAAATGATTGTTAAGAAGGGCCTAATTTTGTTACAGTTCTTGGTACTTCAAAAAAAAAAAAACAGAGATCAATCATCACTGTATAGTATACTAAAGCAAGTTTCGATGAAGATAAGTTTGTTAACTGTAGCAGAGGGTAGGGTAGCAGGTCCCGAGCCGGGATTACCCAAAACTGGTAGAGAGCTCATCGGGTCTGATAACCTTAACGGCCATATAGTGGATGCTCATTAAATAAGAGATCGTGAGACCATACGAAATTCTTACTATGTATGGGAGTATTCACGGAAAGAGCAGACAGTAGAGTAGCTATATAACATAAATAAAAAATAAACATAGCGCTAGACAGAGGTAAACTGGTAGACAGCGAAGGGATGAGCGACCCTGAGTTTCTGCTGTATGTATAACAAAAGGAGGAGGTTCGAAAATGCAATGAACGAAACTCTAACTGTAACATTATATAATTCATCACGAAGTTGCAAACTATATGTTACCACCATAATCACAGTAGCAAAATGCGATAGCAGTATTGTGAATCTATTATTAGAAGTCAACTGAACATGTATTTTCTACGATAATCATAACCATTACATCTCAAACAGTAAGGAACTCTAGAAGTTCGAAGAAAACGTTAAGTCGTAAACAGAACAGAAATTCCTACATTCATGAAAACAATGGCAGTTCCGCCGTAATAAAGTAAGAACAACATAGAGATATGAGAATATAAGTGACTGTAATGATATTATATACACAAAATTTTTTGCAGATAGTCGAACTCACAAAGTTCTGGAGCCAAGGCTCTCAAGAGCAAAGATTAACCTGTTAATTAGACTTTCCTGAAGAACCCAAAAAACAAATTAACATATACAGAGCTAAGTATCAATTCCAAGGATCTACGAACCCGAAATAAACAATATCATACACTGGAAAAGCAGAGAGATCTCATAATCCTCGACCCTGTTCCAAGCTAGTAGTCTTTACTACTTTGTCTCTTTACATGATTACAAATATATAAATGATAAATGAGACGCAAGAAAGGAAAATGAGATAACTTAAACTACTGGGGACTGCCATGGGCACCTCCCGTTTCGACAAAGGACTGACTATTTCACCATAACCCAAACAGGGCAGGTTGAGGCAACAAAGCCTGAGAGTATGAAAACCACGTTAACCTCGGAGGCAAAACCCAAGGACCCTGTCTTGGGTACTTCTGCCAAATTATGGGAATCTGAAAGCAAGCAAAAAAAAAACAAGTATGTACAAATCTTGTACCAGCAACAGTCAATTAGGGAAAATCCCAAACCCTCACCCAGAAATCATCCGAGCATGGATGCCTACCTGATCAGCGGCATGGTAGGCCAGGTTGCCGAGGACCTGTCGTTCTTCATATCAGACAATTCCATGACTGTAGCATCCTCCTTCACACAAACAAAGAAACAATAAACCATTAACACTTACAAATTCATCGGTGTGACCTGTAAGGAGAAGAGTATTCATAATAAGAGTAACCGTGAAATTGTCTATGTGAGAATGCCATCACCTGCATAGGTAAACCTCGGGAAACGGTTGAATAGCTCTTGTACAGCGGATAGAGTCTCGGTGGAAGAGTGAACGGGAGAATCTTCTGCGCGGAGAGAGACAAGCCAAACCTGGAAGCGGCGCTAGGTCCAAATGAGCCGAATGAAGACTCCGAACAACTTATTATGAACCCCAAAACCCTGCATCAAACCTCCACCCTCGGATCCAGATTTGACGATCCACGTTGTCGAATTAGAGTGGGAACCAAAGGTGTGGGGGATGAGGGTACAGGGCCCTACCCGATCACATGGCCGAGCAGAAGGTGTAGGCCAAATGTACTGTATAGTAATAAAACAACTGTCCCTTAAATTCAATGCAGTTCAACAACTCAACGCCGGAATATGACTCTGGTTACCATGCAAAACATCCATCACATTTATGCGGTTGCCAAGAAATACATCCAATGCATACAATCAAAAAAGTAACATTTGATTAAACTTAAAGTTGCGGAATGATGTCGTTCCGAGTAGGCAGTATGATGTGGTAGTGTGTGTGCAGTTAATTAAGGATATGGTAAAGATAAAGAAATTTCTTTTTATGTCTATGGTAGGATCGTGACAGAAGTACGGATATTTGGTAAAATAAGAACAAATTGTTATGAAGTTTAAAGTGAAACATGATATTGAACTATGGATGTTTTGTATCATTATCCTTCCAAATATAGTTCCTTAACTTTGGTATGATATATCACATATAGTTTAAGTGAATGCTAATCATTATTAAGAAGGATGAGTTTAACTCTTTTATTAAAAGATGAAAATAAATATAAATAAAGTAAAAATGCACAAGATTAAATCAAAACGGTCATTTCAATGTCGATTCTTTTGGGTATTTAGAAATTTATTTTTGTATATATTTACGCCAAAAAACCTACCTATTTTGAAGTGGGAGGTAAAAAAGTTATTGTTTCTTCAATAATAAATGATACATGGATGACTCGGAATTAAAATAACAAATATGTTTTTTTTTTTGTAAAACTAAAAATAAAGGAAGGACATCAAATTAGAAACATAGTGTTGATGATTATTTTTATCATTTTTTAATTTTCTATTTTTAATATGACTTCAAATACTTTTGGTTGTGACAAGCCTTTAGATAGTTTCTTGTAATGAACTATATATACATGTGTGATATCCCATATTTAAAATGCCAATCATATATTCTCTATAAATGCTACATAAAATAGGCCATTAGTGCCAGGAATAGTGACATAATTGAGTTCTTTTTAGCGAGTGAATTGGCTTCAATTGGCGTCAAGAAACCTGGCGTAAACTAGAATCTTCATCCGAGAAGCTGGAATAGAACTAGTAGCTTCACATGGGTGGTTTGAATAGTTCGAATAGTGCGGGAAACAATTTTTTCTATTCTTGAATCCATTGTTGTGTCCATTTGTACTTCTAGGTTTGCTCCCAATTGTGCTTCTTGTTTTGTTTCTGGTATGGCATGGAAAATCGACTATTTTATGGCTTCCTAATTAACACCAATTTATACATTCATTATAACATCCTTTGTTGCATTAAGTTTTTCTTCTAGATTTGGATCCATTATGGCATCTTCTTTAGCTTCTAATATGGCTTCCATTGTAGTGTCTTTTATTTCTTTTAATATTTTTTATTGGTTTTCTACATGAGGGGCTTCTTTGTGTGTTTCTTTAGGATAGTCAAGATTGGCTTCTAATATTGCGTCCATTATTACATCTTTGTTTGTTACATAAATTTCCTCTGTTTTTTCTTCATGGCTAATGAAAAGTTTGGCTACTAGTATTTCTTCAATTATTACTTCTTGATTTTCTACTTGAATGACTTATTTATTTTTCTTCTCACAGAATCCCAAGTGTGGCTTTTGATATTGCTTCCAATATTACTTCTTTATTTGCTACCTAAATTTTTTTAGTTTTTTCTTCTGAGGTTAAGCCATGTTTGGCTACTAGTGTTGCTTCCATTATTACTTCTTTGTTTACTACCAAATTGCCTCTTTTTTCCATTCCTAGGTAACGCCATGTTTTGCTTCCTAGATTGCTTCTAGTGTACTTCTAGTTTAACATCCATTGTTGCTTCCTTTCTTGCTTCAAGAATTGGTTCCATGTTAGCCCTATTATTTTCTTCCTTTTAGTTGGAGGGTTTGCTTGATGTTTAGTGCATGGGTTTGCTTCCTTTTAGTGTTGGGATTTTCTTCTTAATTAGCCACCAATTGTTCTTCTTGTTAAGAAACCATTTTAGCTTCTGATTTAGAGCCAATAATAGCTCCAAGTATGGCTTCCAATTTAACATATAATTTTACTTTCATTTTTGCACCACATCATACTTTAATTTTAAGAACTCACGATTCTTCCTTTATAGCTACCATTTATTATTTAATATTTTTTATTTCAATTAAATTAGTTAAGTATATCATGCCTATTAAACACGTTTTATGATTATAAGGTAAGTCATATTGCACTTGAAATATTTTATAGTGTACAATTTAGAAATATTTTTTAGAGAAATGGACATCCATACAAACCAACAACATTTTTCTTAACTATAACCGATATTTTTATATTTTTGATAAACAAAATAGTTGGTCATGACTAGCTACACATAATGTAGGCCCAGATACATATCATAGATATTTCCATAACATAGCCTTTTCAAGATTCTTATAGTTACAAACCACACTGCCACATTGACATGAAATAAAAATATATTTTTTAAACTATAACCAATATTTTTATATTATTAATAAAAAAAATTGTTGGTTTGTCACTAGCTACACATAATGCAAACTGATATAATATATGTAAAAATGATATAATTCAAAATGTTGCATGTCAAAATGATACAACTCAATATGGTAGTGTAGGTGAAAATTATACATATGATAATAACGATTAAAGGAGACATCACAACGATTTATAAATGATGACCAATGGTGTGGTCTATATGATAAATGCCACTAGCTACTACCAGCTTATTGCTCCTCCTCCTCCTCCTCCTCCTCGTCATCATCATCATCTCTATCATGATCATCACCATCATAATCATCATCAATGTCATCATCTTCGTCATCTACCTCAGCATTCTCTCCATCTACCTCATCATCATTGTCTCAAATGTTTGAAGCACTACCCTCCTAGGATATTTTAAGAGCTCTCGAGTGACTAGGCTCCCTAACTGCCCCTACAAATAGTGTACCAAAGGCTTGAAGACAAGATAAATATGGAAAAGGTTACCAAATGCATGGGGATAGAAGGAGGACTGAGTGGCTCAAGGATGAGAAACATTTTTATGTTGGGTGCCTATTGGAGCTCAATTTTTTTGTGAAATTTTGTTGAAACGGTTAGGGTTTCCTATTGATTATTAATGTAATTTAGAGAAACTATTACACAATTTCCTTAACCTTATAAATTTTTTATATGAATTCTCAAATTATATCACATGATAATCAAGATATTCTCGTTATGATCTTATCATTGTAATATGAAATTATAAAGTGATGTTCTTTCTATGTGTGAAGATAGACATATAGAAAGAAATGGAGAATGATAGAAAGGGCGAGCATGGAAATTGTAAATGTATATGTATCATTAATTCTCAATCATTCATGGTGACATACCTTTCTATTGAAAAGCTTGTGTGTTGTGTAGTGTACTAGCCCTTGCTAGGAAGATAGGGCCATCCTTCTCAGCAGGGTTCATTGGTGAGGAAAGTATAGTGTATTTTTTATTTAGTTCCTCTCAGTTATAATTAATATGTGATTATTGTTACTGTTATTATTAGACTTTTTGATGCTTTACTGATTGCAAAATCCTAACCTCTATATTGTGTGATGAGATATGTCTTGCACTAGTCCCTTTGTTAGTGTGACAGTAATTTAATTCCCATTATAGTTTGATGGTGTGTTAATTTCATTTGAATGTGTGTTCCAACATTTGTTAAGAGAATGATTTCCATGAGTGACGTTCTTCTCTAAATAAGAGTGACTCTGTAACAAAGTGGTTTTATTATGCATTGTGTGTTTATTTCTTGAGAGTGTGAGCAAGGACTGAAAGTGTAACAACGAGAGTGTTCACTTGTTGAGAGTGTGGTTACAATGTCTGAGCTTGAGATTCATTAGAACTAGTCATCATTTTCCATTGCATATATTGTGCATAATATTCTTACAATAACAAAACCTACCTAGATTGACAATTAATGTGAAGACTTTGAATTATTGCTTTGAATTATAAGGACAAGTGTTCTACACAAGGACAAGTTGAGGAAGAACATATACAAAAATTTCAGATAATTAAACTTGAAGTAAAACTGGGAATTTCATATGAAATTTGAAGAAGAATTATTTAAGGGTCAAAGTAAACATATAATAACTCAAAAGTGTGTAAAATAATTAAATAAATAATCTAAAATTTGAATCAATTAGATTTCCCAATAAATGATATATGGGTGTCAATTTTAGTGAAGCAATGAAATTTTAGCCTGCTTCACAAAAATGCATGCCCAACCTTCATTTCAAGGCAAATTTGAATGATTCAACTTCAAGACTACTTTTCTAATCATAATTAATTTTAATTTTGCACATAGAAATTTCTCTTGTGCTAAAAAAATATGCCAAATTGGATTGATTTCGTAGGGTTAATGTCAAAGTTTGTGTGCTTCAAATAAATCATACTAGGACATATACTTAATTAACCATGAGATAATGATCATTCCAATCTAGATATAAAATCATTTTATGGAACATGCCATAGTCATTTTCATTAAGGAAATGTTATACACTGAAATCCAATTTTGTTCGAGTAACAATTGATCATATGTGCCATTGATCATGCTCAGAACAAATATACACTCCTAGGCCAAACCAATTACACTCTTAGTAAAAAAAAATCAAAATGGGACATGATTGGACAATTCCTAACCTTAGGATATAGCCTTGCAACATGTCTTACAAATACCTTACATAACTATGTTTCCCACTTATACATAAGTTTCACATAAAATGCAATTTTAGCCTACTTCACAAAAATGCATTCCAAACCTTCATTTGAAGGAAAAATTTAATGACACAACGTTGAGAATACTTTTCTACTCATAATTAATGTTAATTTTGCAAATAGAAATTTTTGTTGTGCTAAAACAATACGCGAAATTGGATTGATTTCGTAGGGTTAAAGTCAAGTTTTGTGTGCCTCAAATAAATGCACACTAGGACATATAGTTAATTAACCATGAGATAATGATCATACCAATCTGAATATAAAATCATTTTATGCAACATGCCATAGTCATTTTGATTAAGGAAATGCTATACACTGAAATCCAATTTTGTTCAAGTAGCAATTGATCATATGTGACAATGATCATACTCAGAACAAATATGCAATCATAGGCCAAACTAATTACACTATTGGTAACAAAAATAAAAATGGTACATGATTAGAAAATTCCTAATATTAGGATATAGCCTTGCAACATGTCTTACAAATACCCTACATAACTATGTTTCCCACTTATAAATGAATCATATTGGACAATAAATGAATCCCGTTCATGCCTTTTAGTGAAGAAAAATAGTGTTTTCTTGCTTCACAAAAATGGAGGTCCAACCTTCATTTCAAGGCCAGTAATTTTTCCAATGAGGATATTTTCTCTTGAATTTGAAAGGCATGGTGTTAGTGTCGACCAAGTACATTTTTTTCCTATAGAAGAAATGATATATTTTTTAGCTAGAGAGGACTTTAGGTCCATTTATTGTAAACAATAGAAAATCCCTTACACAAGTGGAAGTGATGATGAAGGAGTTTGTCTTTCATAAAGGAGAAAAGCAGTAATATTAACCTCACTGTATGACTTCTCATAAAAAGGTGGAAATTACTTTTGCACCTTATATTCATGAGATTAGACAAGAAATTGAGAAAATGGAAAATCAAGATACTTGGCCATGTTGTTGGGTGAAATGGTTAAAGCATGTTGAAACCCCTATGGTAAATGAGAATACTTTAAATGGGACTGATCCATAACAGATAGATGTTGAGATGGAATACTCGAAATCACAAAAGAGGACTAGAATCCCAATGGAGGATGAAGAAGAAATACAAATAAAATTAACAGAAGGACCTTTAAAAGATCATGGGTTCCAAATGTAGTTGGGAAATCCATGGCATACTACTTCCACTTCTATCTCCACTCATTTGGCAGCATTCACAATAGAAGTGATTCCTTTTTCATTTCAAAATTCGCAAATGAGTTAAACAAATTAAAGAAAGAAGTTATAAAATGAACATTAATATAGCAACAGAGCATCAAGACCCTGTTGCAAATCTTAGAATATGAGGTGTAATAGTTACGAAAGAACTTAAAAATTCCTACAATTAAGAACACTCAAAGAACTGAGTTGGATGAAGTTGAAAAAATAGAGTTATTAACAGGATAATTATTTGATAGAAATAAAGTCATATTTATTTTTCAGGAATAAGTGAAAATCTTACAACAGTAAATTAAAAATCATGTATGCACCATTATGGTTTGATTCGAATTAGATGAACCCTCAGATAAATTAACAAATTTCATAGAGGAGCTTAGAATTTCGTAATTTTAACTAAAGAAAACCCAAGACGATTTGGTCATGGTAAGGGAGTATTTGAATGTAAAGGAGAGGCAATATCACATATTATATGAAAATAACAATCAACTTCCGAGTAAGTATAAGGAAACTTAAGGTGAAATCAAAGATTTGAAAACCAAGTTTGAAGTTAATATTTTTTTAATTGAGAATACACAAATGTTTTGGGATGACATTATTCCAGAAGTTTATTCTATATGGGAGTATATTATTATAATTCCACAACAAAATATTCAGATAAGAGGATCATAAATGAGGATTGATTTATGGAAGAAATAAGTATAAAAAGAAGAACTCAAGTTCAAGGAGATAATTAAGTATTCGAATGAAAAATATTGGACAAAAGTAAGGGTGAGAGTCAGAATATTATCGATCAAGCACACTAGTGATGCCGTACTTTAACATGTGGAGGAATGGAAACTTGGGTGAAGGACAAGACCGTCTGATGGGAGTTCCACCAAAGTATTCACTCCCTGCATCATAATCTTTGTTGAAGTGAAAGAAAGTGGCTAGGTGGATTAGTGAATCAAATTTTTGTTGCAGAGGAGATCATGTGAGTTCTCAAATAAATGATGGAAGCCCAAGGTGATGAACACTAATGAGGCTAATACTGAGGTAAAAGGATAAAATAGGGTAATATTGGCTAGGGCGAGACAATTAGCATGTGTGAACTATCGTATTGATTTGATGTGAAGTAATATTGTAAACTAAGTTCATGCAGACTCAAAGTGATATAGATCAGAAAACCATAATGGTGGAGTTGAGGTCACAAGCAACCATGATGAATGAGCACGAATTGTCGAACACCATAAAATACCACCCAAGTGATGAGTGATTAATGGAATAATTAGTGAAAGGGAGTCTTCGAGTAATAGAGTATGAGAGAGCCATTTGTAGAGGTGTATGCCATATGTTTTACATTGTCAAAGATAACAAGATCAACCTTTGAAGATGAAAATTCATGCATTAGCTGCCAGCTATAGTTAAAACTAACTATTACCCACACCGCAATTGAAATCTATAAAAATTATATTTGTGTTTGTTCTAATATTTATATATTTTAATTTAAAATAAAACTATTGTTTGATGGTGTTATAAATTATTTTATTTTATGTAAAATAGTATACTATGTTCATTCTCTTTTTTTTCTTTCACTTCTAATTTTTATCATAGAATTTAAGTTTTATATTATAATAAATATAAAATATATTTTAAAGGAATCATTTAAATATTATTTTTCTAAATTTTTTTATCCAACTTTTACCGTTTCTTTATTATTATAATAATTAGCTAATTAACATAATATATAACTATTATTTAAGTTGTATAGCAATAATATTTTTAAATAATTTCACTGACTAGGTTTTGGTTATTGTTTAAATATGAATACATATGAATAAAATTTGGATGATAAAGTAACTAAAAAAACATTTATTTAATTAAAATTGATTAACACAGACAACTCTTCTCGATCCCAGATTATCTCATGCTTCTAGTGATGCTAATAAAGATTGTTTCATTGACTCACCACTTTGGTTTATAGCATATCTAAGTTTATAAAATAGTAAAAACTAAAAATTGTAAATAGTTCACATTCTGAATATGGCTAGGAAAACTTGAAGTCTAAGTAACCTATTTAGTTTTTATAAACATAGCATGAAGAACCCCAAAACTTTCAGAAGGTTGTAAAAGCACATATGATAGGTGAATTCAACATTCCCAAGTAGAGATTGTTGTGCACACAATCACAAGAGATATCATTCATGCCTCTCCCTGCCCTCATGTGTGTTAATATTCGCTGAACTCAGCTTTGAAATATCAATGCAACTTTTATTAAAAAAATAACAGGTTTTCCACTGAGAGTTGTAGTTGGCATGCTTAAGAGAAATCAGAGATGAAAATGAATTTTAGTTCTAAAATGAAAAATGCTTGCAGTTGGCATGCTGAAGAGTGAAAACAGATAAATGAGAGGTGAAAATGAACTTTCCTTCCAAAATGCAAAATGCTAAAAAAAAAAAAATAGAGAAATTACAGGCGAAAAAGGAACTTTCCTTCCAAAACGCCAAAAATGTATTTGTACATTCACAATACATAAATTATAGATTTTGGTTCCTATATAGCCTCACACTGCCTATGAGCTATAATATGGAAAACAAATTCCTATTGCAGCTTTCTAGATACTACTCAAATTGTAGGCCAGAAGAGTCATTGTTGTACAAATCTTGCTTCAAATACTTTAAATTGGATCTGATCAAATATCGAGTTGTACACATATTTGTAATATGGTTATTGAAAGACAAATAATATGAAAATATTTTCGCTAGCTCAATACCATCTTTCTCCTTGAGCCTTATCCCTGGTTGAATTACAACTACTCCATCAACTCCCGCAACTAAATTACACATACCTTTCAAGGTCAATGAACTTCTCAAAATTTCATTTAAAATTCCAACATCATTAGCATCACCTTCTCCACAAGTATATTCAAGGACACTCAATTATAACATCCCTACACAAAATAACATCATTGGCATGATGTTATAATTCTCCTAAATTAAATCATCATTAGTACAAATTATGTCAAATAATTTAAATATTTTATATAAAATTCCAACTGCATTAGTATCACTTACTCCACAAGTATATTCAGGGATTCTCAATTATAACAACCCTGCTCAAAATAACATCATGGGCATGATGTTACTATTCTCCTAAACTAAATCGTCATTAATACAAATTATGTCAGATAGTTTAAATACATCAACAAATCTAATTTAGGAAAATGTGTGAGTTTTCGTTATAAAGAGGCAATTAGACTTTAGAATAAAAAAAGACTTTTCAAGGAAGACAATTATGCCAGGTAGCTTGGAAGAGACTCTTTGGCCTTAGTTGCCATTCACACCTTCTCAGATATTTTTTAGATTGTATGTGCTGAGGATTTTTCAGCAATTTCATGTTGTTACTAACTGTCACTCTGTTTTACTAAGATATTTTGACTAGCTCACACATTTTAAGGAAAATATGTGGGGAAAAACAAAATCTTAAAAAATTACTTAAAGTAATAAAAATATAAATTTCCCATAAATAAAGACTTCTATATCTTACTCTCCAAACCCCTAAAGCAACCAACTCATAGTCTTCTTTGAGAAGACTTCTCAGTTAAGTTTTAACATGTAGGAGAGAGTGCATGAGGACACTAAATGAGAATATTTCTCCTTCAAGTCTTAAAATGTACATAAGAGTGCATTAATTTAAAAATTTATAAACATAGAAGCATTGAGTGGATGTTTTTAACTTTATATGTTTTAATTATATTTGTAAAATAAATGTGTTAATTTATAAATTTATAGATCTCTATTTAAACATATCCATATACATTAATTTGTGTTAATTTTTAATTAGACATGGATAAAGTTATATAGGAGGCTTGACTTTTCTTAGGATTTTCGTGGGATTTCTCTTGGTTTAAAAATGGTGTCATTATGGGTGGATCAATCTCATTATGATTGACTTCAATCATCTTTCAAAAGTGGTACTAATTCTTCAAATTACTATGGGAGTCAATGACATGAGCTTGTAAAAATTGGTACTAAGTCTTCAAATTAATATGGGATGAATGACAACATGAACCGACATTGCTACATAATCATGATAATATAAGGTTTTTGTTATGAAAGGAGAATAATGGATGTGCCTCTTGTGTGTGTGTCTATACATTGAGTTTTCAATTATAAGATATATCACTTTTAAACGTACATTTATATTAAAGATTATCTTTCGTGAGGACCCAAATATAGGTCCTATAACTACTACTACACTCATTCAAATAAATTTCATTGATTTTCATAACAACGAAAAATTTAGGTTTATAAAACATCATAAGCATGAACATAAATTAATTTAATCTACAACATGTATAACTTGTAACAATTTATCTGCAACATGTATAACTTGCAATAATTTACATAACTAAAATAAATGACTGATACTATATGTTTCAATAGCTTAGTTGAGGTGCTCTTGAGCTCCATGCTCCTCTTGACTACCCAACTGGATTTTCCTCCTAGCCAAATAGTAAGTAATTCCTAGCTCACGGAACATCCACATGTTCCCTAGCCCTCCTAGCCCAAGTCCAACCAGATGTAATGTGTCCATGTTTCACAAAAACTCCCCAACAATCCTTCCCCAAACCCAAGCCTCTAAGACAAAATCAAACCAAGGATCCCCCTCTCCTCCCATCATCCTTCCCGTTTTATGCCTCTTTCTCCCATTCACCTCAACCACCTATCATTAATGTCACAACTACCCTGTCATCCTTACATTTGACTTTTCTTATCATATCTTCTCCCAAGTAAATTTGAGAGGACATTTTGGGGATGAGATATGAATATATAATTTTGTAATTAATTGGGGAGGACCATATCTTCTCCCAATTAAATTTGGGAGGACATTTTGGGGATGAGATATGAATATATAATTTGATAATTAATTGGAGAGGACCATATCTTCTCCAAAGTAATTTCGAGAGGATATTTTGGGGATGAGATATGAATATATAATCTGGTAATTAATTGGAGAGGACCATATCTTTTCCCAAGTAAATTTGAGAGGACATTTTGGGGATACGGATATTTAAATTGGAATAATGGAAGGAGACCATATCCTATGCAAGATTAAATTTGAGAAGACAAGTTGGGAATTGAATAATAACAATAATAAATTTTATATGATTAAATAAAAATTACAGTTTCTGAAATGAAGGTATTTACCAATATTTCTTGATAATTATAAGTCAATATTTTCAGGTAATTGAAACAGTAATAAAATTTGCATGATAAGATTAAGTGGGGCATTACATATACCCCTCCTTCATAAAACTTCATCTCGAAGTTAGAGTGAAAAGGATACAAGGAGTTCGAAGCAGTTGGATAATAAGGCATAACAAAATAGAGAGAGAGTTATAGTAGTAAAATTTGATAAGTCAGACAGCGACATCAAATTCCATCAAGAATCTCCAACTAATCTATATCCTCCTATCGTTCCTAACCTAGTTCCATTCCCACCCTATCATTCCTCTGTTGCTATATACTCTGGCATTGGCTATACAAATCTAACCACTAATAAGGCGAATATGGTGGAAGCGTCAACTATACCAACCTAACTTCCTGTTGTGGCCAGCAACAACCCCCCTTATTATTTAATGTTATTCCTAATAATAAATAAGTGGGGACCCTTAGCAAAAAATTTAAAAAATCAAAGTAGTGTTTAAATTTCCTTTTTCGAATAAACTTACCATCATAAGCTTAGGAAGCACCCCTTGAAAAATAAAAAAATCTGAGTTTTATGATAAGGTAAGACACAAATCTTTCCTTAGGAATATCGCATCTGAAAATGATAATGGGATACCTTCTTATCAGTTGAATTTTAAACATTGCGAGATTGCGATGCGTGATAATGAAATATCGCATCGCATACAACACAATTTGCAATGAAACGCTTTAATTTTCCGATATGCGATAACGCCGATTGCAAAATCGCATTTCGCAGAAAATAGGTTAACAAAGATTGTCATACATAACATTCCTACGATTTGCGATATTGCGATCTCGCGATAAAGTGACAATGCGATAATGCGATATCATGAACGACCAAATTTACGATGATATGATTTTGCGATATTATCATTTCGCGATGCTGCAATCTGCGATATTGCGAAGCAAATCACAAAATCACTCCATCGCAGATCTTTCGGGTGCGTTATTCAAGAAAAGTATTTTCCTTAAGCTGACACCTGGTTATGCGCTTTAATGCTAATAAATGAGTTAGTTGCCAGTTATTAATGGAATATGGGTGCGCTCTTATCAAAAAATCATCTCACGTAAGGTGGTATATTATTTATTGTCTGCGCATTTAAAACTTTCTCATCACACTTCCTTCTCATTCATTTTTACTTCACTTGCGAATTGGAGGAACGGAGAACAGAGGCCGATACAAAGCAATAAGCAAGTTAAAATGTGAAAGAAAAGCAAAGCCCCGAGGTCAAAAGAAAAAGAAATGGCACCCTCGTATACAGACACGACATGTAACAAAGATGTAGGAATTGCTACGTGGGAAGGCATGTATAATCTCCTTGAAGAGGAAAATCCCAGAGTAATGCAAGTAGTTGCTACCACAGGCTCAAATGGTTCTTCTGAAACGTCTGTTTTAGAGCTACCCTGCTCATTCTTACACCGGATAGCAGCAAGACACAAAATTCTCCCATACACGAACATGGTGAAGTGGATATTGGACAGCGCAGATATTAGAAACAAACAGTTTAAAACTCAAGGTCAAGAGCTTACGGAAATATTATTTTCACAAAGGATGAACTATATATCCGCTAGAAAGAAAAAGAGCATAAGGTGAAAAACACATCAAGGAAACCCGGGTCAAGAAACGGAGGCAGTTTCCGATGCGCGATTAGCGCCTAGCGCTAATCGCGCATCACTGAATTTTTTTTTTCGAAAAGGCAAGCTGGTAATTTCCCAGTCATCTGCAAGCTCCGAAAATTGCAAGAAAACAACACTACAAGAAGATTGGAAGCAGAAGGCAAAAGAAAAGGCACAAGCAATTCAAGGATTAACCAGGTTAAACTGGGATTATTACTGGGCTTACTTAGTAAAGCCACATAGCCAATGGATGATTATTAAGTGTATCATCAATTGAGTCGAGAAGATGGTGCCGGCTCTTATCGATTCATTTTTCTCAGCTTAGCTAAAAGCGGAAGTCACCCAACCAACTCTTCTCAAACAGATGTTGCATGCATGCGATTTCAAGGACCAAATACATAAGTAGTTTAATTTTAGATTCAATTCTAGTTTTAATTTTGTTTTTTTTTCCTTAAAAGAGGATGGTCATTTAAACCGCATCCTATATTTTTGTAATAATTTATTTTTAGATTTAGTTAGTAGTATTTAAACCCCTCTCATGCATTTAGAGAAGGGTCCTGAAATTTATCAAAAAATTATCCCTAGAACATGCACTTCTGTACCCTCTGAGGAGGTTTTGATGAATGAATGGAATAGGATTTATTGATGTTTGCATTTGATATCTGCTACTGATGTTGCACTTTTGTACTCTTAGTGGATATTTGATCAAGAAGAGATAAATCGTTATCACTTGAAGCTCATAAGTAGGACTAGTTATAGATGGTATTTCTATCTCTTAACTATTTCTGCCTTGTGTTAGAGTGATTTTCAAGTTTAGTTATTTATATATTAATGTATGAATGCCTGAGTTATCATTTGGAACTTTTGTATGGTGATAGTTATTTATTTATGCTTAGTATATGAATAGCTTATTATGCGATAAGTTTTTCACAATTGTTTTGTCTAACTTTTTATACGAAGTGGTTCATCTTTATTGAATTCTTTTCTCATAGCAGCTGAATGATCTTTATTACCAGTTGTTGTTTGAAATCATTTTAGATCGCATAAAGGAAAGATCACACTGCGTGTTAGTGTACATTTACATATTTCTTTTGATTAGAAGATAATTTCCTTATTATTAGATTAGAATTAGAGTAGAAATATTCCATTTAGAAATTGTTAGAAGCAGAAATATCAATATGTCTCACACACACACACACAAATTGGGAAACTGGTCCCATATCCCCAGGCGGACCTATTATACCAAACGGAAAAGGAGCTGCCAACCAAGGTCCGGACTGGGCGAGTATCCCCTTGTTGTAGACCTGAATTTCAGGGCTTCAACATATTTGGCGCTAGAAGGAGGGCCACCAAACTATGAATGGCAAGAAAATCCAAATCTAAATACCATTGTAAGAGTAAATCGCCCTCACCATCTTCTCCGACTTCTCCATTGCATTCAGAAACCTTAAATCCAGAGTTAGGAGTTGTTGGAGCAACAGTCGCTGCTACAAACCCTGACATTTCAGAAAAATCTACTATTGAACCTCCTAAAGTTGAATCTTCGATCCATAAACTTCAGTGATTTTCAATATCTCCTCAAAAGTCTGATAAATCTCAAGGCAACATGACTTCGCAATATAATCCTGCTCATCCTCTCACAAGGTTAAAGAGCGAAAAGTTTGGTGTTCAGCCAACCGAATTACCTCTACCTACCAGGAAGAGAGCAAGGAAGTCTCCTAAAGGATCAGATAGCGAGACTCTTTCATCCTCATCATCCATCTCAACCTCTTCACCGCGAAGTCAACCATCCACTCCTCCACTTTAGATCATCGTCCATCAGCCTATTGCAACTTCCTCAACTCCTTCTCAACCATATAGAGTCATAATATCCTCATCTTCTCAACCACAGGGATCATGTTCTGCACTTTTGTCTATTAGTAGTTCAGCAATGGCCCAATCTCCATGGAATAACCCAGGGGCAGTCTTAATGCCTACACCCTTGAGTCAGTTACTGGTCCATCCTGAAAAATGGCTGCCTAAGTTTAACCCTGAGGCAGGCATGCTAGCGGAAGAGCACATAAATAACGTTATGTTATCTATAAATCTCAATGGAGTTGTTAATGAGGATGTTGTTGTTCTACTTTTCCCTTACACTTTGCAAGGGACAGCCGGATCATGCTATTTCTCATTACCTTCCGGATCTATAACTAGTTGGGACATTTTCCAAAAACAATTCCTGACCAAGGGACAGCCGGTTCATGTTATTTCTCGTTACCTTCTGGATCTATAACTAGTTGGGACATTTTTGAATATTTTACCAAGATCAATTTGCACAAAATTGAACGTTCAACCATAGAAATCCACTGTACGCATACTCTAATTAGATCGATCGCAAGTCGAAGTGATTGGCGAGTTAAATCAGGTTACCATAAGACTGTCATCCAAGCCAAAGGTATGTCAAGTTATCGACATTTTAGTTGTTGATATTCCTAAATTTTATGGCTTAATTCTTAGCAGAGACTAGTCAGAAAAGCTTCATGGATACTTTGCAACTCACTGGTCGCACATGTGGCTCCCTTATAATGGTAAACCAAACCAGATAAAAGTTGAATGTGAAAAAAAATAGAAATACATAGTAACAAAACTCGAGGGAGAAAATGAACAAATAGCATACAATTCTAACATTATTGGCAACTATTCAGTAGATTCTTTCTTAGGAAATTTTAATGCTCACACTTCACCTTACTTATAAAATTCTGTTTTATCTCAAGTAGAAATTTTTTCACAAACAAATAGTTCTAAATGCATTAATTTTATAGATAGTCCTGTAAATAAATCTTTGTTTTGGAAACTATTTTTTGATGGTTGTAAGTCTAAAGAAGGAGCAGGAGCAGGATGTGTGTTAGTAAGCCCAAAGGGAGATAAAACCATGTCAACTTGCCGAATCGAATTCGAGTGCACCAACAATACCACAGAATACGAAGCTATAATCCAAGGCTTGTACAAGGCAATCAGATTAGACGTCAAATACCTGCAAGTTTTCAGAGATTCTGAAATTGTAATCAGACAGGTACGTAATACTATACATTGTTTATCAGGTCATTTAAAGCATTATCGATCTTTCGTTCAAGATCCGACTGAACATTTTATAGCATTTAATATTTCCTCAATTCCCACACCCTAGAATGCTATCACAAACCTCTCAGCCAACGTAGCTTCCAAGCTCATTCCTTCAGAAGATTTTAGCCCTGACTGATTTTCAATTGAGTTAATTTTTAGACCATCTATTCATGATAACATTACCAATTGGAGGATTTTTAATGACGATACTGATATCGTGTGTTTTCTCACATCTGAAGGATCCTACACAAATCAAATAATTGACGAAGACCAACATGACCAATAATTGCAACAGGATAGTACTAACAATGTTATACCTAAATCAGTAGTCAAGTTAGAAGACCATTATGATTTGAAACATCGATTCAAAAGATCTACGAATTCAAAATTCCAAATTTCAACTTTGAATTATGAATTAGTAAATCTAGGAATTGATGCCAAACCACAAAATATCGACCTAGGCCTTGGCCTAGTCGCTGAAGAAAAGTTGGCATATATTCATCTCTTGAAACAATACAAAAGTGTCTTTGCTTGGAATTACGATGAACTCAAAACATATGACACCTCCATCTTCCAACATACTATCCCAATGATTGATAATGAAAAACCTGTCCAACAAAAGTTGAGAAAAATCCATCTAAATTTAGAAAATCAGATCAAAACTAAAATCAACAAGTTATTGAATTTGAAAATAATCTTTCCCGTTAGACATTCTAAATGGGTTTCCAATATGGTACTAGTTAGAAAGAAAAACAGAGATATCAGAATCTGCATTAACTTTCGAAACCTTAACAAGGCCTGCCAAAAGGATAATTTTCCTTTACCTCCCATGGAACAAGCACTGCAGGCAGTTGCGGGCTCATAATTAATGTCATTCTTGGATGGATTCTCAGGATACAACCAAGTGTTGGTACATCCCGACGATCAATTAAAAACGACATTCAGAACTAAGTGGGGCACATACGCATATCAAAAGATGCCATTTGGTTTGATTAACGCGGGTGCCACATTTCAGAAAGCCATGGAAATTGCATTCAAAGGATTAGTTAATAAGTCAGTGGTAATCTATTTAGATGATGTTACTGTTTATTCCAAGAAACGAAACAATCATCTCAAGGATTTAAAACAAATCTTCCAATGTTGTTTAAGGTATGGAATTTCGCTTAACCCGAAAAAATCTTTTTTCGCATTAAGTGAAGGAAAACTTCTAGGATTCATAGTGTCAAAAGCTGGAATTCACATAGATCCTGACAGAATCAAAGAAATTTACGCAGTACCCCTACCTCACAACAAGAAAGCCATGCAATCTTTCCTTGGCCAAATTAACTTTGTAAAAAGATTCGTCCCAGACTTTTCAAGAATCGTATCTCCTTTACAAGCCATGATTAAAAAGAACGCAAATTTTAAATGGGGCCATGATGAACATGACGCATTCAATTTGATCAAACAAGCCATTATCAATGCTCCATATTTAGCGACTCAAAATTTTTCCGATCCTTTTATTTTGTATACATTTGCCTCGGATAAATCATATGCTGTGATACTCACTCAAGGAAATCAAGAAAAGGCGGAAACCCCAATTGCTTTTTTCAGTTCCAATTTACAAGGTGCTGAGCTGAATTATTCAGATGTGGAAAAACAAGCTTATGCTCTTTTTAAAGCAATTAAATATTTCATACCTTTCTTACTCAAAACACATACCAAGATCATAGTAGCATTTCTAGCGGTAAGAAATCTTCTAGTATAGAAGGATGTGGCTAAGAAAAGGGAAAATTGGGTTACTGCCTTACAAGAATACGACGTAGAAATCAGACCAGCAAATATTGTAAAAGGTCAAGGCTTTTGCAAAATGCTGGTAGGAGCATCGCTAATGCCCGAAAATCCATCTGAAGAGGTACAAGTGTACGAGGTAAGCCTAAATGATGCTGAGTCATTATATGTTGATATTATTTATTATCTGAAGAATGGATATGCCCCTTCAAACCTCGATCATACCAAGGAAATAACCCTCAGATTAAAATCCAAACAATATCAACTTGAGAATGACGTTCTTTTTAGAATAAATTATGATTTTTTTCTTCTTAGATGTCTTGAGAAATCTGAAGCTGAAAAAGTCTTGCAGGAACTCCACAATGGGCCAGTAGGTGGACACTACGCTGGAGACACCACTGCTCATAAGATCTTACGCGTAGGCTATTACTGGCCCACATTATTCAAAGACGCACACAACTACGTAAGGAAATGCCAAGTCTATCAAACCGCTGCTAGGAGACAAAAGAAACCATCCTTGCCACTGAAATGAGTTACCATCGAACAACCATTCGACCAGTGGGGATTGGACATAATAGGTGAGATCGTTCCTCACTCTTCTAAACACCATAGATACATCCTTACAGTGACAGATTACTTCACTAAATGGGTAGAAGAAGTTCCACTCAAGATGGCTAATGCTGAAAATATCATTGAATTCATAGATCAGTTCATAATCACCAGGTTTGGATTTCCTTCCGCTTTAATGTTTGATAATGCATCATACTTTTCTGGAAATGCAATGACTAAATTTTCACTCAAAAGGGGTTTCAAGCTTAAATACTTGGCCAATTATTATCCACAAGGGAATGGGTTAGCTGAATCTACAAATAAGAACTTAATTAGAATCGTTAAGCGAACCATTGACCAAAATCATAAAAATTGGCATAAGTATTTAATATACGCTTTATGGGCAGATCGAGTAACACAGAAAGCCTCTATCAGCACTTCTCCCTTTAATTTAGTCTATGGGAAAGAAGGGGTTCTCCCAACACATCTGGCAATTCCCTCTTTAGCCTTGGTTCAATATATTGATGAAGCACCAACTTCCTCTTTACAACTTAGGCAGCTGGAATTAGTTAAATTAGAAGAACAATGAGAATGGGCTAAGATTACTCACACTCATCATTAAGCATTGGTAGAGGCCTCTTTTGATTGCAGTATGATATCCAGAAAATATTTTCACATGGGAGATTTAGTTTTAAAATGGGACAAGGCACATGAGGAAAAGGGAAAACATACAAAATTTCAAAGAATGTGGCTTGGTCCTTTTTAGATCATAGAAGTCGTAGGTCCATCCACCTTCATGTTACAATATTTACCAGAGAGAAGGGATTCTTTACCTGTTAATGGTCAGATTCTTAAGAAATATTTTCCATAGGAGAATACTCTTCTATTTTTATAGAGTAGTTGTTTTTCTTTTCATAATAAAACGAGTTGTGAATGGTTACAATAGGAATTTACGAAAAAGACACCAATTCTCTTTCAAAATTTGATCTTTCACTTGTATAAATAGCAAATCTTTTGGAAAATTGATCTTTATTATTGAAGGATACAGTTAAAAAACTCTAGCCTAGATATGATACTAGTTTCAACTTCATAAAATTTGATGAAAACAACCTCTAGTGAGAAATTGTTTTATATCAGTTCAATGAAAGGTATCAATAACAAAATAAAGATTCTCTGTAGAACAGCTATTTCCAAAAACTCTATTATTGTTGTCTAGAGCTATCTTAAGGAAACAATGACTTCCTCCCTACTAAGGAAATCACAACATTCAGAGGAACAATCCAAGGATACACTTTATCTTAAAGAGTGAGAGGTCTCATCACGATCCGGCTTATCGTAATCATAGGTATTATAACTTGCTGACTTTGCCAAACTGCATACCACAACAGGGAAATGACTCAAGATTGTTGCAATCAAAAAGCAAGGGGTCTCATCACGAGCATTCTTGTTCAGCAAAGTTATAAATTAGTGAATGACTGTGTCATGAATTAGCTACCAAACCAAGACATCGCTCTTTAAGAATAAAAAGAAAATGAAAGCAGAATGTGTAGATGTGGATTATTCTTTGGGAATTGTAGGTTTATTTTAAGTAGGATACAGGATCATTGGTGGGTAACAGGTAACCCTGTCGAGGCTATAAACGCCTGCTGGCAGCAGAGGCTCTACCTACGACAAATGAGCATATTTAAAACTGGTTTATAGAGAAGACTTTGTTTTATCTTTACAAGCCAAGTAATGACTGATGTAAATACAAGGACTAGCTTGAGGTAGAAAATAATCAAAGTTGAAAATAATTGAAACAAAATGTCATTGACAGGTTAAAGTATAATGTACTTTATCTTTCTATAATAAAGTTCAACTTTCTGGAAAATTTTCTGTTTTGGAAGTTTTGAAAATTCAAAAAGCAGCGGAGGTAATTGGTTCTTCCAAGTGAATCGCCAATTGTTGTTGCCAGCAACAACCCCCCTTCTTATTTAATGTTATTCCTAATACTAAATAAATGGGGACCCTTAGCAAAAAATTTAAAAAATCAAAGTAGTGTTTAAATTTCCTTTTTCGAATAAACTTACCATCATAAGCTTAGGAAGCACCCCTTGAAAAATCCAAAAATCTAAGTTTTATGATAAGGTAAGACACAAATCTTTTCTTAGGAATATCGCATCGGAAAAAGATAACGAGATATCTGCTTATGAGTTGAGCTTTAAAAATTGTGAGATTGCAATGCACGATAATGAAATATCGCATCGCATACAGCACAATTGACAATGAAACGCTTTAATTTTCCGATATGCAATAACGCCGATCGCAAAATCACATTTCGCAGAAAATAGGTTAACAAAGATTTTCATTCATAACATCCTCCTGCGATATTGCGATATTGCGATCTCATGATAAAGTAACAATGCAATAATGCGATATCATGATCGACCAACTTTGGGATGATACAATTTTGCGATATTATCTTTTCGCAATGTTGCGATCTGCGATATTGCTAAGCGAATCGCAAAATCGCTCCATCGGAGATCTTTCTGGCACGTTATTCAAGAAAAGTATTTTCCTTAAGCTGACACCTGGTTATGCGCTTTAATGCTAATAAATGAGTTAGTTTCCAGTTATTAATGGAATATGGGTGTGTGCTTATCGAAAAATCATCTCATGTAAGGTGGTATATTTTTTATTGTCTGCGACATTTAAAACTTTCCCATCAGCCTTCCTTGTCATTCATTTTCACTTCACTTGTGAATTGTAGGAATAAAGAACAGAGGCCGATACAAAGCAATACACAGGTTAAAATGGGAAAGAAAAGCAAAGCCCCAAGCTCAGAAGAAAAAGAAATGGCGCCCCTGTATATAGACACAACATGTAACAGAGATGCAGGAATTGCTACGTGGGAAGGCATGTATAATCTACTTAAAGAGGAAAATCCCAGAGTAATGGAAGTAGTTGCTACCGCGGGCTCAAATGGCTCTTGTGAAGCATCCCTTACAGAGCTAGCCTTCTCATTCTTACACTGGATAGCGGCAAGACCCAAAATTCTCCCATACACGGACATGGTGAAGTGGATATTGGACAGTGCAGATATTAGAAACAGACAGTTTAAAACTCAAGGTCAAGAGCTTACGGAAATATTATTTTCACAAATGATGAACTTTATATCTGCTAGAAAGAAAAAGCGAAAAAGGCGAAAAACGCATCAAGGAAACCCGGATCAAGAAACAGAGGCAGTTTCCGATGCGTGATTAGCACCTAGTGCTAATCGCGCATCGCTAATTTTTTTTTTGAAAAGGCACGCTGCTAATTTCCCAGTCATCTGGAATCTCTGAAAATTGCAAGAAAAAAACACTATAGGCAAATTGGAAGCAGAAGGAAAAAGAAAAGTCACAAGCAATTCGAGGATTAACCAGGTTAAACTGGGATTATTACTGGGCTTACTTAGTAAAGCCACATAGCCAGTGGATGATTGTTAAGTGTATCATCAATTCGGCCAAAAGGATGGTGCCGGCTCTTGTCGATTCTTTTTTCTCATTTCAACCTAAAGCGGAAGTCGGCCAGCTGACTCTTCTAAAACAGATGCTGCATGCATGTGATTTCAAGGACCAAATACAGAAGTAGTTTCATTTTAGATTCAATTTTAGTTTTAATTTTGTTTTATTTTCCTGAAAAGAGGACGGTCATTTAAACTGCATCCTATATTTTTGTAATAATTTTTTTTTAGATTTAGTTAGTAGTATCTAAACCCTTCTCATGCATTTAGAGAAGGGTCCTGAAATTTATCAAAAACATATCCCCGGAACATGTACTTTTGTACCCTCTAAGGAGGTTTTGATGAATGAATGGAACAAGATTTATTGATGTTTGCATTTGATATCTGCTACTGATGTTGTGCTTTTGTACTCTTAGTGGATATTTGATCAAGAAGAGATAAATTGTTATCACTTGAAGCTCATGAGTAGGACTAGTTATAAATGGTATTTCTATCTCTTAACTATTTCTGCCTTGTGTTAGAGTCATTTTCAAGTTCAGTTATTTATATATTAATGTATGAATGCATGAGTTATCATTTGGCACTTTTGTACAGCAATAGCTATTTATTTATGCTTAGTATATGAATAGCTTATTATGTGCTAAGTTTTTCACAATTGTTTCGTCTAAATTTTTATACGAAGTGGTTCATCTTTATTGAATTATTAGAAATTGTTAGAAATAGAAATATCAATTTTTCTCACACACACAAACAAATTGGGAAACTGGTCCCATATCCCCAGTCGGACCCGCTATACCAAACGGAAAAGGAGCTGCGAACCAAGGTCTGGATCGGACGGGTATCCCCCTTGTTGTAGACCTGATTTTCGGGGCTTCAACACTTCCCCAACAGGAAACTGGAAATTGTCATCACACATCTAGGGGAGCGTGTCCATCACTACCCTCCCAAAATTCCAGGTTTGGAGGTTACACGGTGGGAAATACCTCCACCCCTCAGATCTAGGGTCACACTAACTAGCAATCATCATCACACATCTAGGGGAGCATGTCCGTCACTACCCTCCCACGATTCTAGGTTTGGAGGTTACACGGTGAGAAATACCTCCACCCCACCTTACAACTAGGGTCAACACCCTAATATGGACCACACTATAGCACTGGATGGATACTTGTTATCGAATAATCTAGTGAGGCAGTCTTGCCACCTGTTATTTACATTTTACCCATGTCATAAGAGTGCATATCAAGTAGATACCAAATGTAATAGAACAATGAACATCATACCTTTCCTCAATGGATGTCTTGACCTTCCCCATGGAAGAGTAGATCTTGGTTATCATATAATTCTTTCTAATTTGCAGGTTATTTCTCATTCATGCAGATATATAATAACAAAATAGATATATATACATGATCTTAAACATGATATTATTATGTCTAGCATCCACGTACCAATTTTGTAGTTCATAATGGAAATAAATCTTACATTGGATAAATCATCATTTCACTAAGTCATTCATTAGATAAGTCATATCCACTTAAGCCATGCATGAAACAACAATAACTCTGATAGGCCATGCACTAGATAAATAATAACCAAGTAAGTCATACATTAGGTCATACATCAAACATTTCTATCATCGATACCCAATCCATCTAATGATTTATATAAGTAGTTTCACTTTTCCAATTAAATGCATCAATATTACATAGCGTTCATAAATAAATAACATGGAACTACAAAATAGAGCTTTAGCATAGGTAGCTATCTAAGTCAAAATGGACATCATAAATCATAAAAAGTGAGGGGTAATTGTGACATATAGTCTTTGCATCCTTTTGTTGACTTAATGGTGTCCTACATGGCCTCCCATATAGAGCTTGATAAGTAGGCATCCTAATTGAATTGTGGTTATTGTTATCATCGGAAAAATCTACCACTGGTAAGTACCTTTTCCACTGAGTCTAATTATCTATGTCATACATTATATAGGCATATATTCTATAACCTGATTTACTCTTTAGTCTTTCTGTCTATTTATAGATGATATGTAGTGTTAAGGTTTAACTATGTCCCCAACACTAACTACAAACTTGTCCAAAATTTATAGGTAAAGTGAGATTCCCTATAAAAATGATCTTTGTGGGTAACTCGTGTAGCTAGATAACTTCACCTATAAATACTCAAGCCAAAATGGGAATAGTCTCCTAGACAAGGTAGTTAGCCACCTAGAGATATCAAATACATTGCCAAAATAGAATATGTTAAGGTTGTTTCTTCAAGAAGAGAGCAACTCATCCTTCAAGAGTAATCCAAAAACAATATTTGCAAATAATGGTCATGACCACCTTTGCAAGTGGAGTGAATTCAAGGAATATGCCAAGGTAATTAGAATCTTGTAGACAAACAACGTAGCTCCTCCAAATGGAAATACTATAAAGATTTTATGGAATTACCTCACAGGATCAACCAAATTGGACATAAATAGTAATACCATACAAACATGTGCCACAATTGTCCATAAAGTTGTTATAACCTCCTCAAAGAAGTGGGGCGTCCTCAATCATTGTGCCAAAGTGGTTAAATGCACATGTACCAACACCTCTCCCCAAAGAATATGATAAATAGTTCACACTAAGAGATTTTGTAATGATGCTAGGACATTCTCCAATATAGTAATAAGAAATCTTCCCAAACCAAGAGAAACTATATGATACAATGTGAAAATAACATATCAAGTCACCAAAACCATGCATGTCAATGTAGAAGACCCCCCAAGCAAGGACTGAATGCCTCCAAATTCATGAGAAGATGCCAAATAAGGGGAGTGATTTCCTCTATCAAAAAATAACTACTGACCACATGCCATATCATAGCCAAACTATAAATATCCATTGGCATTGTTCTAACAACCACAACAACTTTTCCATGCCATCAAGGCATCCACCAAAAGGGACATCAATTATGCAACAAAGGGTGGTTGTACTACTTCAAGGTTAACCAATCAAAATCATTAGCAATAATCCAAGTGAAACCCTATCAACACATGCAAACATTCCCAACAACTGATTCACTATGTCAAGGAGCAATAATTAACCCACAATATTCAAGGAAACTCTTAGTTGATGGATATCCCTCATCATAAATGTGCTAAGCGTAAATCCAATGTTTGAGCAATGTTATGCAAGGCCCCCAATCACATTTCAAACACCATATGTGCTAGATGCAAGCCTCCAAACAAGATATGATGATGCCAACCAAGGACATAATGTGCATTATCTAACATGGGATATCAATAATAAATCATAGTAACAATTCCCATGGTTATGTGATTTCGAGGAAAATGACACTAGGTAAGTGCGCATAAGAACAACTTTCCTTAAGACATCTCAACACTCACCAGAGGTGATCAACAAAGTCACGAGGGATGTGTCAAGGAAAAGGTAAGCACAAACCATGACTTCCTTCAATAAGAGCATTAATCTCCATCAAATAATCCTACAATTGCAAGCTTGGTAATAAGAAGATGTTAATTGATAGTCACTTATATAAGTGCATTTGGTAACAAGATATGGAAAAAAAAATATTCATAATCCATGTGCAACATGCTTGGTTAGGGTTAACAAACACCATCTAGCTCTCAACTTTGATTTAAAAAGGGATAACTCTTTATTCAATATTGTGAAGGAAAAAGATACAGATTTGACTAGTAAAGAAAATAATGTATTAACATGATTCGAAAAGGCTAGGGAGATGAATGCCATTCACAAAGCCTTGTATATTCTTATATATAAATGCTTCATCAAGTGTGACTTATGGAACTCATGAAGTGGTTTTTTTCTTTTTTATGTTCTAACATTGAAAGGGCTAGCTCAATTGGTAGTTTCCAATGTTGTTACTCATTTGGTTACTTTGATAGTTTGACAATATTTGGTCATTAATAAACAGATAAAATTTTTTGTTTTTGTTTTCTTGCCAATATATTTTAGTTTTTTAGTTAAAGCATGATGAATTTCTAGGTTGAGTATTTGTTACACTACACAAGTTGTAGAAGATGTAGATAAAGACAAGATAGGCATGAAATCTCTACAATAGTTGTTATGAAAGATACAAAAAAAAACATTAAGCCTGAACTAAGAAAACAAGAAAATATCTGACAGAATTGACTATGCAGAAAAAAATTTAGTAAACAAAATAATGAGCTATAAATATAGGGATTGAAAATTGTGATCTCAACATTCCAGTACAATTCTCCTATTAAGTTTTTAGAACCAATACAATTGTGAAGAAAACTAGCAAGTTTACTTTGGAAAACTGACACAAATACGCAATGTATTACCTAATGAGTTCAAGCATAACATCCAAGCCTAGAGATTGAATCAAAATTGACTTTACTTATGACAGTATAAGCTCGTTAATGTATGTTTTCCTATACTGATTTTTTTTTAAATTAACAAGTTCTTTTAAACTAAATGCATTACTAGTCATCCATCTTTGTAATGTAACTCTTGCCTCATCTATTTGAGTTTCTCAGTCTCGATTTGGGATGTGTATCGACTCTCAATTCAAACTATCATGGAGAAATGAACCCATGTCTATATTGGAGTATGTAGAGTTTGGTTTCTTATTTGAACTCTGCCTTCGAAGATCTGATTTCCTCATACTTGTATGTAGATAGTATCGTGAGGGGTGACAAGTAGCATGAACACTCATATCACAAAGAACACAATCTCGTAATAGTTTTTCAAAAAAAAAAAAAAAAAAAAACCAAAAGTTTATGAGCTTTTTCTCTAAAATAAGTTACAGTACATTCTCATATCTAATTATTGGCCCTTCAAATTTTTTCCTTTTTTTTTTTTTCAATACAACCCCATAGTACTACCTTATTTAAAATGTCATGGACATCATGTGAGTTCTTAGGCCAAAGAGAAAAACTTGATATTTAAGTCAACAACTAATATGTTTGCCAACAAATGATTAGTCTGACTCCCCTTGGGTGAGGCACACTAATTTACACCTATGGATTTACAAGGAAAATGCCATGTAAGGGACATGTATAATGGAGAGAAGGATGGTGACAAATATTTTCATGTAAAACATTAAAAAATTCCCTCTCATGATTCTAGGTTTAGGGAGTTTTGAAGGGAAATCACCCTCAAGTTTGAAGGGAAACTATGCGATGTTCATAGTGTGTACATCTAGAGTACTTCCCAAGTGTTTGAATTTTACAGTAAGCCAATGCTTTCTCTTGACAATGAATATCTCTCCACAGCCCGTGGTGAGCTTACCATGCAAAATGATGTGGACTCTGTCAGAGGAAGCATTAGTAAGTATAATAGTTCTTCATTCAAAAGGGATGATTCCATTCATAAGTCTCTTGAGAGTGACATGATTTACCAATTGAAAATGCAACCCAACAATTTTTGAAGGTGGAGAAATATGATATAGAGTCGGCTAATGATCTAAATTCATCAAATATTCTTGATGGAGGTAAGGGCTAAATACTCCAGAGCTTGCTCGAGGAGGATAACATTAAGGATTTAGAGGAAAACACAAAATCTGAGTCTCATTATAGTGATGAACATAGATAGATTAAAGTTAAACCTCCAGGCCTGTTTGAAATGAATTCTCTGGGTGAACCTGGAACTTCAATCCTTTCGCAAATAAAATGTTTGAGGAATCAGAAGAGTCAATAAAAAATGAAGCTATGAAAATTCCAAAACTAGGATTCTCTAGACCTAGAAAAACATAAACCCTTAACTACTGAGGATGCACATTTTGATCAGAATGTTACAAAAGAGAAATTGGAAACTTTAAGGGTGTCTAATAAAAATTTAGTAGAAACAAATGTGGACACAAAAGTTAGAACAGATAAGAGTTCAGTAAAAATTTCCAAAAGCAATTTTATACAGCAGAAATTTTATGAGGCAACTGTTAGTAGTAGATGCCAAGCATTGTGTGTCCCTAACTATTTGAGTGATATCAGTGCAAGATAAGTCCTATGTTGATATTGATCAAATTTGTGTTTATGGCTTACCAGCTTCAGCTATTACAGCTGGTATTGAATCAATTAATCTTAGCAGCTCTAATCTTTAGGGTAGTCCATTTGGGGTTTCTTTAGTGGCAATGCTTATTCCAGGCATGATCCAGATGTCAAGGGATGGATTTAGTCAAAGACAACATGGCTTATCTTTTAATTCCCACAATTTTGAGAGAGATATGAGCAGGCCCAAACTAGAGTCTTCCAACCTAGCACCTTCTATATGCAAGTACCCACCATCAATGGTAGATATGGCCACTTCCATGGGACAAAATTTATTTACTAGCACAGTGTGAGGACAAAATGTTTCACCTGAGCCATTAATGCATCAGGAGATAGTTCCACATTTTGGGTCCAACCCACATCCTCATCTAGATGAAGTTGGAACAAAAAATATTGAAACAAAAGGAATAATTTCAAGACTACCATGCAAGGTACACCACCTTCTAGAGAAACTACAAACAATATATTTGGTAGAAACAACATGAAAAATGAATCAGGACATGAAACTTCACATACAAAAAAAGTGATCGAGATTGTTGAAAAGTTTCCAGATAGAATGGGTGGGCTATACATGGAAGAATCTGATGAGCAATGCAGACATGAAGAATTGCAAAGTAATCGTGTAAATGACGGCAAGAGGGAGAAACCCATGGAAGAAAAGATGTTTGAATATATCTACAAACGTATGCAAATATTAGGAGCTTTGTGTATGTGGATTGAGGAATATATGCACAGATCCATGAGTAGCATGGAAAGGAGGATTAAACTAGCTCATTCATATCAAATGCTGCGGAACAAATCTCTGATGACAAAAATGGAGGGTGCGACTATTCATTCTGCCTTATGTTTGTCATCAAACTCGTTTTTGATTTCTTCAGTTTCTTGCCCAGAAACGTTAAGTGACAATGATTTCAAGCACACAGTTTCTGTAAATACACCAAGTCCATCACATGCTGAGGATTTGTCTTCAATTTCTATGCCAAGGGCATCTCTAATGTCATTCACTGAGTCTTATATGTGATGCTTTGAGGTCTTCTATGATCTTTCCATCAGATGCCTCCTATCTGGGTACTTCTATAATTTTGGAGTCAAAGAACATGCATTCATTACCTTGTCATGAGGAGCCATCAAAAGCTGGCTTTCACATATCTCCAGACATTATCCTCAATGAGTCAGTATCCAGTATTTTGGACCAGTATGGCTATCCAAAGGAAGAACATTTCATAGATAATGGTTCCCAGAGCAGAAGAGGCAAAGAAACACCGATTAGTGTCCATATGGGGCAGCATGCCCCAATCTTCGGTTCAATCGTTATAATAGAGAGAATCATAGCCCTGATCAATGAATCCATGTCTAAAG
Organism: Pinus tabuliformis; assembly: GCA_031772625.1. Lineage (NCBI taxonomy): Eukaryota > Viridiplantae > Streptophyta > Pinopsida > Pinales > Pinaceae > Pinus > Pinus tabuliformis. Next base: position 736,553,836 of record CM062811.1, read on the forward strand.
TCTCAACACTCTCATTACATGATGTACTAATTTAATAAAGCTACATGAGAGTTTTGTGAAATTCCAGGGAGAAACACCATCTCGTGGGAATCATTCAGAATTTGAGGAAGCAATGGAACTATAGACAAATGATAAGCTGGAGATTGGAATTATGGCTTGGAAATGCCAATGCTGAACATGTTTCACTGGAGATAGTGTGGGGAAAATAAGGGCCATGATAACTTTGGGTGCAACTTATGCTTCCTCCAATAACAGATATGTGCTAAAACATCCATCGGTAAATGTCTATATTAGGTACTGTCATTATTGCTTGGATGCACACTAAAAATCTACAGATGTCTCTGTGAACTAACAACTAGGTTCCATTTACAATAAGCTTTATATGGGAGTATTGGCAGTTGCTTATAACTAAAACTAATAACTACCCTCTTCCACTTAACCATCTGTCCCATTTATGCCACCTACTATGAGAAGAAAATGTTATTGGATGTGGTGAAAAGACAATACTGCAAAGTTCAAGGCAGTCTGCACAATAACAGCAAGCATGCAGTTCTAGAGGACATGTTGCAAAAACTAGTTTGGATGATCTTGGTAGCGATAGGAGTGCACATGCAATAACTTCACCAAAATTTATAAAACAGTGGATCTAACCCCTGTTAAGTTTGGCCAGATGCACAACTTACAAATTTAAGAGGGTGTTGGGAATGTAAAAGGTGATCAGTCCCAATGCCTATCAACTGGAGTTTAGATACTTCGCATGGAACCAGAGTTTCAATGCTTCAGTGGCCAAGCATGAAACCATATATACACTTATGCAAGATGCTTCCTACCATCATTGTGTGGCAAGCATGCCCTTCCTCGACCTGGAACTACTACAATACTATGTAGTGAGCTTACAACATTCAAATAAATATCACTTCAGGTAAGAAGCTGCGTGTGGCGAGGGCCTATTACGCTAAGTCACTAAACATTTCCACCTCGCGTCGACTGCTTGATGCAAACCTTTCTTGCACAGAATTCACAAGTGATTAGTGGCAAAGAAAATGTTGTTGGGGTAGATTTGAACCTTGGTGGGGACATCAAACACACTCGCTTTACCATCTAACCAAGCCCTACTTCAAGTATATACATAATTAATTGTCTGTCAGATACTATGTTTAGTTTAACTACTACCAACGGGTCAGATGTTAAATTCTCATAGAATCCTAATAGGGTAACAAAATTTCTAGGATGGATGCATCACTTCACCGATGCCTAAATTTTCTCTAATAATATGAAAGGCTACAAGCATACACAACATGACCAGAGAGGAATGAAGAGAATGACCCAAAAGAAGTCATTTTTTAGGTTTCATTTTGAAAACGAAAAATAACAACATTGCAATATGAGTGTGTTGATGACAAGGACCTGGAGCTGCAACTCTCATCCATGATCAGAAACTTGGTATGGTGACGCCATGTACTCAGCGTATTGGCGGATGGGGGGGATAGTCATACTCCATTCCACCATTATGTAAATACATTCTTCTTCTTTTTAGCCACTAGTTACTGAAGAGAAAAGGAGGGCATCTCTCCAAGAACAGCACATGCAAGAAGAAACAATGTAGCCATACCGAGGCCGCCTGCATAAGATCTTCTCCGAAATTTGGTTCGGAAGATTTGGGAATACCAGAGGATTGGAAGAATGGGGGATTTTGAAAGTGGTCAGGCCTCCGATTCTTTCCCAAATGACAGCAGTCACTATCTGGGAGAGTGAAGTGGAGCCATGGATGGTGGTGACCTTTCTGATATTGCTGGCCAGATTGGGCAAACAACTGTTATGGACATAGAAGCATCCAATTCTCACCCTGCATAGTCAAGTAAACCCTCCATACGTTCAACCTTCTCTTTATCATAAAAAATCGTGTAGTGCTCGTCTGTAATATCCTAGGACCCTTTCCTCAATATTCCAAATTGTTCATAACCTAGTAAAGCTTGTTGTAGGTCTTCTAATTGTCACTTTAGTGCTTCTTGAGTGCAGAGAATTGTAGGAAAGTATTTGGTGATAATGGTGATGCAGATATCTCTCCGTGTCTCCAAGAAATTTAGTCCATCTACGAATTTGTCGCTGCACAGATTCAAGGTCATTACAGTGAGGGAGATGCTCATCCTTCTCCACATCTTCTTGCTCACAGCTTCAAATGATTGAAATAAAATGCCACAATTATGTATGCATATGCATAGATTGGGATTTAAAGGAATTTTAATGCTTGCAGACTAAAAAATTCAGGTTCTAGAGGCTCAAACCAGAGAAGCATGGTTTAATACCTAACTATAAATTTCCCTTTACATGTCTTTCCCATGTTTTCGGTGTTATATTTTAGCAGTAATCTTATCTAGCAAACTTGGTTAGTTTTCCTTATTGGACTGGTAAAAGATGTCAAGATATGACATATTGTGGCGGGAATCATAAAGCATTACAGTAAACTGATTGCATGATGAATGTTTAAATATACTGAAGAAAGGCGTTAAGATTACAAGAAGTTACCTTCATGTATTATATTATATAATGTCATTTAAACTTTTAGATATGGTCATTGTTACTTTGTAAATAAATTTCGATGCTCTAATAGGGAGTGACTACAAACAAGGCTAAATTCTATTCTGCTGACTTTATTTAAATGAAATTCTCATGAATTATTTTTATGCCTTGTGTTGATATGCTTGCCATTGTTAACTTTTAGAATAAAAAAACAATTGCCGCATATAACTTTAGCATTAGGTGGCAAAGCAAACATTGTAAGGCAAAGGTGATCTTACTACCTTGACGTTGGTAACCGGATGTATGAACAGAATGAGGTAGAGAAGAAAAAGGATTAATTCATTATGATGAAGTTGGTCAATTCGGTTCCAAATTTTGAATTTGAAATTGCAAAAGATTTTTATTTGTTTTTTGTTTGTGGCTATAGGTAGGCATCAAGGTCCATATTTTGAACCTAAGCTCTGATACCATGTGTTAGTACCCAACTATAGGTCCTCTAACTACTACTACACTCATTCAAATAAATTTCACTGATTTTCATAACAAGGAAAATTTAAAGTTTATAAAACATCATAACCATGAACATAAATTAATTTAATCTACAACATATATAACTTGTAACAATGTATCTGCAACATGTATAATTTCTAATAATTTAGATAACTAAAATAAATGATTGATAATACATGTCCCAATAGCTTCTTTGAGGTGCCCTTGAGCTCCATGCTCCTCTTGACTACGCGAATGGATTTGCCTCGTAACCAACTAAGAAGTAATTCCTAGCCCTGGGAACCTCCACAGGTTCCCTAGCCCTCTGAGCCCAAGTCTAACGAGATGTAGTGTGTCCAAGTTTCACAAACACTCGACAACATTTATTCTCCAAGCAAAAGCCTCCAAAACAAAATCAAACCAAGGATCCCCCTCTCCTCCCATCATTCTTCTCCTTTTATGCCTTTTTCTCCCATCCACCTCAAGCACCTATCATTAATGTCATAACTACCCCTTCATCCTTATATTTAATTTTTCTTATCATATTTTCTCCCAAGTAAATTTGAGAGGACATTTTGGGGACGGGATATAAATATATAATTTGGTAATTAATTGGGGAGTACCATATCTTCTCCCAAGTAAATTTGAAAGGACATTTTGGGGATGGGATATGAATATATAATTTGGTAATTAATTGGAGAGGGCCGTATCTTCTCCCAAGTAAATTTGAGAGGACATTTTGGGGATGAGATATGAATATATAATTTGGTAATTAATTGGGGGGACCATATCTTCTACGAAGTAAATTTGAGAGGACATTTTGGGGATATGAATATTTAAATTGGAATAATGGAAGGAGACCATATCCTATCCAAGATTAAATTTGAGAAAACAAGTTGGGAATTGAATAATAACAATAATAAATTTTATATTACAATTTTCCAAATGAAGGTATTTACCTATATTTCGTGATAATTATAAGTCAATATTTTCAGGTAATTTAAACACTAATATAATTTACATAATAAGATTAAGTGGCCCATTACATTTTTTATTATTTAAATTTAACAAATTACCTTTAATAATTTCATTTTTTTATGTTTAGATAAATTAAAAAAAAAACATTAACTTATTGGTCATGTCCTTCATATTTTTTTTTTTCTGAATACGACTAATTCTATTATCATACAAAATAGAGATACATATAGAGTACAGTGGGAAAGGCTATGGAGATTTACCTATCAGCCCTCTTCTTGCCCTGATTACAGTTCCAAAATTGAGCAAAATCAAAAATTGGAATTTGATACTCGGCCACTGAAGACACATAGACTCTGAACAAACACCAGGACCATGGACTGACCCAGACAAAGACAGACAGACACATGAACAATTACATCCGACACATTGACATAGATGGCGATGCCACTTGGCAGAATCATAAACAGAAAACCCAAGAAATGCAGCTGAGGTTACCGGGAGCGAGCTCATTCTTCATCGGTGGTATAGGGCACCTCTTCTACTCGGCACCCGAAATGGAGAGAATCATCAGAGTCTGAGAGAGGGATGACCGCGCCAGAGGTCCCTCCCTGTGCTGGCCTGCTTGGACCAGCAAGCGCTGAAGGACCGGCAGCAGGGACGCAATCCTTAGCTGGGCGCGCGAGGTCAATTCTGAACTCTCGTCCAGGGGCCAGACGACTAGTTCCTGCCCCAACCGGAAGGCACGCGATGGGGGATTCCTCTCTACTGTAGCGTTGCCAATCTGGTAAAGGCTCTGCCCCTCACTCAGGATGGCTTGCTGCAATAATTGTCTCTTCCTCCGCGCTTTGAGAGACTCCAGGCTCAATCATAATGGAAATTACCAGAGTAGAATTGGCTTGAGGGCAAGGGAGCCTATACCTGAGCGTGGGAGGCTCCGTCTGACCCTCCTCTGATCGAGTGCTTCTACCAGCACGTCCGCCACCTTCCTCATTGCTTCCTTGGAACCTCTGAGGCACTGACGTAACTTCAATGGGGGAGGAAGGCGAATTGTGGCCTTGCCGCTCCGTGGAGGCCCTGCCTCTGGTTCCCCCTCGCCTGCTGCACATGCGCGGCCTCTCCCTCTGCATTTCTGGCTTTTCCAATTGCATCCTCACGCAGGCACCTGGAGCTTCTTCAGCGCTAAGGACAAACACAATCTCAGCGCAGTTGCAGGGCATGCTCGTCCCTTGCCCTGAAACCGGCAGAATGCACTCTGATTCCTCGCCCTCTTTCTCCTCTGAGCACAGCAGGGCATCAACGTAATGCCAGCCCATATTCCTCTGCGGAACAAACCCTTTCCCGTTAAATTGCTCCATTGCACCGTTGGCCAAGCAACTCGCGCGAGCTAAGAAGACAGGCATTAATGCCTTCGGCCGTCGGACTGCATGCGGGTTGATATCCCGCCTCACCTGGTACCTCCTATCGTCACGGGCCTGCCACCTGCCCACGTGACCGCTAACGCCATCAACACGTCGTTCCTGCACCCGCATCCGGGAGGGTGAGATCCTTCTGCGCCAGGGAAATGCAGTCATTTTTAAGCTTGTCATCTTCTGATGTATCCAGAGATCCTGCGAAATATAGAATGCACTGAGATGCTCCTTGGTTGGCTAGTCTATCTGCCACTTTGTTCGTTGTTCTTCTTACGTGCTTGAAGGTTATACTTTGGGGATTTTGTAGCTTTTCCTCCAATGATTCCAGTCTGCTTAGTAGCCTCCAGCTCGTGGCCACCTTGACAGCTGGCGTGCCTGCCTGAATTCTTTGAGCGGCATTGATAAGAATTAAGGAATCTCCCTCCACTTCCAATGGGAAGTAGCTATTTTGTTCTGCAAGGCATATGCCCCTCCATAATCCTTCTAATTCAGCTACATTGTTGGTGTCTTTGCCAAGTGAGCCATAGAAGATCTGCATTATTGCCCCTGTATGATTTCTGAAAATTCCTCCATAGCCCGCGTGCCCTGGATTACCTTTGGCTGCTCCATCAAAGTTTAACTTGTAGGTGGCATTTGCTGGAGGGGACCAGCTGGTAGGAGAGGCGATGCTGTTGGAGGTTCGGGTGCTTTCCTTCGTTATTGCTGAGAGGTTCATATTCCATGCCTTCAGAATCCTGCGTTCCGTTGGAGAGTCTGGCATATCTGCATCTGACCAGGTTTTGATGGCAAGAGTTTCTTGCAGGTGTTTGTTTAAGATCAGCCATAAGGCATCGATGGACCAGGAGGAATTGTTAAAGATTCTATGATTTCTTTCCTTCCAAAGAGTCCAATATATGAATCCTGGTAAGAGGCTCCACAAAGAGTTAAGAAGCTGACTCTTGAAGGGGTTTTTGGGCCAATTTCTTAAATTCTCGGTTATATCTTCTGTCCTGGCTGCTGATCTCATATTGCAAGTTTCAACTTTCCTCCATATTTGCGCTGCTAGCTGACATGTTTCCATGAGATGACCGATTGTCTCAGAGTGAAGGTTGCAATTTGGGCACCTTGATGGCCCTACGAATCCGCGCTTTACCAGGTTGTCCCAAGTGAGTATTCTTCTTTTGCTGAGAAGCCATAGGAAGGTAGAGATTTTGGGCCATAGTCCTGGCTGCCAGACCTTTTCCCAGATGTGGTCCTTATCGATCTGGTTGTCGGTGTATCTGAGCTGGTGTGCCTCTTTGGTGGTGAAAGTTCCTTTAGGCTTATGGCCCCATCTAAGTCGATCCTGTTGAGTGGAGTATCGGATTCTTCTGTATGATAATTCTTGATCTATGTCCACATATGTTTCTCCTAGCCAATCTCTCTGCCAGAGACTGGCCTGCTTCCAGGTTCTGAAGTCGTGACTTGCAGATTGTTGCCAGAATTGATGGACATGAGTGAGGTGTGCTTGCTGCATCTGCGCTTGCCAGAGAGGCTTTTGAAATACTGTAGCCAGCCTGGGGAGCTGCTGCGAAGAGTCCTCCCAGAATCTTGCCGTATTGCCGGAGTGTATTTCCCAGAAACTATGTTCTTGAATGAACTTACTCTGTGGTTTGGCTGCGTTCCATATAGGTGGTCCTTGAGTAGTGGAGTTGATTCTCATTAAATCATTCCATTGACTGCCTGGTGCATATTTGGCCTGCCATAGTTTGGCCCATGGTGAGTTAGGCTTGGTGATCCAGTTCCACCACATTCGAGCTCCCATAGTATTGTTGCTTTGTATAGGATCTCGCAGACCTAGGCCACCTTCCAACTTGGGTTTACAGACGTCCTCCCAATTTACAAGCGCCCATTTCCTATTCAAGCCAGATGACCCCCAAAGGAAGTTACGCTGAAGATTGCGAATGGTTTTTAGAACCCATTTTAGGGTGGCCAAGAGTGAAAAGAGGTACAAAGGCATGGCTTGAAGGACCGATTTGATCAGAACAAGCCTGCTGGCAATGTTGAGAGCCCGGAAAGTCCAAAGAGAGAGTTTGGATTCAAGCTTATCTAGAAGAGTCTGCCAGGAGGAATGCTTTATAGCCGCAGCGGCCAGGGGAGCCCCTAAGTAGGTCGACGGAAGCTTGGAGATAGTGAATCCCATTATTCTGGCTATGTTCCTTTGAGTGGAGGGGGGAGTGTTAAAGAAGTAGAGCTGGGATTTCGAGGCATTGATGGAGGTACCTGAAGCTTTGGAGAAAATGGAAAGCAGGGATTTAAAGACAGAGGCTTCTTGCGAGGATGGGTGTCCAAAGAGCATGGTGTCGTCAACAAACTGCTGGTGGGATTGAGGGGGAAGGCCATGAACAGAGATGCCTTTGAGCATTTGGGAGGAGACAACTGCCTTTAGCAATCTACCCAGCCCCTCGGCCATAAGGACAAAGAGGAAAGGCGACAGAGGGTCCCCTTGTCTTATGCCCCTAGATGGCCGAAAGGGAGAGGAAGGAGAACCATTTAACAGAACTGAAAAGCTCGGAGAGGAGATCAAATTGATAATCCATCTTGTCCAAGTGTGACTGAAGCCAAAAGCTAAAAGCATTTTTTGTATGTAGTTCCAACTGAGCTTGTCAAATGCTTTAGATAAATCTAGTTTTAGAAGCATACCTGGCTTTTTTAGAATCTTGAGAGAGTGAATCACCTCATTTGATAAGATGATGCCATCCATGATCTGCCGCCCTTCAACATAACCTGTTTGTTCCGGCGAAATGAGTAAGGGCAGGAGAGGTTTGAGCCGATTTGCAATGACCTTGGTGATGAGTTTGTATATTACATTGCATAAAGCGATGGGTCTGTAGTTTTCAGGCTTACTTGGTTCAGCACACTTGGGGACTAATGCTATAAAGGTGGTGTTGAGGGCCGGGAGAATCCAATGCATGCTTCTTGATTCTTCCACCAGTTCCCAGACCTCTTCCTTGATTAGCTCCCAAAATTCATGGTAGAAATTGGCTGTAAAGCCGTCTGGCCCAGGGGCTTTGCCGTCCTTGAGCTGGTTCATGGCCTCTTCAATTTCTTTTAGAGATGTGGGCTGTAGCAATTTGTTGTTGTGCTCTTCTGTTATTATTCGAGGAATATGCTGAGTGATGGCCCTAATTTCCGCGTCCCTGTTTCCTGCCGGCTCTTTAAGGATGTCTTGAAAGTAGTTTGTAAATTCCTTTTCCATGTCTTCGTGGGCTTCGACTCGCTCTCCTTGTTGGTTGTTGATGAAGGTGATGTTGTTGTGCATACGCCTTTGGAGAGCTGTCCTGTGAAAAAATTTGGTGTTCTTTTCTCCTTCTTTTAGCCAGCTGATTCGTGATTTTTGTCGCCAGAGTATTTCTTCTTGTTTCCTCCGTTCTTCTATTTGATGCCAGAGGATTTTCTCTTGTTGGGACTGTTCCTCTGTTCGGCCTTCTTTAATGATATCTTGCTGTAGTGCTTCCATTTGCTTTTCCAACTTTTGTCGATTTTCCTGTATGTTGCCAAATTGTGTTCTATTCCAATTTTTGAGGACTTGTTTTAAATTTTTTAACTTTTGTTGGAATTGATACATTTTGGCTCCTTCTGGTGGCCTGTAGGACTTCAATGCTTCTTCTACTATTTGCTTGAATTTTGGGTTTGTAAACCAGAAGGCTTCAAATCGGAAAGGCCTATTGAATCGTGTACTAGGACGAGACCATTGGAGCATTATGGGCCAGTGGTCCGATCCTCCGTGGGGCAAGATGGATGCATTGAAGTCTCCTCCTAGATGGATTGCATTATCTGAGAGGAGGAACCTGTCTAGCCTGGAAGCAATATGATTGGTGCCACTGCGCTTGTTAGTCCAAGTGAAGATCCCATTGGTGGTTGGAATATCCATTAGGTGGTTGTCCTGAATAAAATCTCTGAGTCCTTTGCTGTCATTTTCTAACCTTGTTCTACCACCTGTCTTCTCCTCCAGCGATTGTATAATGTTGTAGTCTCCTCCACTGATCCAGAGCGAGAACTGTCTGTGCTCATTTAGAATGGAGATCGTTTCCAACAGATCCAATTTCTGTTGTATGTTTTGCGGAAAGTATACATTTGAAAGGTGCCCGTGGATATTTGTTCCTATTAGATGAAAGGATGCTTGAATGAGGAAATGGGTGGCATGGAAGTCATAAAGAGTAAGGATCTGTGGATTCCATAGTATGGCGAGTCCACCCGAAGCCCCTGAGGCATCTACTGACATTGAGCTGCTGCCTGCCCAAATCTTATTTCGAGCTTTCTCCATAGCGGTTGTGCTGCTTTTGGTTTCTTGAAGAAAAACTAGGGAAGGTTTTTCTTGTTGTATCAAGTTCTTGATCATCCTGAGTTTTGAGGGCTGTTGAGTCCTCTCACATTCCAGGAGATGAGCTTCATGGTAACTGGGATGTGGGTTTGTAGTACTTGGTCAACTTAGGGAATCTCCCTGATTCCATAAGTAATTCTCCCACTGCGATGGTTCGCTGTAGATCCGTTTTGCGTCCCCTCTTCTTGGTTTCTTTGAGGTTCTTTTTTCCATCCCATGGACTTCCTCCCTGTATGCCTAGATTTTTGTTGTGCTGTACCTTGGCTAGGACTCCTTCTAGCCGATCTATTTGCCAGGGAGGAATGGTATTGTATTCTTTTTGCTTGCAGGCTGTTTCAAGTTTTAGGATATCAATACCTTCTAGGATAATGTTCTCCGGATCTTGTTCCATGTTGCTAGGGGCATTTTGCTCATCCTCCTCTGTGGTGTCCTGTAGGCTTAGCGCTAATGCTGCATCTAAATCCATGGCAGAGGCTTGTTGTTTGGAGTCTAAAACTGATTTCCCTTTGCCGGCAGATGGGGCGCTGGGATCTGGAGCTACCTTTGAGATGTCTTCAAAAGGTGGGAGAGGAGATTGAAAAGAGCCAAGATTAAATGAATGCTTGTGGGCTGGGGGATTGAAGGATGAAGAGGGCTGAGAAACAGATTCCAAAGGCTCCACACTAGGAGGGTCTTGGGTAGCCAGAGGAGAAAATTTGTTCCTAGAGTCTAATCTGGTTGTGATTTCTGGGGCTGCCTGACTTTTCTTGGTATGCCTGCGGCGGTTGGGGATTTTGGTAAAGCCTTCCGAATCGGTCAGGGTTTCAGTGGGAAAGGCTTTGGATTGCTGATTAAGAGGGCAGTCCCTGAAAAGGTGCCCATGCACATGGCATTTGCGGCAACGAAAAGGGATGTGTTCATAATCAAGAGTTTGGATCCATTCAAAATCATCGTGAAAGAGACTTACCGAGTCTGCCAGAGTCTTGGTGAGGTGCATCTTAACGCAGATCCGAGCATAGGATGTGTATTTGCGCGTTTTTGTTTCCTCTGCGACTTTGATGAAGGTCCCCAATCTGTTGCCAATGTCTGCAAGCGTTTCTTCCTTCCAGTATTCCACTGGGAGGGAGTACATTCTGATCCATACAGGAGCCCAGCTGAAATCTTCTTTATCAGGGTTGAATCGTGGCTTCCATTCTGTGAGGTACAGTCCTGATGAGTTGAAGAAGTATGGGCCACCCTCGAATATCCTAGATTTGTCCTCTACACAGTTAAATATGGCTGTGAAGAAGCCTTTTGGACCCAGTTGCAGTGTAACTTGTCCCTTGGGTTTCCACTTTGATGCTATCCAACCATGCAAGGCTTTTTCTGTCGGCCAAAAGCCCAGAAATTTTCCGATCAAGGCGTGATCCTGCATGTACTGGATTTCTCCATTGATTCGATGACTCGGCAGTTCTATCTTGATGCGTTCTGCCGCCTTCGGAATGCAGGTAGCCGAAGTCGCCTTTGGCTGTGACGAAGAGGCGTTTTGGCGCTTTTCAGTTTCTGAGTCTGTAGCTGCAGGCTGATCTGCATGGATCTCGTTGTCATTGGTCCTCTGTCCTTCTTGCTCTGTTTCGGGAGTATTGCGAGGAGGGGTCAGAGGGATTACCCCGAAGCCATGCTGAGTCAAACATTCCTATTCCTTCATGAGAACCCCTACGCTCATCGATTCAACATAGTCATTCAATAAGTGGAAGATCCAAATGGTCTCTATGAGTTCCCCATGAACAAAGTTGAATCAGATACCGCAACCCCGGTCATATACTCCCATCCCTAGCTCTACGAATAAATACTCCCTTCATAGTATATACTACAATTAATTTGAATTCAATTCCATATTGAGATTTATTCACCACTTCAGATCTTGAAATTCGGATCCGCCTCCCCTCCCCTTCTCCGTCATGTATTTATAGACTATGCGCCTTTGTGAGTATTGTATATGCATGAAATAGTTTATGTGCAATTGCGAATCAGCCCTACGCAGCATTTCTGCCATAATTTTTCTTATGTCCAACCAATAGCTAGGAACCATCTATCGCTATTCAACATCTTTTAAGCGATATCCGATTAAGGGCATAAAAGTTGTCATCCCTGACACATCGTTTTTAATACAGACTGATAATGTGATTGCCCATTCAGACGAAAATCAGTATGTCTGTTATTGTACATGCTGCTCTCCTCTTATTTGTGATGACGTTGTTGTTAAATGAAGTCTCCGCCACGTGCAGGCAAATGCACGGGATTACTGATAAAACAATGAATGTTCATTCTTCCGTTGAAGCGGCGGGAGCAGTAGAAGGTCTATGGCAATCACTTGCAGATGGTCAACCCGAGAACAATCTTCCAAAACCGCCACCACCGCCTCAAAACAGTATTGTTTGCTCGTGCGGGAAAATCTTGCGGGCCTCATCACGACAAAAATGTTCCATGTCCACCAAGTCTACGAACAGAGAAATACGAGATGGACGTGAATGGCAACGCAGAGATAACAAGAAATCATCAGAGTTCCATTATGGCTGGAAATAACGAATTACTGGATACGCCCGGTTTAATGGTTTAATTCTATTATAAAATCAGGGCCTTGTCGCACTAGTATATACTATATATTGTTTTGGTGTTTGTAGTATTTTCTTTCATGTTCCGATACATCTGTTACCTATTGATCCTTTGCATGTTCTTGTTCGTCCTAGGATATATTTTGACCTTTGTAGTATTTTCTTTCATGTTCCGATACATCTGTTACCTATTCCGCAACAAAATATAATTTTGTTTTCTTTTGATTATAATGGATTATCTGTTGGAATAATCTAGGCACATATCATTCCTTTTAAACATAACTGAAAGAGGCTGAGTTGCAAACTATTTTTTTTTTCTAACACAACGCATATTTGTTTTAGGAAACTGATCTCTACTACTATGTCTTATACTAAAAATTTAAAAATCGACCTTATTAGAGTAGCGGGGATTATAATAATATTAAATATTGTCGTTCCCTGATGTTCATAAAAGTTACGCGGGGGTATTTTAATGCTATTTCTGAAAAAACAATTGCGATGAATTTTATTAGAAACAATATTAGTCTTTAGAGAATTTTAAATATAGATTATCAAATCTGGTTGATGTGATTTACATGAAAATTTTGTTACAAAAGTTATAAAAATTTTGAGTGATAAGTTTATATTATTATGTTTAAATTGGAAAGGAAATTATTGTTTTATAAAAATTGAATAAAAGGTAGGATATTTTTAATTTAGAAAGTTAAAAATGTTTTTTTGTTTTGATCCATGTAAGAAAAATAGTGTTGGTAAATTAAGAACAAATTGTTATGAGGTTTTAAAGTGAAATATGGTATTTGCCAAATAAGAAGAAATTGTTACGAGGTTTAAATTGAAACTTGGTATTGAACTAGGAGGCGTTTATGTTACTTGACTTTGGTATGATATAGCACATATAATTTAAGTGAATGCTAATCATTATTGTGAACGATGAGTTCAATTATTATATTTAAAGATGAAAATAAATAAAAATAAAGTAAAAAACCACAAGATTAAAGAAAAAACATCATTTCGTTGTTGATTTTTTGGGTATTTAGAAATTTGTTTTTTCTACATATTTCTGCCCAAGGACCTACCTATTTTGGAGTGGGAGGTAAAAAAGTTATTGTTTCTTCAACAATAAATGATACATGGATGACTCTGAATTAAAAATAACAAATATGTTTCTTTTTCTTGTAAAAACAAAAATAAAGGAAAGACATCAAACTAGAAACATAGTGTTAATCATTATTTTTGTAATTGTTTCAATTTGTATCTTCTATTTTTAATATGATTTTAAATATTTTGGGTTGTGACAAGTCTTTAGATACTTCCTAGTAATAAACTATATATACTTGTGTGATATTCCATATTTAAAATGCCAACCACACTTTCTCTAAAAACACTACAAAATAATAGGCCATTAGTGCTAGAAAAAGCCTCATAATTGAGTTTTTTTTAGCATGTGAATTGGCTTGAATTGGGCTCGAGAAACCTGGTGCAAACTAGAATCTTCACATGGCTAGCGTGAATACTGTGAATAGTGCAGTGAACAATTTTTTATATTCTCGTTTCCATTGTTGTCTCCATTTATACTTCTAGTTTTGCTCCCATTTTTGCTTCTTGTTGTGCTTCTGGTATGGCATGGAAAATCCACTATTTTATGGCTTCCTAATTAACACAAGTTATACTTTCATTATAACATCTATTTTTGCATCAATTTTGCTTCCAGTATAGAATCACTTGTTGCATCTATATTTGATTCCATAATGACATCTTCTTTAGCTTCTAATATGGCTGCCATTGTAGTGTCTTTTATTTCTTTTAATATTTCTTCTTGGTTTTCTGCCTGAATGGCTTCTTGGTTTTTTTGCCTAGATAGCTTCTTTTTTTGTTTCTTTAGGAAGACCACGTTTGGCTTCTAATATTCCGTCCATTATAACCTCTTCAATTTTTACATTAATTACTTATGTTTTTTCTTCATAGCTAATGTAAAGTTTGGATACTAGTATTGCTTTAGTTATTACTTCTTGATTTTCTACCTAAATGACTTATTTATGTTGCTTCTCACGGAATGCCAAGTTTGGCTTTTGATATTGCCTCCAATTTAGTTTTTTCTTGTGAGGTTAAACCATGTTTGGCTGCTACTATTGCTTCCATTACTACTTTTTTTACTACCTAATTGCCTCTTTTTTCCTCCCTAGGTATTTCCAAGTTTTTCTTCCCAGATTGCTTCTAGTGCGCTTCTAGTTTAACATCCATTGTTGCTTCCTTTCTTGCTTCTAGAATTGTTTCCATGTTAGCCTTATTATGTGCTTCCTTTTAGTGGGAGGGTTTGCTTCATGTTTAGTGCATGGGTTTTCTTTTCTTTTAGGTTCATGGTTTTCTTCCTTTTAGAGTTGGGATTTCTTCTTAATTAGCATCCAATTGTTCTTCTTGTTAAGAAAGCAATTTAGATTCCTATTAGGAACCAATAATAGCTCCAAGTATGGCTTTCAATTTAACATCCAATTTTACTTTCATTTTAGCACCACATTTTACTTTCATTTTAAGAACTCATGATGCTTATTTTATAGCTACCATTCATTATTTTAATATTTTTATTTCAAATAAACTAGTTAAGTATATCATGCCTATTAAATACGTCTTATGATTGTAAAGTAACTCATATTGCACTTGAAATATTTTATAGCATACAATTTATAAATATCTTTTAGGGAAATGGATATCCATACAAACTAACAACATTTTTTTTAACTATAACTGATCTTTTTATATTGTTAATAAACAAAATAGTTGGTCATGACTAGCTACACATAATGTAGGCCCAGACTCACATCATAGAGATTTCCATAGCAAAGCCTTTTAGGTTTCTTATAGTTACAAACCACACCACAACATTGGAATGAAATAAAAATATATTTTTTAAAACTATAACCAATATTTTTATATTATTAATAAAAAAAAATTTGGTCCAGCTACACATAATGTTGCTCCAAATAATATATTTAAAAATGATATAATTTAAAATGATATATGTCAAAATAGTACAGCTCAATATGGTAATGTAGCTGAAAATGATACATATGATACTAAACATTAAAGGAGACATCATAACAATTTATCAATGATGATCCATGATCGATTCTATATGATAAAGTCATTAGTTACTACAAACTTATTGCTCATCATCACCGTCATAATCATCATTAATGTCATCATCGTTGTCGTCTACCTCGGTACCCTCTCCATCCACCCGTGTCCTCCCCATCTACCTCATCATCATTGTCTTGAATCTTTGAACCATACCAAACATAATCTGGAACAATCTCAAGATTGACTCAGTCTTCTAGAAGACTCGTGTTCTACAAAAAGACATTCAAAATAGAAAGTTATTTATTTCATATATATTTAATATATATTTGTTATATTTCTAATATTACATCATATTAAGTGAAACAATTATCATATTGCATCATGTCAAAGTGAAAATATATACCATAATAAAATTTCATTTAAGTTACAACTAATATGTCATTACAATGATGTAAAACATGCAAAAAATCTAATTAAAGTTAGTAAATCATGGAGGAGGATAGAGGATCAAAATCTAGCCACTACTCTCCAAAGGAATGAGTAGGTGTAGCAACAAGCAGGGGACAAGTCTCAATGATAGACATAGAAATTGGCCTTGGAGCAACAATGCTTGCAGGGATTCTTTTTCTGAGCATGCCACTATGGAGAGGGGCGATGTAGCACACCCCTCATAGGCTATTTTAAGAGCTTTGGAGAAACTTGGCTCCATAATTTCCCCTACAACTAGTGTACCAAAGGCTTGAAGACAACCTGAATATTGAAAAAGGTAACCAAATACATGGGGATAGAAGGAGGACCGAGTGGCTCAAGGATTAGAATCACTTTTTTGTGTTGGGCACCTGTTGGGGCTGTTTTTTTTTGTGATATTTTGGTGAAACCGTTATGGTTTCCTATTGATAATTAATGTTATCTGGAAAAAAAATTACACAAATTTCCTAACCTTATACAATTTTAGTATGTATTCTAAAATTAGATGACATGAGAATCGAGAGATTCTCGTTATGATCTTATCATTGTAATATGATATTATAAAGAGGTGTTGTTTCTACGTGTGGAGATAGACATATAGAAACAAATAGAAAATGATAGAGAGGAAGAGCACCAACATTGTGAATTTGTATGTATCATTAAATCTCAATCATTCACGACACCATACCTTTCTATTGACTGGGCCCTCATTCTTAGAAGGGTTAATTGGTTAGGAAAGTATTGTGTCTTCTTTATTTATTCCCCCTTAGTTATAATTAATATGAGAATTTTTTTACCATTATTATTAGATGTTTTGATGCTTTAGTGATTGCAGAATCCTAACCTCTGTATTGTGTGACAACATATGTCTTGCACTAGTCCCTTTGTTAGTGTGATAATTATTTAATTCCCATTATAGTTTGATGGTGTGTTAATTTTGTTTGAATGTGTATTCCAAAATTGGTTAAGAGAATGATTTCCAAGAGTGACGTTCTTTCCTGAATAAGAGTGACTATGTAACAAAGTGGTTTTATTCTACATTGTGTTTATTTCTTGAGTGTAAGCAAGGTTTGAGAGTGTAACAGCCAAAGCATTGACTTGTTGAGAGTGTGATTACAACGATTGAGCTTGAGATTCATTATAACAATTCATCATTTTCCCTTGCATATATTTTGCATAATATCCTTGCAATAACAAAACCTACCCAAATTGACAATTAATGTGAAGATTTTGAATTATTGCTTTGAATTAGAAGGACAAGTGTTCTACTTGAGGACAAGTTGAGGAAAAACATATACATAAATTTCACATAACTAAAGTTGAAGTAAAACTTGGAATTTCATGTGAAATTTGAATCAAAATTATTAAATAGTCAAAGTAAATATACAATAACTCAAAAGTTCGTATAGTAATTGAATAAATAATCTACAATTTGAATCAATTAGATTTCCCAATAAATGAAGTTTGGGTGTCAATTTTAGTGAAGCAATGCAATTTTGTCCTACTTCATAAAAATGCATGCCCAACCTTCATTTCAAGGAAAATTTGAATGATTCAACTTGGAGAGTACTTTTTTACTCATAATTAACGTTAATTTTGCACATAGCAATTTATGTTGTGCTAAAAAATTATGCCAAATTGGATCTATTTCGTTGTGTCAAAGTCAAGTTTTGTGTGCCTCAAATAAATACATACTAGGACCTATACTTAATTAACCACGAGATAATGATCATTCCAATATCAATATAAAATCATTTTATGCAACATGCCATAGTCATTTTCATCAAGGAAATTATATATACTGAAATTCAATCTTGCTGGAGTAGTAGTTAATCATATGTGCCAAGGATCACAATTGGAACAAATATGCACTCCTAGGATAAACCAATTACCCTCTTGGTAATGAAATTCAAAATGGGATATGATTGGACAATTCCTATCTTTAGGATATAACCTTGCAACATGTCTTAGAAATACCGTATGTAACTATGTTTCCCACCTCTACACATGTTTCACATAAGGCAAGTCAAAGAAAAACTTGGAATGTTGTATGAAATCTGTAGTATGTATATTTTAGATAAAAGTAAAGATAAACAAATGAAACATGTGTAAAATAATTAAACAAATAATCTACAATTTTAATCAATCATATTGGCCAATAAATGAATCTTGGGAATGGATTTTAGTGAAGAAAGACCATTTTGGCCTACTTCACAAAGATGCAGGCCCAACCTTCATTTCAAGACCGATATTTTGTCCTATGAGGATATTTTCTCTTGAATTTGTAAGGCATGGTCTTAGTGTTGACAAAGTACATTTTCGTCCTACCAAAAAAGGGTATATTTTTAAGCTAGAGAGGACTTTAGGTCCATTTATTTTAAACAATAGAAAATCCCTTACACAAGTGGAAGTGATGATGAAGGAGTTTGGCTTTAAGAAATTAGAAAAATCATAATATGAACCTCACTATATAATTTCTCATAAAATGGTGGAAATCAGTTTTTCACCTTATATTCATGAAAGTAGAATAGAAATTGAGAAATTGGAAAATCAAGATACTTGGACATGTTGTTGGGTGCAATGGTTAAAGGATGTTGAAACCCCTATGGTAAATGAGAATACTTTGAATGGGATTGATCTTGAAAAAACTGATGTTCAGATGGAATACTCATTGTCACAAAAGAGGACTAAAATCCCAATGGAGGATGAAGAAGAAATACAAATAAAATTAACAGAAGGACATTTAAAAGAGCCTGGGTTTCAAATGCAGTTGGTAAATCCATGGCATACTACTTCCTCTTCTATCTCCACTCATTTCGTAGCGTTCACAATAGAAGTGATTCCTTTCTCATTTGAAACTTTACAAATTAATTATCAACAAATTCAAGAAAGAAGTTATAAAATGAGAATTAATATGGAAATAGAGCATCAGGACCATGTTGCAAATCATATAATATGAGGTGAAATCATTACAGAACAACTTAAAAATGCCTAGGAATGAGAAAACTCAAACAAGTGAGTTGGATCAAGTTGAAAAAAATGAGTTATTATTCAGATAATTAGTTGATAGAAATAAAGTCATATTTATTTTGCACGAATAAGTGTAGATCTTACAACAGTAAATTAGAAATCATGTTTGCACCAGTATGCCAGGTTCGAACTAAATTAGATGAACACTCAAAGAAATTAACAAAGGTCATGGAAGAGATGAGAATTTCATAAGTCAAACTAAAGAAAACCCAAGATGATTTGGTCATGGTAAGGGAGTAGTTGAATGTAAAGGAGAGGCAATAACACATAATATATGAAGATAACAATCCGCTTTTGTTTAAGTATAAGGAAGCTGAAGATAAAATCAAAGAGTTGAAAACCAAGTTTGAAGGTAATATTTCTTTAAACGAGGATGCAAAAATGTTTTGGGATGACATTATTCAGGAAGTTCATTCTATATGGGAGTATATTCTTATAATTACACAACAAAATAGTGTGATAAGATGATTAGAAATGAGCATTGATTTACGCAAGAAATAAGTACAAAAAGATGCATTCAAATCCAAGGAGATAATTAAGTATTTGAATGAAAAATGTTCAACAAAATTAAGGGTGAGAGTCACAATATTTTTGACCAAGCGCACTAGTGATGTCATAGTTTAACATGTGGAGGCGTGGAAACTTGGGTGAAGGTCAAGACCATGTGATGGGAGTTCCACCAAAGTATTCACCCCTTACATCGTAATCTTTGTTGAAGTGAAATAAAGTGGCTAGGCGGATTACTCAATCAAATTTTGGTTGTAGAGGAGATCATGTGAGTTTCCAAATAAATGATGGAATTCCAAGGTGATGAACACTGATGAGGCTAATACTGAGGTAAAACGATAAAATAGGCCAATATTGGCTGGGTCGAGACAATTATCATGTGTGAAATTTTGTATTGAGTTGATGTGAAGGAATATTGTAAACTAAGTTCATGTAGACTCAAAGTGATACAGATCATAAAACAATAATGGTGGAGTTAAGGTCACAAGGAACCATGATGAATGAGAACAAAGTGTCAAACACCATAAAATACCACCCAAGGGATGACTGAGGAATGAAACAATTAGTTAAAGTAAGTCTTTGAGTAATAGAGTATTGGAAGAGATGAGGAATGTTTAGGTCAGAACCAAGAGAATGAGCCCAAGAGTGGCACCAAAATGAGGGAATATGAGGGAGGTCTCAGAGCGAGCTAAAGGATAATTAAAAGAGATGGAGAAGATTATGAGATAAGGGGCCTGAGGGAGTTGCCATGGTAAGGTAATGAAGTTATGGAAGAAGAGACCGTGTAAGAAAAGTAGTTGGTGAAGAATACAAAAAACAATAGATTTCATCCATGGGAGGTGGTTAGATGCAACTTGTGGATAGGACCAGGAAGGGACTTGTCTGCTCATAGAGGTGGTTATCACTTCATGCTACAATATCACCGGTAAGTCTAGCCTGAGACCCCTTGAGGGAATTATTTGCAAGTACATATTTTTTAACAATGTTGTGACAGTTACCACTTTGTGAGCTATAACAGTCATTGTTAAAAATAGAAACAAGAAATTCCAATTTAATTGCTAGTTGAATTAAATTGCGATTGCTAAATGCTAGGGGCCTAGGTTGGTTCTTTTGAGTTGTAAGTAGATAACTCATTTTAACTGAGTTATAATTAGTTAAGCTAGTTCTAACTATTGGAGGGACTAGTAGAGGTCTAGTAGTGGAGTAGTGCACTAGTGCATCACAAATACCACACCAGTTAACTGAAGATTCACTCAAAAATAATTCATGCATGTCAGTTCATATGAAGATCTATTTTAGATTAGAGCTCAATGATAGTGTACTACCAATTGTAAATTCTTTTGATTTGTACAGATGTGTCAACAATCAATTGAGGACATCTGTTTGGATTTCGTAATTATGGAGAGTGGATTTCCCAGTCAAATATGGTTTGATTCCTCTATGAATTGCATAAGGCAGTAGGGGTGTGGCATGCAGTAGAATTGGCTAAGTGTTGGATTGAGCTCGCTTGTGACGCAGAGGGTTAGATTATACTAGTGCACAAATTGTTCAGGATGGACAAGCACTATATGGTATTTTCATATATTTTGGCTAATGAAATATACATAGTTGAGTTTTTTAGCATTTTCTTTCCCCAGAGAAATATTGTGTTATGTGTGATTGACAGTCTTCCTCTTTCTACTTATTCTTTTCATCGATCACTTTTTGTTTCTACTAAAGAGTAGAGTAGATTCTTCTCTTCTGTTTTATCATATCACATATGATGTTGAATCTATAGGAAAATATACATTGAATTGAAGATTAAAAAATATAGAAGAGGATGTTTCAAGTTTGGTGTGTAGGTGAAAATCGAATTTGCAAGTTATCAAAGGAGTAATATGTCTTTCTACGGGTTGCGACTGGAGTTTTCCTTGGAGGGAAGCTCAAATTACATAGCTTGGAAGGACAAAATGGAGGCAATGCTGGAAGATAATGCCCTCAACCAATTCATAGATCATGAAATTCCTAAAACTCTAGCATCGGATGCTAAATATTTGGCTGAATGGAGAAAGTGTGTGGAAAAAGTGAGAAGGATTAGCTTGGATGGAGTTCGAAACTAGATTGTTTCAAGTCTCCATGGGAAGGATACTCCATACAAAATGTGGAAGGAATTGATTGATCTATTTCAACATGGTTGTGACCATAGGAAATTGGCACTAAAGGATAGACTCATAATAATCAAAATGGAGAAGGGAAACTCTATTCCAATGTACTTAACCAAGTTCACTCATGGTCGATATGAACTTGGAAGTCTCAGGATCACTATTTCCAAGGAAGATATTGTGGGCCTAGCTCTTCTATAACTTTCCAATAGTTCACATAGTTATTAGGAGTCTATTAATGGGAGGGAGAAGCTACCAGATTGGGAACAATTATGATCAGATTTGGCACAAGAAGAGATTCAGAGTAATACAAGAGACAAATCATCATCAAAGACTCATGATGAAGAGAATTATGCATTAGCAGGAAAGGCAAATAAAAGGAAGGGGATGTCATCCCATTCCAAATTACATTCTTGTCATGGAGGCAAGAAGAAGGACATGTCAAAAGTCAAGTGCTTTCATTTTCACGAGCAGGGACATTTTTCTAGAAAGTGTCCACTCAAGAAGGGTGGTAATAAGACCTCAGGAGGAGCAGAAGGAGGTGACGCTCTTGCCTCACAATTCAAACTAGCATTTATCTTCATCAAATTTATAGTGTCATCGATGACGGGTAGTGTATGGTACCTAGATAGTGGAGCTTATTTCCACGTGAATGGTAAGAAATATCTCTTCAATATCTTTGAGGAGAAGGATATCCAGATGCATATTAATATGGATGATGGCGAGATGTATAGTGTTATCGGGCTTAATATAGTTACCTTTTAGAGGGAGTTGGGTGCTCCCCTCACTTTGGTAGATGTTATGTATATTACTGTTTTGAAGAAGAACTTGGTATTGTTGGAGGATAGATGCTATGAGGTGATATTTAGTAAGGGAAAGGAATTCCTTCATCACATAGCCACGAGATAGGTAAAGAGGATAGGGGTTCAGGTGAAGAATGTATACAAGTTAGAGGTAGAATATTGTGCAGAGTTGAGACATCAGTGAGTTGTGGCATAGGAGGTTGGGCCACTTGCATCATGGCACTTTGAAAATCATGCAACAAATTTCTACCGATCTTCCCAAAGGTACACTACAGAAAGTCGATACATGAAAAGGTTGTACATTGGGAAAATACACCAAATATTACTTTATGATAAAGACAACCAAGCACAGGCAATCCTCGATGGAGTACATTTAGATGTGTGTGGACCATTCTTCACACCATCCATGACCAAGCACAACTATTATGTTATATTTATTGATGATTTTTCTCATAAATGTTGGATCTTGTTCATGTAGAAGAAAGATCAGACTTTTGCAAAGGTTTGTGAATTTAAAGGATTGTTCGAGAAAGATATTGGTAGGAAGGTTAAATCTCTTAGGAGTGATAATGGTGGAGAGTATGTGCCGAATGAGTTTAAAAATGTTTATGTAGCAGAATGCATTCGATGAGAGTTGACAAAAACTCATAAACCAAAGCATAATGGGGTTGTTGAAAGGAAGAATAGAAGCATAGTAGGGTAATCACAGTCGATTTTAGATGATTAGGGCCTACAACTACACTTGTGAGTTGAGGCATGCAACACAAATATTTATTTGTAGAACAAAAGCCCTCAACAGATTCTTGGGATGAGTGCACTAGATGAGGCTTTCCCAGGGAAGAGACCATATGTGTGTCACTTCATGATTTTGTGTTCATTGGTCTACTGTCATGTAACCAAAGATACACAAAAGAAGCTTGAGCCAATAACATAGTTGGGGATATTTATGGGGTACACTGATACACATCACAACTATCGGGTGTAACTTCCAACAACCAAGATGACAATAATTCACATGGATGTAAAATTTGATGAAGAGAAGGCCATAATATGTTACATTGATAGGGAGCTTCAACTACATGTGGTTGAGGAGCTTTTAGCTCCTAAGATGTAACCAAATGTATGTGGATCAACCACATGCAGAGGATAAGGGAGTGGAGACACTCACTGATGTAGAGTCTTCCAAATACAAAGTCCACTAGAGAGGCTCATGGGTTATTGCATGATGCAAGAGAAAATGTGGTAGATCCCACATCATAGCACAAGCAGAGGAGGTCATCAGAGGGGTACACTAGATACATGGCTCTTATGAGTGGATGTGTTGAGACAAAGCCATCTTCTTTTGAGGAGGTGTGCAATAACTGATTTAGGTTGATGCCATGGTTGAGGAGTAGGACTCCATTGATAGCAACAGTGTTTGGGATGTGTTCCCAACACTTGTGCACAAGTCAGTGGTGAGTTCCCAATGGATTAACAAGGTAAATAAAGTAGTGGATGGTAGCATGGAGAAACATAAGGCCAAGTTTGTGGTCGAAGGATTTTCTCAAGTAGAGGGCATTGATTACAATGACACCTTTGATCATGTTACAAGGTACTCATCAATCAAATTCATTTTGGAACTGTCACCACAGATGGAATGGACGATACATCATATGGATGTAAAATCAACCTTCCTTAATGGAATTATTAAGGAAGAGGTGTATATTGAGCAGCCTTAAGGTTTCCAACCTTCGAGTGAGAGTCACATTGTTATGAAACCATCTCACAAGAAGACAGAAAAGAGATATCAATGCCTTAGAATTCAGCCTCTTCGAGGGGGTGACCTCCTTTAAATTACACAAATGAACAATTCTTGGATTATACAAATGATAAGACCTCCTTTCTATATATAGGAGTCTAAGGGGTCATAATATAATCAGAGCCGACATAACAATAATAATCTAAGGGCACAACAATAACAATAGTGGGCTTCTACTGAATACAATAATAACAATACAGGGACTACATGGGCACAAAAATATAGTATGGGTGTTGCACTAATAACGATAAGGGATTACAATAATAATATAGGGACCTAACATGCCCCTCTCCTTCAAAAAGTGTTGTCCTCAACACTTGAGTAGTTATGGATGCTTCTGTATAAAATTATCATCCTCCCATGTGGAACCTTCAGCGAGTAAGTTATTCCACTTGATGAGATACTTCGAAATTGATTGATTTCATAGCTGTCGATTTATTGTTTATGTGGCTCCTTTAGGTTCCAATATGATTTTTCTTCCTCGTCAAATTCTGGCAATATTATTTGAACTGGAATCTTCTGCAATTTTTGAATGAGTGGCCACACTTCTTCACCATTCTTCCATTCATCCCTTTATTCATTTATCCAATCTAGTTGGATAATATAAATAGCAAAAAATAATGCTTCCACATCCTCATCCTTTCTTGAGAGTGCATTTGCAACAACATCTTGCTTTGATTTTTCGTAGATGATTTCAAATTCATAACGCAACATATTTGTGAACCTTTTTTTTTGTTATTGTAAAGATAATTTTTGTTTGAAAAGTATTTAAGACTATCGTGATCCGTTTTTACCTTGAAGTGTCTTCCCATTAGGTAAGGTCGCCATTTCATAAGTGCATGTTTTATTGCCAACATTTCCTTCTCTTAAATAGCTTGCTTTGGGACATTTGTTTGTATGGATGTAGCTATAAAAACACCGGATCACTTACATCAAAACTTCTTTCACCACAACGTTGATCTTCCTGTTGTTACATTCGATTCAGCACCAAAGTGGCGTTATCCTTTAAAATTTGGAGAACTTGTTGTTGATGATAAATTTGATGTTTTAGTGCTTGAACCTTTTTCTTCTTGATATGTCCTTCTATCTTAAGAGTTTGAGGAGTGGTAGTTTCTACCAATACATTACAATATATCGTCAGATTCATTTCTTGATGTTCAATGTGATCTTTCACTTCTTGAACATTTTTTCTTCCTGATATGTCCTTCTATCTTGAGAGTTTGAGGAGTCGTAATTCTTGCCAATGCTTTACAAGATATGGTTGTATTAATTTCTTCTTTCTCTCGGGTTGGTTCCTGGTGTATATTCTCTTATTTTTATGATTCTTAATCCTTTTCTTCCTGCTTTTCACAATGTATGTAAAATAATTTCTTCTCAGCATACTTATGACCTTCAGTGTATTAGCTATCACAACTGTAACAAAGGTTGTTTTCTCCTTCTTCTTCCAATTTTTGATGTGTTAACCTTGTAGGTTGTTGAAGGCTAGGAGTAACAATGCTTCCATATTTATAATTGTGAGTGTTATGATTTCTTGTTGTCATAATCCTGCTTTCAATTTATCTTGCCAACCTGAATGCATTCTCCAATGAATCAGGTTCCCAAAGAAAAACCTCATGTTGAATGTTATCCTTTAAAGTCCCTATGAAAACATCAATCATTTGCTTCTCTAGAATATAATTTAACCTTATATTCGATTTTTGAATGTGCTCAATGTGCTCTGCCATTGAACCCTTTTGTTTGATATTTATCAATTCGCTAAAGAAGGTGTTTCTATTTGTACCGACATAATGTGCTATCATTTCCTTAGTGAAAATTGATAATGTGACAAGTTGTTTAAGAGAAAGAAACCCTTCATACCATAAAATATGATTCAGTTCTAAATATAAAGATGAAATACATACCTTTTATAACAATTTCACCTCATGTAGATCAAAATATTGCTCTATGTGTATTATCCAATTTACCGAATCCTTGCAGTCAAACATCCTCGTATCATTCTTTCTTGATTTTACGAGCTCGATCTTGAAATGGCTGTAACTATGTAATTACGAGTCTTTAAGTTATGATATTTTGGCCTCTGATAGCTAGTTGAGTCATCTTTCCAATGCCACTATTCTGATCAAAATTGAATTCTCCAAGAAAGAGTTATGATCAATCTACTAAGATGACATGCTTATATACTTTTTCAGTAGAATGAACTTGTATGAAGTGCCACGTGTTACTGTTTCAACCTTTGGAATTGAAAGCAATACACAGACGTGCAAAGTTCGTCCTATACTTGTAATATCTTACGAAATTTAAATCTCATTCTCAAAGAGGTTGTTATGATGTTTTCCCCAGGTCACCTATTTAGGATATAATACAAGAGTCTACAAAAACCCTAAATATCTTGGACTATATCTTCAAAAATATAGTGAAACAAGATCTAAGATGAAGGCCTAGCCTCACCATGATTTCTGCTCAAGTGGGTTTTATTTTCATTGTCTGAACCTTTGTAGAAAAAAAATTATAACAAAAATTGCATGATGACTTGCTTAAGATGGAATTATAGAGCTTGCAAAAACCCTAACTTCCTTAGATCATATCTTTGAAAATATAGCGAGACAATATCTGAAATTTGGATCCAAGGTTTAGAAAGATTTTAGCTCAAAAGGGATTTTTTTTTAGTTTCTGAAACTTCGTAGAAGAAAAGCTATATCGAACATGCCACGATGACTTGTTTGGACTAGCAAAACCCTAGAATCCAAAGCTCTTAGACTCATCTAATAGGTAGATGCAGGAAAGAGGATGCCAATTCCGGTGAAGTAGTGGAAGCTACTATTTACAAACATCTTGTGGGTTCACTAATGTATTTGGTGAACACATGACCGAGCATTTTCTACGCATTTATCAAACATAGTCAAGTGATAGTTAAGCCAACCAGGCTATATTGGAAGGCATCCAACCATATGTTGAGATACTTGAGAGGCACTACTCAGTATGGTTTATGGTATAAATTGATATAGGGAGTGAAATGTCAAGGCTTCACCCGTGTAGATTGTGAAAGGAATCCATACGACAAGAAGAGCACGTTAGAATGGATCTCCAATATTGGGTCAGTAGTTGTTTCTTGGTACAACAGGAAACATAGATCAATAGCACTTAGTTCAGTAGAAGAAGAGTACATGGGTGCTAGTCAAGTAGCTTGTGAAGCTATCTCAATTAGGAAGATTCTGGTTGGTTTGTTTGGTAAGCAGATGGATCTAACTGTAATTTCTTGTAAAAATCATAGTTGTATCAAACTCTCTAAAAATCTAGTTTTTCATGATTAGTCCAAGCATATTGATATCTGGTATCATCATCTTGGAGATTTTTGTTAGAGTATATTCCCATAGAGGAACATGATGCAAATATTTTTACAAAGGCATTGTCAAGATGAAAATTCGAGTTTCACCTAGACAAGATCAATGTAGCTGATAATGCCTTTCTTATTGAGAGGGAATGCTAAAAATAGGAACAAGAAATTCCAATTTAATTTTTCCTTAAATTAAATTGTAATTATATTCTCAAAGCAACTTACAATAGTTAATTAAGTCAAATTGACTTAATTGACCTAGGAAATTTGAGTTGGAAGTCTATCTAGATTCATGTAGAGTGATCCCTAAATTTTAGGGGCCCATGTTGAGTTGTAATTAGATAACTCAGTCTAACTAAGTTATAGTTAGTTAAACTAGTTCTAACTATTGGAGGAACTAGTAGAGGTCTAGTAGTTGAATAGTGCACTAG
The DNA here is from genome assembly GCA_031772625.1 of Pinus tabuliformis. Taxonomy (NCBI): domain Eukaryota; kingdom Viridiplantae; phylum Streptophyta; class Pinopsida; order Pinales; family Pinaceae; genus Pinus; species Pinus tabuliformis. The sequence continues at coordinate 736,581,734 of CM062811.1, forward strand.
TGCATCACCAGTACCAGACCAGTTAGCTAAAGATTCACTCACAAATAATTCATTCACCTCAGTTCAAATGAAGACCCAGTTGTGATTAGATTTTTGGGAGAATGTACTATTAGTTGTATAATTTTCTGATTTGTATTGATGGTGCATGCAATCAATTGAGGACCTATGTTTGGATTATGCAGTTATGAATAGTGGATTTCCCAATTAGACATGGGATGATTCCTATAGGAATTTCACAAGGAAGTAGGGGCTTTGAAAGCAACATAATTAATGAAATGTTGGCTTGTGCTGGCTTGGGAAGCAGACAATTATATTGTACTAGTTCAGAAATGGTTCAGGATGAACAATCATTGTAGTTTCTTTTCAAATCTTCTGGTTTTGCAATATAGATACTTATTTTTTTTAATATTCTCCTTCCCCAGAGAAATGTTGTCTTATGTGTGATTGATATTCTTCCTCTTTCTTATTATTTTTTTCATTGATCAATTTTGATTTCTGTTGAAGAGTAGAGTAGATTCGTTTCTTATGTTTTAGCATATCACATAAGCTATTGAGTCTATAGAAAAATCTACTGTAGGATGGGAGTCTCCCCCCTTGCTTAATGGTAGGATAGGTGGATATTACCCCTAACTATCTCTTGAAATTGAGAAGAATACATGTTACAGTGGGTAGAAGGAGTTGGAACCACTTTGAGGAAACAAGATGGCTAGATGGAAAAGTTTGAGCCACGCCATCCCTGGTATGTAGGTTTTAACCCCATACAGAAATTACTACATACGAATTCTAAAAACATATAAGATAAACAATGGGAGAGTATAACACATAAAACACATATACCCAGAGATTTTTCCCTGGATCCCAAACCTGGGATTAGTAGCTTGATTTTTCATTATGTTCCTTTCAATGTTATAATACATATTTATACATGCCAAAGCATCCAATACCATGGACCAAAAACTATTGCGTCCAACACCATGGACTGAAAACCATCACGTCCAATACCATGGACTGAAAACCATGACATCCAAAAACATGTGCGAAAATCATGCAAAAAACCATAGGTGGGCAGGGAAAATTTTAAGAACCCCCCCTAAATTTATAAGTATAATAAATGGGCGAATCTCCATGGTAAATAGGAAAAATGGAAGGCGATTTTATCAATAATATAATATGTATATATAATTTTTTCGCGAATCTCTCACCAGGAATCGCGAATATTTTACTTAATTATAAAATCTTGTAAGATCTTGGTATTACCATGGGTTATTATAAACCTGGAGCTTAAAAATTACTATTAGTAATTTATAAAAATTAATATCCACCAAGCCCTGAGAGGGATCAAATATTTTTTCTCTATGGTAGTTTGCATATCACGATATTTGATACGTCTCGAGGGTTAGTAGATCGAGAGTAAAGATAGATCTATGCTAGTTTAATTCCCCCATTTAAATAGGCTACATTCCAGGTGAATACCATGGGTCAATACCATGTGCCATTTTGGTGAATACCATGTGTCAATACCATGTGCCATTTTTATTTTTATTAATACTAATATTAGGGTTAATAATGTTTTCTTGCATGGTATTAATAATAATCTAATTCATGGTATTTGTCACATAGTATTTTGCCCATAGATTCCACCTAAATATAATGCATATTTTTTGAGTGTTCATAAAGATAAGGTGACTTATGGAGTAAATATAAAAAAATGTTGTTTTTGTTTACCATACCTCTCGTTTATTTATATTTTTATTAATTTACCATACCTCTTTTACAAATATGGTATTTGGCCCATGGGATTCACTTAAATAAAACCTTTTTCTTGAGCCTTCATAAATAGAACAAGCGTTATGGACTAAATATAAAAAGTGGTTTTATTTATTTACCATACCTCTAGTTTATTTATATTTTTATTTATTTACAATACCTTTTGAGTAAGTATAAAAAGACGTTTTATTTATTTACCATACCTCCACTTTACTTATATTTTTATTTGTTTACACCCGTGACTTATGGAGTAAATATAAAAAATGTTTTATTTATTTACCATACTTCTCATTTATTTATATTTTTATTAATTTACCATACCTCTTTTATAAATATGGTATTTGGCCCATAGGATTCATTTAAATAAAACCTATTCTTGAAAATGGGCGAATGGATTCACTTAAATAAAACCTATTCTTGAAAATGGGCGAATGGAAGGTTGTAACTCCTAATTTCGAGGGCTAAATTTACCTTTTTTACCCTCTCCCTTAAAATAAGGTGGGCTATTTGAGGTGATTTGTAAAAATGTACTATGATACAAAATATTAGCCCACTAAAAATTTAAAACCCCTTAATTTCGCCAAAGGGCGAACATTCGCCCCTAAAATTTTCTATGTAGGTGGGTCCACCCATCCAAACATAGGGTCCAAAACCAAAAAATTTTGGGGCAAACCCCATAAAGTGGGGTTACAGGTATTCCTCAAACCCCTTGTGACTGCAGCCTCCCCCCCCCGACTACACAATCGGCACAACGAAAGGGGGATCTACCCTCGCTCTAACCCCCCGGCTAACTATGTGGGCTAGTTGTGGAATGAATATAACACAACCCAACATTCTCCTACTTGTTGTTTTCTTTCCACAGGTTGCCACAAGAGAGATTAGTCACTTCTTTAGCCCTAAAATGCCCATTGTCTCTCTACACCAAGATAACTTCTCGGAGCTGACATATTTTTTTAATTCATCTATAGTATTCTTCAAAGTGTCCACCTTTACCAACAACACCTTTAATGTGCTTTGTCTTTGAATGATATGCAGGGTTATTTGCCAAGAAAATTGCACTTTGGCTGTCATAGTCTATCCCTATATCTTCCTATACTAACCCCATTCTTGAACACAATCTCTGCAACGAAACTGCTTCCTTGTCTGCATGAGTGGTTGCCATGTATTATGCCTCTGTAGTTAATATTGCCACTACAGATTGTTTCTTACTGATCCAACTCACTGCACCTCCAAATAGGCTAAATACACACCCACTTATAGATCTTCTCTGATCTAGATCTCTAGCCTAGTCTGCATCAACAAATCCATGAATGTCAAACATTGTCCAATCCTAGTCTTCCTTGGTAGCACAAACCATAATCACTAGTGCCACGTAAATACCTGAAAACCTGCTTCACTACTGTCCAGTGCTCCTTCCTTGGTTTTGACAAAAACCTGCTCAATACTCCCACTGCATGTGCAAGTCTGGTCTAGTACAAACCATTGCATACATCAGGCTACTGACTACACTTGCATATGGAACACGAGACATGTCCTCTTCCTCTTCTTGTGTCTTGGGACACTGTTCAGCAGATAACCTCACACCTACAGGAATAGGGACCTTCACCAATTTACTATCTTGGATATTAAACCTCCACAGTATTGTCTCAACATACTTCCTTTGGTTTAACCATAGCTTCCTCTTTGTCTGATATCTTTTAATTTCCATGCCCAAAATATAGTTTGCAGCACCAAGGTCTTTCATGTCCAATTTGGAGGACAGCTTGGTCTTCAAATCCTAGATAATTTCTTTGTCATTTCCAACTAGCAACATATCATCCACATAAAATACTAGATAAATTACATGGTCACCAATTAATTTAAAATACAAATAATGATATGCTTTGCCTCTAGTGAAGCTAAGTCCCCGTATAAATGTATCAAATTTTTGATACCGCATCCTTGCTGACTATTTTAACCCATACAGAGACTTCTTTAGCTTTCATACCAGTTCTTTCTTACCCTTCACCGCAAAGCCTTCAGGTTGCTTCATGTATATTTCCTCTTCCAGATCCTCGTGAAGAAATCCTGTCTTCACATCCGTTTGTTCTACCTCAAAATCAAAAGAAATAGCAACAGATAAAAGTAATCTAATAGAAGTTACCTTGTCAACACGAGAAAAAATATCACCAAAATCAATTCTAGGCACTTGGGAATAACCTTTTGCTACCAACCGAGATTTGTTTTTCTCCACCTTTCCTTCTGCATTTGTCTTCTTCTTGAACACCCATTTGTTGCCAATGGGTTTCCTTCCAACCAACAAATCCACCAGATCCCAAGCCTCATTTTTGTGCAAAGATGCCATTTCATCAACCATGGTCTCTTTCCAGAGTTTTCCATCCTCTAAATCTACTGCTTCGTTCACAGTTATGGGATCATCATCAATAATAGATAAAGAAAAATTTGAACAAAAAGCATATGGACTATACCTTTCTGGTTTCCGTCTTTCTCAAACTGATCTTCTCACACCTGGTGTTTGTGGCTCTTCATCTTCTGATTCCTCCTCTATTGTGGAGTTTGATTCTTCCTCCTTAACCTCAAACTCTATCTTCTCAGGTTCCTTTGGTTGGACTTCATGTTTAATAACATCTTTTACCTCTCTGAACACCACATCTCGGCTGTACACAACCTTCTGTGTGACTGGGTTCCAAACCTTATAACCCTTTAAACCATCTTTATACCCAATAAAGATGCACTTTTCAGATTTCCTATCCAACTTGGTTCATTTTTCCTTTGGAACATGTACATATGCATCACATCCAAATACCCTTAGATGTGAAAGAGAGGGTTTCTTACCAGTCCATACCTCTTGTGGAGTCTTATCCTCCAACGCTAATGAAGGTGACCTGTTGACCAGGTAACATGCAATATCCACTACCTCTGCCCAGAATTCTTGTCCTAACCTGACACCACTGAGCATGCTTCTTGTCCTTTCCATCAACGTCTTATTCATTCTTTCTAGAACTCCATTTTGCTGAGGTGTATATGGAGTAGTCTTCTATCATTCTATACCACACTTCTTATAGAATTTTTCAAATTCCTTGCCACAAAACTCTCCACCATTTTCTGTCCTCAGCACCTTTATCTTCTTCTCTGTCCGATTTTCCACAAGAGCCTTAAATTCTTTAAACCTGTCAAAGGTTTTAGATTTCTTTTTAAGGAAATGTATCCATGTATTCCTTGAGAATTCTTCTATAAATGATACCTAGTACACAAACTTACCCAGTGATGGAACCTTCACAAGTCCAAACAGATCACTATGCACAAGTTATAATATCTATTTCGCCATCTTACTACTAGAGTGGAAACTCACTCTATTCTACTTCCCATAGACACAATTTTCACAGAAATCAAAATCTAGAGAGCTATTACTCATACCTTCTACCATACCTTTACCATGAAGTATTTGAAGACCCTTCTCTCCAATATGTCCAAGGCTTTGATGCCACAGCATGGTCTTTTCTCCATAGACCACTAGATTTTCTGCTCCACTTTCAGGAACCATAGAATTGTTGCACCGATCAATAACAGTGCTACCTTGCAGCTTGTATAGAGTTCCAATTTTAACTCCCCACATCAATACCAGTGCTCCTCGAACAATTTTGTAGGTATCCTTCTTGAACATTGTTTTTACACATACATCATCCAACTTGCTTACAAAAATCAGATTTTTGGCTAATGCAGGAATATGCAGAACACCTCGAAGTGTTCTGACCCTTCCTATCATCCCCTAAGAAGACATCACCACCATCATATTTCTCATAGTCGTAGAACCACCCTCTATGGGGAGTGAAGTGAAAGGATGCACTTGAAACAATCAACCATGCCTCATGATCTACATGTGTACTTGAAGAAGCCAAGTACACATCCCCACCTTCATCTGAGGTGGTTTTAACCTCTACAAAAGGTGCATCATCAGATCCCTTTCCTTTATCAAGAGATTTAGATTTACAGTCCCTTTTGTGATGCCCTTCCTTTCTGCATTTCCAACACACCACCTTTATAGGTTTTCCTGGAGACTTAGAACTCCCTCTAGATTTAGATCTCCCACTGAATGACTTATTTTTGTTTCTATACAGGGACCGTCCACATACTGATAAGACATCATCATTCTAGCTTTCCATATTTTTTCGTCTCATTTGCTCCGTCAGCAAGGCTGAGACTATTTCATCAAACTGCAAGGCAGTTGCATTGCTACCTATTGCAATAACCGGACTATCCCATGAATCTTGTAGAGAACAAAAAAAACTGATGCACTTACTTTCATCTGAAATTTTAATATCAACAGATGCTAACTAACTTACCACAATATTAAATTCATTTAGATGCTCTTTCATCGAGTCTCCATCCTTCATCCTCAGGTTATATAGGTTTTTCCACAAGAATAATTCATTCACCAGAGACTTAGATTGGTACAAAGTCCCTAACTTGTCCCATAAAGCCTTTGTCATAGCTTCCCCTAAGACATTCAGCAATACTGAATCTAAGACACATAATCGTATTGTGCTCTTTGCCTTTCGATCCAACTTCTTCCATTCTTCATCGGTCACTCTCGTTGGTTTAGTACCCAGAAGTACCATGATCCACTGATCTTTATCCACCAATAGATCCTCCATCTTGAGTTTCCACAACTCAAAAATCTTGCCATTAAATTTCTCGATCTTTGTCTTTCCACTGCTCGCCATCTTCTTGTACCACCAGAATCGATCTCATAGATCTCCCACTGAATAGTGTCTACCAGAGGCCGAAGCAAAACCCGTCAACAATAAAGCTGTCCCCTTGAAGCCAAAATAGCTCTGATTCCAAATGTAGGTTTTAACCCTGTACACAAATTACCTACATACGAATTCTAAAAACATATAAAATAAACAATGTGAGAGCATAACACATAAAACACATATACTCAGAGATTTCCCCTGGATCCCAAAACTGAGACTACTAGCTTGATTTTTCATTATGTTCCTTTCAATGTTATAATACATATTTATACATGTCGAAGCATCCATTAGCATGGACTGAAAACCATCATGTCCAATATCATGGACCGAAAACCATCGTGTCCAATACGATGGACCGAAAACCATTTCATCCAAAACCATGTGCAAAAATCATGCACAAAACCATAGGTGGGTCCGCCCATCCTAACATAGGGTCCAAAACCAAAATTATTTTGGGCATTGCCCCAGACCCCGCAAAGTTGGGTTATGAATATGCCTCAAACCCCCTGTGGCCCCCCACCCCCCCCCCACACCACACAATCAGCACAACGAAGGGGGGCTCCGCCCCCCTCTAACCCCCCTGTTAATTACACAGACTAGTTGTGGAAAGAATATAACACAACCCAACATGGTAACCCTACGGGTATCTTGAAGAAGGTAAGAAGACCAAATATTTTCCACTACCTACCAATGGATGGAGAAAATAGAATAAGGAGAAAAGAGAAATGGTTAGTGATGGGCATGTAACCCAAACCTCAAGCAATAGTGGTGGTCATGAATCTCTTTTTGAAAGCACCACCATTAGGTGGGGAGATGTGGTTAACACCTCCTAGTTTGTTCAAAGATGTATAAGGAAACCAGGTTCCCTATTTACCCTTGTGCTTAATGTTCCAAGAGCAAGAAGACAACCTCAGAAAGGAAAGTGATTCCATGTCCATGATAATAGAAGAAGGACGAAGTGGCTTGAGGATGAGCCACATTTTTTTATTGTGGTGTGGTAACACCCTAATGGGCCTAAGTCTTTTGATGTAACAATGCCCTAATGGTCCTAAGTTCTTGAGTATGATAGTGACCTCTCTGGGCCTTCTTATCTTTGATACGAGAAAATATTATGATAGGTATATGAAGGAGATATGTTGAGCTCTATGAGAGAGATACCATGACAGACATATGATTGTTTCATTGCATTATTATTGCTAGTGTTCTCTCTACATGATTTATTATGATGATATGGGGTCTATGCAATTCAAAAATGTTGAAAATGTTTTAAAATGCAGTTAGCTACAATAGAGACTTCTTGCCCTAAGAATATTAACATTGTTATAATCTATTGGTTAACAACTAATGATGAATATGCTTTAGTAAATGTTGAAAAGTGAAATAAATTATATACATGTCAAATTATGTTCATAAAATTAGAAATTTAAATGGGGAGAGAGGAAAAATTATAGGTCACCTATGGATTCTAATCAACCTATTTTCCATGTTGAAAATATGGATAGGTATGTAATTTTAGTTCTTTTGTTTCTATTTCGAGTTTAAAGTGATCATTGAGTTGATTATTATTGGTGCACGGGATACTGACAAACCTGGTATTTGCAACACAGTGGCTAAAAATAACCCACTTAACACAAACCCTTTCAATAACACTCACAAATTTACTAAAGTCTCACCCAAGACATTAATGGGTGATTTCTAGAACTGGGTTTCTGTAGTCTAACAGGATTGTCTTGTGATTGTGACACATTTCTCTCGAATAACACATACTACAACACCCTTTTGTTACTACGCACTACACATATAACTAAGCATTGGTTATTCCATACCTTGCACAAGCCTGTAATGGCCAAGTGTGGTGTGAGGCCCTTGACATGGAATCCATATGACAGATCCTATTCAATCCTTGACACAAATAGATTTGTGACTACTATACAAATACAACTGACATACTAGATAGAATAACACTTCAGACCATACTAATCAAGGAGCACTTGTGCTATTTCATCTAAGTTTAACAAACATAATTCTATAGGATTAAACAAAAATAAGTCATCGCTAAATACCACCAGTCTAAATCATATCAGTGACTATGAGCATTAGGATTATTAACAAACATGCAAACTAGTAACACCATTACAAACCATCAACAGAAAGTGAGGTAAATCATATATTAGTGCATCACATTCACGCAAATAGAAGAGTCATCTAAGACTTTAGAAAGCTATGCATAAAAAATATCACAATGTGTTCCCTAATTTATTTTTTTATATTCATAAAATATTAAAGCAGTTTCGCCAACAACAATTCACATATATATTAGGACGTAAGGAAAAATATCTCGAGTGACATACACCATTTAACCAGGCTCCTTGGCCATCTATGACAATATCCAACACCAAAAACATGACTATAAAACATCTATAACACACTTGTATAGTCCATAACTAAGCCCATTACAGTGATTCTACCAAGTGATGACATACTTGACTATGGCTCTTAGATTACATCAAAACAACAATGGCACAAATAACAATTTAATACTTTACGTATAAATTATTCCAATCAATAACCTACCCTCGATTGGGCTTCAATAAACCATTTTATATCAAGTGGGAGTTCCCTTGAAATGTTGTCTCTTCTTGCATATTCAATTCAGATGGCTAAAATTTGTTGGGATATTTCATTTGATTCCCTCCTGAGTTGTCCTATAGCTATCCAAAATATATGCTACCGTATTCAGCTCCGCTCCTCCTGTTCTCTCTCATTTTTAAAATGACTCCAACTTGTTATTAACCATGACTTCCCTAGTCAACACCATCCCATGTAAGAACATAATGGTAAAAATTCCCTTCATGTGTCCTTCTCTCCCACTTACTATTGTCCTCCTACTATGTAACATCCATCTTCGTCGTACCCCAACTGTTGCTCCAACGTCATGCTATTCTCTTATTCCTTCAGCAATCCTCCAACGAACCCTACCTTTCCCTTCCTACAGCCCTTGCTCTTGTCGCATAGTCCTACTGTGCCAATTTTTTTTGAAAAAAGTCTAGGTCGCAACAGGCCCCCAACAAAAATATGTGGCCCATCCTTGAGCCACTCTATCCTTATTTTATCACCACGAATTTAGGACCTACATTATCACTGAAGTTGTCTATTTTCCTTTGGTATGACTATCACACGAAGAGACATTGAATTTCGTCACCTTGGAGCTCTTAAAAGACCCCAAGATGAATCAGCCAAGCCCCCTTCCCGCACAGTGTTGCTCTAATCAGACGCTTATTTGGGTGCATAATGGTGTTGGCATGTTAGGATTGAAGAGTATGTTAACTTTTTTTAAGTATTTCTTTGTGACCATTATCCCACATGCATCGGGAAGATGTCCTAGATGTATTTCAAAAAAGTGTTGTGTTTTCAATAGCACTGAGGAATATCGTATGTTAGGGTACCTTGGTTGGTGGTGTCGTGTATTGTGACTTGGTGTAAGTGCTATGACATAAAATGAATTTTTGTGTTTCTAATTTTTTTTGGTTTTTTATCTCATGGATTTCCCCCACATGGGTCACATAAGGAGAGTATGTGAGATTTAGAAATGCAGTGAGTTTTGTTTACATAAAAAGGAACACGAAATTAGAAAGGTATAGTGCTAGTTTGGATATATGCTTCTAATAAAGCGGCTCCTTAGTGCCTAGGGGCACATACGTATTAATTTTTTAACAAAACAATTTGTATTTACAATGTATAATAAACTACATTATATACATAATTTCAATATAAAATGTCATTATTTTGTGTCTTAGTATATTTACAACTATTGTATATATGTTTATTTCTTATTCACAATATACTTATATACAAATATAAATGTTTTCTCTCTCACATATATATATATATATATATATATATATATATATATATATATATATATATATATATATATATATAATATAATATGTTAAAATATTTGTGTTTTATAATATGTTAAGTAACTATTTTTTTTCAATGCGAGAATGTACCAAGTGATGTGGAGGAGACAAAAACAAGAAAAAAGTGAGCTGTTGTGACAACCAAAGAGGAAATCCTTTACGAAGAATCTCGAAAATAGTAACCAGGGAAAGGTGCAAAGAAATGATAAACAATCCAAAACATCATGTAAATGACATTAACCAAGTTTAATGGAGGGTCACAAAAAAACAAGTGAAACCTGAAGGTAAAACCTGGATGATGTTATGTATAAGCTAAACATGAGGGACCACATATTTTTTCAAAAAATGTGGGGGGTATTTTGACCACAACAATTGGCGACTAATGGGGAAGAAAAAATTATCTCTAGTTTTAAAAGTGATAGGTTTAAATTTACCAAAAGGATAAAGTTATCATTTCTTTCAAGTCTTCAAAGAGTAAAACATTTTCCATGGGTCCCACTTCAACAAATACAAAACTAAAGGTTCTAAAAATTAAGTACTTGATACAAACTGAGTTGAAAACCATGAATCTTATTTTTTGAGAGAAATAATTGAGTGGTAGAAGAGGTACAGATAGGAAGTTTAGAGAAGGTATTAATCCATAAATACACATAGTCTCCCCTACTTGACATCGATTCAATTCCATTGAGCTTGTTAGTAGCCCAACAAATTTGTCTTAGTACTGTACAAGCATAGCCCCACTACCAGTAGGTTTATTCAATACCCCGACTGGTTTTCTTGCGCATCCAATATTTTCTATGCCTTGATGCCTAGAAATGTTTTGGCTCAATACGTGAGGAATTTCCCTGTCACATTCATGATTATACTCCTTTTTTTTTGAAATAAAAATCTTGATTGGTTCAATGGGTCTCTAGTTACCTGTTCCTTAAGACTACCATAGAGTTATTCTAGTCTAAACTAACTAGTATGTAGAATATGCACACCAACAACCTTCAATTTGTTTATGAGTGGTAATTATTGAGATTAACAAACTAAAGGGAAAGGAATCATTTGTATGATGTTTCTTTAGATAAGATGAACTTCTTTTTAGTGATTGAAACTAGGGCTCACTGTAGCCATAAGGGGTTTTCTCCTATGAAAGGAGCCTTAACGTGTAGCCTAATTAAAGTGAAAGAAAATAAAGCTCTATATTAATTAGGAGAAGGAAAACCTCACTTCTAATCAAGAGCTAGTTATCTAAGAGAAGGCGAATGGACCATTGGATCTCAAGTTAAAATTGACCTACATGTCAACAAAATAATTTTGGTGGCATATAAATAGTTCAATCAAACATAGAGAGGATTTGTTTTAATAAGTAAGCTACTAAAACCCTTTTCTACATATATTTGAATGAAATTATAAAGATGAATTCACTGTAAAATTTATATTGTGCAAAAGAAATAAATTTCATCTATGAAACATAGGATAGCCAAGACAAATCTACAATAAACAAATAAATAAGCTATCTGCTACTACAAATTAGCATCCATGAGTCCATTAGTAGTATAAATCTAAAACATACTAACCATGGAATGATAACATCACCAAGAAAAGCTATAGCGTAGGAAAACTCGTTTCAATAATATTTACTAAAATCAGTCATCAGTATACCAATTGATGCAGAATTTAATATAGACTAAAATAGACATGGAAAAATAATATTAAATTGTCAAATCAAATATAGTAGTGCTAAGAAATGAAAATTTACTATTATTCAATCCAATAGCTTCATACATCCAGTCCATCTGAAGCCTTGAACCCTTACAAGAAATGAGAAATGAGTTTAACATGGTGCATCAACACTCCTTATCACAACTCCAAGACCTCTCCATTTCTCATAAAATATACTAAATAATTACAATATTGCAATTCTGAAAGTCTTTCTACAAAAAAACCCCTTGAGCAGGATGAAAAGCTGAAAAAAAATATAATTTTGAACGAGCTCTATAATCCACCTTTCTAGTAGATTTGAACCTTCCCCTCTTTAGAAAAGGTTGAAGATTTGTTTAAATCAATTTTTAAGCAATGGGGACTTGATGCCTAGCCTAACTGTTGAACCGTAATTAGATTTTGCCAGATCTCCACAATGCTAAAATTTCATACATAGTTATAAATTTGGAACTTTCTAAAGAAATTTGAAGCCAATTGTTTGTGTGTAGTGAATGAGCACCTTTGGTTGTAAACAATTGCTCTAGGAATCTAGTGGTCATTTATTATTTTTGGTAAACATGCTTGGTTCTTAAATGCTTAATGTTTAATGCTTTAATGTGGTAAACATGCTTAATGATACATTAAGAAAAGTTATAGGACAAAATAGTGGATGACTCTAATCTACCTAAGGTATATGGAGAAGGAATCTATGTGGAGTTACGAGGAGGAAATAACCCACCAACAACTCAATTTGTGGAGATCATGAGAAATTTACAAGAAGTTTTGGTTCACATCAAAACCATTCATGAATTGTTGTTGAAGGCTAGTGAAGAACAATAAAGGATGGTAAAAGATCTAACTGAAAAATATAGTAATGGGCTAATAGTGTTGGGTTGTGTTATGTTCTTTCCGAGACTAGCTCCCCCAGTTAACAGGGGGGGTTAGAGGGGGGCAGAGTTCCCCCTTTATTGCACTGATTGTGCAGTGGGGGGGTCACAGTGGGGGCGATAGCCTTTGGGAAAAAAAAATTGGACCGTTTATTAGGTGGGGCGAACCTACCTATGGTTTTGTGTATCGTTTTCGCACATGGCTTTAGGCATGATGGTTTTAAGTCCATGGTATTGGATGCTTCAGCATGTATATATATTTATTGTTACACTAGAAGGAACATAATGAATAATCAATTTGGTAGTCCGGGTTTTGGGATCCAGCGGAAAATCTCTGTGTATATGTGTTTTATGTGTTATGCTCTTGCATTTTTTATCTTCTATTTTTTAGAATTCGTATGCAGGTAATTTCTGTATAGTGTTAAAACCTACATTTGGTATCAGAGTTATTTTGGCTTCAAAGGGATGCCTATGTTGCTGAGGGGTTTCACTCGGCGTGTGGTAGACCTTGTTTAGTGGGAGATCTGTGGGATCAATTCTGGTGGTGAAAGAAGATGGCAAGCAGTGGAAAGATAGAGGTCGAGAAATTTAATGGTGAGAGTTTTGAGATATGGAAACTCAAGATGGAAGATCTGTTGGTAGATAAAGATTAGTGGATTACGGTATATCTAGGTACTAAACTAGCAAGAGTGTCTGATGAAGAATGGAAGAAGTTGGACCAAAAGGCAAAGAGAAAAATATGATTGTGTGTCTCAAATTCAATATTGTTGAATGTATCAAGGGAAGCTACAGCTAAGGTTTTATGGGTCAAGTTAGGGAATTTGTACCAATCTAAGCCTCTGGTGAATTAATTGTTCCTACAGAAAAAGTTGTATAACCTAAGGATGAAATATGGAGACTCAGTGACAAAGAATCTGAATGCATTTAGTATTGTGGTAAGTCAGTTATTATCTGTTGATATTAAAATTTTAGATGAAGATAAGTGCATTAGTTTGCTGTGTTCTCTACTAGATTCGTGGGATAGTTTGGTTATTGTGATAGATAACAATCTAACTGCCTTGTAGTTTGATGAAATAGTCTCATCCTTGCTGACAGAGGAGATGAGACAGAAAGATATGGAGAGCGAGAATGGTGATGTTGTGTTTGTGAAAAGATGGTCCTAGAACATAAACAAAAATAAGTCATCGAGTGGGAGATATAAATCTAGAGGGATATCTAAATCTTGAGGAAAACCTATAAAATTGGTGTGCTAGAAATGCGGAAACGAAGGGCACTACAAAAGGGACTGTAAATCTAAGGCTCCTGAGAAAGGAAAGGGATCTGAAGATGTTCCCTCCTCGGAAGCGAAAACCACCTAATATGAAGGTGGGGATGTGTACTTGGCTTCTTCAAGTACACATGTAGATCATGATACATGGTTGATTAGCTCAGGTGCATCCTTTCACTTCACTCCCCATATATAATGGTTCTGTGAGTATGATAAATATGATGGTTGTGATGTCTTCTTAGGGGATGATAGGTCACCAGGTCACCCGAAGGGCACCTGCGTCCACCGCAGAGCGCATTTTGAAACCTAAAACCCCCCAAAAATCAAAACTAAAACCTAAAATACAATTTTAATTGGATGAAATTGAAGAGTAGGATGTTGTAAAATACCTGGAAGAGACGGCGTTCGATTCTGACGGTCGGATTTTCCGCAGCAACCACGGGAAGTTTCTTGCCAAAAGCCCTTTTTTCAACCTCAACAGTAAAATGGTAAAAATGATATTGTAAAAAGTCTTTTTATAGGTTTTTTGGATGAATTAGTTCATTTTTCACCATGGAAAGATGTTTTTCGATGTATTTTTGCCTATCTTAAACAGGTATGAGTAATGTGTTGCTTTTGTGCAGGACAAAGGGACTTAGAGGGAAAATTGTCATTTTTCACGAACCAAAATATCAGAGTCATCTTTTAAGCCCTTTTCTGACTCCTAAAAAATGAAAAGATTGCCGAGCATTTCTTTTACACTCGTTAAAACGGAATTAAAAGATGGTCCCCTTATAGCTCTTTTCTGACCGTAAAATCAGGAAAAGATTACCGGGTTTTTGTCGTTTCAAACTCGATACGGAAATAAAACGACGTGTCCTTGATCGGTTTTTACTTTTCAGGTCAGTGACACTAATTATGAAAGTACTCCTTGGTCGCGAGATCAAGCGGTTCCCCCAGGTATTATTTTATACTTTTTCGGGCTTGAGGGACACAAATTTACGAAAAAGTTCAACTTGGAGTCTTCTTAAGTTTTTCAGACTCTCTAAAATTGAAAAACGCTGAGTTTCTCCTATACTGGGATCGTTAAACATTTCACAGTAAAGGACCTGTTCAATTACAAACAGGAATGAACCACTCCTTCCTAGGGTTCGAATCAAAACTAGGTTGGACTCATCCGAAGGATGAGCTTATAATCAAGCATATGTTATCCTCCTCAAGCTTGTTAAAAATAAAGAGGTACTTGCCAGAAATGGTGGGGGAAAAGAGAGAAGAATGAGCCTATTTGTTACCTTTTGTCTCAGAAGAAACTTTATTACCACTCTTGAACACGACAATTTTTCATTCACCTGGGTTGGGAAATTCTTACCTCACAGTTGATCAAACCACTTTGAAAGTCTTTAACCGGGTTCCGGGGATTAACTTTGAATTATTCATCACCAAGCCATCTTTCGTGTCGTTATGTGTTCAAGAGGTCTGCAAGTAAAACTTTCATCTGCAAAATACTTATCATCCATTTGACCATCCCTGAGTCAGTCCTTACAGCAACATTTCTTCAACTTGAACAATGATTTCATGTTGCAGGCTTGCCTGCAACGAGTCGCTTTCTATCGACATCAACACATTATCTAGAGAGATGACTTAGAGATCGTCAGTACCTTGAAGTCTGCATGCATCAATGGCAGGTTTCTCGCCTTTGACGTCAGTTTACATCATTGACTTTCGATCAAAGGATTCCGTGAAATGTTCGACATCAACTCATTCATTCACATCTCATGGATTGTACTGGGTACTTTGAGAACCATTGACATTACTGGCGGTCTCTCTCACGCTTGTTAACAGTTTACATCATTGACTGGTAATCAAGTGGTTTCTACCATGTTCGACATCAACTCATTTATTCGCATGGTTAGAATCGTACCAATTCGAGAAGTAGAAATGAAGACCCTGGATCTAGTTTCTACCATCCAGGCTGCGAGGAGTTTTGTATTCATTATCTAAGTAGACTACTCACAAACAGATGGCTGCGCCCATACTGTGTCTACAAAAGTCTATGATTATGATGTATTGCAAGATCATTCCTGTATCAGAGTAGTTAGTCTGTTAGTTAAAGTTTTAAATCTGAGTATGGGAATGCCTACCTCAGTGATGATATAATCTTATACATGTATTTTGTGTTGAAAATTGCAGGCTCTGACCAGGCTCTCCACGAGATAATCCTTGAAATGATAAAGTGCTTCACCCTTCCTAGATAATACAAAACCCTAATCTATTTCAGGCTTCGCACTTTAGGGGGCAATCTGTTACACTAAAAAATGTCACCATGACTATTTATAGTTAGTATGGCTCAATCAACAGTCATGCTACCCTCTTAGGCAAGTCTTATGCCTCTGCTTTCCATGTCAAACTCCAAAAAGAGAGAAAGTCTTTCTAAATGTATTTATCTCTAGGGACGCAGGTTCTCTCAACCTTACCTGCGGGGACGCACCCAATGTTCACAAAAACTGTGTCTTTGGACGCTCTGTATGTAAAGGTGCAGGTGTGTCCCCCTGAAAAGGTTAAAATGCACAAGTTTCATCTTTAAAAAGTCACTTGTGGTTATTTCTAGAGCATTCTAGAAGGTTGTTCGACGTGTATTGAGCGCCTCCAGATGGTTCATGCACTCCTACCAAAGAGGAACTTATCCCATCAATAGGGGAGCTATCCCATCCAAAGAGGGGATTATCCCATTGATGGTGGACCTGATTAACTTCCTCTTGAGCACTATAAGTACAGGCATTGGGCCAGAAGGAAAAGGGGGTTGAAAGCTATACATTTCTAAGGGTAAATGCTGCAGGAATTAGGACTCCCATTTAGAAGCTTGTGAGGAGAGATTGCCATCTTTGCTTGTTCTATTTGGAAGTGGGTGAGCTTTGTCAAAGTAAAGGAAGACTCTTGTGGACCCTGGAAGGAGCTTGCACAACACCAAGGCTCAGGTTGTAATGGTTCCTTTTGATTACCTTTAATGCAAATTGGTCCATTCTTCTCAATAACTTGTTGTTTATGAGTTATTTCATGTACTCCTTGGTCTATATGTTGAATATGCTTTGTTTTATGTTATAATCAGGTGCTATTTAATTGTTTGACTGTTGGTGATTGCAGGTTTTGGAGAAAAGGAGGAGCTCATCCAGATCAACAAAGCTTGGACTTCTACAACAGCGTTTGGACAAAGGTAAGAACAAAACACTTGATTTCTCATATTATAATGCATGTTTAGAGAAGGATAGTTCTAGTTTGTCTTGTTTGTCACTAGAGAGTCTTAGGCTCCTAGGGAGGTTGGTTGTGTCCGCACAATCGACTCTTTCCGCCTGACAAATTGGCGACTCCGCTGGGGATTCCATTAATGTGAAAAGTCTTTTCCTTTGTGTGAACTTTGCTCTGAGAAAATTGGTTTATTTTTCTGGTTTTGGCTCTGTGACTTTGTCTGTGGGTGGGTTAGCTTAGGATTAGATTCTTTTTTGTTTTTCTTGAGTTTTTCAGTAGGACGCACCCTCTGAGTGTTGCACAGTGCGTCCCTGGACGCACTGTCGCTGTGTGCACAGAGCGGGCCCGCACCTGTGCTAACGGGTCGCCTGCGTCCCCTGCTAAAATTTGAGAAAATTCCATTTTTTGCATTTTTTCTCTTAGATTTAGTTTTTTCTTAGTTTTTACTGCCCAGATTCATTAGTCACTTGTCAAAGATCTTCACCTGAACTTGTTTCGATAGCATTGAGTGTTTTAGTGGATTTCATGGAAGTTTAAGCCCTAGGGTTTGATTTTTCAGTAGGTCTTGTAGTGACTTTGGCGGTAGAAGTTGTCAAGCCTTAGATCTCCCTGGTTTTGTCAGCATTCTAAGAAGTCAGACCTGTCATAAAGTCTACCTGTGTGAGCAACTTATTATTGAGTTGTCTCTTTGGGCAAATTTCGAAGTGCTTGTTGTTTAAGTCTTGAATTCCATTTTACAAAAAGAACAAAAAGATTTGAGTTTTGTTTTGACTAGTCTTTTGATTCTGCATTAGCTGGTCCTTGATTTGATTTTGGTCAAGTAAAACAACCTAGAATCATCTTTGTGAGCTTTTACCTTGTTAGGTTTGCTTTGAGTAATTTCCTTTTGATTTGCTTGTGAGTCAAGTTTTCATAGTTTTTATAGCTTTTAAGATTGATTTTCGTTACAATAGATTTATATGCTTTATTAAAAAGAGAAAATACAAAAACATCTCCTTTGAAAGGTTTTGTTTCAAGTAGCTTTGAAAAGTTTTGAAAGAAAAAGAGTTTTTTCGTGCACGTAAGGAGTGGTCATGTTTGTATGCTTGAAAAGAAAAAGAGAATTGTTTCTTTGATTGTCTTTATTAAGAAAGACGCACCTGCACCTTTACATACAGAGCGTCCAAAGACGCAGTTTTTGTGAACATTGTGTGCGTCCCCGCAGGTAAGGTTGAGAGAACCTGCGTCCCCAGAGATAAATAGATTTAGAAAGACTTTCTCTCTTTTTGGAGTTTGACATGGAAAGCAGAGGCATAAGACTTGCCTAAGAGGGTAGCATGACTGTTGATTGAGCCATACTAACTATAAATAGTCATGGTGACATTTTTTAGTGTAACAGCTAGAAATGCGGAAAGGAAGGGAACTACAAAAGGGACTGTAAATCTAAGGCTCCTGAGAAAGGAAAGGGATCTGAAGATGTTCCCTCCTCGGAAGCGAAAACCACCTAATATGAAGGTGGGGATGTGTACTTGGCTTCTTCAAGTACACATGTAGATCATGATACATGGTTGATTAGCTCAGGTGCATCCTTTCACTTCACTCCCCATATATAGTGGTTCTGTGAGTATGATAAATATGATGGTTGTGATGTCTTCTTAGGGGATGATAGGAAGGCTAGAATCGTTGGTCGGGGAAAAGTAAAGTTGAAGTTGGAAGGTGGAAGGGTTAAAATACTTCCAGGTGTTTTTCATATTCTTTCATTAGCCAAAAATCTGGTTTCTGTTAGAAAGTTGAATGATGCAGATGTAAAAAGGGTGTTCGAGAAAGATACCCACAAGATGGTTCAGGGAGAAATGGTATTAATGAGGGGAGTTTGGATTGGAACTTTGTACAAGCTACAAGGTAGCATTGTTATTGATGGGTGCAACAGTTCTATCGTTCCTGAAAGTGGAGTAATCTAGTAGTCTCTCTCGAAAAGACCATTCCATGGCATCAAAGGCTTGGACGTATTGGAGAGAAGGGACTTCGAATACTTCATGGTAAAGGTATGGTAGAAGGTATGACTAATAGCTTTCTGGATTTTTGTTTCTATGAAAATTGCGTATATGGGAAGCAGAATTGGGTGAGTTTCCCCTCTAGTGGTAAGAAGGTGAAACATATATTAGAGCTTGTGCACAGTGATGTGTTTAGACCTGTGAAGATTCTATCACTGGGTAAGTCTATGTACTATGTATCATTTATAGATGACTTCTCAAGGAATACATGGATATATTTCCTTCAGAAGAAATCGAAAGTCTCTGACATGTTTAAAGTATTTAAGACTATGGTGGAAAACTAGACACGGAAGAAGATAAAGGTGTTGAGGACAGATAACGGTGGAGAGTTTTGCAATAACGAATTTGAAGAATTCTGTAAGAAGTGTGGTATATCATGAAAAAAGACTACTCCACACACACCTGAGAAAAATGGAGCTGCAAAAAGAATGAACAATACGTTGATGGAAAGGGCAAGAAGCATGCTTAGTGGTGTCGGGTTACGACAAGAATTCTGGGTAGAGGTAGTGGAGACAACATGTTACCTAGTCAAGAGATCACCTTCATCAACGTTGGAGGATAAGACTCCACAAGAGGTATGGACTCGTCAGAAACCCTCTCTTTAACATCTAAGGGTATTTGGATGTGATGCATATGTACATGTTCCAAAAGGGAAAAGAACAAAGCTGGATAGTAAATCCCAAAAGTGTGTATTTATTGGGTATAAGGATGGTTTAAAGGGTTATAAGCTTTGCAACCCAATAACAAGGAAGGTTGCGTAGAACCAAGATGTGGTGTTCAGAGAGGTGAATGATGTTGTTAAACATGATGTCTAGCTAAAGGAACCTGAGAAGATAGAGTTTGAGCTTAAGGAGGAAGAATCAGACTCTACAAAAAAAGAGGAATCAGAAGATGAAGAGCTACAAACTTCGGTTGTGAGAAGATTAGTTTGAGAAAGAAGGAAGCCAGAAAGTTATAGTCCATCTGATTTCTATTAAAATATTTCTCTATCTATTACTGATGATGATCTAGAAATGTGAAGGAAGCAGTAAATTCAGAGGATGTAAAACTCTGGAAAGAGGCCATGGTTAATGAAATGGCATCTTTGCACAAAAATGAGGCTTAGGATCTGGTGGAGTTGTCGGCTGGAATGAAACCCATTGGCAGCAAATGGGTGTCCAGTAAGCACACAAACGCAAAAGGAAAGGTGGAGAAATACAAAGCTCGGTTGGTAGAAAAAGGTTATTCACAGGTGATGGGAATTTATTTTGGTGATATTTTTTCTCCTGTTGCCAAGGTAGCTTCTATTAGATTACTTTTATCTATTGTTGGTGCTTTTGATTTTGAGGTAGAGCATATGGATGTGAAGACAACATTTCTTCATGGGGATCTGGAAGAGGAGATCTACATGAAGCAACCTGAAGGCTTTGCGATGAAGGGTAAGAAAGAACTAGTATGAAAATTAAAGAAGTCTCTATATGGGTTAAAACAGTCACCAAGAATGTGGTATCAGAAATCTGATAAATTTATATGGGGACTTGGCTTCACCAGAAGCAAAGTAGATCATTGTGTGTATTTGAAATTAATTGGTGAGCATGTTATTTATCTGGTCTTGTATGTGGATGATATGTTGGTGGTTAGAAATGACAAAGAAATTATCGAGGATTTGAAGACCCAATTTTCCTCCAAATTCGACGTGAAAGATCTTGGTGCTGCAAACTATATTTTAGGCATGGAAATTAAAAGAGATCGGACAAAGAGGTATCTCAGGATAAAACATAGGATGTATGTCGATACAATAATACAAATGTTTAATATGCAAGATAGTAAACTGGTGAAGGTTCCTATTCCTGTAGGTGTGAAGTTATTTGTTGAATAGTGTCCCGATACACAAGAAGAGGAAGAGGACATGTCTCGTGTTCGATATGCAAGTCCAGACAGTAGTTTGACGTATGAAATATTCTGTACTAAACTAGTCATTGCACATGTAGTGGGACTATTGAGTAGGTTTATGTCAAAACCACGGAAGGTGCACTGGACAACAGTGAAGCGAGTTTTCAGGTATGTGTGTGGTGCTAGTGATTATGGTTTGTGCTACCATGGAGGATCAGGATTTCACAGAGTGTTAGATATTTGCGGCTTTGTTGATGTAGACTAGGCTGGAGATCTGGATTAGAGAAGATCTACAAGTGGGTATGTGTTTAACCTATTTGGAGGTGCAGTCAGTTGGATGAGTAAGAAATAATTTGTAGTAGCACTAACAACTACAGAGGCAGAACACATGATAGCCACTCATGCAAGCAAGGAAGTAGTATGGTTGTAGACATTGTGTTCAAGTATGGGGTTAGTACAGGGAGTTATAAGGATAGACTGTGACAGACAAAGTGCAATTTTCTTGGCAAAGAACCATGCTTATCATTCAAGGACAAAGCACATTGACATTCAGTATCACTTTATGAGGGATATGTTAGAAGACAAAAAGTTGTTGCTAGTAAAGGTGGACTTTGAAGAGTACTATAGATCCATTGACAAAATATGTGAGCTCTGAGAAGCTCTCTTGGGGTAGAGAAACAATGGGCATTGTAGGGCTGGATAAATGACTAATCTCTTCTGTCCCCCCCGTGTGGAAAGAAAACAACAAGTGGGAGAATGCTGGGTTGTCTTATATTCTTTCCATGACCATCTCCCCTATATTAGGTGGGGCGAACCTACCTATGGTCTTGTGCATGGTTTTCGCACATGGTTTTAGGTGCGATGGTTTTCAGTCCATGGTATTGGATGCCTGGGGATGTATATATATGTACTGTAACATTGAAAGGAACACAATGAAAAATCAAGCTGGTAGTCCCAATTTTGGGATCCAATGGAAAATATCTATGTATATTCTCTTTATGTGTTATGCTCTCACATTTTTTATTTTTTGTGTTTTAGAATTGATATGTAGGTAATTTTTGTACGGGGTTAAAACCTACAAATAGAGATAATGAGAGATAGAGAAAAAATTGAACCAATGAAAATAAAAATTGTTGAGATTAAAGTAGAAAATTTTGAATGTGGGGATGAATCAGAAAAAAACATATTCAAAGAAATAGAAAAGGAAGAAGAAAGTGGAGTTGCAATGGGAGTTCAAAAAAATAAAACCCCCTACATTTGATGGTGAAAAAGAGGATGATGCAGAAGCATGGGTTCTCAATATGTCAAAGTAATGTTAATTTTATGAGTATGAGAGTCATTTGAAGGCTATATTGACCATTCATCACCTTAAAGGGAAATATACCCTTAGCTAGGAGGAGGTCAAAATAGTGCACATGTTGAAATAAAAGAAAATTTCTTGGGAAGAGTTCAAGAAACAATTCAAGTCTAGATATTTAAATGAATGATACTATGATGATCAGGAAATGAAATTTCATCAGTTAATACTGGGACAATTAACTATGGATGAGTTTTTGGCTAAATTCACCAATTTGTTATGTTCTGTTACCTACATCAAGGAGTAGAAAGCCAAGGTGCAATGTATTTTAATTTTCTTATCGATTTCTTATAAAAATTGGATTGATTTTGAAAATCATAAAATAATGGAAAAAGTGGTTAGGCGAGAAAGATTATGTTATAAATAGTTTAAAAATAGAGGAGAAGGCTAAAAATCTTGGTAAGGCAAGGACAAAAATATATCTGCAGTGGTGACAAAAATAAAAAAAAAATCATATCTTAAAATTTTTGGAAGGGAGCAATAGTGGAAGAACAAGAAAAAGAGAGATGGGGTCAAAGGAAGAGAATCTTTGAAATGTGAGGTTTGCGAAGAAGCTCACTTGTTAAGGGATTTTTTGCAGAATGCCAGTTATCTTCAAAAAATACAAGAAAAAAATGAAGAAGAAACAATAAATGATATTGCAAGGAATATCCCGAAGACAACTGTAGCTCTCAAGGATAGATAAGTGTAGCACCAATCCACTATTATCAATATTGAAGGTACTATTTTGTACCACCTTGTCTTTGTCTTAATTGACCCAAGGCCTACTCTTAGTTATATTAATCCTCAAATTGCAAAAAAAATAACTTAAACACTGAAAAATTTACGAACGCGAGGTTGGTATAGTTAGAAACCGACATAAAAATGAAGGTAACTAGCCATGTAAAATAGTGTTCCATAGGTTTAAATGGATATCTGATGGAATTTAACTTAAATATACTTTGTTTACGTTCATATGATGTGTTAATAGATATTGATTGGATGGGAAAACACACATTAGTAATAAACTGCTTAGAGAAAATAGTTAGTTGTTTAAATCAAGAAGAAAAAACCTAATTATTAAAAGGAAATCCAAAACCAATTTTATTTAGACATATTTCAACATTACAACTGAAAAAGAGTTCCAAAAAAGGGTGTCAACTATTTGCAGTGAGTGTTGAAGAAAATGATAAAAGAAAAAAAAAACCAAAACATAGATAAATTTACAATTATTACAAACTTTAAGAATGTTTTTACAAAAGATACTCAAGGTCTACCTCCCCACATAGACAAATATTTCTCCATTGATCTAGTTCTAGGATCTACCCCAGTGTATATAGCGCCTTACTGAATGATTAGTCTAAAGTTATTAGAAATGAAAATGTAGTTGCGGGAACTTCTCAATAAAGGCTATATTAGACCTCGTGTTTCACTGAAGCCCGAGTGTTATTTGTGAAGAAGAAGGATGGAACATTTATAATGTGCATAGATTACTAACAATTAAATAAATTGACCATTAAAAACAAATTCCCACTCCATTTCATTGATGATCTATTTGATAAATTAAGAAGCACAACCATATTCTAAAAATTTGATTTGAGAACGAGGTATCAACAATTAAGAATAAAGGATGAAGACATTCATAAAACAAATATTCAAACCACATATGGTCACTATGAATTTGAAGTGTTACAATTTGGTATTACCAATGCACTAACAACTTTTATGTGTTTAGTAAATAACATGTTTGGTAAGTACCTTGAAAAATTTATGTTGGTATTTATAGATGAGGAGGAGCATAAAGAATGTTTGAGACTTGTGTTGCAAAATTTA
Source organism: Pinus tabuliformis (assembly GCA_031772625.1). Taxonomy (NCBI): domain Eukaryota; kingdom Viridiplantae; phylum Streptophyta; class Pinopsida; order Pinales; family Pinaceae; genus Pinus; species Pinus tabuliformis. Next base: position 736,606,320 of record CM062811.1, read on the forward strand.
AGACAACATCAATTTTATGAAAAATTTAGTAGTTGTGAGTTGTACAAAGACAAAATACAATATATGGGCTATGTAATTTCAAAATATGGATTTTATATTGATCCGAAAAACATTATGGACATTTTAAACTCACCCATAACTAAGGATGTGTCAGATGTCCGATCCTTTATGGGAATTACAGGATACTATAGAAGATTCATTCAAAGTTTTTGAAAAGTGGGATATCCTAAAACTAAAACATTTATTAATAACAGAACTTATTTTGACATTCATGAAGATATTCATAAACTAATTTTTGAACCACATAAGGTCACTATGATTTTGAAGTGCTACCATTTGGTCTTACCAATGCATGGATGACGTTTATGTGTTTAATGAATAACATGTTTACTAACTACCTTGATAAATTCCTGTTGGTATTTATAGATGACATTCTAGTGTATTCCAAAAATGAGGAGGAGCATAAAGAATATTTAAAACTTTTGCTACAAAATTTAAGACAGCACCAATTATATTAAAAATTGAGTAAATTTCAGTAATACAAAGATAAAATACAATATATGGGCTATGTCATTTCAGAAAGGTATTTTCTATTGATCTGGAAAACATTATGGCCATTTTAAACTCGCCCATCACTAAGGATGTATCAGATGTCTGATCCTTTATGGGAATCATGGGATACTACAAAAGATTCATTCAAGTTTTTTGAAAACCGCCATACCAACAAACTAAAAGATTTATTAAAAGTATCACCTATTTTAATAAATGCAGATATAGAAAATGAATTTTTTGTGTGCACAGATGCTTGTTTGGAGGGTTTATGTGGAGTCTTCATGTAAGATAATTGTGGATTTTATGTACCTTCGCAAGGTGCATCCTTTGCATACATCCTACTGCTCAACTTCTCCTTTAGGGAGGCTAGTGGCTCTTTGTTGTATAATATTCAAGGTGACATGATGGAAATGGCCAAGTCTTATGTGCTAAAGTTCACCTACATCGCGGCCCTACACTTTCTCTTCCTTAGTGCTTAATGTACCGCAATCATGCACATCTAACTTATACGTAATCTTCACATAAACCACGATCTTCTTCACCTGTCCTGTGGCTATGTGTCTCATGAATACTTTTCCTTTGTTGAATATCACATCATAACCACAGTCTTCCAAAACACCAATAGATATGAGATTTTTCTTTAGGCCTAGAACAATGATGACATCCTTGAGGCTGAGAGGGGAGCCTGAATCCCTCTGAAAGGCAATTGCACTGATATCGGTCATTTTGTACCTTCCTTCATCCCCAAACTTGATGTGCATCTAGAGATCTTTATCCTCCAGGTCACTGAAAAAATCTCTAATCCCTGTCATGTGGAAAAATTCACCTAAGTCCAAGTACCACACACTCCCCATCACTGTGTTGGACATGCATGCGATAATGGTAAAGTCAAGGTCGAAGTGTGAAGTTGAGTGTTCACCTGTTGCTCCTCCTAAGTTCATCTCTCTTTCCTTTTTCTGTGGGAACTTCATGGCATAGTGTCTGTATTCATCACAATGGAAGCATTTATCTTTTGACAAATCTTTCTTTTCCCCCTTGGCTGGATTTTGGTTTGGTTTGAGATTTCTTCCCTCTTCCCTTCTTTCCATTTCCAACCAATTCAACTTTTTATTTATCCTTTACCTTGGATGAGGTCCCATCTCTGGTACTCTTCCTTATTTCCTCTTGTACCAAACTGTACCATAGGTTTTTCCAATTCAGTAGTTTCTCCCTCCCATTCACTTAATCTTGATATTTATGCCAACTCTTTGGAAGGCCCAAAGGGGCTATGCTTACAAAGTTATCATTTAAAAGAATAATACAAACTCCTGCAAGCTCACCATGAACTTGTGTGGACCTCCTCAGATGTTGCAGGCAAAAGTCATTCTTCTACATATTGATATTTCAAAGTTTATCCTTGAGCACCAACTTTTTGTGGTCACTACTATTCTATAATAGATTTTTTAGTGCCTACCACATTGTATAAGGATTTTCTTTTGCATCGATATTGTTGACAATGTAGTCATGTACTCCCTCAAATATTATTCTCCACACCTTGGCTACATATTTCTTCCAATGAGAAGGGTTTTGGGAATCATATTCTGCTTGCTTTGTAACATCTCTTTTGATGTATTCTAGCAAGGCATTGTCATCGAATACCTCCTCCATGTTGCCTTCAAAGGCACACTCTAGACTCATCCCGTTGAAGGTCATCTTCTGAGCTCTTAAGAGATCTTGCTACATTGAACTACACATTCAAACCCCCCGAGAAACAATTTTGAAATTCTTGCTCTAATGTGAATCATGCTATGATACGATGTAGAATTTATGGTATATATTTGCAAATGCTCATGAATTTTTTTCAAAATCACAAGACACAAACCTACTCTACTGCTCTACGAAAATTAATTCACAGTTTAGAACAAAAAGTGGAGGCATGCAATAAGAAATAAAACACATGCACACAATTTTTTTCGTACGGAAAGAAGTCTGTTAAAACCTCTAATCACTTCTTGCATCAATCTGATGAATTTAGATGTATTACAATTACTTTACTCAACTATGCACAAAATGTAAGTGAATAACCTATCTCTCTTTTCACTAAGAAGCTCAAACCTAAACTTCATCAATTCTTGCCTCTGCTTGAGCCCTTGTTTCCTTGGCAAATTCCTTGAGAAATTAGGCCCTTATTACTTTGGAATTTTTCCAAAATGGATTGTGCGATTACTAAGGTTGATCATGTGACTGCATTCAACACCTATACACTCAAGACTAGTCTACAATTAATGTTACACTTCCTTAGAATCTTCCCCATAGCTAGGGAACTCGAATTATTTGCATACACTAGCTATTTTGGATCGATTGATCGAATAGCCAGATGATCACTACATTTGATTGAAGTCCCACTGCACAACTTGCCTTCCACTAGTTCCTCCAATAGTTAGAACTAGTTTAACTGAAAACAAATTGAGATAATTGGCTTTGATTGCTACAAGTTAGCAATCACACATGCTTAACTGAAATCTAACTCCTTCAACTCAAATTTATTGAGTAAAATGGGTGACACAAGCCATGACATTCGTGTTAATTGCATCCAAGTTGTCTGCTAATGTGGAAATTCAAATTTTCTCAATTTAACCAGGCAAAAATTAAATTGAGAATTTCTTGCTACATTTCTCAACAATCTAATCCATGTTTCCAATCCAACACAAAAACATGATAATAAAACCAACCAAAATATATAAGTAGCATTCAAAATAAATAAAATAGTAAAAAAACATATTAGAACACAATCAATGGGGACCCCAAAATGTACTCCAACTATGTTACCACCTATCCACGTTGTCAAAGGTTCCTCCATTGTTCCTCTCATGATGAATAACCCATTCTCAGCGTCCACCGCCATAAATCCCATTAGTTGTTGTCAGCCTCCATCGATGTACTTCCTGAAGAACCTATCAATAGCATAAAGATGAATCCCTTATCCTTTTCCCTTTTTACTAGCGCCTCATATTTAAAATTTTGAGACAAAAGATTTATTTTCTCTTAAAAATTGTCTTAAAATTCCCCTCCACGTAGTAGTGTTGAATGCAACGACATACAAGTTGTCTCTAATTGTATCAATAGTTATCAAAGGGACAAAAGAGTAATTAATGTGTGGGAAATATTGCCATGGAATGTTTTCACATTCTTCACAGTCAACTACCCCCACAAAATGAACAGCCCAACAAGTCATTGTCTTTATATGAAATAACGTGAATGGAAAGTGAAATAGTAGTGTTGGTCTATGCATGATACAGAGGTAGCCTACAAGCTCACAGACTTAGGGTGCACTGTGAGAGTCAATTTCGTAGTTGTTAGATAACATTTTCTTAAATTGATATGTTTTTGTCTTAATTGTTAATTGTCTTCAATGGGTTTCATCTTAAGTGGCCATTGTCTTAAATATAAAGTTGTATTAAAATATTTTTGTCTCAAATGTTTTTGTCTTAAATATAATGTTTTGTCTTAAAATAATTTTGTCTTAGACTGGTTTTGTCTTGAAATAAAGTTTTGTCTTAAAATATTATTGTCTCAAACTGCTTTTGGCTTAAAATATTTCTGTCTTAAACTATTTATGTCTTAAATTTAAAATTGTATCTTAAAATATATTTGTCTTAAGTTGTTTTTGTATTAAATGTAAAGTTTTGTCTTAAAGTAATTCCATCTTAGACTATTTTTGTCATAAATTTTATAGCTAAGACAATTCAATTGATATTAAATTTTAATGTAAAATATTTAAAATAAAAAGTGACTTTTTAAGGCAAAAGATTTCTTTTGTCTTAAAAAAATGTCTTAAAAGTGCCCTTGGTGTAGTAGTGTAACATGTCCCTCTCCTTCAAAAAGTGTTGTCCTCAATGCTTGAGTAGTTGTTGATGCTTCTATATAAAATTCTTTTACTCCCATGTGGAATCTTCAACAAGTAAGTTCTTCCACTTGATGAGATACTATGAAATTTATCGATTTCGTAGCTGTCGAGTTCTGGTTTCTGTGACTAATCCGGGTTCCAAAATGATTTTTCCTTCATCTTCAAGTTCTCATAATATTGTTTAAATTCGGATCTTCTGCAACTTTTGAACGAGTGACCACACTTATTAATCCCTTTCCATTCATACCTTGTTTTTTTTATCAAATCTTGTTGGATAATAGAAATAGCACACAAAAATGCTTCCACATCCTCATCCTTTCCTGAGAGTACATGTGCCACAACATTTTGCTTGCCTTTTTTGTAGATGATTTAAAAGTCATAACCCAACATATTTGTGACCCATTTTTTTTGTTCTTCTAAACATAATATTTGTTCTAAAAACTATTTAAGACTATCATGATCCATTTTTCCGTTGAAGAGTCTTCCCATTGGGTAAGGTGGTTGTTTCCTAAGTGCATGTAGTATTGCCAACATTTCCTTCTCATAAATAGCTTGCTTGAGATGTAGCCGTAAAAATACCTAATCACCTACATCAAAACCTATTTCACTGCGATGTTGAGCTACCTATTATTTCATTTGATTCTGCACCAAAGTGGTGTTGGGGAATTTGTTGTTGATGCTCGATGTGATCTCTCATTTCTTGAACCTTTTTATTCTTGATATGTCCTTCTATATTTAGAGTTTGAAGAGTGGTAATTTCTTCCAGTGCATTACAAGATATGGTTGGATTCATTTCTTGATGTTGTATGTGATCTTTCACTTCTTGAACATTTTTCCTCTTATTATGTCCTTCTATCTTGAGAGTTTGAGGAGTGGTAATTCCAGCCATTGCATTACAAGATATGGTTGGATTCATTTCTTCTTTATTGATGCGGTCTTTCACTTCTTGAACCTTTTTCTTCCTAATATGTCCTTCTATCTTAAGAGTTTGAGGGGTAGTAATTCTTTCCAATGATTTACAAGATATGGTCAGATTCATTTCTTCTTTCTCTACGGTTGGTTCCTGGTACATATACTCTTCTTTTGACGTTTCTTGATCCTTTTCTTCCTCCTCTCCATAATCAGCATAAAATAATTTCTTCTCAACACACTTATGACCATTAATGTATTTGTTATCACAATTGTAACAAAGATCTTTTTCTCTTTTTCCTTCTAATTGTTGTGGTGTAATCCTTGTAGGTTATGAAAGGCTAGGAGAAACAACACTCCATCTTTATAGTTATGAGGGGTAGACTTTAGTGAATTTGAATTTGATATAAAACATATTAAGGGTAAAGAAAATAAACTACTATATGCTTTAAGAAGACACACAATTTTTGTTACTGAAGTCATTACAGTTTTGTTGAGAAGATCACGAATTCAATATAGGAGGATCAGATTTATCAGGAAATTTAGTGAAAGTTGTAACAAATAGAAGTTTCAGGATGTTTTGAAAATTTAGCAAAATTGTGAAATTATAGAAATATATTGTACATTCCAAATGCAAGTGCTTTAAAAGAGTTGATATTAGATTAGCATCAAAAGAAATCATAAGTTGGACACCACAGTTATAAAAATATGATAAATTCACTAAGAAATGAGTTTTAATGTCCTAGTATGAAAATGAAGTGTCAAAATATTTATACAAATGTCTAAATTATTAGTAGGTGAAGGTAGAACAACACCAAGTTGGACTATTAAATCCACTATGCATTTTAGAATGGAAATGGGAACTCATTTCATTGTATTTTATTACAAGACATTGAAGAACAAAATGACAACATTATTCTTTCATGGTGGTTACAGAAAAACTAATAAATGCAACACACATTATATTCGTATAGTCTACATTTGGGACACCTCAAATTGCAAACATTTTTATGAAGGAGATTTTTCGATTGCATGGAGTACGAAAAATGGCAAGATCTGATAGGGATGCTAAATTCACTTCCAAATTTTGGAAGGCTCTATTTTGCTTGATGGGTGCTTATCTTAATTTGAATACAACTTGTAACCCCAAAACTGATGGATAGATAGAGAGGGCCAATCAAATTTAAGAGGAAATGTTAAGAATGCATGTCATGGACAGACCTACTAAGTTGGATTATTTCCTATACCTAGAAGAATTTTAATATAACAACAATTATCAAGCCTCTATAAAGAGGAGTCCCTCTGAAGGATTCTATGGGAGGAAATTCCACACACCTTTTATCTAGAGTTAGCTCATAGATAGGCTAATATTGGCACCATATGTATTATACGAAATGGAATAACTAGTGAAAAAAATTTGGTAGAACATATAAAGTACACAAGATAGATCGAAAAGTTAAGTTGATCAAAGAAGAACTAGTAAGGAATTTAAGGTCAAAGAGCATGTATACATAATATTTAAACCAAGAAAATTCACCTTAAGCATGGGAATCTATGCTAAATTAGCACCATGGTTATGTGGGCCTTTTAAAAATTTATAAAGGGTTGGACCAACAACATATCAGTTGGCATTTCCTAGCCAAATAAAATTGCAGAATGTTCTTCAAGTATGTTTGTTAAAAAAATATGTCCATGATAATTCTCATATAACTGGTTGGAACTTGATATAGCTAGAACCAAAATGATATTTCATGTCAGAACCACTTTTAATATTAGATTGGAGAGAGATCCTTCTATGGAATCAAGCCATCCATTAGGTTAAAGTGTATTGTATGCACTTTACACTCGAGGACACCACCTAGGAGATGGATGACAAAATGTGGGAGGCCTTTCCATCACTGTTCAAGAAGAAAAAGAATTGGACATCAATGCTGAGGACGATGTTGAATAAAAAGGGGGGGAATATCTAAAAACACAATGTTTTCTATGTTAATGTTGACTATTTTAGACATTGATTACTTTTAGACTGGATGGCTAGGGAAGAAATGTTTAAACTTTTGAGATGATTTGATCGATTTAATTATTGTTATGTAATAAATTAATTACATAATAAAAATGTTTTAAATTACTCGTGAAAGGAGCACTAGAGTTAGAGTACATGTTTCGACTTTTGAAGCAGTTGTTTCTTGTTAAATCCAAGATGAATCTTAGCTTAAACTCTCCTAAAAATTCTTAAGCGAAGGAAAAAGGAAAAACATCAATTTAATTTAATGGGAGAGAAAGGTCATATTAAATCACTTAGTTGGATAAACATCAATGATAATTTTAGGGGCGAATGTTCGCCCTTTAGCGAAATTAAGGGGTTTTAAATTTTTAGTGGGCGAATATTTTGTATCATAGTACATTTTACAAATCACCTCAAATAGCCCACCTTATTTTAAGGGAGAGGGTAAAAAAGGTAAATTTAGCCCTTGAAATTAGGACTTACAACCTTCCATTCACCCATTTTCAAGAATATGTTTTATTTAAGTGAATCCATTCGCCCATTTTCAAGAATAGGTTTTATTTAAGTGAATCCTATGGGCCAAATACCATATTTATAAAAGAGCTATGGTAAATTAATAAAAATATAAATAAATGAGAGGTATGGTAAATAAATAAAACATTTTTTATATTTACTCCATAAGTCACCTTATATACATGTAAGGGTGTAAACAAATAAAAATATAAGTAAAGTGGAGGTATGGTAAATAAATAAAACGTCTTTTTATACTTACTCAAAAGGTATGGTAAATAAATAAAAATATAAATAAACTAGACGTATCGTAAATAAATAAAACCTCTTTTTATATTTAGTCCATAAGCCTCGTTCTATTTATGAAAGCTCAAGAAAGAGGTTTTATTTAAGTGAATCCTATGGGCCAAATACCATATTTGTAAAAGAGGTATGGTAAATTAATAAAAATATAAATAAATGAGAGGTATGGTAAACAAATAAAACATTTTTTTATGTTTACTCCATAAGTCACCTTATATTTAGGAACACTCAAAAAATGGGTTATATTTAGGTGAAACCTATGGCCAAAATACTATGGGACAAATACCATGGACTAGATTGTTATTAATACCATGCAAAAAACCATTATTAACCCTAATATTAGAATTAATAAAAATAAAAATGGCACATGGTATTGACCCATGGTATTCACCTAGAATGTAGCCTATTTAAATGGGGGAATTAAACCAGCATGTAGCCTATGCTAAGATTCACTAGGACTTTACAAAGTTTAATTATTTAGTGAAGATCTTACAAGATTTTATAATTGAGTAAAATATTCGCCGTGCCTGGTGAGAGATTCGCCAAAAAATTATATATACATATTATATTATTGATAAAATCGCCTTCCATTTTTCCTATATACCATGGAGATTCGCCCATTTATTATATTTATAAATTTAGGGGGGGTTCTTAAAATTTTCCCTGATAAACATACTAAGGCTAAGTGTAATCAAGCATCGTGGGAATAAAATGCATTTTTTAAAGAAAAAGGAAAGAACCTTTTTTGAAAAAAACAAAAGGCCTAGTCAAATGGGTTGGCAAACCTAAAAGAGGGATGTCGCTAAAATCTGCTAGGAAGGAAAATTATAAACAAACCACCCTAGAATTAATGATGTTGTTAATTCTCAAATTCAAGACATATTAGCTCAGGGGGAACTGGTATCAATAGTTTATGGTCGAGAAGAATGTGCTCAGTTCAAAAATTTTACAAACTACTAAAATTTTATGAACTACTTTGGAACATGCTCGGTCATATGGATTAGTAGTTCGCAAAAATTTAGAACAAAAAGTTATTATAAATAATATTACCCTTTATATTATGAAAAGTGCGCCATTTCTAGCCTTAGCATCTGAGTGTTCCCATAGAAAATGAACTCGGGATTCCAACTATAATAAATTATATAGACACCTCGGAACTAGTACATCAAATCTACATTCATGAAACCACAAAGGAGCATAGTGGAAGTGAATATGACAACCTGGAAGTAACAGATGAAATTTGTCTATGGTTTAATGAGAAGAATTAAAAGAAAAACCCAATTTGTTGTCGAAATCCCTTAACGAAATATACGCTCTGGGAAGTAGAAGTATTGTGAAAAATTCATAACATTGAGTGTAGATACGAAAAAAAAAATTAATGAAGGAGAGACTTCAAAAATGATACTTTAAAATTTATAAAAGAAATGAAGTATTCAACTGAGGTTACTGGCATGTGCAATAGTTTTCCTCTGTAAGTTTCTCCATCAGTGAAATTAACAAGAAGGAAATAATCCTTAAACCACCAAAATTATGAAGTAGAAATAAACTAGAGTATAACCCTAATTACAATGTCTAGCAAGTGATAAAGAGGGAAGTTACTCACATGAAAATTTACTGAGGCTACTGGAATCAAAGCGTTGAAGAAAAAAATAAAATAAAAGAGGAAATATTCCTTATATATTCATCTAAATAAATTACAGATACATCAATTTCTAAAATCATCAATAGGAAAAGGACAATGCAATTAGGTTACAATATTCTTTGATTAACGCATCTAATGGATTTATAAGGAATACCCTCAAACCAAAAATATAAATGAATCACCCAATCACAGGGTACATCTGAGCAATTAAACCCTGGAGGGTTTCACTTGTAATAAATATAAGAACCCAATTCTTAAAATTTACTGAATTATAATTAAATGGTTAAGGAAGAGAAATAGTATACGACCAGTCATAGAAATGCTATGATTAAAGTGGAAACACCACTACATTCAAAAAACAGGGGTAGAACCCCACCAAAAGACATCAAGGTTTCACCCTATCAAAAACCCAAAGAGGAAAACAGAAAAAAAAATATGAGACTATGAATAGTCTTGAGCACATAAAATGAAAATATTCCAATTCAAAACATTGTAAATACAGAGTTAAAGGTTACCCAATTAACAAATCTAAAACCTCCAGTGTGTAATCAGTTGTGTGCTTAAGAACACTAGCTAAATTCAATTCGACAGAGTCAATAGATGAAATAAGAACTCATGTAAGGCAGTAGTAGAGTGACACCATTGTTTTGCAAAAATACCAAATGAACTCCAATTACCAAAACGACAATGAAAAGGGGCAAGGGTTAGTTCAAAAAATCACCACCATTCAACCATATCGAGGAGGTCACCATCATCCATTGGTAATGTACCATTGCATGTGGAATTCACATGGGCATGATCATGTGGATATACTTTGTTAGTCCAAATAGACAAATGAATAGATGCATGGAGAAACTGAAAAGGAATGCACATTAAAATCGAGACCAATGTCTGTATACTATACCACAATCTTGGGACAAACCCTAGGATAACCATAAATATTGTATTTATATAAAATACAATGAAGTTAAGTTAAATGTGTCATGTAATATATGCAAGGGATAGGTAAAATAAATTTGAATAATGATTTATCATTGAACTATATTAATACCATATGGGAATTCCCAAAACATAGGTAGTGCTCATATTATAACATTAGGTAATAATATGAGAAAGAAGGGAGACTTTTAAGAAGAACATAATCTGATTATAATGTGTGCTCATTAATGACTTTTCTAGCCACGAGTTTGGCCTAACACTATTGATCATTAGAATTTTAATTTGATGCATAAATACAAACTAGGCCTAAGAGAACCAAATATGGCCAGACACCACATGAAATATAGGTAATGAACATAATGAAAAAATCAATTGAACAACGAATATTTATAATTGATAAATAAAGTTAGTAATATAGGAATACTTATAGATGTGTACAAATCCACCAATGGTAAAAATAGAAAAAACAATTGTAAGAAAAATGGGTATGTGACAAATGTATCGAACAAAGCTTATGGAGAGGGTTTCGTTTCTAAAATTTTCCTTATCACTTGGTGATGTAAGTATTACAAGTTTATTCACCTTGTGGCCAAAGCGTACAAACCTAGCTGGGAGCTAGTTCTTCGAGGCAACCTCATAAGCGATTGGTCACCCCCTAAAGAAATTTGACTCTATATTTTTTCCATCAAGGTTATACTCTGATGATATTTACTCTTGAATTTGTGGTGATTCCTTCACTTTTCTTTAATAGGTGTTGTTATGCAATTTGAACATTTATATTGGTTTTTTCATTCCCATAGATGATACTAGATTGTCCACTTGGAAAGCCCTTACAAGCATTTTAACTCACCTTTTACACTATTATTATGGAAAAGGTATTACTATGTTTAACAATTATTGTAAACTTTCTTTTTCTTTACTAACAAGGCTTATATTTGCCAATCACATGGAAGTCGTAACTATGGCATGATTTCTCGGTGACCCTATTTGAATTCTCTCCTAGATAATAAGAAACCTTTAACTCATACTTCGATCTTCCTACCCATAAGTTAAGTGCACTACGTATTTTTGTTGAAAGTGGATGTTTCCCTCATAGAATATTTACACTCCCTAGACTGGTGTTTATGTATTTATTTTATGGTACTCAGAGGAATGCCTATCTAATGATTCAGTGATTTAATTTAGGCTCTCTATTGACCCTCTTTAATTCATTTTTCATGGCTTCTGAGTTGGTTGATGATACTTGTTCAAGAATATAGTACTCAAAAATTTTACTAAAACCAATATAATGGATCGATGATATTTTGCATGCTAATCATCTACACGTTCCTTAATTATTTGTGAGCTTCATTGATTGGTTAAATTATCTTATACATAATACCAAAACTCTTATAGTTTTGTGTCAGATTATAGTTTCATTTTTATTTTATGTATAAAAATTCACTTTTGTGAGCAATGTGTTTATATATATATATATATATATATATATATATATATATATATATATATATATATGTATATATATATATATATATATATATATATATATATATATATATATATATATATATATATATCCTTCAGGGATATACAACCATCTGATTATGGGCTACCCTATTCCACGATCTACTAATTCATATATTATGGTGCACTTACCTGAACTGTTATACTATAGTGACTCAATCTCAACTCAATGTTAGAGGTATAACTTTTCATGCTACAAACCTAGCTACTATCCTATTTATGTAACTTCACTGGAGCAAAACCTAGTTTATTTATTTTTTCCTAAACAAAATTTAGATGTTTCTCTCATAGGAATTTCTTTAATTTTAGTTAGAACTAGGTATCTATATATTTTGTTGAATTATCCTTAATCAAATTTTGCATGGTATGCTTATCTCCTTTAATTAGTTCCTGATGCTAAAAGGTTTAGTTTTCCTTATGAATTTATATGTATAGATTATGAATGATACAAAATCCATATTATAAAAGCTCCTTTTCTTTTTGTAACCCTTAGACTTAAAACTAAACTTAATCTCAATTTTTCTCCATTGGTTACATGCTATACAACTTCATAACCTTTGAAACCATAATTTTGCAAGGAAACATAGCCAGACAACATTTTCCTATAAGGAATCCTAACATTATGGTCCTTAATAGTAGTTTTCATGCCTATATAAGTTTGTGCTAATATCTATATGACACTATCTTTCCTTGTTGACTTTGTATTCCTTGTTTCCTTTACTAAACTAACTAATACGTAATTACATTACCTATTTGTCAAATTAGTTTAGCAGAAATCCTAATTATCCATATAACATGTTGAATTACACAGAAGAATCCTTATGATTGTAGCATCCATAAACATTTCCATCCAAATCCAAACACACAAACCACTTAAACCATCAAAATGTAGATGCGCAAACTTTTCAAAGTATCTAAAAAAACTAGATTAAAGAAGATATTGATAAAGTTAGGTTAGGTAAAGAACCCTTAACATAAAGTTAGTATAGTCCTTTATAACAATGCTCAAACACAAAAAGGAAAAACAAAACATGATGTGAATACATGGTGGATATTTTTTAACAATGACCAAGTTAACAAAAATTAAAATAGGATTTAAATCCATAGGCTCACTAGGGACCTTTTACACAACAATGTAATGCAAAAGAATGCCTACAATATTTATATATAATTTCCATATTCAAATTTATGAATGCAACAATGTTAATCCAAGTCTAAGGAAAGCTATATTGACAAATCATTTCTTTAAATCCTCAAACTGATAGATAATAAGAAACATGGAAATTTCAATGTTCGAAGTTTACCTCAAATGTCACATACGCAACTTATTTAGGAAATTTTGTTTTCTATTTACTACTTATCATTTTTATATCTAATATTGCATGTCTATGTATAAACACCACGATCATGGAACTGAACTAATCACACTTAAGTATTCCAACACACTAACCCATGGTATATTTCAATTTATGGAGCATTGGGCTTGTATAACAATCATTGTTATCAACCTATTATTTAATATGTGTATGCACTATTCTATATGGTTCTAATGGAATGCTATGAATAACCCCTACCATACACTTTAAATTTTATATATCATATTCATAGTGGAGGTGGTTATATTTGATTAAATTGTATAGGCAGTGTAGTCCACATGGATGAATGATAGGGTGTGGTTCTTTTTTTGTGGCTACATTGGCTTCCACTTTATCTCTAGAGATTGGTGAATTTTCCTTCATTCATCTGGTGCTCATATGTCATTGTACCACTCTACAGGTTCCCATGAAGATTCATGTCGAACGAAATCAAGGGATGAGTTTTGTATTAAGCCAAACCATAATCTATGACCCTTATGTGTCAAAACTTCTGTCTTGTTTAACTTATTGTATTTTTCTTTGGCGATGCATAAGATGTAAAGGTTTTCGTATGATCAATAAGTTATGGAGGCTCCTTCCAACACTTGTAACTTCTCTGCTCAACTATTCTGTCATGCGGCTTCAAACAAACCAAGTAATGACGGTTCCATGTGATTTCACTATATGAGTTACAAGGTATTCGTTTAGTTCTACCTGATCATGCATGTTGATTTTACTTTATTTTGATTTTTCTCTTTGGAATTACTTAACTTCTCAATTCTCAAAATGTGGAAGAGAACACGCCAATTGGTGGTGGTCATGTACAAGGCTGGTATTGGAGGAATAATGACTACATTTTCCTTTGTCTCTTAGAAGCTGTCACAGGTGCATCATTATCCAATAATTTCCAAAGGAAATTTGGGGTTTTTGTGTAGTGTCAGCGAAATATGTTCAATGTTTATTTATTTTTCTTTTTCATTCAAATCTAAATTATTTTGGCTTTGACATGGGTTTCTGTGTCCCTTCTTAACTTACCCAAGTACTGTAATAGATCAGGAGTTTCTGATACAATTAGATTCAGATTGCCTCTGAAGACCAAGACAAAACCACTTTTACTTGTCCTTCGGGAACATTTGCCTATAGAGTTCTACCTTTTGGCTTAAGCAATTCTCCTGAAACACCTCAAATAGCTATCCTCAGCATCTTTTTAGATTTAATAAATGAGGGGCTCAAAGTCTACATGGATGATTTTACACCATACGGAGATGATTTTGACCCAGAATTTGACACACTGGAAAAAGTCCTACAGCGCTGCATTGCCACCAGCCTTTGCTTAAGCCATGAAAAATGCTATATGATGATGACTGAAGGACTTATTCTAGGCCATTATATCTTAGCAGCTGACATACAAGTAGACCCAGCCAAAATTCAAATAATTTTGTGAATTCCCACTACTACCACTCAAACAGGGGTACATAGGTTTTCTTGGATTCTCTGGTTATTATAGAAGGTTTATAGAACATTTTTCGCATATTTTTGCACCTCTATATGCACTAACAGGTAATGGTGAATTTCTATGTATAGAGAAATGTGACTGTGCTTTTGAGGATCTGAAGAAGCTTGTGTCCATAGGCCTAGTCCTTCGAGGACCAAATTGAGACCTGCGATTCCAAATTTCATTAGATGCCTCAAATACAGCTATTGCAGCAATCCTTGGGCAGGAAGAAGGTAAAAAAGCATATGTAATTTATTATATTAGAAAGAACTTATCCCCTACTGAATTGAATTATACTATTACTAAAAACAAATTTCTAGCTATAATACATGCTGTCAATAAGTTTAGGCATTACATTACTGGATATCCTGTTATCTTGTATACAGATCACTCTGCCATAAAGTATTTAGCGAATAAACCAATCACAAATGGTAGAATAACTAGACGGTTGATTTTATTGCAGGAATTTGATATTACAACCAAGGACAGACCTAAAAAAGAAAATCCTATAGCTGACTTTCTCTCGTGAATACCAAAACCAGTGGACACAACAGTAGTTGAAGATCAATTTCCAAATGAGCATTTGTTTGTTGTCACTATTAAGACACCGTGGTATGATGATGTTGTGAATTACTTAGCAGTAGGTAAATTACCAAAACATTTGACCCCCAATGAATGAAAATAGATTGTTCAGTGAAGTGCTCGATTTTCCTGGATTGGGGGCTACCTGTTCCATACAGGAGGAGATATGCACATCAGGATATGTGTCTTGGAAGATGAAATTTTTGACATTTTGAAAGCTTGCCATGACAAACCATGTGGCAGACACTTTGCCGATTGGAGAACTGGACATAAGGTGTTGCAAATAGGGTATTATTGGCCTACGATATTCAAAGATACAAAGAAGTTCATTCAAGCTTGTGACAGTTGTCGAAGAGCAGGATGCCCTGGTCAGTGTGACGAAATGCCCCTGAACCCACAACTGGTTATTGAACCATTAGAGCAATGGGCACTTGATTTTTTTGGTCCAACTAACCCATCCTTAAGCCAAAAAACATATATTCTGGTGGCAATAGAATATGTCACCAAATGGGTTGAAGCAGAGGCATTGATGAGGGCTACAGAGGATTCTGTCATACAGTTCCTATTTCATATATTTGTGTGATATGGGCTTCCAAGAGACATAATTACAGATGGCAGACCATAGTTTGCTGGTAACAAGATTGCCGCAACACTAAAAAGTTATCATATCCAGCATAAAATTACTACTCCATACCACCCACAGGCAAACGGTCAAGTAGAAAGTAGCAACAAAATAATAGAAGAAATCTTGACAAAGACCATTGCATCACATAGATGCGATTGGGCTGCAAGATTATCAAAAGCCTTGTGGGCCTACAAAACAACATGGATAAGCACTACCAGCTATTCACCATACCAATTGGTGTTTGGAAAGCAACACATTTCTCCCATAGAATTCGAAACCCAAACACTGCAAATAGCACAAGAAGTCAGCCTAGATCTAAATGAGGCACAAATTAATAGATTACAACAGATCAATGGGCTAGATGAAATCAGGCTCTCTACCCTTCAACACACTGCATTAATACAACAACAGTGAGCTAAATGGCATGAATCTCTCATTAAAAATAAAGTCTTTAAAGGAGATTGGGTACTCTTATATGATTCTAGGTTTCAGGATTTTCTCGGGAAACTTTAGACTCACTCATTGGGGCCATATGAAATCCAAAAGGTACATGATAATGGCACCCTTACTCTAGTCACTATTGACGGATCTAGAAATATCTTTAAAGTAAATGGCCACCGAGTTCGATTATACCGCAAACCACTTACTCGGGAATCCTTCTACCAGCAACTACGCGAAGACTCCAATATGTAGGAGGAAGAGAAATCTTCCTCACCTGTGATTCATTAAGTGATTCACCTGTTTTTATAGTTGTACATAATTTCTTTGATTTGTTAAATTAGTTTCTATATATATTTTGGTATTCACATTTTTTCTGTTGTTCCTTCTTCAGAGGAAACAACACTGCTGTTTTTGTTGTTCCTTTTCTGAAGGGACAACATTTTTCTGCACTTTTGTTGTTGATGTTGCTACTTTTCCAAAGGGACAACATTTTTGTTTGTTGTTGCTTTTTCAAAGGAACAACACATTTTGTTTCAGCCGTTCCTTTTTCACTTTCATCTTGTTGTTCCTTCTCCAAAGGGACGACACTTTTTGATTTTTGTTATTCCTTTTCCAAAGGAACAACATTTGATTTTTCAGCTGTTCCTTTTCTAAAGGAACAACACTTTTCATTTTTTTCTTGTTCTTTTTCCAAAGGAACATCATTTGTGTTTTTGTTGTTCCTTTTCCAAAGGAACAACATTTTCAATTTTTGCTATTCCTTTTCCAAAGGAACAACACTTTTAGTTTTTGTTGCTCCTTTTCCAAAGGAATGGCATTTACGTTTTCTTCTGTTCCTTTTCCAAATAATGACACTTTTTGTTTTTTGCTGTTCCTTTTCCAAAGGAATGACATTTTCAGTTTTTGCTGTTCCTTTTTCCAAAGGAACGACACTTTCAGTTTTTGTTGTTCCTTTCTCAAAGTAACAACATTGGTATTTTTTTGCCCTTCCTTTTTCAAACGACAACATTCTTGTATTCCTTTTACTTATGCTTAAGGATACCTATTGTTCCTCTTGTTTTAGGTCATTTGGAGCACAACTATACATTCATGCATTGGATACAAAGCTAGAGCATACTGAAATCAACAAATTATATAAAATCACTACTTTTACAAGAAATTGCTATGGACAACAAAGGGTTTAATTTTTTCTATTGAGATGTTAAGACTTCTTCCAACATTCCTACTCTTAAGGAGGGCTAAACCACCCTTTGTCTATAGATAGGAAAACATTTTATAAAAAAAAAAGGAAAAAAAAGAATAAGTTTTGTTTAGATGAATTTTCAAATGCGGGATAGGGGTTCTCATCAAGAGCCAACCTACCATGATCATAAGGAAGAAAGTGAATTGGCATTCCCACTGTGGCCACCACACCAGGGATATGATCCAAGAGGCATATCAGAAAAAATAAAAGAGTCCTTGGAACAGGAGGTCTCATCATGAGCTGACCTGCCCACCTTTCACTCCTTCCTGGTGAATGGAATTATGATTTAACTGGTTACAAAGCCCACATAATGGCCTCCATTTTGACATTGTACAACGCTTCCTAACCATACACAAAGGATCATGGTTCCATGGGTGAAATAAACAACTCTTCCAAGGTTATGGACACATGTCGGTAGTAGAGCTCTATTAATGGTATTGAAGTCACATTCGTTATACACCAATAGTAATCATTAAAACCCTTCTATGTCTTATACATTTGTAATCCGTCAAATAATATTATGTATATCACTTCCCCGAACCATTAAACACATGAAAACTCTATCATAACCAATCATGACAGAAAAGTCAATAATGACTGCATTAGACTAGTTGTGTACGTCAGTTGTACTATCCTCTCAGCCTCCATCATATCACAACATTCTCTTATTTGTTAAGCGATCCTATTATACACCTTGATTTTGGCAACCTACTCCTTTTGTAAACATGGCATTTCCACATATGTTGTTCCTTTATGACTCTATAACATGGCAGTTCGGCACACCGCTCCCTCATTCGACGGCCGAGGACGGCCTATAACATTGCAGGGGGGAGGCTGACCTCATAAATTTCTGGGATATGTGTCAAACTATTATTCGGTAAAATTTTACTTGGGAATATCAAGGCTTAAAGGTATCTCATTTTTCAATTTGCATGCCTTGTTGTTCCTAAGCTACTTCTACATCATACTCTGTAGCAATTAGGAAGATTTGAACGAGCCTTGCTATTTCATTATTTTCTTTGTGTTTCTAACAGTTTGAACAACCTACTGTTCCATTGCCGTCTCTGCATTTTTATAGTGAGCTAAAGCATGGGAGGAAGGTCAATTCGAAGAGAACCACAAGTATTGACAGTTTCTGCCACTGCATGGGAAATCTTGGCAAGGACAGGATGGTTAGTCTATCTTAATCGTTTATAGGAATCCAATGAGACTGTAACAATAGAATTCTTGCAAAACTTGCAAGAATATCACTCCACAGTAAGGGAAAAACACATAGCAGTCACCGATGACGTAATTGCAGAAGTCTCGGGACTGCCAGTCACTAGACTTTGTGGACTCTAAAGAAGGAGAGACTGAAAAAGATCATGAAGATCTTCGAGGATGAAGGTCAGAACCTAACAATCAGACGAAAGGGAGTCCTACCAATAGCATTAGGAGAGTTGTGGGCAAAATTGGCGAAGATCATCCAGAGCTACATCACCTGTGAAGGCAGGAGACAGGTGGTAAGACCATGACACCTTAAACTCTTAGCTGTATTAAAAGAGAAATACTCTATGAACCTACCTGCATTTTTAAATTCATTACTTCATGATGTTGCCCGAAGCATGAAAAAGTCACAAAATGTAGAATTGGTAGTAAGTCACTATGGACTAATACGGCTGATAGTTAGCCATAGTCTTGCTCAGCAACAGAGCAGCTGGGAAGAGATAGTTGCTACGAGTGATGGGGCACCAACTCTGCCAGCCCCAAAACGTAAACATACTACTGGTACAACAAATAGACCATCGAAATGGAGAAAATAAGTTAGATTGGCACAGATTAGAGGGAGTTGGGAAATCCCGAAGGGAATACCAAACAACCTGTGGAGATAGACGACTCAAGGGATGAGAAACCCTCGCAATTGGAAGGAGAAGAGAATGATAAAGAATTGGGAGGAAATGAGGAAGGAGAAACAGAGGAAGAGACCTAGAAACCTGAGTAGGTGGAGACGAAGATAGAGCAACGCGAAGAGAGTCCATTACAAAATCCATTGGAAGAGGATGAACTGGCCCAAATTCTAGCCAATATGGGAAAATATGCCAAACCTCTCAACCCGTTAGGCCTTCAGATTCAGGAAGAACCAAAAGAGCATTCTGCTCAAGAAAAAAATGCACCCGAAGAATTGAGCGACGAGGAAGAAAATGAAGAGAATCATTATGTTCATGATGTAAGTATGACAAGAGAAGAAAATGATGAAGATATACAAGGGGAATAATCCACTCCCATCTAGACTACACCAGAAGAATTTCATGAAGAAGAAGGGTTGGACAGAGAAGTTACTCAGGAAATAAGAGAGCTACCTAGGGTTTCTACTCCTGAGCAACCTGAACAAAATAACGAAGGAGCACCACAAGAAGAAAACCAGGGAATTGGCCAAGCTAACAGTCCAGGACCAAGTAAATAGATAATTGTTCCTTCTAAGGAAACAAAAGAACTTAAACGATTATGAAAAGAACAACAAAGATTACTAAATGTGATAGCTCGACTTTGACATCAAATCAGGGTTTTGAAAATGAGAAAGAGAGTAAAAAGGACTTCAGGGGTAAGACATGCAACCACTCTGGTGAGACCCCCCAAGAAAAAGGTTCGGAGGACCCATGTTCAGCCCACTGTTGAAAACCCTGTCGAAGAACAGTATTTTGTTCAAAACGCTGTTGAAGAATAGTCTGCCGTTCAAAACCCTATTGAAGTGTAGATTGTTGTTCAAAAGGAAAAGGAACAACATTCCACTGCTGCCCATGTTGAAGTACAAACAGACGATATATCGGTCTCTAAAAAAGAAGTTCAGATAGTGGCACAGTCCTCTGAAGGAATGCAAACTATAAACATGAGGTGATGTAATAAGAAGATTTAAGTAAATCTTCCACTGGCCACTACTACGTGGGACAACGATTCGAGGATAGTAGCCCTACAAGAGGGTTTGATGCAAGCTCAGCAAGTGGTAGAAAAACTCACAGAAAAAAAGGTTTCTTGAGAGATGTATGAAGAATTACAACAAAAGCTAAGGAATGTCAATTTATTCAAAAGCCAGGACTTTGAAGGATGGTGAAAGGAAGAAGAAAAAGTCGAAAAGGTAACTCATAGATTAGATATAGTTATTAGACAGATGGATACCTTATGCTCTTTGTACATTGGCGTCCTAGCATGTAGAGCCCCTGCCAAGAATTATGCCTTGTTTTTAATGGAACAATATTTGCAATTTAAAATTAACGTTGTCAAAGTAGGAGCCCTTACACAAATTAATACAATTGATGATTTTATAAATTGTTGTGAGCACTATGCAGTAAAGGTTCAAAGACTACTGTGTGATTTTTATCTGCATAACCTCGTGTTAGATCAGGAGATAGAGAAGAACCCCAGCCCTTTCGTTGGGGATATCCAACTGTAGGCATTTGTTTCATTTGGAGTTAATCAAATCAAATGGCTTAAAGCCTGTAATGCCTTCTAAACAAAAAAAAAATGGATTAGACTTATGGGTAAGAGCTGAGCCTAGAGATCCATTACAGTTATGGAACAAACAGAAGAGCCTCATGAGGACTCTGGGTTTGATTGACACATTAGGACCCATTCATACAGCAATCAATCGACAAGCGATATAATACTTCTTTACCATTAAGGACCTTGCCATTGCAGCTGCTAAATTTTGATATCAGATCTCTAATCCGAACATCCAACTCAAGGAACCATTTAATTATGAGAACTTTAAGTTAGTCATTGATCGTTTGAGCCTCTATGGTGAACTTATCTTGAGGGAAGGGCCATCTTGGTTGGGATATAGGTTTCGGAGTCCAATTATTTCGCACCCTGCACCTGGATACCAAGCTGTGTATGAGATGCTTGAGGGCCAGACAGGCCATCTTTTTGAACCCCTAGTTAGGCATCATGGCTGTAGACCACCACATGAGATTCTATCTCCAGCTTAATCTCTCACTTCCTTACATGTCAACTACAATGTTTTCATGAGGACATGAAAAAGAGTAAGCAGGGGGGTGTGTGGAGTACTGAAGAAGGTATGTTTTATTGATTATTTTGTCATATTTTCTTTAAAGACTTGTAATCCCTTTACATCATGAACTAGGTAATTAATAAGAAAATATGGCAAAATCTATGAGAATTGTATGTAACACAAGATAACTAATAATCGCCATTTTCTTATGCAGAAAAAGTGAAAAACGAAAGATTGCCATCGTAGGGAAAAAGACAGAGTAGAGCTAATTGTTGTCCCTATGGCAGGAAACCATATGCAGACAAGGTAATCCAAACTTAAGCATATTATCCAAGAAAAGGAAAAGGAGATATCAAATTGGTGCAAGAGAATAAAGGGATAACTGGAATTAGTAGTTTGGTGAATGTCTCAGGATCCTCTGATCCAGAGGGATTTCAATCTTAACTATTTTCGTATCATTGATATCTCTGCCCGATGGTTATAAAAAGGGGTAGCACTACTAGCCCATGGGATGGGTTGTTATTACTTTTATGTAATTTATCATTGTATCCATAATTTTGATCATCGACTCTCATTGATAAGTGATCCACTTTAACTCTGTTTTAATGCTTTAATATAAATCTGGTTGTTGTTCCATCTTTCATCCTGGAATAATCTTAAGCGGTGCATCCCTAGAGGCTAAGGGCCCAGCCCTGGTGGAACACTTGCTCCTGTACCATTATCTTTAGTTCATGTGCGGTTTTCATTATTAGCTTTGATTGGTAATTTGGTGTGTTTTTTTATTTTATATCACAACTCTGTTATATTTACAATATCATTCTCTGTCACAGGAAGGTTGTATTATTCATTCTAACTTTATAACATATTACTGTTCCTTTAAGTCATTAATGTAGCATTAGTGTTCTTTATAAAATGCTATCATTGTTCAATTACAGAGTAACCGGGCTGTAATATTCTTAAGTTGGTATTACTATATTCGACTATGGTTTATATCTCATTAAGATTGCTGTTCAATTGACATTGCCGTTCCATTATGAATTGTGATTGTTATATTTTATAACTGAGATCAATATTCGTGGTATCGAAGTCAGATTACTGTTTTCTCTCAATATCTATGTGTGTTGTGTGTATTATTTATTTCAATATTGTACATTCACAATTGGTTCTAAGCATTGTTCTATATTTCATTGTTAATTGGTTGTCGTCCATTTCTATTTGTTGTCCGATTTATTCTTAGAGTAAGGACTTCTCTTTGATTTCTGTAGGATACGATTGGTGCCTCCATTTTCTTAAAGTAAGGCTTTTCTGTTTATCAAGACTAGTTGCAGTTTCATTTCCTAGTTTCTGTTTCAATCATAGTTTCTATTCCATTTCCTGTTATTTGTATTGGCATTGCATTAAACGATCTAAAACTGTAGTGAGCATTGGCATTTGTTGTCTAGTTCCCATATTGACTATTTTTTCCTTGATTGTCTTCAGTTACATCAGTTTACAGAGGGATGAGTTATTTTTACTGTACCCTTGACTGATAATTTACCTAGTCTTTTGAATGCATGATTTAGGTCTCAAAGTGCTTTGTTGTAAGTAGATTTTCTTTTAAGCATCCGTTTACTCTTGGATTTTCTTGAGCACTATACTACTAGCATTACTATGACAAATGACTACCTCAACCTAAGTACACCCATAGAGATAAAAAAATGTTCCTAGATTGACAAGTTAATGTGAGGTAATTAGAGGTGAAAAAGACCCTTTTTACGGTTCGACATTTTGGCACTGTTTCCAGGGAAGAGTGTAGCCATTTGTTTCTTTTCCAAAGTAGTGTAAGAACATCTTAGGAAAGAACTGGGTTTTAAAAATGGAATTTAAGAACCTACGTGTGGGGTATGTAATAGCCATGTTCCCCTACCTTCTTTCCTACAGATTTGTTGTTGTTTTGTTTGGGTAGAACCTAGCAGTTGATTTGTGTGCATGACTAAGCAGAAAAAGCCAGAAAAGAATCCCAAACCTCTACCCGAGCCTGATAAAGCTAAGGGGCTACTGACCCTTGGCCTATCAACCTTTATAGACAAAATCCTTAAGAAAGCGTAATCTCAGCCTTCAGTAGGACCTAGAAAAGTACCTTCTAAACATCCTACTAGTTCCCTTTAGGCCACAGGATCACCATCTGTAGCCTTTCCTGAGGTGCATAGTCAAACTGAAGAGCAATATTTTCAAGAAATTGAAAATTGTAGCCCAAAATCATTGTAGGAAGGAAACCTTAGCAATCTCTGTGAAGTAAGAGGAGAAACAAGAGAAGCTAAAGAACCAAAATTTCCCCTTAAGTTAATGCAGCCATTAAGAAGCCCGTATAAGGGAAGTGCTCCAAAAATCATTTATAACGAAGTTGAAGAAATTCAAGAACCTAGATCCCTCGAGACACTAGGCACTCTCATCATCCCAGATAAAGGAAGTGCTATCAAGGAAATCCCCATTAGAGCCATTCCCCCTCGACAACCTAGGAATACCCTCCTAGATATCCCAGAAGGCTATTAGCATATATTTGACCAAATGGCCCAGAACTAGCCAAACACCCAAACGTCTACATTGCAATACCCCATTGTGGATATTTTAGCTAATGCACCTATGAAAGAAATTCCTCTTTAGCATATGCCTACATTCCATGGCCTTACATCAGAATATCCAGATGCATTCCTGTTTGAATTCGATGTACACTGTAGAGGATACCACTATACCACCGATCCCCAGAAACTGAAATTATTTCCCTCTACATTAAAATGGGCTGCTTTAAGATGGTTTATGGGATTAGGTGGTGGTGTTATAAATAATTGGGATCAAATGAAAGAGTCTTTTTTAAAAAAATATCAGGACTATTGCAGGTCTTGAGAGTTAAAAGACGAAATATTTCAGATGGTAGCTAGACCAAATGAAACAACAGAAGACTATGTTGAATGATTCTAGTATAATCTTCAAAGATCTCCTTGTGCATCATTACCTTTACTTGATAATGTATTAAAAAAAAAATTAAGAAGGAACAATGGATTGAGACATTAAACATTATGGGGAAAGGAGATATTTAAAAGGAAAATTTTGCTGACATTATTGATTTATGTATCAGGATCTCGAGAGGCAGCACAAGGCTGAAACTAGCAGAACATGATCAGTTTGTAAGAGATAATAGAATTTTGGCAGAAGGAGTAACTCGTGGAGAAATTGGAAATTTATTAGAAAATTTTAAAACTGACATATTGGGGACACTCACAACACAACTTGATATTATGCAGGCCAAACAAAAGCAAGCAGAAGCAAAACAAAATTTGGCAATCTTCTGTCCCAGATGTAGGAAGAAACACAACCATAAGGAGTGTCCATTAGATGCAGTCAGAGTTTACGCCAATGGTACAAAATACCACTCCACAAAGAGCTGCCCCTCACTTCCTAGATTGAAAGCAGTATACAAGGAAGCAGAAGAAGAGCTAGAATCAGTGTATCTACTTAATTAGCGTCATCAACGGAAGCCGCAATGAACATGTATGTTTTTAGACCCAGCTTCTTCTTTCCAGCCTCCACAATATCATGCTCAAAAATATAATACAATGTGGCAAAATCAACCTCCTTTCCCGAATTGGTCACAATAATCATTCCCTTCATCATCTCCATGGCTGAATCAAGCTATCCAACCCAATTGGCCAAATTTTCCCTATACCCCACCATATTAGAAAAATAATGGTTATGCACCACAATGGACCCCTCCTACATCACAAAGTCAAAACTAGCAGACAAACTGGCAAAGACCGATGAATCAGCTAGTAGGAACCATCCAACTCCCTCAACCTACAATGCCAGCCCTACAACAAAACCCCCAATCTAACTTAAGGCCACAACTCCCAGCCCAACCCAACCCCACTTCGAATAACAGACTGGTCCAGTCCATTCAAATAATCGAAACACCAGAGATAGGAATCGATCTAAGGGAGTGTAATGACCTTCAATTAAGATCTGGGCATCTCATTGAAACAGAGGGAGATAAAACAGTTCAAGTTGAAAATCAGCTACTTGTAGAACAACTATTACAAGAAGAGGATGTAACCAGACAACAAATTCATGATCCAGCAACCACATCCTCTACTCCATTCCCAGAACACCTAATTATACCTCGACCTATGCAACATCCTAATTTTGAAATTCTGGGAGAACTACAAAACCTGTACATAAAAATTCCACTCCTCCAAGCCATTTAAGACATCCCGATATATGCAAAGACTGTCAAATAATTATGTATAAAGAAACCAAGGAGGAAAATAATAAATAACCTAAAATTCCAAGTAGTTTTCACTTTATCTGACTTATTATCAAGAAAAGAAATAATCGTTAAATATGAGGACCCAAGAAATCCAATAGTAAACGTACAAATCTATGGTCAAACCTTCTCAAATGCCTTAGTTGATCTAGGAGCTACAATTAATATCTTAATAACCAGTACTTTCCAGAAACTGGGTATTACATCAGTAGAACCAACCTCCACTTCATTAGAACTGGCTGACCGATCTGTGGTTAGGCCAGAGGGCACACCATATGATTTTATGGTATTCGTTGATTCCTGGGAGTATCCCGCCGATTTTTTGATAATAAACCCCAAAAACCGACTTGATGGACATCCATTGATCTTAGGCATAGCTTGGCTTGCAACTGTCGATGCTTATATTGGCTACCGACAAGCCAATATGACCATAACTAGGGGGGCAAATATGAAGAATCTAGCTTTATACACCCCAGGGCAACCAGGCGTCACAATAATAAAAACTAACAAGCATCCTATATCATATCTCTCCGAAAATATTAGATCTCCATCAACCATACAAGAGGCCTTTGATTTCAAAGACCAAACAGAAGATGATGCCATTAACAATTTTATTAGCCAAGATGAACCCAGATCCCACATACAATGTCACATGATAGAAGCGGCATTTGATAATGAATTAGAAGAGGATCCTCTTAAAGATACACATGATCAAAAAATACCTACTACTTCTGTTTCACATAGCAAAATTGTAGAAATTGATCCAAGAAAGACTTTAAACATTAATGCCAACCTGACTTCCGAACAAGAAAAGAAGCTCATCCAACTATTGAGGAAATATAAAGAAGCATTTGCATGGGACTAGCCTGATATGAAAGGAATTGATCCCCAGTTACCTACGCATCACATTTACATAGAAAAGGATGCGAGACTTGCTCGCCAACCACAAAGGAGACTTAATCCTCATCTAGAAGACATTGTAAAAGCTTAACTTCAAAAATTTTTAGATGTTAACTTCATCTACCCTATCTCCGATAGTAAATGGGTCTCTCCACTTGTTGTGGTACCAAAGAAGAATGGAAAGAGAAGGATTTGTGTAGATTATAGAGAGCTAAACAAAGCAACACAAAAAGACCACTTTCCCCTTCCGTTCATCGATCAAGTATTAGACACTCTGGAATGAAAGAAATTCTTTTCTTTCTTAGATGGCTTCAGTGGATACAATCAGATTCAGATTGCCCCTGAAGACCAAGAAAAAACCACTTTTACTTGTCATTGGGGAACATTTTCCTATAGAGTTCTACCTTTTGGCTTATGCAATTCTCCTACCACATTTCAAAGAGCTGTCCTCAGCATCTTTTCAGATTTAATAAATGAGGGGCTTGAAGTCTACATGGATGATTTTACACCATACAGAGATGATCTTGACCCAGCATTGGACACACTGGAAAGAGTCCTGCAGCGCTACATTGCCACCAGCCTTTGCTCAAGCCATGAAAAATTCTATATGATGATGATTGAAGGACTTATTCTAGGCCATTATATCTCAGTAGCTGTCATACAGGTAGACCCAGCCAATTTAAATAATTTTTCTAATTCCCACTCCTACCACTCAAACAGAGGTACGCAATTTTCTTAGATTCTCTGGTTATTATAGAAGGTTTATAAAACATTTTTCCCATATTGCTACACCTCTATATGCACTAACAGGTAATGTTGACTTTCTTTGGACAGAAAATGTGACTGTGCTTTTCAGGATCTGAAGAAGCTTGTGTCCACAGCCCCAGTCCTGCGAGGACCAAATTGGGACCTCCCATTTCAAATTTCATTAGATACCTTAGATACAACTATTGGAGCAGTCCTTGGGTAGGAAGAAGATAAAAAACCATATGCAATTTATTATATTAGCAATAACTTATCCCCTGATGAATTGAATTATACTGTTACTAAAAAGGAATTTCTAGCTATAATACATGTTGTCAATAAGTTCAGGCATTACATTATCGGATATCCTGTTATCTTGTATACAGATCACTCTACCATAAAATATTTAGTGAATAAACCAATCACAAATGGTATAATAACTAGATGGTTGATTTTATTGCAGGAATTTGATATTACAATTAAGGATAGACCTAGAAAGAAAATCTTGTAGTGGACTTTCTCTCGCGAATAGCAAAACTAGTGGACGCAGCAATAGTTGAAGATCAATTTCCAGATGAGCATTTGTTTGTTGTCACTATTAAAACACCCTGGTATGCTGATGTTGTGAATTACATAGCCGTAGGTAAATTACCAAAACATCTGACCCATAATGAAAGAAAACAGATTGTCCAGCGAAGTGCTCGATTTTCATGGATTGGGGGCTACCTGTTCCATACAGGAGCAGCTATGCACATCAGGAGATGTGTACGGGAAGATGAAATTTTTGACATTTTGAAAGCTTGTCACGACGGACCATGTGGCGGACACTTTGCTAATCGAAGAAATGGACATAAGGTGCCAGAAATAGGATATTATTGGCCTACGATCTTCAAAGATGCAAAGAAGTTCGTTCAAGCTTGTGACAGTTGTCAAAGAGTAGGATGCCCTGGTCAGTCCGTCGAAATGCCCCTAAAGCAAACAAAAGCAAAACAGAATTTGGCAATTTTCTGTTCCAGATGTAGGGAGAAACACAGCCATAAGAGTGTCCATTAGATACAGTCCAAGTTTACACCATTTGTACAAAAGCCACTCCACAAAGAGCTGCCCCTCACTTCCTGGATTGAAAGAATTATACAAGGAAGCAGAAGAAGAGCCAGAATCAGTGTATCTACTTAATCAACATCGTCAATGGCAGCCATGACAAATGGGTATGTTTTCAGACCCAGCTTCTTCTTTCCATCCTCCACAATATCATGCTCAATAATATAATACAATGTGGCAAAATCAACCTCCCTTCCCGAATTGGTCACAATAATCATTCCCTTCATCATCTCCATGGCCGAATCAAGCAAGCCAACCCAATTGGCCAAATTTTCCCTATACCCCACCATATTAGAAAAATAATGTTTATCCACCACAATGGACCCCTCCTACTTCAGAAAGTCAAACCTAGCAGACAAAATGACAAAGACCGATGAATCAGCTAGTAGGAACCATCCCGCTCCCTCAACCTACACTACCAGCCCTACAACAAAACCCCCATTCTAAATTAAGGCCACAACTCCCAGCCCAACCCAACCCCAATCCTAATAACAGACCGGTTCGGTCCATTCAAATAATCAAAACAGCAGAGATAGGAACCAATCTAAGGGAGTGTAATGACCTTCAATTAAGATCTGGGTGTATCATTGAAACAGAGGGAGATAAAATAATTCAAGTGGAAAATTAGTCACCTGTAGAACAACTGTGACAAGAAGAGGGCGTGACCCAAACAACAAATTAATGATCCAGCAACCACATCCTCTACTCCATTCCCAGAACTCCAAATTATACCTCGACCTATACAACATCCTGGTTTTGACTTTGTGGGAGAGCTACGAAACCTGTACATTAAAATTCCACTCCTCCAAGCCATTCAAGACATCCCAATGTATGCAAAGACTATCAAAGAATTATGTATAAAGAAACCAAGGAGGAAAATAACAAATAACCCAAAATTCCAAGTAGTTGGCACTTTATCTGACTTATTATTAGGAAAAGAAATACCCGTTAAATACGAAGACCCAGGAAATCCAATAGTAACTATACAAATCTATGGTCAAATCTTCTCAAATTCCTTAGTTGATCTAGGAGCTGCAATTAGTATCTGAATAACCACTACTTGCCAAAAACTGGGTATTACATTAGTAGAACTCACCTCCACTTTATTAGAACTGGCTAACCAATCTATGGTTAGGCTAGAGGGAACACTAAATGATGTTATGGTATCCTTTGACTACTGGAAGTATCCGGCCGATTTTCTCATAATAAACCCCAAAAAACGACTTGATGGACATCCATTGATCTTAGGTAGACCTTGGCTTGCAACTACTGATGCTTATATTGGCTGCCGACAAGGAAATATGACCATAAGTAGGAGGGAAAATATTAAGAATCTAGCTTTATACACCCCAACGCAGCCAAGTGTCACAATAATAATAACTAACAAGCATCTTGTATCATACCTCACCGAAAATATTAGATCTCCATTAACCATACAAGAGGCCCTTGATTTCAAAGATCAAACAAAATATGATGCCATTAATAATTTTATTAGCCAAGCTGAACCCAAATTCCACATACAATGTCACATGATAGAAGCAACATTGGATAATGAATTAGAAGAGGATCCTCTTAAAGATACACATGATCAAACAATACCTACTACTTCTCTTTCACATAGCAAAATTATAGAAATTGAGCCAGGAAAGTTTTTAAACATTAATGCCAACCTGACTTCTGAACAAGAAAAGGAGCTCATCCAACTATTGAGGAAATATAAAGAAGCATTTGCATGGGACTACCCTGATATGAAAGGAATTGATCCCTAGTTATCTACGCATCACATTTACATAGAAAAGGATGCGAGACTTGTTCGCCAGCCACAAAGGAGACTTAATCCTCATCTAAAAGACGTTGTAAAAGCTGAACTTTAAAAAATTTTAGATGTTAAATTCATCTACCCTATCTCCGATAGTAAATGGGTCTGTCCACTTGTTGTGGTACCAAAGAAGAATGGAAAGTGGAGGATTTGTGTAGATTATAGAGAGCTAAACAAAGCAACACAATAAGACCACTTTCCCCTTCCATTCATCGATCAAGTATTAGACACTTTGGAAGGAAAGAAATTCTTTTCTTTCTTAGATGGCTTTAGTGAATACAACCAGATTCAAATTTCCCCTGAAGACCAAGAAAAAATCACTTTTACTGGTCCTTGGGGAATATTTGCCTATAGAGTTCTACCTTTTGGCTTATGCAATGGTCCTACCACATTTCAAAGAGCTATCCTCAGCATCTTTTCAGATTTAATAAATGAGGGGCTCGAAGTCTACATGGATGATTTTACACCATACAGAGATGATTTTTACCCAGCATTGGACACACTGGAAAAAGTCCTGCAGCGCTGCATTGCCACCAGCGTTTGCTCAAGCGATGAAAAATGTTATATGATGATGATTGAAGGACTTATTTTAGGCCATTACATCTCAATAGCTGGCATACAAGTAGACCTAGAAAATTCAAATAATTTTGCTAATTCCCACTCCTACCACTCAAACAGGGGTACGTAGTTTTCTTGGATTCTCTGGTTATCATAGAAGGTTTATAGAACATTTTTCGGATAATGATGCACCTCTATATGCACTAACATGTAATGTTGACTTTCTTTGGACAGAAAAACGTGACCATGCTTTTAAGGATTTGAAGAAGCTTATGTCCATAGCCCCAGTCCTTTGAGGACCAAATTGGGACCTCCCATTCGAAATTTCATCAGATGCCTTAGATACAGCTATTGGAGCAGTCTTTGTGCAGGAAGAAGATAAAAAACCATATGAAATTTATTATATTAGCAAGAACTTATCCCCTTCTGAATTGAATTATGCTGTTACTGAAAATGAATTTCTAGCTATAATACATGTTGTCAATAAGTTCAGGAATTACATTACTAGATATCCTGTTATCTTGAATAAACAAACTAGAAATGGTAGAATAACTAGATGGTTGATTTTATTGCAGGAATTTGATATTACAATCAAGGACAGACCTGGAAAAGAAAATCTTGTAGCTGATTTTGTCTCGTGAATACCAAAACCAGTGGACGCAGTAACAGTTGAAGGTCAATTTATAGATGAGCATTTATTTGTCGTCACTATTAAAACACCCTGGTATGCTGATTTTGTGAAATACTTAGGAGTAGGTAAATTACCTAAACATCTGACCCCCAATGAACGAAAATAGATTTTCCAGCGAAGTGATGAATTCTCCTGGATTGGGGGCTACCTGTTCCATATAGGAGTAGATATGCCCATCAGGAGATGTGTCTAGGAAGATGAAATTTTTGACATTTTGAAAGCTTATCACGACGAACCATGTGGCAAACACTTTCCTGACCGAAGAACTAGACATAAGTTGCTGCAAATAGGATATTATTAGCCTACGATCTTCAAAGATGCAAAGAAGTTTGTTCAAGCTTATGACAGTTGTCAAAGAGCAGGATGCTCTGGTCAGTCCGTCGAAATGTCCCTGAATCCACAACTGGTTATTGAACCATTTGAGCGATGGGCACTTGATTTTGTTGGTACAGTTAACCCATCCTTGAACCAGAAAACATATATTCTGGTGGCAACAGAATATGTCACCAAATGGGTTGAAGTAGAGGCATTGCCAAGAGCTATAGAGGATTATGTCATACAGTTCTTGTTTAATATATTTGTGCTATACGGGCTTCCAAGAGACATAATTACAGATGGTGGACCATAGTTTGTTGGTAACAATATTTCCGCAACACTAAAAAACTATCATATCCAACATAAAATTACTACTCCATACCACCCACAGGAAAATGGTCAAGTAGAAAGCAGCAACAAAATAATAGAAGCAATCTTCAAAAAAACCATTGCGTCACATAGATGCGAATGGGCTACAAGATTATGAGAAGCCTTGCGGGACTACAGAAGAACATGGAGAAGCACTACTAGCTATTCACCATACCAATTGGTGTTTGTAAAACAATCCATTTTTCCCATAGAATTTGAAATCCAAACACTGCGAACATTACAAGAAGTCGACCTAGATCTAAATGAGGCACAGATTAATAGATTACAACAGATCAATGAGCTAGATGAAATCACGCTCTCTGCCCTTCAACACACTTCATTAATCCAACAGAAGAGTCTTCCACGAAGGAGATTGGGCGCTCTTAAACGATTCCAGGTTTCAAGATTTTCCCGGGAAACTTCAGACTCACTGGTTGGGGCCATATGAAATCTAAAAGGTATATGATAATGGCACCCTTACTCTAGTCACTATTGATGGATCTGGACATACCTCTAAAGTAAATGGCCACCGAGTTCGATTATACTGCAAACCACTTACTCGAGAATCCTTCTACTAGCAACTACGTGAAGACTCCAATATGCAGGAGGAAGAGAAATCTTCCTCACCTACAATTCATTAAGTGATTCACCTATTTTTGTAGTTTGTACATAATTTCTTTGATTTGTTAAATCAGTTTCTGTATATATATTTTTTATTTGAATTTTTTCTGATGTTCCTTCTTCAGAGGAAACAACATTGTCATTTTTGTTGTTCCTTTTCTGAAGGGACAACATTTGTGTGCACTTTTGTTGTTTCTGCTATTCCTTTTCCAAAGGGAAAGAATTTTTGTTTGTTGTTTATTTTTCAAAGGAACAACACCTTTTGTTTCAGTCACTCCTTTTTCACTTTCATTTTGGTGTTTCTTCTCCAAAGGGACGACACTTTTTGATTTTTCTATTCCTTTTCCTAAGGAACAACATTTGAGTTTTCTGTTGTTCCTTTTCTAAAGGAACAACACTTTTCATCTTTTTGTTGTTCCTTTTCCAAAGGAATGGAATTTGTGTTTTTGTTGTTCCTTTTCCAAAGGAACGACATTTTCAGCTTTTTCTATTCCTTTTCCAAAGGAACAACACTTTTAGTTTCTGCTATTCCTTTTCCAAAGGAATGACATTTGCGTTTTTCTGTTGTTCCTTTTCCAAAGGAACGAAGCTTTTGTTTTTTGTTGTTCCTTTTCCAAAGGAATATAATTTTTGGTTTTTGTTATTCCTTTATCCAAAGGAATGACACTTTTTATTTTTGTTGTTCCTTTTTCAAAGGAGCAACACTTGTATTTTTTCACCCTTCCTTTTTCAAACGACAACATTCTTGTATTCCTTTTACTTATGCTTAGGGATACCTATTGTTCCTCTTGTTTCAGGTCTTTTGGAGCACAACTATACATTCATGTATTGGATACAAAGCTAGAGCATATTGAAATCAGCAAATTATATAAAATCGCTACTTTTACAAGAAATTGTTGTGAATTGATAAAGAGGAAAGAAGAAAGAACACAATCATTCATCACTTTTGTTGTCATTATCCTACTAATATTGACATGATTGGAATTCTTTATCATCCTGGTTCTTTTCAAATTCCCATAATCTTCTTTGATCATTATTAAAGAATAAGAACAAAAGGTTTATGTTTTTCTATTGAGATATTAAGACTTCTTCCACCATTCCTACTCTTAAGGAGGGATGAACCACCCTTCATGTATAGATAGGAAAGCATTTTATAAAAAGAAAAAAAAGAAGAATGTTTTGTTTAGATAAATTATCAAATGCAAGATAGCGGGTCTCATCAAGATCCAGCCTACCATGATCATAAGGAAGAAAGTGAAGTGGCATTCCCATTATGGCCACCACACTAGGGATATGATCCATGAGGCATATTAGAAAAAATAAAAGAGTTCTTGGAACAGGAGGTCTCATCACGAGCCGACCTGCCCACCTTTCACTCCTTCGTGGTGAATGGCATTATGATTTAATTGGTTACCAAGCCAACATAATGGCCTCCATTTTGACATTGTACAACACCTCCTAAGCATACACAAAGGGTCATGGTTCCATGGGTGAAATAAACAACTCTGCCAAGGTTATGGACACCTGTCAGCAATAGACCTCTATTAATGGTATTGAAGTCACATTCGCTATACACCAATAGCAGTGATTTACACCCTTCTCTATCTTATACCTCATTTGACGGCCAAGGGTAGCCTATCACATTGCAGGGGGGAGGCTGACCTAATTATTTTCTGGCATACGTGCCAAGCTATTATTTGGTAAACTTCTACTCGGGAATAGCAAGGCTTAACGGTATCTCGTTTTCCAATTTGAATGCCTTTCTATTCCTAAGCTATTTCCGCATTATACTCTGCAGCAATTAGTAAGATTTGAATGAGCCTTTCTGTTTCATTATTTTCTCTATGTTTCTAACCATTTGAATAGCTTGTTGTTCCATTTTTGTCTCCGCGTTTTTGCAGTGAGCTAAAGCATGGGAAGAAGTTCAATTTGAAGAGAACCACAAGTATTGACAGTTTATGACGCTGCACAGGAAATCCTGGCAAGGGCAGGATGATTAGTCTATCTTAATCATTTATAAGAATCCAACGAGACCGTAGCAGTAAGATTCTTGCATAACTTGCAAGAATATCACTCCACAGTAAGGGGAAAACACATAGGAGTCACCAATGATGTAATTGCAGAAGTCTTCGCACTGCCAGCCACTGGACTTGTGTGGACTCTAAAGAAGGAGAGACTGCAAAAGATCATGAAGATCTTCTAGGATGAAGGACAGAACCTGACACTCAGAGGAAAGGGAGTCCTACCAGTAGCATTAGGGGAGTCGTGGGCAGAATTGGTGAAGATCATCCAGAGCTACATCACCTATGAAGGCAGGAAGGATGTTGTAAGACCACGACACCTTAAACTCCTATCTGTATAAAAGCGAAATGCTCTGTGAACCTACCTGCATTTTTAAATTCATTACTTCATGATGTTGCCCGAAGCATGAAAAAGTCACAACATGTAGAATCGGTAGTAAGTCACCATGGAATGATATGGCTGATAGTTAGCCACAATATCGCTCAACAATAGGGTAGCTTGGAAGAGCTAATTTCTACGATAGATGGGGCACCAACTCTGCTAGACCCAAAATGTAAACATACTGCCAGTACACCGAATAGACCATAAAAATAGAGAAAATCAGTTAGATTGGCACGGATTAGAGGGAGGTTGGAAAATCCCCAAGGGAATACCAGCCAACCTGTTGAGATAGATGACTCAGGGGACGAGCAACCCCCGCAACTGGAAGGATAAGAGAATGAAAAAGAATTGGGAGGAAATAAGCAAGGAGAAATAGAGGAAGAGACCGAGCATCCTGAGTAGGTGGAAGCGGAGACAGAGCAACATGAAAAGAGTTCATTGCAAAATTCATTGCAAGAGGATAAATTTCCCCAAATTCTAGCCAATATGGTTGAATATGCCCAACCTCTCAACTCGCTGGGCCTCTATATTGAAGAAGAACCAAAAGAGCATTCTGCTCAGGACAAAAATGCACCCGAAGAATTACGCGATGAGGAAGAAAACAAAGAGAATCATTTTGTTCATGATGTAAGTATGAAAAGAGAAGAAAATCATGAAGATATAGAAGGTGAACAATCTGCTCCCAGCCAGAGTAGACTGGAAGAATTGCATGAAGAAGAGATGGTGGACAAACAAGTTACTCGGGAAATAATAGAGCCAACTAGGGTTTCTACTCCTGCGAAACCTAAACAAAATAGTGAAGGAGCACACCAAGAAGAAAACCAGGGAATTGGTGAAGATAACAGTCTAGGCTCGAGTAAACAGACAGTTGTTCCTTCTAAGGAAACATAAGAAATTAAACGATTACATAAAGAACAACAAATATTACTAAATATGATAGCTCGACTTCGACAACAAATCATTGTTTTGAAAATGAGAAAGGGAGTAAAAAGGACTTCAGGGGTAAGACATGCAACCACTCCAGTGAGACCCCCCAAGAAAAAGGTTCGGAGGACCAATGTTTAGCCTGCTGTTCAAAACCCTGTCGAAGAACAGTATGCTATTCAAAACGTTGTTGAAGAACAGTCTGCCATTCAAAGCCCTGTTGAAGTGCAGACTACTGTTCAAAATGGAAAGGAACAACATTCCACTATTGCCCATGCTGAAGTGCAAATAGAAAATATATCGGCCTGTGACAAAGAAGTTCAGACAGAGGCACAATCCTCTGAAGGAATGCAGACTGTAAACATGAGGCGACGCAATAAGAAGATTCAAGTAAATCTTCCACTGGCCACTGCTACGTGGGACAGTGATCCGAGGACAGTAGCCCTATGAGATGGTTTGATGAAAGCTCAGCAAGCAGTAGAAAAACTCACAGAACAAATGGTTTCTCAAGAAAAAGTGTGAAGAATTACAACAACAGCTAAGGAATATCAATTTATCTGAAAGCCAGGCCTTTGAAGGATGGGGAAAGGAAGAAGAAAAGGTCGCAAAGGTAACTCATAGATTAGATGTAGTTATCAGACAGATGCATACCTTATGCTCTTTGTGCAATGACGTCGTAGCATGTAGAGCCCCTGCCAAGAATTAAGGCCGTCAAAGCAGGAGCCCCTATACAAATTAATACCATTGATGATTTTATAAATCGTTGTAAGCATTGTGGAGTAAAGGTTCAAAGACTACTGTGTGAATTCTATCTGCATAATGTCATGTTAGATCAGGAGATAGAGCAGAACCCTAGCCCTTTCATTGGGGATATCCAACTGCAGGCATTTGTTTCATTTGGAGTTAATCAAATCAAATGGTTTAAAGCCTATAATGCCTTCTAAAGAAAGGAAAACAGATTGGACTTATGGGTAAGAGCTGAGCCTAGAGATCCATTACAATTATGGAACAAACGCAGGAGCCTCATGAGGACTCCGAGCGTGATTGACGCATTAGGACCCATTCATACATCAATCAATCGATAAGGGATAGAATAATTCTTTACCATTAAGGACCTTGCCATTGCGGCTGTTAAATTTTGATATCAGACCTCTAATCCAAACATCCAACTCAGGGAACCATTTAATTGTGAGAAATTTAAGTTAGCCACTGATCGTTTGAACCTCTATGGTGAACTTATCTTGAGGGCGGGGACATCTTGGTTAGGATATAGGTTTCAGAGTCTGATTATTTGACACCCTGCACCTGGATACCAAGCCTTGTATGACATGCCTAAGGGCCAGACAGGCCATCATTTTGAACACCAAGTTAGGCATCATGGCTGTAGACCACCACATGAGATTCCATCTCCAGCTTACTCTCTCACTGCCTTACATGTCAACTACAATGTTTTCATGAGGGCATGAAAAAGAGTAAGAAGGGGGGCGTGTGGAGTACTGAAGAAGGTATGTTTTATTAATTATTTTGTCATCTTTTTTTAAAGACTTATAATCCCTTTGCATCATGAACTAGGTAATTAATAAGAAAATATGGAAAAATCTATGAGAATTGTATGTAACACAAGATAACTAATAATCGCCATTTTCTTATGTAGAAAAAGGGAAAAACGAAAGATTTCCATCCCAAGGAAAAAGACAGAGTAGAGTTAACTTCTATCCCTGTCGTAGGAAACCATATGCAGACAAGGCAATACAAACTGAAGCATATCAACCAAGAAAAGTAAAAGGAGATATCGAATAAGTGCAAGAGAATAAAGCAATAACTAGAATTGGCAGTTTGGAAAATCCATTAGGATCCTCGGATCCTGAGGGTTCACAATCTTAACTATTTTCGCATCATAGATATCTCCATCCGACAGCTATAAAAAAGGGCAACACTGCTAGCCTAAGGGACGGGTTGTGGTTACATTTATGTAATTTCTCGTTGTGTCCGAAAATTTGATCATCGACTCTTGTTGAGAAGTGATCCATTGTAACTATGTTTTAATTCTTTAATATAAATCTGGTTGTTGTTCCATCTTTGATCTTAGAATAATCTTAAGCAGTGTATCCCTGGAGGCTAAGGGCCTGGCCCTGGTGGAACACTTGCTCCTGTACTATTATCTTTAGTTCGTGTGTGGTTTTCATTATTAGCTTTGATCGGTAATCTGGTTTGTTTTGTTATTTTATATCACAGCTCTGTTATATTTACAATATCGTTCTCTGTAACAGGAAGGTCGTATTATTCATTCTGACTTTATAATGTACTGATGTTCCTTTAAGTCATTAATATAACATTACCATTCTTCATAGAATGCTATCGTTGTTCAGTTACAAAGTAACCGGGTTGTAATATTCTTAAGTTGGTATTACTGTATTCGTCTATGGTTTATATCTCATTACTATTGTTGTTCAATTGACATTGCTATTCCATTATGAATTGAGATCGTTATCTTTTATAACTGAGATCAATATTCATGGTATCGAAGTCAAATTGTTGTTTTCTCTCAATATCTATGTGTGTTGTGTGTGTTATTTATTTCAGTACTGTACATTCACAATTGGCTCTAAGAGTTGTTCTATATTTCATTGTTAATTGGTTGCCATCCATTTCTATTTGCTATCTGATTTATTCTTAGAGTAAGGATTTCTCTTTGATTTCTGTAGGATATGATTGTTGCCTTCATTTTCTTAAAGTAAGGCTTCATTGTTTATCAAGACTAGTTGTGGTTTCATTTCATAGTTGTCGTTTCAATCATAGTTGTTGTTTCATTTCATATTATTTGTATTGCCATTACATTGAATGATCTGAAACTGTAGTGAGCTTTGACATTTGTTGTCTAGTTCCCAGACTGATGATCTATTCCTTGATTGTCTTCAGTTACATCAGTTTACAGACGGATGAGTTCTTGTTACTGTACCCTTGACTCATAATTTACTTAGTCTTTTGAATGCATGATTTAAGTCTCAAAGTGCTTTGCTGTAAGTAGATTTTCTTTTAAGCATCTGTTTACTCTTGGATTTTCTTGAGCACTATACTACTAGCATTACTCTGACAAATGACCACCTCAAACTGAGTACACCCTTTGAGATAACAAATCATTCCTGGATTGACAAGTTAATGCGAGGTAATTAGAGGTGAAAAAGACCCTTTTTACGGTTCGACAGGTATGAGAGATACCAAACATGGATTTGTGTTTTTCATAATTAGTTAATATATTCTCGAAGTCATTTTCTAATGGTTTACTCCCTTGTTAGGTACTGGCATGATGGCACTAGTTATGTCTTTTCTTCCTTTTAATGTTACCATTTCCCATTTCAGGATTAAAGTGGTACTACCTTCCTCTACTTCAAAGGTGTGTTAGTAGGTTTTGTCTTTGTAACTAATTCTCCTTATTTATTTAGGTGAAACCCTATGAATTTCCCATGGATCCTTCTTACCATGTTCATTTTTCTGGTTTTTATATTTTACGCTCTACTTCTTGTAACCTTGGCATTTCAGAAAGTGTTATTTTGCACCCTATACATTTTAAATATTCTTTTGTGTATAGGGTAACTTGCACTCCTCTATTTTGTTGATTCTACTACAAAACTTTTATAGTTTTTCTAGTTGTTATTATTTTCTTCCTAAAATCAGCTTGGGAAATTTACAGAGGAATGTTGTTGCATATGGAGGATATAGTTTTTTCCGGGTAAACTCCTCTAGCTTTTGTTACAATTTAAGTGAAATAGTATACATTTTGTTCCTCCCTTAAGTGTTTAGTTTTAAACCTAACTCAAATGAAATGTATTAGCAGGTATTTTACCTCTTCCAAAAGTGTATCACAATTTTGTCAACAACATTGTGATCACCATATTTTTCTCCACACATATGCACACGCACAAAATGATTACTTTGATTTCATTTGTCTTTATAATTTTGTGTTCTAATCCATTGAGTATAATCTGAAGGAGAGACCAAAAGTTGTAAATTTCTAGGTTATATATATATATATATATATATATATATATATATATATATATATATATATATATATATATGTATATTGAATATTTTTTATTCACCAAAGCCCTGGTTCGAGTTCCTTAAAGGACTTTATACATATCGAGGCTTCAATTTTCTTATAGAGTATAAAATTATCCTTTATTCAATGACATATTTAATCTTAGTAATGAATCTATGATGTATATTTGTTAACTTTCTTGATAGTTCCATAATAGCTGGACTATTTATTATATGAGCAGTTGATTTATTTTGTACATGTTACTATCCTATTAATTATTTTTCATTGTCACACTTATTTCTCCTCTAGTATCTACAAAATATATCTAATTTATAATTGGGTAACTGTTGTTAGTTGTGGACATAATTACTGTGAAGTTAAGATATATATTTGAGGTAATATGACACCAATTAACTATCTATGGTGTTAGTTTTACTGCTTCCACACATAGGTTTACCATATGCCCTTTATGATAGTATCAAACATCATGTCTTCACATCTTCAATTGTTTTTTTCTCAAGTACTACGAAACAATATAGTTAAATCTAGTTTTATATTAAAGCCCACACGTCTAGCATTGAGTTCTAGTAAACTAGAATACCTCTTACTACTCAATGCCAATTGAAACTCTTATCAGATCCCTTTTTACCCCGAGTTTGTTTATTCACCATTTTACTCATAGTACTTATCAATTATGTTTTCATTCCTTTTCCTATTATATAGATTCTTATTATATCACCATTTTTTCTAATTTTAGGAACACATTCAATTATCCATAAGGTGTACCCATTAAAAAAATAATTAATAAAATTACATTGTTGTATCTTGAGTGAGAACTTCAATATTTTTTATCTAACAAATAGTCATGTGACTTCATCCACACTGTTGAGGAAATTTCTCCCTTCTCGCATAGGACCGACTTATCCTTATCTATGCACCTATTCTATGGTATTAGGCACTAATCCGTACTATAATTGTTTCCAAACTTGTTTATTCCTTTCAATATATGTGTGTGTGTGTGTGTGTGTTTAATTTAAGATTTCTCCCTAATTTTATATGCTAGTATTTGTAATACATTTTGCAACTAATATATAATTTCCAAATCAAGTTTTCATTTTTGATACTCACGTGGTGAGACTAGTGTACCAATCCTAAGAACATATTAAACAACATGAATATTGAGAATGTGACATTAAATTATTATTTGTCCATATATCCATTGATATCTTCAGAAAATGACTAGTGCTTAGATAAAAGCCTTAATAAAAACATACGTATAGGTTGGTAAAATCAATTAATTTTCCTATGGATTGAAATAATTTATAACTAGAGTTGTAACCACAATGATTGCTAGAAATTACTCAAGAATGAAACATGTTCCTCCTAACCATGAACTGCTTCCACTAGTTCCCACAAAGGTAAGATATGTTCAACAATGGAATCAACAACACTTTGATTCTTGAGCAATCTGTGTTTTTATAATTTTATCATTCCCTAGCATATTTTAGCAGTGTACTACTTTATGGGTGAGCTAATCCACTTGCTTAGACATTTTTTTTTCCTTCGAAAAATGTTCTTTTCCTTTTTCCTTAAATCCTGTCTTTGTCTCCAGCAATGAATTGTTTCACCCAACTTAGTATCTTTCTCCAACTAAGTTATTTAATAGATATTTCTCTCCCATCATATTAAATCCTATCTATTTCCTTGTATGGATTTTTAGGATTCATTAAAGGGAAGATTTATCTTGAATTTGATCACTAATAATTGTTTCCAACTTTGCAAGAATCTTCTAACTCTAGTGCTTCTTTCCGTAGTAATTTCCAACATTTTCTTTATTATTAATAATCTATTACACATCACAAAGAGTTTTATTGATCACATCATTCACAAGTCTAGTATTTATTTTCTAGCCATCCAATAAAAAATATAGTTCATGTCTGAGAACATTAAATTATTAATAGAAAATCAAGGGGTATTACACCAAAAATATACATATAATAATATAAAAATGTGACATCAATGGCTTCAACTAGAACTATCCTAGATCCATCTAACTATGAATAAATCGTGCATTGAGAGGGATCAAATCCCTTGAGGTACAAACCTTTGCTCAAGTTATACCAAAGGTTTGCACCTGTAGGGATTATATGTTTGGAGAAAATTGTTTTTATTATGTTTATTTATTGTACAAGTGCCAAATCTATGTTGAGAAAAGACATACTTACATAACACCCTCACACTATGTTGAACAATACCTCTCCTCAATAAATTAATAACATTTTCATTTAATTCCATCCTTACAATAAACTTTATGGAAAAAATCACAACTAATTTGTAACACCCCCTCCTCCTAGGTCCACCCAAGTAGCCAACCACTCAGGAAAACATTTGGTGATAAAGGTTACTATAAGGGATCCAATCTCCTTGACAACCTTAATGTAATGGAATCGGCAAAACTCATCAAAGAAGCCCATCCACATATGCAATTACACCCCAGGAGACATGTTAGCCACTCATACATCGTGTACCTGGGTCCCACTAATGTTTTAAGCCTCTTAACCCAAATTCGCTCTCATGCTATAGGCAAGAAAATGACCAAAAATTCAAAGTCGCTCTCATAGGCCTCTGTTCCCATGATTATTGATTTTTCTTAGTAGACCCATGCTAGTGACCCTACGATTTGAGCCACTTTTCTAGCCCAGAATCATGACCTCTACCCAAAACACGCTACAACCTTCAAAATCCATCAAGGACATGATAAAATTCCAATAAATGAAAAATAAACCTTAGGACTATGCTTGAACATCCCCAACTGGGACTAACATTTTGTCAAACACTTGGCATCAATACAACCTATAGGTATAGGATATAACACAAAGCATAAATCACTGAAATTAGTTATGAAACATGACTAGAAGGATCACCTCCTTCGCCGTTTAACTATTATATCATTAATTTGATCTTCCATCCATCCATTTAAAAAATAGAAGTAAATACATGAAACAACCATTACATGAATGAGTCATATATCCATGCTTACAATTAGCATGAAACCATATAAATATCAGAGATATGAAAACCATTAAATCCACATATAAATTAGTGCAAAAGTAAGACAACTTAGCTTTTATTAATCATAGTCAAATATGACCAAGTTTAGGACTTCCACATACCACCTGACCATAGACATAACTAAACGAAATCTGTCATTAAGCTAGTCACCCCTAATCCATATTCGAAGCATGAATATGGGATCTCATAAAACAACCAATCCAAAATAAACCAAGGGAGTCCAGAGGTTAAACCACCTCCACCCTCACCCAACCATGATCACCCAAAAGTAGTGCCCCAATCACAACAGAATCAAACTTTGAATGCAATCTAGAATCCATCACTATCCTTAAGGAATATTTTTTCTCCTTGTCTCACAGGCTTTACCCAAATACATTCCTAAATAACTAGGTCCTAAACTAAGACTTCTCCCTCAGCCTTTAATGTGTAGCCTTCCAAAACTGGTCAAGGGATTTCTATGCCTTTGGGAATGAAACTTGAGACCACCTCCGGCCAAGATTCCGAAATCCATCTAGCAAACCATAGCTCAAAATTGAGATAAACATCCCAACATATCATGGCAACTATAAAAAGGGAAGGCTAGGCTAAAAACCACTATCATAACATGGAAAAACCGTGTAACTCACATCAAGAGAACCATACACCAAAATGCAAGGCCATGCTTGTGCAAAACAACTAGGAAATCACACATGCAGAAGGTTACCTGCAAGTATTCTTGTTGAAGCTACTTGAACCTTCTCTTCTTCCTTGATGCTTGCTTTCCTTTCCTTTTGTTTCCTTGTTTTTGCTTCCTTGATCCAAAACTAAAGTTCTCCAAGGAAACTCTAAGTGACCACGAGTGAGAGAGAGAGATAATAATGAGAGAGCTTCGAACTTAACCTAGCCAAAATCTTAATACTAACTAAGCTTGCTAACTAATCCTCAAAAGCCTTTTTATGAATGAGGCCTCTATTTTCTTCATTTTTCTTTATTTTCCTTCAGTTTCCTCCTCCCATGGAACCTGTGACCTTTTACCTTCCTTTTCTCCTATTTTCCTTTATGTTCATAAATAAATGTCGGCAAAAATGGATTTTTTCCTTTTAATGGCTTTGCCATTTTTCCTTAGCCAAAACACACATCCAGTGATTCCCACTTGGAT
The DNA here is from genome assembly GCA_031772625.1 of Pinus tabuliformis. Taxonomy (NCBI): domain Eukaryota; kingdom Viridiplantae; phylum Streptophyta; class Pinopsida; order Pinales; family Pinaceae; genus Pinus; species Pinus tabuliformis. Next base: position 736,651,310 of record CM062811.1, read on the forward strand.
TTCTTTGTCCAGCATTCAACTTGGAATACGCGTCCCTTACCCATGGGCTTATTTCTCCTTTATTAACTTTTATTACATGAACTTTTCATTAGGGTTTTTACAGAACCCTCCCCGTGGGGATCACCATCCTTAGTGTTAAGCCACACCAAGACCTTAGAAAAACCTCTAAAAAACAAACATATTACCCATGGAGCTTTATGACTTAGCTTGTTGTAGTATTTACAATGAATGACCTCCTTAAAATAAAAACATCATGTCATCAAGAAAACATACTACATACTGGAACTTTATAATCCATCTCATTATGGTATTTTCAATAACCACATATACACATATGCACATTTGCTAAAACAGTAAATAAAAGGATACGATTCCCATATCAATCAACAAAAGAATCCAAAGTATCACACCTCCACCATCAAAAGTAGTACCAGGATTCACTTCCTTCCCAAGAATTCAAGAATCCACTACCATAGTCAAAGTTGTATCCAATGTTCAATGTTATCATCCTGCACCACTTGTCCCCTCAGTGAGTATTTACTAGCTCATTGTTCCACAACGAACTCCCAATGTGCATCTGATTCCATCTGGAAATGTTAATGACCAGAACCAATATATTTGTGACCTTGCCTTCTTTGCTACATAGTCCCTTGGGAAATCTAGTGACCTCCTTTCGTGTGGTGACTGACCTTGTGATTTACCCGGAATCCCCTACAGGAGTGATCCATCCCTTGGCAAAGCTTCCTCACATTGGAAGATCAACAACCAAGGCATATACCTTCCTCAAACAGTCATAGCAGTCATAACATGCTCATGGAAATCATTAGACATTATTGGGTACCAGTGTCCCACAATGGCCCTACTCCTGAAGTGCTTTACCAACATATTACTGCATGTTCCAATTTCTTTTACTGATGTTGTAATTCTTGCATTCACTTTCAACCACTCAATCAATCATGTTCATGCATTCCTATTCCAAGTGCATAATTTCTAGTAGATTCAAATAAATTGAAATAACCACAAATCATACCTTACTGGTAGATGATAAATAAGGTACACTTGCAATCCTATTCACTTCCTATCACAACAATCCAAACTAACTATTTGATCAAAACATCATGTATAAACATATCACTTTTAATTAGCTCAAAACATAACCATCATAGATCAACATCACAAATCACATGTAACCATCATAAACAAGAATGATAGATCATATATAATCATCATATACCATAGTCATAAATCACTTGCATACTAAAACTGAAATACAATATTAATACTTATCTTTTAATCAATCATTAGCTCCTACCTTTGTCTTTATTCTGTATGCACTCCGGATCGGTTTCCGCACCCAAAAAAGACTGAGTACCTTCTCCTCAACCATGTGCACATACACATAGTGTGCATCACACACATACAACTACACACGTCATACAACACCATGCAATACATGCATCTACGTTGGTACCATATGTACCACATGTACATATTAACACTTGTACACTGCAACCACCTTCACAATGTGTGCACAACATCCCATGTACATGACACCACCTGCACAACATGTACACTACACCATTGTATAGAGTTCACACAATACCACATATACACAGTACCAAATGCACGACATGTACATGACACCACATGTACATAACATCACATGCACAACATGTACAAAGCACCATCTACACACAAAGTCACTTGTACAACACCATATGCAAACAACACTAGTTATAAAATTATGCACACTACGCCATACGTACATAGCACCACATGTACAACATGCACACAACACCACATGTACATAGCACTACATATCCAACATGTACATAACATCATCTATAAACAACTCTGCATATCTAACATGCACAGAGAACCATATGCATTAAACACCACATATACATCATGCACACAATACGATATGTACATAGCACTACATATCCAACATCTACATTGCACCATATATACCTAGTATTGCATATGAAATATCTGCAAAACACTACATGCACATAACATCATATATGAAACATGTACACAACAATAGAACCACACATCCAAAACCACATTGTCTTTACCAAGAAACCTTTCTTCTAGTGTCTTATCCATGTTTGTCCTAGCATGTCACGGACCAAAACACTTTTATTTCATTATTGTATCCATCGGCATAACCTGTCCATAACATAAACATAATATAGCACATAATATCAACTCATAACCATATGATATTGACCTTGTATATTTTTCATGACTACTCTTCTCAACTGATTCGTCATAGCCAGGAACCTCTTCATGTCATTTGGCTGTGTAAGTAATCGTTCCTCCATAAGGATGATTCCTGGTAACCATATTAGATAGTGACATGGACACACACATAATCATTAGAATAAAACAATCATCATTATGTTAGATAGGACATACATACATACATGTATACATATATAAACATAATCATAATCATGGTCATAACATAATAACCACATAACATGAGGTCTAGGTAAAGAGAACTTTCTTTACTCATGCACAACATGGAAAACATTGAGAACAATTTTTCCCAACATAGGCAAGGCATTCGACACCTCAAGTCCATTTAATTTACCTTTTATTGTTACCTTTCAGATTTCTATACTACCATTATCCATTTACCACAATGGACCAACCAGTCCCATCGACTGTCATATTCTTACCTTCCATTGTGCTTACTCATGAAAAGAGCTTCATCTGAGCCTTACAGAACTATTTGAGTACCACACATGTCTCCCATAGCTCCATCAGCTTTTCCTCTTCCCCAATCCAATTCCCAAGACTCAAAAACGTAGAAGGAAAGTGAAGAAACAAACAAGAAGAAAGCCACGAAAACCAATAACAAAATGACACCACAAAAAAGTGGCGTAGCTATGCACTAAGCATACACAAAATACCAAATCAAGGACAACAATCACAAAAAACCAAAAGAACAAGACTAACCATGAATACCATGACTTAGTCCCCATGGTTCCCAAGAAAAGCTCGAGTTGAGCCTTCTTCAAGATTTCATGGAAATTTCTCTTACCATGTAACTCCCTCAATCACATTGTCATAGACACATAACTATCAATGGATAAATAAACATATACATAAACGAGTTACCGTATCTTTTTGTGTCATGCACATTGCTACCAACTGAGCACATCCACACCATCTCTGAAGGGACTCCAATCCCCTTGATAGATCCAGCTCTAGCTGATGCACCTATCAAGTACATGTTCATGAGTTTAACACATATCCACATAATGTGAGACAAAATCAATGTTAAGAAGACCTCTTGTATGCAAAGGACTCATTCATTTGGAATTAGGGTTTCTAAACATAGGTAAAGGAATTGTTGCAATCGAGGCTTACTAGTACTGTGACATCACCAAATTGTTAGTTATATAGGCACATCAATTGTTACCTTATTATGCTAATAACAAGCATGTTTCCCTACAACTTGCTCACACGTGTGAGCATCACGTTCTAAATATCAAAATAATCATATATAACAATTTGAAATCAAACTTTACCACGACTAACAATCATGTCATAATCCATAGTCAATCCATAGTCCTTAGACACAATGGTACACTATCACCTGCTATACTTAATTACATATAAACTATTTCAACATATATGTGTTAGTAAAATCATCTAAAAATAAAATCATATGAACACATACCCATATTATGCAAGTCTTCAAAAATTCAACCAAGTTGCAACATACCATGTTAAATAAATTAACTAGACATCATAATCAAATATTCAAGCACCAAATATATGACATAAGCAAACTCATATATTACTTTATCTCACAGGAGGCTATCTTTTCTACACAATGAAGCTAGCTAGCACGATATAACCTCTCAACATATCAGCTTAAACATAAATAAGATCATTTTGTCCATAAAAATCACTAACTAACATGTTCACAACCTAACTCGTCAACAATTATCATTTATGCATAGCAATAAAAAATGTATGATCGGTCTAGATTAGCGTGACACCAAGTTACAAATATGTCGGATCATACCTCAATATCACAACCATAACCATCTGCATTGGCCAAGTCAGGTTAAGAGAATACATATAACATTAATATCTTCAATGCAATGAACATAACCATCACTCATATGGCCACTCCAAATTACAACATCAATATCTCAATGAGATAATCCTAATCATCAAGTTCATAAAATATAACAACAATAAGTTATGTATCATGTTCATCAACAACATATAGTCCAATCATTAGGTTATCTAGTGTAAAACAACAATTACACTCCAGGTTACCATCATTCTTCACTATCCGAGACATGTGCATATAACTACACTAATCAACTAACATGTATCATGAATGTAATCATAACATCAAAATACATGTACATAAACCTAATGTATATAACCCTAATCCATATAAAAATTCTTAACTTAGATACCTTCATGTCAACATACAATATATGCATGGCGATCTTCTCTTACCCCAAAGTGTAATGCTACAACCTCATTATGATGATTTGTATCTCCTACTCTACCTCACCTAACACATTAGCATAATAACATACCAATATAACAGTGATGACCTAAATTCCATACCATTACTTCACAAGGCATGTTTGACCTACTATTCATGCATAACTATAACCAAGACCATTCGTGCAAGACAACTGCATATAGGTATAGAACACATGAGTACCAACCATATACACATCATTCTAGTTAGAGTCCAATCATCAATGCATGACCATGTCAACTACAGAAACTATGACTTCATGCATGACAACAACCATTACTCCATTCTGAAAAATTCCACATGCATCCATCAACATGCATAAGAAATGCATAATCAAGTACACATATGAAGGAAGACATGTAGTCGAGCATAAGCGATCAATTCTTGTAACCAACCTACAAGAATGATACATTTAGTAAAACAACTAGGAATGCAACCTAACATACAAGGATGTAATAAATATGCATAAGTTAATGTAACCATTCATACAATCCTCATGATACATTCCACAAAATCAACATGAAGCTCCTGATGACAACCTTACTACAATCACGATCAATCATTATGCAATGCAACAAGCACATGGAATGCAAGGGTAAGAGACACACATGCAACTGACATGCATGCATGGCTAACACATTCACCCAAGGAGAGTACAACCACACTCTGATACCAATATCTAACACTCACTCCTCCCAGGTCCACCCAAGTAGCCAATCAGCCAAGAAAACATGTGATGAGAGAGGTTACTATAATGGATTCAATCTCCTTAGTCACCTTAAGGAAATGGAATCGGCAAAACTCATTAAAACAAACCCATCCACATCAGCAATTACACCTCTAGGAGGCATGTCAACGACATAAATGTCCTGTCCCTGGGTCCCATTTATGTTTTAAGCCTCTTAACCCAGATTTGCTCTAATGTTGTAAGCAAGACAACGACAGAAACTCAAAGTCGCTCTCATAGGCCTGTGTGCTAGCGATTGTGGACTTTTCTCAATAGACATGTGATAGCGAACCTAAGATTTTAGCCACTTTTCTAGCCCTAAATCTCGGCCTTTGCTCAAAATTTCTATAACCTTCACAATCCATCAAAGACATGATAACATTGGAGATAAATAAAAAATCAACCTTAGGATTAGGCTTGAGCATCCACAACCAAGACTGACATTCTGTCAAAAACTTGGCATCAATACAACCTATAGGTCTAGGGTACAAGATAGAGAATAAATGAATAAAAGAACTTATAAAACATAACCAAAAGGATCACCTCCTTCTCCATTGAACTATTGTATCATCAATTAGGTCTTGCATCTGTCTATTTAACAATTAGAGGTAAATACATGAAATAACCATGACATGAACTAGTCATATAACCATGCTTATAACTAGCATGGAACCATATAAATATCAGAGATATGAAAGTCATTAAATCCACATATAAATCAATGCAAAATTAAGAGAAATTAGCTTTTATTAATCATAAGAAAATCTGACAAGGTTCAGGACTTCCATGCATTACTTGACCATAGACATGGCTGAACCATATCTATCTTTCCACCACTCACCCTCGTGCCATATTCTAAGCATGAAAGTGGGATCTCATAGAAAAACCAATCCAAGAACAGCCAAGGGAATCCAGAGATTAAACCACCTCCACCCTCACCCAACCATGACCACACCAAAACTGGTGCTTCGATCACAACCCATCTGAACTTGGAGTGCCATCCAGAATCCATAACTATTCTTCATGAATTTTTTGTCTCCTTGTCTCTCAGGATTTACTGCAATCCAATCTTGGATCACTAGGCCCTAAACCAAGACTTCTCCCTCAAGCTTTACAATGTATCTCGCCAAAATAGGTCCAGGAATTTCTAGGCCTTTGGGAATGATCCTTCAGACCATCTTCACCCTGGATTCTGAAATCGATCTAGAAAACCAAAGCTCAAAACCAAGATAAGCATCCTAGCATACCATGGCATCCAGAAAAAGGTAAGGCTAGGCTTCAAACCACTATCATAACTCGACAAAACAATGCCACTGACAACAAGAGAACTATACACCAACATACAAGGCCATGCATGTCCAAACTAGCTAGGAAATCACACATGGAAACAATTACCTGCAAGTATTCCTATTCAAGATGCTTGATCCTGCTCTTCTTCCTTGGTCCTTTCTTTCATTTCCTTTCATTTCCTTTCTTTTCCTTCCTCGGTCCAAATCTAGAGTGCTCCAAGAAAACTCTAAGTGACCAAGAGTGAGAGAGAGAGAATAATGGGAGATCTCTTAACTTGAGCTGACCAAGACATTAACATTGACTAAGCTTGCCAACTAATCCTTAGAACCCTTTTTACGAATGAGTCCTCTATTCTCTTCATTTTCCATTATTGTCCTTCAATTTCCTGACATGCAACTTGTGACCTTTTAGCTTCCTCTTCTCCTATTTTCCTTTATTTTCAGAAATAAATGTTCCAAAAATGCTTTTTTTTCCCTTTGATGCCTTTGGCATAGCTTTTTCCAATGTTCCTTAGCCAAAGCACACATCCAGTGATGGCCACTAGGATATCTTTGTCCAAAATTTTGCTTGGAATATGTGTCCCTTACCCATGGTCTCATTTTTCCTTTATTAGCTTTTATTACATGAACTTTTCACAAGCGTTGTTACAGTTGTACAATACCTATCCTCAATAAATTAATCACATTTTCATGTAATTACATACTTACAAAAAATATTACCGAACAAATCACAACTAAAATATATATTAAGAACTAAATGATATACTAAGAAATATAAATAACAAGAATCAAATCCATGAACATTAACTATATATTATTTCTAAATTTTACAAATAACATAGTTAATCACTTACGACAAAGAATATATTTAATGTAAAAAATTATTCTTCTTAACCCATTGTATACCTCATATTACATTAAAACAACTTGGACCCATCTTAACTCCGGATATATCAAGATCCAAGAGGCATTAAATATCTAGAGCTGGAAACTTTTTTTAAGTGTAAAACTTGAGGAAAATTTTGCAACTCAAGAAATTTAATCACTTTCACTGCTTTATAGATCCGGAGTTAAGATGGATCTAGGCCAGTTTCAGTCATGTGCCGCCAAAGAAAATATAACGAACATATGATTAATTTTATCAATAATATGCAAATTCGTCTAATATTAATATAATCATTTTAGATATGCTAAATATGTCTTCGATTAAAATGGTAATTTTCATTTTAAATTTTCTTAGTTATCTTAGTATGTTGACATGATAAATATTATTAATAACTTTAATGATGAAAAATGATGAGATACAAATTTTGAATGTAAAGTGACAATCTAATAGTGTTCAATCATAGAAAATGTGAATAATAAGAATATAATCAATTACAAATAGTCTTCATTGTGATTAATCTCAAACTATTTTCTTCTACTATTGTTACTCTCACCCTTGTTACTTTTCTCATCTTTCCATATCGATTATCGTATTCTCATATCAATTATATAAAAAGGGCAGGTTAAATCGTAAACCATTTAAATATTTAGCTCGAGTAAACATCATACCTTATCTCTCTTCTCTCCAAACAAAATTGCACTTACACTAGAATGAATGCATAATGTTAATCGAATCACTTTAAAATTAACGTACCATCATGCATCCAATTACATCAAATCAGAAATCAACATCTACAGTGAAACCAATTCATCTAATGCAAGCAATCAAATAAGATCATAAACGAACATTTATATTGAAATCAATGCTTCTGACACAAGCAATCAAATAGGATTAGAAATCAACATTTACACTCAAATCAATGCATTTAGGGCAAATAAGGAAATAAGAAATTAAACCAACATCTACACTAAAATCAATGCATCTAATGCAAGTAAGAAAATAGGATTATAAACGAACATCTACACTGCAATCAATGCATCTAGTTCAACTAATCAAATAGGATTAGAAATCACCATCTACACAGAAATCAATGTGTTTAGTGCAAGCAATAAAATAGGATTAGAAATCATCTACATTGAAATCATTGCATCTAGTGCAAGAAATCAAATAGGATTAGAAATAACCGTCTACAACTAAAATCACTAAAATCACTTTCCATCTATATCTATATCTTGCTTTGTCACTCTATTTCACTTCCAAAATATACACTTTCCCCAATCTATCTATCTATCTATCCCTCTATCCTCCTATCCCTCTCCCTCTCTCTCTCCACTTCTCACTCTCTATGTCTCTCTTCTTCCCTCCCTCTCTACCCCTCCAACTCCATCTCTTTATCCCTATCTCTCTCCTCCTCTCTCCCAAGTCCCCTCGCTCATGCTTCCTCTCTCTCCCTTCCTCTCCTACCTTCCTCTCTCTTTCCCCATCTCTCTCTCTCTATCTCTCCCCTCCAATACTCTCACTATCTCCCTCCCTCTCTCATTCTCTCCCTCCCCCCTCCATCTTTATCTCTCCCTCTCCTTAAGTGTATTTCCATCTCTCCCTTGTTAGTCCACCTCTATCAATCTATGTGACCGTTCTTCGCTCCCATATATATATAGAGTTAATATATATCATGATATATTAATATATTTTATAATATAACAAATTTAATATTATATTCATCAAAAGTTATTAAATTTAACAATATTAATATTATAATCTATTAATATGAATATTAGATTTAATATTTAATATTAATATTAATCTTTTAATATTAATATTATGGTTAATATTTTTTTATTGCATGGTATTAATAATAATTTGGCCCATAGGCTTCACCTAAATAAAGCCTATTTTTTGAGTGTTAGTAAGTATTAAGAGGTTTACGATGTAGAGTTAATATGTATCATGATATATTAATATATTTTATAATATAACAGATTTAATATTGTATTAATCAAAAGTTATTAAATTCAACAATATTAATATTATAATATATTAATATGAATATTAGATTTAATAATAATGATATTATTATTAATCTTTTAATATTAATATAAGGGTTAATATTTTTTTTTTGCATTGTATTAATAATAATTGGCCCATAGGCTTCACCTAAATAAAACTTATTTTTTGAGTGTTCATAAGTATAAAAAGGTTTATGAATCATGAGGAGCAAGGTGGAAGTTTATGGAAAATTTTCTAATTCGATGTGAACCACAAATAAATAGGATTTCAGTATGCTGCTGGGGTTTTTTTTCCATGGAAAATCACAAATGAGGGAGCTCCACTCCCTCCTACAAGGAAGTGGTGGCCAACAAGGACAAGAAACTTCCAGAAAATGGCAGAGTTACCGTTGAGGAAGGAGGAAGAAACACAGAAGAAGAAATAGAAGTTACCAAATAGAAGGAGAACAATGGCACAAAAGACAAGCAGGAAGAGGACAAAAAACAGGGAGCTAAAGACAAAAGACAAAAGGGACCTTGTAAACCAAAGCTGAAATCACACCCAGAGTGGTTTTAAATGACCCAACGATGCAGGTGCACAAGGACCACATGCACACTTATGCAATCATCTGTAAATTCATGGGTTTATGGTCCAAATAAAAAGTATTATAAACATGGATTAAATACCATTGGAAACCTAAAGGGAGCATTGATCTACATCTTGGGTCAAAAGGTTTCTTCACGGTGGTGTTCACAAACATTGAAGACAAAGACAGAGTGTTTGAAGGAGGGCCCTACTTTTATGCAGCAGCAGGTCTTTATATGAGGCCATGGATGATGAATTTTGTGTTGAAATGTGAAACTTTTACTTCGGTCCCACTCTGGGTAAGACTTTATTCTCTACCTCTTGATTATTGGAAAACTGAATCATTAGCTGCCATAGGCAATAAATTAGGTTAGTTTGTTAAAGCTTTGGAAGCTACTAGAAGGGGAAAATACACCTCCTTTGCAAGGATATGTGTGGAGATAGATTTATCCGGAGCTCTTCCAGATGAGGTAATCCTAGAAGTTTTTGACAACGAATGGGTGAAAACAATAGACTATGAGCACATTCCGGTCAGGTGTCGAAGATGCCATGAACATGGGCACCTACTCAGGGATTGTCCTCTTAGTAAAGCTGACAACGAAACCAAAACTAATATAATGAAAGACATTGATCGTTTTCACAAAGTGGTGCACAAAGGAAAAGGCGGGAGAAAAGGGCCAAAGAAACATCAAAAGGAAGAACAACAGGTTAGTCAGAATTAGTTTCAGGTTCTTGAAACAGAGGAAGAATTAACAGCAGAAGATCAAGCAAAGGAAGAAAGTCACGGGAAGAAGGAGAAAGGAAAAAACAGGGAACAAACACAGGAAAATGAAAAACAAAAAGAGATCATGATGAGTGATACAGAACTAGAGATGGATCAGGAAATGACCCAAAGTGAGATAGAACTGGAGGACAATGAGCTTTAGGAGATTCTTGATAGAGAACAACTAGACCTGGAGGGGTTTTTACTCCAGCGAAAAACCAGGGGGGTAGAATCGTTACCAAAAGAAGAGTTCAATAGAATACAGTAGTTGTATTTATGGAGTACTCAGGATAAGGGTTTGGATCGGGAAAAAATTAGTAGGTAGAGAAATGAAGGGGTGAAAATGATAAAAACAACCCCGAGTTTAGCATCTAGAAACCCAGGAGAGAAAAGAGGTAGGAAAAATTAGAACAAGCTATTGATGGAATGTGGAAAGCTCATGATAGAATCAGGTAAGATGAAAGATCTAGCTAGCTACTCTGTTACTAATCTTTAAATATGAAGTTTACATCTTGGAATATTAGAGATCTAGGTAGTAAAAGAAAATAAAGAATTCTTAGTAATAGACTGAAACATGAAGCTTCAGATATATTTTTTATCCAGGAAACGAAATGTTCCATTCAAAAGTTAAGACAAATACATACCAAATGGCTGAGTAAATTTGAGTTTCTAGAAGTTAAAGAAGAAAATTCAGCAAGAGGTATTCTCACTCTCTAGAATCCCCAAAGAATAAGCATAATAGATGCTGGAGCATCTAGAAATTATTTATCAGTGGTTATTCAGCCTGATGGACATAGGGAAACCTATCTGGTCACGAATGTTTATGGCCCTCAAAGGATAGATGAAAAACTCTGGTTTATAGAATCCCTTGTGGATCTCAGGGATAGACATGCAGAGATACCTTGGATTATGGGAGGGGACTTCAATATGATCAAATCACTTTCAGAGAAAAAAGGGGGATCTAGAACTCTAAACAAAGACGCTTTGGCCTTTCAAACCTTTATAGATAACATGAATCTACTTGACATGGACACAAATAATGGCTGTGTTACAGAGAAAAGTGTCTATTTAGAACTGTTGTATCCCACTAAGGTGTGACAGCTGCCTTAGAAACAAACAGAGAAAACTAATTTTTCATTTCCTTTATGAACTATAGATAGAGAGGAATAGAAAGAACCGACCTGTGTCTTGCGCTAATCCTTTGATCCAATCCCTCTCTTCTTTGACAACTTCCAGCTACCTGCTCCCTCACTTGCCCAGCTTCACCAAGTACCTGTAAGATCACAGAAGAAGAATACTATACGAAGACATGGATCTATATTCATAAACAACTTAGGATCAGATTTAAGTTAACCATAGAAATTGTTAACACCCAGGTTGTTCCCTTTGACTCCCAAGGGAATACGGCCGGGGTAACCACTAACCAATCTTTGGATTTACAGTTTCTAGCCAAACTGTAATCAGAGAGGGCTCTCTCTTTATGATTTGTCTCTGTTCTGATAGTATTTTAGGCTAGCTATGATGTTCAAGGTTTTGTTTTTGGAATGTGTTTGGTGATGATTCCAGTCAATATATATAGGTGCTTACTAGCATGTCTTAGTCCATTGGGCATGGAGTCAGTGGTCCTTTAGTTTGTTTGATGTGCTGTGTGGTAATGAAGTGATGCTGCAGAGCCAGATTAGTGTCTGAGAAACAATTTTTTGAAATGGTGATTGAATGTGGTGTATCCAGTTTATGCAAGGCAATTAAGAATCTTACAATAAACTGCTAAAGAAAAACAGTGAGAATATTATTCTGGAAGCAATGGAGAATTTCTAGATAACATTCATACTTATAGAATTAATAGAAACATGAGCAATTAAGAATTCATGTCCATGGTTAATTCTAAAGACAAACATTTACAGCAGTAAAAATTGAGCGCAAGGTGTAATAAAACAAATCCTGCACTATTCTTTTTCTTTACTGCTAGTTTAGTGTAACGTGAGTATGATTTAATAAACATAAGAAGACAAGAACAGAGATTGAGGAAAACTTGTTATTTCATCAGGCAGCACAGGAATTCTGCATCAGCACACATAGCATCATCTAGACATCAAATATTTCAGGAAATCACTGAGCTGGTCCAGCCCTTTGTATTAGATAAACTGAAAGTATACAATAGCTTTGCCTTAGAGTCAAAATCACCAACCCCTAATGCGTTGCCAAGGGGGGTATATATACAAAATTTACATAAGAAAAATATCAGAGAATGAGTTAATGGCTCATTTATGTTATGCCAACTCCTGGAGCATTGTAGCTGAGAGAGTTAATGCTAAAATAACTCTTTAGTGCCTTAGCTGTCAAAAATAGTCAGAAGCAGTTGGTTTGGCGGCTGTTGGAGTCGGCTGAGGATACGCTGTCAAAATTTGCGTATTGTCTTATCCCTTAGGCTAGTTGTCATTGTCCATGTGCTGAGTCACCTTTCCACTGCCTTTAATGCTGACTTTGTCATGCTGTTTGTTTTGTAGTGACCTGGAGCTGGCAGTGGCCGAACAACTGAGGCTACCGTGGCAAAATCTGAAGCATTGCTTGCCACCAATCCTCCTTAGGCATTTGATGTCTCTGAATCTTTATCAAGGTCTCATCGGCTTCTGTATATCTATAAAAGTTAGGAGGAGTTTCAAAAAGATGATTTACCTCATTTTCAATAAAGAACAGGCCTTCAAGTTTGTCATATAAGCTCTGTCCTGTAGGAGGCCCTGTTTGCTCAGATGCACTGCCAGATGCAGTGATCTGATTTTCAATGAAAGTTGCCATTCTGTTGGCAAATTGATCTCGGGAGATCAATATTCCTGCACCGCTTAGGAGGCTGGGCAGGCCCTTTGCTTGCAGCACTGCCATCTTGAGTTTATATTCCTCCACATCACCCTGTATCTCATAGCACTTCCTCTCCACTGTTTGTACATAATTCCTGAGAGTTAGTACCTTCTTGGCAGTGAGGACAGCCTCTGTTCTGTTGGCAATGCCTATGGCTGCCAGTTCCTCCTTTTCTTGCCTGTTCAGGAAGTCTATCATTATGTTGGCCTGTTCAGGTCTGTCTCCCAGTAATGTTTTGGCCTTATGGATTTCTGCTTGTGCTTGGCCCATTAAGTCCATCTGCTCATGTATTGTTTTGATTGACCTCCATTGTTCACTGATGGATTGGCCAATTTTGGCCCATAGAATCCTTTTTATGTCGGCCATGGTAGTCTCTAGATTCAGCTCCTTCTCTAAGGCCTTTATCTTGTCTTTTAGGGCCTTTATTTCTCTGCCCTGCTCTGCTACAGTTACTTTTGATTTGTCATACTTGGCATCTAGTTCTGCCAATTTTTCCTTGGCCTTCTTTATCTCATTTGCCTGGAGCTCCATTTCCTTCATGACTTTAGTCAATTCTTCTACGCTTGTGCTGGGATCCGGAGCTGTTGTTGTTGTTGCTGCTTCTGTTGTGGGGGCCACTGCTGCCTCTGTAATTGTTGCTCTTGTTGAAGTAGTTGGAGGAGCTTGGGATGTGGACTCTCTCTGTTTATCTTGTAATGCTCCTTCCAGCTCTTTCTCCAAATCTAGGACCCTCTGGTTTAGCTGCATTATGAGGTCCAGTTGGTCATCAACCTGTTTTTCCTTTTGTAGCTCTGTTGTTTGAGGGTGCTCTGTGGGCAGCAGCTTTAACCTCTTCTTTAATGCATTTAGGTCATCTTCTTTCTTCTTCAGAAGGGCCTTTACACCCTTTGGATCACTAGGATCATGTCCTAGATCAATAATGATGTCCTCAAGTGACTTTATTCTATTGTTTTTGGCCAGGGAGGACATTCTCTCAAAATCCAACTGTGTGTTGGTATTTTTCAGGGACTCCTTTAGCTCATGGGCCATGGTTGCCCTCTCCACTAAGGTTGCATAAACCATCTCTCCAGCTTGCTTGTGGAGTTCAATTTGGTCCATGGGATGAATGTCTTTGGCCATGACCTCCACCCTTGTCTTCACAAAATCTGCAGCTGACTTAGGCTGCGGTATTGTAGGCTTAAAGTGACTGAGGATGATTTTTTCCTCTTTAATGTCATATACGGACATTAGCCTTTCTTGTTGGGCTGGTGTTGCATCTAGAAATTGTTTGTACACCTCTACCCTTAGCAAGTCATTTTGTGCCTTTATCTGCTTGAAAGAAGCCTTAGTGCTTTTAGGCTTCTTGCTCTGCTGAGAGGAGGAAGATACCTCCAAACCAAGTTGCAATCCTTGCTCCTGCTGAAAGGAGCTTGTCCCTGTGTGCTGGCTGCCCTCCCTGTTTTTCCTTGAACTGTCAAGGAATTCTTCAGTGATGTCTTCTACCTCCGGGGAATCAGCTCTTGGCTTCTTGGTCTGGGGTTGCTGGGAGGATCCACTAGCAGGAGTGGACTCTTCTCTGGCTCTTTTTGTACCCCTCTCCTCATGTGACGGGGTCTGCAAAATTGGAGTAGTCAATGGCTCAGTTTGTGGAGGTGGAGTTTGCATTGTTGGAGCTGCCGGTAGCTCCGTTTGTGGAGGGGCAGTCTGCTCCTGTTGCTGTTCTGTTTGCTGCCCTTGTTGGGGCTCTTGCTGCTGCTCATTTGAAGGGGCAGGCTTTTCTTTCACTGTTTCTTCTTCTGCACCCATTATCCCTTTGCCTTTGTCTGTAGCTGGTGCTGCTGTGGAAGGTGCCTGTACGACTGGTGCAGTCCTTGAGGCCGAGGTCCCTTCTCCTGCTGAATAAGGCCGTTTGAAAGGTACCTGCTGCACAGAGTCTAGGTCAATAGTTTTTTCAAGCTCCTTTACATTCTTTAGCATTGTCTCTTCTTCAGTTAGTTTTTCAACTAGAGTACCCTGCTGCCATTCTTGCTGGTTGGCATATCTTTCAATGTGTGGGTATTGACAATGCCTATAACCTAGAAGCCTGTACTTGGTTCTTCTAGTAGTAATGAAGCCTTGAGGGTCATAAGGGACCCACCGAAAACTATATGACAGCTTGTATTTATCTTTGAGGATTAGGTCGGCATCTTCCCATGCTTCTTTCTTATTCATGATGAAGGGGCCCAACTGGTGTTTGAACTTGAGGTGGGCCTTCTTTTTGGAGCTGTGGAAGTGGGTGAGGTCGGACTGAATCAACTGCCTGTAATACTCCAAGGCAAATAACCTCATAGGCACATATTTTGGGAGCCTGTATGGACAGAGCTCACAGCCATAGACTCTGATGACTGTATGATTCTCATATAGGTACCAATCACCTATTTTGTATTTTTTGGAAAGCTGCAGAGCTTTCTGTATCTCAGTTGATATTCTGGGAGGAGGGGACCTCATCAATAAGCAAGGGACTGGGTCCAGAGGTCCAGAAGATAACCAATCTTCTTTCCCCTCTATAATCCAGCTTTTTGATGTAGCATGGAAAAGCCTCAGACTGATAGTACATGAAAAGGTGATAGATATAGGCCGAGTACTTGAAGACACCCTGTCTGTCCACTTTGCTCAACTGATCATGAATCTTGTTAGCTATGAACTTAGCAAAGTTGTACTTGCGGGCAGGGGGCTGGCCTGGGCTGTAAGCAACTAACAATACCAGCATTGTTGCATCCACATGCTCACTGGTTCTGTACCCCAACACATAGGCAATCATGTCCAGCAAAAGCCTGCCTACTTCAGTAAAATAGACATCCAGGTAGGGAGGTGGCCCTGTGGGCTGGCACTCAGGCCTCATAAATGTCTTGGTGATTCTTTGGATCTCTTCACTGGTCATGTTGGCACCATTGTCCAGCAGATAATTCATGGAAAATGGGAACAACAGCTCTGTCTGATCAAAATGGAGCATTTTATTGATGGATTCAGGATTAATGTAAAAGAGGATCCTCCCAGATGGAGAGCTAATAGCTCTGTGCTGCACATCATAGTTTTCTGCACATAGGCGAATGATCTCAGGAAAGACATTGACAGAGGGGAGACAATAGTATGGCAGGTTTGACTCCCATATCCCATATGTATCATGACCATTCAGGTAGTCCTCTCTCAATTGCCTGAAGGTCTGCAGAAAGTCCCTGTTACCCACAAAGTCTTCAATGAGGTAGTCCTTGTCAGCAAAGGGCAAGGCTTCCAGGTCTTTATTTGGTGGATTTAATGGAGCTACACTGAGGGCTGAGGGTGCAGGGGCAGCCATTGTATAATCTGATTTTGAACAAGGTGAGTGCAATGGATTGCAAGGTTCCTCAGAGCTTAAGTGATAGACTCACTGTAGACAATGTTTGAAATGTTTTTCTCAGTGGAAAAGGCAGGCTTGTTTCTGCAGTTTTTGGTAAATTCACAGGGATTGTGAATTGCTAGGGGTAAATTGCAGAGGGTATGTGAGATTTACTCTGGTAAGAAGCTGCAGCTGGTCTACACCCGGCAAAAGGGAACAATGCTGGGCACCTGGAGGACAAATTTACAATTTTGGTCCGCGAATTGACTGTTTCAATGTCGAATTATAGTGCTGGGGCAATGCAGGTTTCTTTAGCTCTCATTTAAGTAGCAGACAATGCTTAATTGTGGAACTTGACAGGTGTTATAATGGTGAATTTGCAGAGAAATGGTATGCATGGGCGAAATGGGAGAATTATGGTGAATACCTGTATAAAATCGCTTAGAAAGCCTGCGGGCCGAACTGTGAAGGCTGAATGTAGCTGAGTTGATGAGTTGGCACGGTCGCAAGTTTGAATTTGGAGGTCCGGAGGCGATTTGGCAGTGAACCAGCGGCAACGGCTATGTCTTTTTCGCTCGAAAATGACATAAAACGGCCCAAACCGTGACTTTTAACGACGAATTCAGAAAAAATGAGTAATTGGCGCCTTTCCGCCGATGACGTCAGCATGACGTCATGGCGGGCCCGGGTACGGAGGGTGACGTGGCTGCTGAGGTGTAGGCCAGCGTGGCCGGACACGGTGGCGGGCGGATAAGGTGGCAGGGCTACGTGGAGGGCCACGCGGCGCGGGGGCGGGAGATGGTGCTACGTCATGATGACGCATGGATGACATAAGGGGGAGGTGGTAACGGGGATGGTGGTAAGCGGTTTCCCCGCACCACCTTTGGGCAAAGGCGGTATCGGGGAGGGGGGCTCCGAACAACCCCGCCGCCTGCCACGCGTCCCATGTACGGGGCGGAAAACCACCGTTCCCCGGACGCTAAAGGTCGGCAGATCCAAATCTGAAAATACCCGCCCACCGTTGGATCGGGGGTGGCAGATGATGGACGGCTGGCGGGCCTCTCGACGGATCGTGCATGTTGGGGGGGTCTCACCGGCATATTAAAATATTCAAATTAATATTTTGGGCGGAGAACTTTAGGTTTAAGGGTTTTTTGTGGGTTTTTCGGGGCAAGGGTTAATCTGAGGGGGGAAGAAGGGTTAAAAAGTGGGTTTTAAGCAGAGGGAAGGGGTTTTTGTGGAATTCTTGAGCAGAGGTGAGGTGAGGGCCTAGGGGGAGGTTATCACTCCAACCAGAGGTTAGAGCAATCCCATGACAGGGTTGACCATAGTCCCTGGTGGACTAATGTCTCCCTTTAGACAAACTTATTTAGCTATAGTGCTAAAAAGGGAGGATATTTATACAAAGCTAGGGATTTATACACCATGGTGTTATAATAGTAGGGAAAAGGTAAGATAGGGGATTTAGATAATAGAAGTAAGGGGTTAATATGGATGGAAAAGGTGAATGAGGAGTGAAATCACTAAGTTTATGTGCAGATAACTTAGCTTAGGGAGTAGATCAAAATAAAAGATTTTTAGACAAGAAATGTGGCTTTTAAAGGAATAAGAACCACCATAAAACCTCAAATTCTTCCCTGAATCTCAACTGATGAAGGGATGTTAGTACTGAATGTGAAAGGGGAAAATGTGAAGTTATACATGCTCCTTTGCTTTGCTGCAACATGATGGAGAAGAAGACCTTCTCAATCCATTGATTTTCCTTTTTGAATAGGTTAGCACACATTCAATTGTAAGGAATGACATTTCTGCAACCCCATCTGCCTACCCATCTATTTGCCTAGCATTTTTTGTTTCTTCTTGGAGGGTGCACTTAGACTTGCAGACCCTTATTTGCCTTTTCTTTTCTCTTGGCTTTTTCTTTTGATTTTCTATCTAGAATTACCCTTATTGCTTCCAAGGTCCCAAATTAAGCAGTTGGGAACCTTAATTCTCTACCTAAGCTACTGGTCTGCCAAGATTAAACAGTTTGGACAGACTTCTTTCTCTATTCTACAACAGAAAATTGAAACATGGCATGATCCAGATTAGGCTTTTGGACCATCCATCAAACTTAGTCACCATAAAGCTATATACACACCTTGTCTCTTTTTTTTTTTTGGAAATATGGGATCTTTGTGTCAGCAAAGCAGAGCATATTTGGAACTTTCTTTGCCAATCATGAAATATGAAACCTATTGATATAGGTAGCTAACAGTGGCTCCACTTGGGGATGGTTTTTCTTCTTGAAAGACCAAGAACAGCAGGTGAGAATGCCTTGGCCCTTGATCTCTTCTTGCCAAAATTTTAAAATTCTCTCTTTGTATTTCAAAACTAGAAGCTATTACCTATGTGGACTTTCTAGCATGCAAAGCCCCCTTTCTGTTTATTTATAGTGACTTCTCAAACTGAACTATTTATCTGCTTAAAGAAAATATATACAGTTGATTATGTACAAAGGAAAATTAGGCTGCACTCATGGATGGTAGTCAAAATAGTGCTTGAGCACCCTGCCATTCACAGGACCCTCACCTAAGTCAGTGTCATCCAAATTTTCCAAGAAGTAAGTCTTATTTCCCTGTATTGCTTGTATGACAAAAGGCCCTCTCCAAAGGGAGTCAAATTTTCCATGTTTTCCCTTATCCTCTCTTCTTGAATCCCACTTGAGGACTTTGTCTCCAATATTGAAATCTTCTGCCTTAGTCCTTCTGTCAAAAGCTTTCTTTAATTTTTCTTGTAAAACTTGAACCCTGCTGTAAACTTGATCTCTAGTTTGCTGCAAACATATTATTTGATTGATCCTTCTTTGTATGTCATTTGGTTCACCTTGACTTTCTTGAAGAAGTTTCATGACAGGAATCCCTAGTGATGAAGGGAATTTAGCTTCTAATCCATAGACTAACTCATATGGGCTGACCCCAATTGATCTCTTGGTTGTTAGTCTATCTACCCATAAGACATTCACAAGTTTCTTATGCCAATTCTTTTTATTTTCTTCTAACACTTTCTTTATGATGTTTACCAGAATTTTATTCGATGATTCAGCAAGGCCATTTCCTTGGGGATAGTATGCAGTAGAATGGCCCAAGGTAATGTGAAATTTGTGGCAGAAATTCACCATCTTCTTAGATCTGAAAGTAGCAGCATTATCTGTTATTATCTTATCAGGACAACCAAATCTAGAAAGAATATTGGTCTCAAGGAACTGAATGATAGTGGAATCATTAGCTTGTCTGCATGGAATAGCTTCAATCCATTTAGTAAAGTAGTCTGTAGATGTTAGAATCCATCTATGTTGGCCTGAAGATGAGGGATGAATTTCCCCAATGAAATCCAAGCCCCATTGTTGAAAAGGTCTCTCTGTTACAATAGGCCTCAAAGGAAGTGGCAGTAACTTTCTCTTTCCCTCAAACACTTGACATTTATGACATGAGGTGGTGAATTTCTTGACATCAGAGAAAACAGTGGGCCAATAGTAACCAGCCCTCAGTATTTTATCCACAGTGGACTTCCAATACAAGTGTCCACCACAGTCACCTGCATGAAATTGTTTGGTGACATTGTTAGTCTCATTCTCAATCAAGCAGTTTAACAGTATACCTTCATGGTTTTTCCAAAGCAAATTGCCATTTATAACACAAAATTTAGAAGCTTTCGTTTTTAGGAACCTACACTTAGTTCTGGACAATCCTGGGGGAGCACACAGGTTTTGTAACACATAACAGATATCAGAGTACCAGGGGGATTGTTCAAAGGCTACATTGATCTTTGGAGTCGCTAGCTCCGGTTCACTGTCCAGTTGGTTGCTGTCCAAGGCTTGGAAATTTGTTTCAGACATTAATTTAGCCAGACCTTTTCCTTTTATCAGTTTTGTAGGTTTTATTTCAATGTCAAATTCTAAAATATTTGCAATCCATTTTCCTATTCTGCCCTCTAAGTTCTCTTGAGTAAGTATGTCTTTCACAATTGGGCTTGGTACATAAGCTATAACATGGGAGTATAGGATGTAGATCCTAAAGTCTTTAATAGCTTTGACCAAGGCATATGCTTGCTTTTCCATAATCTGGTATTTCAGGGGTGCATCTCTAAGAGCTTTACTAAAGAAAGCAATGGGTTTCTCATTTCCTTGGTCATCTTTCTGTAATAAGACAACAACAATTGTGTGTTGGGAAGCAAAGGAAAATATGATAAATTCCCTATCAAATTGTGGATTTGTTAGGACTGGAGTTTGGGTGAGGGCCAATTTTATTCCTTCAAAGGCTTGACTTGCTTCTATCGTCCATTTTACCTTTGAATCCTTTTTTAACATGTTATTTAGTAACCTGCTCAATTCGGCCAGATTTGGGATAAATCTCCTCAGGAAGTTGATTTTACCCAAAAAGGCTTGTAATTCCTTTACATTTCTTGGATGAGGCATTTGTAAGATGGCCTGGATTCTGTCTGGATCAATCCTAATGCCATCTTTAGAAATGATGTGGCCCAACAGTTTACCTTCCTCCAAACCAAACAGGGATTTCTTAGGATTTAAGGAAATCCCATATTTCCTACAAGTTATGAATATCTGCCTTAGATGTTTCAAATGTTCTTGGTCAGATTTGGAGAAAGGTGTGAGGTCATCCAAATAAATGACAAGAAAGTCATGAATCTCTTTGGCAAAAGCAATATCCATTGCTCTTTGGAATGTAGCCCCTGCATTCTTCAACCCAAAAGGCATTTTAACATATTTGAAGGTTCCCCATGGGGTTGTAAATGTTGTTTTGTCCTGATCATCAGGATGAACTAAGATCTGGTTGAAACCTGAGAATCCATCAAGTAGAGAAATTCTTGAGGCCCCTACTACTCTCTGCAAGATGTGATCCATCTTGGGTAAGGGGTAATTATCTTTCAAGGATACTTGATTCAAGTTCCTTAGGTCAACACATAGCCTTATTTCACCGGTTTTCTTTCTTGTAGGGACTAAGTTTGAAATCCAATCAGAGAATCTGATTGGTGCTATGATGCCTGCCTTAAACATTTTCTGTACCTCTTGTTCCATTGCTGGGAGAAGCATAGGATTGATTCTCCTCAATTTTTGTTTAAAGGGTTTTTGATCTGGCTTGAGAGGGATAGTGTGTTGAATTACAGAGGTGTCATAGGATTTTAAATCCTCATAACTCCATGCAAAGACATCCTGGAACTCTTTAAAAAGGTCAATGTATTTAGGCTTTTGGTCAGGAGGTAAGGAAGCAGACAATTTTATTATTTTGGGTTGTTCAGCAGTCCCAATGTTACATTCTTCTATGGCAGTGTTGAGGGGCTGCATTTTTGGTTTGTTGGGAACATCATTGGAGTCGAAAATGTCTTCTAAAGGAGCTAATCCTGTTGGAAGAAAATTGTCCTTCAATTTTATCACTTCAGCTTCATCTTCGGCTGTCTCCTCACAACTAATTTGTTGGATTTCTTGTATGTTGTCTTTGTTGAAAATTGTAGGATGTAGCATTTGGTTAGCTGTTTTGGGTGATATTGCTTTGTTATTCTGTTTACTCTGTATTTGTGATTGACTTGCTCTTTCAGGTATTTGTGATTGACTTGCTCTTTCAGTGTCAATGTTTAGTCCTGAAAATTCTTGCTGTAAAGTCAAGAAATTGTTTATTTGTGTATCATCATCAAACACTTGCCAATCCTTGACATTGTTTGGGACAGATGGTCTGTGTTTTATCTCGGCTGAAAAACAGTGGTGGGGCTCAAAAGGTAGCTTGCAGGTACTTGCAAATGTGGCCAAGCTATGGGCATGCAGATTATGGGTTCTAGGAATTTTGGTAATCTGGAATTCAGTGAAGGACTGTAGTAGTTCAGCAGCAGCAGACCTATAAGATCTCAGTCTTTTATCATTAGTAACAAAATTTCCCTTTACTTGTTGGATGATCAAGTCTGAATCTCCCATAATTGAAACCTTTATGGCTTGTAAGGATTTTACTAGCTTAAGGCCTAACAAGAGAGCTTCATATTCTGCCATATTGTTGGTGCATCTGAAGTTTAACCTATAGGCTCGGCCCTCTGCATGACTGTGTTGTTTATTATGTATCCAAACTCCAGCTCCTGCCCCTAATTTGTTGACTGACCCATCAAATTCAAGAAACCATAGGTTCTCTTTTTCTAGGGGAGATTTAATAACTTCCCTGTGATCTGGGATCATAAGTTGAAGTTCTGGTTTTTCACCTGGTTTGTCTTCTAGGACAGTCTGATCACTTGATTGAATTAGCTTGATTTCTAGAACAACAGCTTTGTTTAGAGATGGTTTAACCATTATTTCTTGGGTAGCGGTTTGTTCATCAATGTCCTCCTCTTGTATGAGTGTATTGGTTTCAACATCCTTGTTTGAGGGAGTTGTATTATCATTGAAGAGAATGTATGAGTCTATGTCTGAATGGACAGCATATATGGGAAAATTTTGGGGCTTTTCTTCACTGCTGACCATGTATTTCATAAGTGTTTCTTTGTATAGTCTTTTTGGTTGCCCAAAGACAGAGATGGTTGCATATGACATGTCTAGTTGTAGGGAACCTTGGAGTTTAGCCCCCCATGATCTTGATAACAGCATCCCATATTTAGGTGGGATATCAGCAACCACCACATCCATGAGAATTGTTTTATTTGGGTACTGAACAAGGGACACACATAAGTCTTTTATCAAGCCTAAACACTTAACTTGGCTGGAGTCAAATGAGAATAGGTCCTTATATGGTCTTGTAATATCTAGATTCAACCTTTCCATGACTGATTTCGGCATCAGGTTATGAGAGGCACCTGAGTCAAACATTGCATTGTGTAGTATCTTATCATGAACATGTAAACTGACATAAAAAGGTAAGATCCCTGTGACTGCTGTCTTTCCATCAACCTCTGGACCGAACAGCAATTCTGGGGTATCATCCAACACATTGACATTGTCTTTATTACGAGTAAGTTGGAGGGACTTCTTGATTTGTTGTTTGTAGATGTCATGCTTGGCTAGTTCTGAGAGAGGGATGGCTACCTTCAGTTTTCCAATTTCAGTTTCCAGGTCAAATGGTTTTTCAGATTGGGTCTTTTGGTTGTGGATGACAGTTCTTTCCTTGTTCACTAACTCTTCTTCTTGATTCTTATCTTGATCTTGAGGCTTGTCGTTCTTGCTCATCTCTTCAGGAGTGACACTTGGGTTAGGGTGCAAGGATAATGTAGCCATGGGCTACTGTTTTGAAGGGAATGGTTCAGTGACTTCTTCAATGGTTACTTCCTTTGCAAGTGATTCCGTTGTGTCATTTGGCTCTGTGACTATGGCTCTTTTAGGCTTCTGGCTATCCTTTATCTTTTCAGGCTGCGTTACATTTACAGTTCTACTCCTTAACTTGTATTGTTTATGGACTTCATAAACAGCTGTGTCATAGCCTTGTTTAAAGTCAAATGACTCACCTGATTTGGTTTGGAACAGCTTGATTTCATCATTCTCATGATCTTCTTGTGTTAAAAAGACTTGACTTTCACCATCCAAACCCATTAAATTAATGTGTGGATCTTCATTGGGTTCACTTGATGTGGAAGTCTCAGCATAATTCTCTTGGAAAGGGGGTCTTATGTCTGGGTCAGAACTGGTCTTGCCAACGTTTGGATTTTGAGTTCTCCTAAAATTTGGATTCCTAGGAGGGTTGTTTTGTGGTGCTTCCCATGATGACTTTCTCTCAACTGATTCCACTCTATCACCCAATCTCTTCATACCAGTGAGTATTGCATCCAGTTTTTGATCAAAGGCTGAGGGTTCTTCTTTGAAGGTGGTTCTCTTTTCCAACCTTGCTCTGTTTCTTTTGGCAATCAGGTTAGCTTCCACTGTGACAACAACCTTTTGGGCATCTGCAAGGGTTTCAGGAGCTCTCTCCTTCAACTGATAGGCCATATCAGGGTCAAAACCATCAGTAAATTTGTACAAGGCCAAATCAGGAGGAGGTCTTAAATTTTGTGGGATTGCGTTATATACATTGTTGAATCTTGCACAATACTCCAGAATGGTCTCTTGAGGACCTCGTTTGATAGTGTCATATTCACCAAGTATGTGCAGAGGATCTTTCTTTTTCTCCCATCTGTTAGCAAAGGCTTGATAAATCTCATTAGGAGTTGTGATGGAATTTGCATTCAGGGATCTAAACCAGGTTCTTACATCCCCAGTCAAGCTTTGAACAAAGATTCTCATTCTCACACTGTCATCACCTATTTCATAGTTCTCAAAATGGTCTTGCATCCTTTTGGCATGCTGAATAGCTATAAAAGGGCCAGTGGAGTCAAAATATGAGATCTTGGATTGATAGTCCTGGGGTAGAGCTGCAGCATTGGCGGGTAACTGCAAGGGTGCATACCTATTGGCCATATTTGCAGGGTTTATAGGATTGAGAGGGATAAATGGGATAACAGGAACGATTGGTACTACAGGGGTGATGGGAAGAGTAGAAACTAGAATGTTGGTCAAGGGAATATGTGCAGTGGATGAAGGTGTGAAAGGAGGGGTTTGAGATGTAGATGGTGAACTGGGGGAGACAGGGGTAGACCTAAATAGAACCTTGATTGGAGTTGGAACTGGTTCAGGGTGGGCTGACTCAGGACTCAAATCAGTAGGATGTCCCTGCCTTTGCTGCTTCCTAATGATTTTGGTGATTATATTAGGATATTCAAAAACAACTGGTGGATTTGGGTTAGGATTTGACCTAGTGTGCCTAGTTTCCCTTTTAGGAGCCAGCTTCTGAACCTCTTTTTGATATTTTCTAAGATATTTTTAGGATTGTTTTAAGGGAGTGTTCAATCTTTTATAACCACTGTCTATGGACAGACAACGGTTGAAAAATATGCTTGCTCCCCAGTGGAGTCGCCAATTATGTTAACACCCAGGTTGTTCCCTTTGACTCCCAAGGGAATACGGCCGGGGTAACCACTAACCAATCTTTGGATTTACAGTTTCTAGCCAAACTGTAATCAGAGAGGGCTCTCTCTTTATGATTTGTCTCTGTTCTGATAGTATTTTAGGCTAGCTATGATGTTCAAGGTTTTGTTTTTGGAATGTGTTTGGTGATGATTCCAGTCAATATATATAGGTGCTTACTAGCATGTCTTAGTCCATTGGGCATGGAGTCAGTGGTCCTTTAGTTTGTTTGATGTGTTGTGTGGTAATGAAGTGATGCTGCAGAGCCAGATTAGTGTCTGAGAAACAATTTTTTGAAATGGTGATTGAATGTGGTGTATCCGGTTTATGCAAGGCAATTAAGAATCTTACAATAAACTGCTAAAGAAAAACAGTGAGAATATTATTCTGGAAGCAATGGAGAATTTCTAGATAACATTCATACTTATAGAATTAATAGAAACATGAGCAATTAAGAATTCATGTCCATGGTTAATTCTGAAGACAAACATTTACAGCAGTAAAAATTGAGCGCAAGGTGTAATAAAACAAATCCTGCACTATTCTTTTTCTTTACTGCTAGTTTAGTGTAACATGAGTATGATTTAATAAACATAAGAAGACAAGAACAGAGATTGAGGAAAACTTGTTATTTCATCAGGCAGCACAGGAATTCTGCATCAGCACACATAGCATCATCCAGACATCAAATATTTCAGGAAATCACTGAGCTGGTCCAGCCCTTTGTATTAGATAAACTGAAAGTATACAATAGATTTGCCTTAGAGTCAAAATCACCAACCCCTAATGCGTTGCCAAGGGGGGTATATATACAAAATTTACATAAGAAAAATATCAGAGAATGAGTTAATGGCTCATTTATGTTATGCCAACTCCTGGAGCATTGTAGCTGAGAGAGTTAATGCTGAAATAACTCTTTAGTGCCTTAGCTGTCAAAAATAGTCAGAAGCAGTTGGTTTGGCGGCTGTTGGAGTCGGCTGAGGATACGCTGTCAAAATTTGCGTATTGTCTTATCCCTTAGGCTAGCTGTCATTGTCCATGTGCTGAGTCACCTTTCAGCTGCCTTTAATGCTGACTTTGTCATGCTGTTTGTTTTGTAGTGACCTGGAGCTGGCAGTGGCCGAACAACTGAGGCTACCATGGCAAAATCTGAAGCATTGCTTGCCACCAATCCTCCTTAGGCATTTGATGTCTCCGAATCTTTATCAAGGTCTCATCGGCTTTTGTATATCTATAAAAGTTAGGAGGAGTTTCAAAAAGATGATTTACCTCATTTTCAATAAAGAACAGGCCTTCAAGTTTGTCATATAAGCTCTGTCCTGTAGGAGGCCCTGTTTGCTCAGATGTACTGCCAGATGCAGTGATCTGATTTTCAATGAAAGTTGCCATTCTGTTGGCAAATTGATCTCGGGAGATCAATCTTCCTGCACCGCTTAGGAGGCTGGGCAGGCCCTTTGCTTGCAGCACTGCCATCTTGAGTTTATATTCCTCCACATCACCCTGTATCTCATAGCACTTCCTCTCCACTGTTTGTACATAATTCCTGAGAGTTAGTACCTTCTTGGCAGTGAGGACAGCCTCTGTTCTGTTGGCAATGCCTATGGCTGCCAGTTCCTCCTTTTCTTGCCTGTTCAGGAAGTCTATCATTCTGTTGGCCTGTTCAGGTCTGTCTCCCAGTAATGTTTTGGCCTTATGGATTTCTGCTTGTGCTTGGCCCATTAAGTCCATCTGCTCATGTATTGTTTTGATTGACCTCCATTGTTGACTGATGGATTGGCCAATTTTGGCCCATAGAATCCTTTTTATGTCGGCCATGGCAGTCTCTAGATTCAGCTCCTTCTCTAAGGCCTTTATCTTGTCTTTTAGGGCCTTTATTTCTCTGCCCTGCTCTGCTACAGTTACTTTTGATTTGTCATACTTGGCATCCAGTTCTGCCAATTTTTCCTTGGCCTTCTTTATCTCATTTGCCTGGAGCTCCATTTCCTTCATGGCTTTAGTCAATTCTTCTACGCTTGTGCTGGGATCCGAAGTTGTTGGTGTTGCTGCTGCTTCTGTTGTGGGGGCCACTGCTGCCTCTGTAGTTGTTGCTGTTGTTGAAGTAGTTGGAGGAGCTTGGGATGTGGACTCTCCCTGTTTATCTTGTAATGCTCCTTCCAGCTCTTTCTCCAAATCCAGGACCCTCTGGTTTAGCTGCATTATGAGGTCCAGTTGGTCATCAACCTGTTTTTCCTTTTGTAGCTCTGTTGTTTGAGGGTGCTCTGTGGGCAGCAGCTTTAACCTCTTCTTTAATGCATTTAGGTCATCTTCTTTCTTCTTCAGAAGGGCCTTTACACCCTTTGGATCACTAGGATCATGTCCTAGGTCAATAATGATGTCCTCAAGTGACTTTATTCTATTGTCTTTGGCCAGGGAGGACATTCTCTCAAAATCCAACTCTGTGTTGGTATTTTTCAGGGACTCCTTTAGCTCATGGGCCATGGTTTCCCTCTCCACTAAGGTTGCATAAACCATCTCTCCAGCTTGCTTATGGAGTTCAATTTGGTCCATGGGATGGATGTCTTTGGCCATGACCTCCACCCTTGTCTTCACAAAATCTGCAGCTGACTTAGGTTGCGGTATTGTAGGCTTAAAGTGATTGAGGATGATTTTTTCCTGTTTAATGTCATATACGGACATTAGCCTTTCTTGCTGGGCTGGTGTTGCATCTAGAAATTGTTTGTACACCTCTACCCTTAGCAAGTCATTCTGTGCCTTTATCTGCTTGAAAGAAGCCTTAGTGCTTTTAGGCTTCTTGCTCTGCTGAGAGGAGGAAGATACCTCCAAACCAAGTTGCAATCCTTGCTCCTGCTGAAAGGAGCTTGTCCCTGTGTGCTGGCTTCCCTCCCTGTTTTTCCTTGAACTGTCAAGGAATTCTTCAGTGATGTCTTCTAACTCCGGGGAATCAGCTCTTGGCCTCTTGGTCTGGGGTTGCTGGGAGGATCCACTAGCAGGAGTGGACTCTTCTCTGGCTCTTTTCGTACCCCTCTCCTCATGTGCTGGGGTCTGCAAAATTGGAGTAGTCAATGGCTCAGTTTGTGGAGGTGGAGTTTGCATTGTTGGAGCTGCCGGTAGCTTCGTTTATGGAGGGGCAGTCTGCTCCTGTTGCTGTTCTATTTGCTGCCCTTGTTGGGGCTCTTGCTGCTGCTCATTTGAAGGGGCAGGCTTTTCTTTCACTGTTTCTTCTTCTGCACCCATTATCCCTTTGCCTTTGTCTATAGCTGGTGCTGCTGTGGAAGGTGCCTGTACGACTAGTGCAGTCCTTGAGGCCGAGGTCCCTTCTCCTGCCGAATAAGGCCGTTTGAAAGGTACCTGCTGCACAGAGTCTAGGTCAATAGTTTTTTCAAGCTCCTTTACATTCTTTAGCATTGTCTCTTCTTCAGTTAGTTTTTCAACTAGAGTACCCTGCTTCCATTCTTGCTGGTTGGCATATCTTTCAATGTGTGGGTATTGACAATGCCTATAACCTAGAAGTCTGTACTTGGTTCTTCTAGCAGTAATGAAGCATTGAGGGTCATAAGGGACCCACCGAAAACTATATGACAGCTTGTATTTATCTTTGAGGATTAGGTCGGCATCTTCCCATCCTTCTTTCTTATTCATGATGAAGGGGCCCAACTGGTGTTTGAACTTGAGGTGGGCCTTCTTTTTGGAGCTGTGGAAGTGGGTGAGGTCGGACTGAATCAACTGCCTGTAATACTCCAAGGCAAATAACGTCATAGGCACATATTTTGGGAGCTTGTATGGACAGAGCTCACAGCCATAGACTCTGATGACTGTATGATTCTCATATAGGTACCAATCACCTATTTTGTATTTTTTGGAAAGCTGCAGAGCTTTCTGTATCTCAGTTGATATTCTGGGAGGAGGGGACCTCATCAATAGGCAAGAGACTGGGTATACAAATTGGTCCACAAATTCACAATAGGAATAGGGTGAATTTGAGACTTTGTGATAGACAGAGGTCCAGAAGATAACCGATCTTCTTTCCCCTCTATATCCAGCTTTTTGATATTGCATGGAAAAGACTCAGACTGATAGTACATGAAAAGGTGATATATATAGGCCGAGTACTTGAAGACACCCTGTCTGTCCACTTTTCTCAACTGATCATGAATCTTGTTAGCTATGAACTTAGCAAAGTTGTACTTGCGGGCAGGGGGCTGGCCCGTGCTGTAAGCAGCTAACAATACCAGCATTGTTGCATCCACATGCTCACTGGTTCTGTACCCCAACACATAGGCAATCATGTCCAGCAAAAGCCTGCCTACTTCAGTAAAATAGACATCCAGGTAGGGAGGTGGCCCTGTGGGCTGGCACTCAGGCCTCATAAATGTCTTGGTGATTCTTTGGATCTCTTCACTGTTCATCTTGGCACCATTGTCCAGCAGATAATTCATGGAAAATGGGAACAGCAGCTCTGTCTGATCAAAATGGAGCATTTTATTGATGGATTCAGGATTAATGTAAAAGAGGATACTCCCAGATGGAGAGCTAATAGCTCTGTGCTGCACATCATAGTTTTCTGCACATAGGCGAATGATCTCAGGAAAGACATTGACAGAGGGGAGACAATAGTATGGCAAGTTTGACTCCCATATCCCATATGTATCATGACCATTCAGGTAGTCCTCTCTCAATTGCCTGAAGGTCTGCAGAAAGTCCCTGTTACCCACAAAGTCTTCAATGAGGTAGTCCTTGTTAGCAAAGGGCAAGGCTTCCAGGTCTTTACTTGGTGGATTTCATGGAGCTACACTGAGGGCTGAGGGTGCAGGGGTAGCCATTGTATAATCTGATTTTGAACAAGGTGAGTGCAATGGATTGCAAGGTTCCTCAGAGCTTAAGTGATAGACTCACTGTAGACAATGTTTGAAATGTTTTTCTCAGTGGAAAAGGAAGGCTTGTTTCTGCAGTTTTTGGTAAATTCACAGGGATTGTGAATTGCTAGGGGTAAATTGCAAAGGGTATGTGAGATTTACTCTGGTAAGAAGCTGCAGCTGGTCTACACCCGGCAAAAGGGAACAATGTTGGGCACCTGGAGGACAAATTTACAATTTTGGTCTGCGAATTGACTGTTTCAATGTCGAATTATAGTGCTGGGGCAATGCAGGTTTCTTTAGCTCTCATTTAAGTAGCAGACAATGCTTAATTGTGGAACTTGACAGGTGTTATAATGGTGAATTTGCAGAGAAATGGTGAATTTGCAGAGAAATGGTATGCATGGGCGAAATGGGAGAATTATGGTGAATACCTGTATAAAATCGCTTAGAAAGCCTGCGGGCCGAACTGTGAAGGCTGAATGTAGCTGAGTTGATGAGTTGGCACGGTCGCAAGTTTGAATTTGGAGGTCCGGAGGCGATTTGGCAGTGAACCAGCGGCAACGGCTATGTCTTTTTCACTCGAAAATGACATAAAACGGCCCAAACCGTGACTTTTAATGACGAATTCGGAAAAAATGAGTAATTGGCGCCTTTCCGCCGATGACATCAGCATGACGTCATGGCGGGCCCGGGTACGGAGGGTGACGTGGCTGCTGAGGTGTAGGCCAGCGTGGCCGGACACGGTGGCAGGCAGATAAGGTGGCAGGGCTACGTGGAGGGCCACGCGGCGCGGGGGCGGGAGATGGTGCTACGTCATGATGATGCATGAATGACATAAGGGGGAGGTGGTAACGGGGATGGTGGTAAGCGGTTTCCCCGCACCACCTTTGGGCAAAGGTGGTATCGGGGAGGGGGGCTCCGAACAACACCACCGCTTGCCACGCGTCCCATGTACGGGGCGGAAAACCACCGTTCCCTGGACGCTAAAAGTCGGCAGATCCAAATCTGAAAATACCCGCCCACCGTTGGATCGGGGGTGGCAGATGATGGACGGCTGGCGGGCCTCCCGACAGATCGTGCATATTGGGGGGGTCCCGCCGGCATATTAAAATATTCAAATTAATATTTTGGGCGGAGAACTTTAGGTTTAAGGGTTTTTTGTGGGTTTTTCGGGGCAAGGGTTAATCTGAGGGGGTAAGAAGGGTTAAAAAGTGGGTTTTAAGCAGAGGGAAGGGGTTTTTGTGGAATTCTTGAGCAGAGGTGAGGTGAGGGCTTAGGGGGAGGTTATCACTCCAACCAGAGGTTAGAGCAATCCCATGACAGGGTTGACCATAGTCCCTGGTGGACTAATGTCTCCCTTTAGACAAACTTATTTAGCTATAGTGCTAAAAAGGGAGAATATTTATACAAAGCTAGGGATTTATACACCATGGTGTTATAATAGTATGGAAATGGTAACATAGGGGATTTAGATAATAGAAGTAAGGGGTTAATATGGATGGAAAAGGTGAATGAGGAGTGAAATCACTAAGTTTATGTGCAGATAACTTAGCTTAGGGAGTAGACCAAAATAAAATATTTTTAAACAAGAAATGTGGCTTTTAAAGGAATAAGAACCACCATAAAACCTCAAATTCTTCCCTGAATCTCAACTGATGAAGGGATGTTAGTACTGAATGTGAAAGGGGAAAATGTGAAGTTAGACATGCTCCTTTGCTTTACTGCAACATTATGGAGAAGAAGACCTTCTCAATCCATTGATTTTCCTTTGTGAATAGGTTAGCACACATTCAATTGTAAGGAATGACATTTCTGCAACCCCATCTGCCTACCCATCTATTTGCCTAGCATTTTTTGTTTCTTCTTGGAGGGTGCACTTAGACTTGCAGACCCTTATTTGCCTTTTCTTTTCTCTTGGCTTTTTCTTTTGATTTTCTATCTAGAATTACCCTTATTGCTTCCAAGGTCCCAGATTAAGCAGTTGGGAACCTTAATTCTCTACCTAAGCTACTGGTCTGCCAAGATTAAACAGTTTGGACAGACTTCTTTCTCTATTCTACAACAGAAAATTGAAACATGGCATGATCCAGATTAGGCTTTTGGACCATCCATCAAACTTAGTCACCATAAAGCTATATACACACCTTGTCTCTTTTTTTTTTTTTGGAAATATGGGATCTTTGTGTCAGCAAAGCAGAGAATATTTGGAACTTTCTTTGCCAATCATGAAATATGAAACCTATTGATATAGGTAGCTAACAGAAATGTAACAAGCATCAATGATACAAAAGCATGGAGGAAAAACTCAAATAGTTTTTATTGATAAACAAGAAGATCCAGGAGGAGTTACAACTGATGGTTCCTGACCCAGCATCAACCTCCCAGCAAAGAAGCCCCTCTTCACCTCCAACAAAGCATAAATCACCCAATACTCTGATGTTTGTCTCAAAACCAACAGCAATTCCTTACAATGTGCAAAATTCCAGCCTCTGGATCTCTGGGATGAGGGACCCATATATAGATGTATGTAAGGAGGATGAGTCAGCTTGTGATTTGATTAGTGTCTTCTCTCTGTTAGTTCTTGCTTCCACTTGGAGACTGAAGGCCTCTTACTCATCCTTGGTCGAGTTCAGTGATGCAAGTGTCATAGGAGAAGATTCTGGAAGCTTCCATTGTCTCTCCACCTCGCGGAATGACACTGCCATTTGTCATTTCTCTCCCAACCCACCCTCATAGTGCATTTAGGTGTGTTGCAACGCACCTAGCTAGTGTGTTTAGGTGCTATCCAGCGCACCTAGCCAGTGGAGCAGCTGAAATGATCTTGTTTTGACTTATTCTGAGCAGTTTCTGGTGGAGAACTTCTGGGAGAAGTTGTAATTTGTTGACCTTTTTCCTTTAGGGGTTAGAACAACACTTTTAGGGACTTAGGAGCCCTTGGTTTATGGACATTTCATGCTTGGAGTTGTAAGGCACAAAAATGTCTATAACAGTTTCCCCCTAAAGTATGAGGCTGTTAATCGAGTGAAATTCTTTATTATGAGGATCTGAAGTTCTTTCAATGCTGGGAGGAGACCTGTAATAAGATACAATACAATACATTATCTTCACAATGTTTTTCATGATCTAGCTGAAGCGGGCATTCCCATGCTCAGCTTTATAAATTCATTTTCATGTACATAGGACAGACAATTGTCTGATTGTAGACTGATGATTCTGATAGAGCCATCATCCTTTTGGTAGGATGATTATCTGTGCTGCAATGCTGTACATTTAATGTCTTTATTTCCCTGAATATATATCGCAGCCCGGATGGATGAAACTAGATTCGGGGTCTTCAATCTCGTCCGATCTTCACTCGAAGTACAAGTCGATCCATGTGAGAAATGTCTTGAAGTCGAACATGGAAAGACATCGCTTGATTACCAGTCAATGATGTAAACTGTTAACAAGCGTGAGAGGAATCACCGATAATGATAATGATCCTCAAGGTACTGCAATACAATTCACATGGTGTGAATAAAGGACTTGGCGTCGAACACCACACAAAATCTTTCGGTCGAAGGTCATTGATGTAAACCTGTCACCGGAAGTGAGAAACTTGCCATTGAGGCATGCAAGCTTCAAAGTACTGAATGGGGTGTTCCTAGACCAACTTCTTGGATAATGAGCTGATGTCGACAAGAAGTGATCCGTCACAGGAGGGCTTTAATGAATCCCACATCAATGACACGGAACGGAGCAAATGATTTTGATGGAGGTGAAAACGATCTGATGATATATGGTTCAGGGTGGCTGTCATGAAAGAATGGAGTGTAATGTATGGTAGTGGGTGGGACACAGGTCGCTTCTCTGGATGACTTCTCTTGAACATGTCGGCGACACTGATGTGATGGATTGGTAGCATTAACCCCAAATGTGGATGGTATGGTGTGACCATGGCGATGTGACCGGTGAATGAAACAACCCAACCCGACTCGGACACGGAGCGGAAGTGTCATGTTCAAGAACGACTTGCCACCAATAAAGATTCTTTGAGTTTTCTTCCCAATTTTTCCCCAGTCATTGTTGACCAGTACCTCTTTATTTTTGTCAAGCTTGAGGAGGATAACATATGCTTGTTCTATAATTTGCCCTTTGGGAAAACCCATCGCTATGTTTTAACGAGCCTAGCGATAGTGAAACTCGTTCTCGTCCAAAGACAAGTTTGTCACTATTAATCTTTTTAACGAGTTTAATGACAAAGATAACTCGGTCATTTTCATTTTTAGAGAGTCTGAAAAGCTACGTAAAGGTAACTCCAAAATTCCTTTTTCGTCATCTAATCCCTTAAGTCCGCAAAAGTATAAAACAATACAGAAGGGATGAGTTTTCGATAGTTTTAATGAGACGAACAAAAAAAGCGCTCAATCGTTTTGTGCAATAATCCCTCAGGTCCAAAAAGATTAAAATCTAGAGGAGGGATAGAACTTCATGTCCCTTTAATGAGATGGAGAGGCCAATGGCTCGGAAATATTTTCATATTTTACGAGTCAGTTGAAAAGAGCTTAAAGAAGACTCATCTTTTGAGGAACGAGTGATAAAATGGGTAGCAGCTGATTCCAGGTAAGGTTTGGAATTTTCCAATCACGGCAGTGTCACAAGGATGGCTAGTGAAATCACTCTTCACAGTTGTTCCTCAAAATGGGTAAACAATCAAATGGAGGTGAACGATCGGCCAATGAAAAAGTGGAGGTGACGGTGCAAACACGACCAAGGATTTAATGGCTGAAGTACTTCATTCACGGTGGTTATTTACCAGGGAATAGTTCATTTTTTAATGAGCTTAAACGCGGGTGGAAACATTTGCTCGGTGCAGGTTTATTTTTTAACGAGCTTGAACCTTGCGATAACACTGCTCGATTAGATGGTCTTGTTTTGATTTTTACCATAAATAGCTTTGTCCTTTCAAAGATCGTACTGTATTTTCAACTGCTTCATCAAACTAGTCAGAAATGAACAATATTTGCTTGAAAACGAGTTTAAAATGCTAATATTTTACTTTGAACTATGTAAAAGTAATGAAAAGGTGTTTTTTACCTCTCATTTTACCATTTCGTTTGAACTTGGTTTTTTGGAGCTTTGGAGGTGCTTTTCCCCCTTGATTTTCATCAGTTGGTTTCGAGAGATTCTGTGGACGATTCTCGACGCCGTCTAGACCAGGTAGGAGCTAAACCTGAGCTCTTTCATTTCATGGTTTCCATTTTGCATTTTGAGCTTGATTCCTAGCTTTTCTGAGCCCCTGGGGTTTGAGGAACTCGTTCTGCCATCAACGCACATTCATTGTATCGAAACCTGTGCTGAATGTTGGCCTGTCTAAAGGCTATCTGACTTTCAACGCACCTAGAACACTGCTACAGGTGTGTTGGGTGCAAAAAGGGAATTTGATGCATAATTTTTGATGGAATTTTTGCCTGTTTCTCACCAAAATCAGGACCTAACTGCTCTCTTGTTTGTTTTTCAGAGGTCTTTGGAGTAAGATGACCATTACATGGCGAGAACGTGAGCATGAAGAAGAGGACCTTCTTGCCCTACATTATCCAGTTATAGTGAACGCGCTGCGGAATTGTGGCTTGCTGAAGTTCTTCCGCATTTCTAGCATGAGACAGCAGATCAACTTACTGCAGTATTTGCTCGATGCTTGGGATCCTACCAATCAGGTTTTCCAGATCAGGGGCAAATCTATACCCTCGACTGCAGTAGACATCTATTTCTTGACTGGCTTGTCGAGGCGGGGTGCCGCCATCTCTTTGTCAGGTTCAGCCCGAGGAGGCGATTCTGTGAGAGATTATGTCCGCCGGTACTACAGAGAAGGATCTCAGCCGAGTAAAGACGACAAGATCATCATCCGTGATGTCACTGACAGGTCCCTTAGGACTATTCTGTTTACTTTTGGTAGGATGGCCGGTAGTGCGTCTCTTCATGTAGCCAATCGATCTTATATGCAGCATGCCTTGGACTGCCTCCAACCGAAGGTGTTCAACTGGTGCGACGCAGTACTTCTTGTGATGAAAGAACAGTTGACCAAGATAAAGAACGGGAGGTTGAAGAACTTTGGGTATGGTTCTATTTTGACCTCCTTTGCCTTGGAGAAGATACCACTAATGCAGCTGCAGTACACTGCACTCGATTTACCTTCTCCTACTGAACCACGTATGCAGAGATGGCTTGACCATATGTGTAGGCATGCCGGCCAGTCTCAGATTTCATTTTTTGATACCTTCTTCAAGTGGTTTGATCATCAGGAGATGGTTTATTCTGAGTATCCATACGCTGGCATGGACTTCCGGGGTGATCCAAATTTAGTACTACCGGATGGCGAGCAGTGGGGCGCCATTGGTAAAATCTTTGACCATATTGATGTTTATCGTTTTTTGTTTATAATGTCCTTGTGCTTTATTCTATCAAGAATTTAATCAAACTCATGTGTACATGCAGATATCGGTCCCGTTCGTCCAGTAGTTCACCTGAGAGTACCAGCTGTTGCCCCAGCAGGAGAGGCCGTCGGAAGGGCTATTCTTCATGACCTCGATGTGGCCGAGACTCTCACAGCTTTGCAGGAGTAGGTTGAGGGCCTCACTCTCGATATTCCAGATGTGAGGACTGACGAGCTACCTTTGCGGTTACAGCGGCATACTACTGGTGTGCCCAGACGATGGACTCGCCTCTTACGCATGATCACACAGGCTGTGACTTGCTATCACGAGCATCATTAGACTAGGGTTCCCCCTAGCATTTTGAGTTTTGGGGTCGTTTGACCGATTTTGTCTTGGTTACAGAACATTATGTGTAAACCATAAACAGTTATATATATTTTTTATTTTCGGAGTTTTATTTTGGTTGAGCTACATGATCCACATGCAAAACATTGATGATGTGTTTCTTTTTATAAATGTTGCAAATATCTATCTAACACATAGTTTGCTAATGAGTCAGTTAATGTGTTTAAGTTTATGGAATTATGTTGATATTGAATAAGATCAAATTGTCTTTCCAAAATCTTAACCCTTAGGAACATGCGATAAATAGCTGGGTTTCGGACGGAATATATACCATTGAGTTGTAGTATTACGAGTTGTGAGTCTAGCCTGACAATTAGTCGGCGTATACCATGAGTGATGGCATCAGAGAGAAGCTATATCAACGCGCTATACTCAGCGATGTTATTCGTTGATCGACCAATTCATACACCTTTGAAACTTACTAACTCGCCGCTTGGATCAAAAATGGCCCAAGCTGCGGAGGACAGGTTCCGCGAACTACGACTCGTTCCGTCGGCATATCCAGCACATGACTCCAATATGTTTGACATCTGCAATAAATGTAAAAAGTGGATTACTTGACCTAAATAAACACTTTAGCGAAAACAAAAACATAACAAAAGCATACTGGTTACCATTACGCATAGTAATGCTTGAGGTACAACCCATTACGAGGTTGTGCCAGTGGAATTCCATCATAATCCATTAACTCGTACGATCCTTTTGCTAACACTCATTTAACAATATAGGGGCCCATCCATAAAGACTTAAATTTACCTGCTCCCAATTTATCGGATTCTCGGTCGTAAAGCAAGACCAAGTCACCTTCTGAGAAGACACGGGGTTGGACATTTTTGTCGAACTGCACCTTGAATCGTTTCTTATGGGCTTCGTTAGCCAAAGTGGCATCACGATGGGTTTCATCCAATTGGATTAATTCCAAGACATGAGCCTCTTCTTCTGAAGTTCCGGGGAGGAGATCAATTGTGAGTTTGAGAGACGAGATTTCACACTGGATTGGTAAGACTACTTCCAGGTCATATACCAGTTGGAAGGGTGTGAACCCGGTTGCATTCCTTACCGATGTTCGGTAAGCCCACAAAGCTGAGTACAGGATTAGGTGCCATCTTCTTTTGTGAACTCCGATCATCCTTTGCAGCATGTGTTTCAGGACCTTGTTGATCGCTTCAACTTGTCCGTTGGCTTGCGGATAATATGGAGTAGAGCTGTCGTGAGACAACCCTAGTTTGGCAGCTAATTGGACCATCATGTGATTGTGAAAATGCGATCCATGATCTGTGACTATAGCCTGTGGTACACTGAATCTGGTGACTACATGATTGAAAAGAAGAGGGTAGTTGTTTCACCAGTATTATCTAATGTAGGCATCGCCTCGGCCCATTTGGTAAAATAGTCAACTGCAACTATGATATACCCATGCCCCCCGGTCGAGGTGGGGTTACATGTCATGAAATCGATGCCCCATTTGGCGAATGGCCCAACAGCAACTATTGGCTGTAGAGGTGCGGGTGGTCTTCTGGTTTTGCTATCAAAAATTTGACAAGCATGGCAACTTCTGACTGCGGTTATGCAATCTTTGAACATTTTTGGCCAGAAGTGTCCTCCTCGTAAAATTTTTTGTGCTATAGCATATCCAGATTGATGCCCCCCACACACGCCTGAATGACACTCATTCAGGACTTTTTCGGCCTCTTCATGGGTGAGGCACCTGCTCAGAACTGTATTGATGCCACGACGGTAAAGTGTATCACCGACGATCATGTAGTCTTTTGCTTGGTATCGAATATGTTTTTGTTCATAGTGGGAGGTGTTTCGCCTAAATTTTTGGGTTTGGAGATAAATGATTATATCCCCATACCACTCATTGCTTGTAGATATCAGAAACAAACTTTTGTCCACGATTGATTCTTCGGATGTTTCATCGTTGGACGACGATGGGAGATTGCACAATAATTCTGCGAAAACTAGAGCTTTCTTTGACTTGGATTTTACAAATTCCAGATCAAACTCTTGAAGGATTGCTATCCATTTTGAGTATTTGCCCCCCAATAATTGTCGCGACAATATATAAGTCATGGGGTTACAATCTGACAGAATGGTAGTTTTCCGAAAGAGGACATAGTGTCGAAATCTTTGTATCGCTTGAACAGCTGCAAGCGCCAGCTTTTCAATGTAAGAATATTTGCTTTCTGTATCATTTAAGTTTTTACTTAAATAATATATAGGATGCTCAATTCCATTGACTTCTTGAACTAAAACCATTGCGATGGTCGTATCTGCTGCAACCAGATACAGGTTAAAATCTCTTTGATAATCAGGGGCGTACATTAATGATGTTTTCATTAGGGAATCTTTTAAAGCATCAAAGGAAGATTGCGCAACCTGATCCCAGACAAAGGGTACCTCCTTTTTCAAAAGATGTGTATAACCTTTAGCAAGTTCGGCGTAATTTGGAATGAACCTCGTCAGAAAGTTTGCTTTCCCTTGGAGTTTCTGAATCTGAAGCAAATTCGATGGTGGAGGCAAATTTATGATTGCCTGGACCTTACATGGTGTTGTTAGGAAAAGTATCCAATACGGAATGACCCTATCCCACTCTAAGGGTGATAGTACCTCAGCAACAATCAAAGCAAAGCTATTCAAGATTACTTCTTTATGAGATGTAAGAGAGAGGAGAAAGAGATCCATTAACCGTTATCTTCCGCTAATGATTGATCCAATCTTCCCTCTTTGCTGCTTGCTCCCAGCTCCTTGCTCTTTCACTGGCCCAGCTACACAAAGATCCTGCAAAATGACAAGAGAGGGAAACTACAAGAAGCATACATTCATAATTGATTCAAGGATTAGAATAAATCAAATATACAAGTATCAATACGCCATTGAGACACATGCATATAGAAGAACCTCAAATGCTTTATTAATAGAAGAAGTAAAGTTCCGAGAGTGTTACAGCCATAAGAGGCCCAATCCAGCAACACCTCCCAGCAGATAGAAATCTCCTCTTCACCTCCTTCAAGCAAATCACCCAATAGTTCTATACTCAAACCAACAGCACTTCCTTACATTCACCAGATTCCAGCCTCCCTAGACCTCATGAGAGAGCTCTATATATAGGAGTTTTGGAGAAAGGATGAGTCAGCTTGAGGCTGGCATGAAGCTGACTAGTGTCCTCTCCCACATCAGTTATTCTTCAGTTCTTGAGTCCACTTGGAGGTTCTTGCCTGGACCTTACATGGTGTTGTTGGGAAAAGTATCCAATACAGAATGACCCTATCCCACTCTAAGGGTGATAGTACCTCAGCAACAATCAAAGCAAAGCTATTCAAGATTACTTCTTTATGAGATGTAAGAGAGAGGAGAAAGAGATCCATTAACCGTTATCTTCCGCTAATGATTGATCTAATCTTCCCTCTTTGCTGCTTGCTCCCAGCTCCTTGCTCTTTCACTGGCCCAGCTACACAAAGATCCTGCAAAATGACAAGAGAGGGAAACTACAAGAAGCATACATTCATAATTGATTCAAGGATTCGAATAAATCAAATATACAAGTATCAATACGCCATTGAGACACATGCATATAGAAGAACCTCAAATGCTTTATTAATAGAAGAAGTAAAGTTCCGAGAGTGTTACAACCATAAGAGGCCCAATCCAGCAACACCTCCCAGCAGATAGAAATCTCCTCTTCACCTCCTTCAAGCAAATCACCCAATAGTTCTATACTCAAACCAACAACACTTCCTTACATTCACCAGATTCCAGCCTCCCTAGACCTCATGAGAGAGCTCTATATATAGGAGTTTTGGAGAAAGGATGAGTCAGCTTGAGGCTGGCATGAAGCTAACTAGTGTCCTCTCCCACATCAGTTATTATTCAGTTCTTGAGTCCACTTGGAGGTTCTTGCTTCCACTTGGAGATCTAGACCCTCTTACTCATCACTAGGCGAATTCCCTGATCCAAGTGTCA
This sequence comes from Pinus tabuliformis, assembly GCA_031772625.1. NCBI lineage: Eukaryota > Viridiplantae > Streptophyta > Pinopsida > Pinales > Pinaceae > Pinus > Pinus tabuliformis. The sequence goes on from CM062811.1 coordinate 736,692,863, forward strand.
TTTTGGAAGCTTCCTGGGCATTGACACCTTGAGGAATGACTGTGCCACTTGGCCAATCTCGCCCAGCGCAGGTAGCCTTCATTAAAGTTGACATTTAGCGCAGGTACAGAGTGGAGCAGTTGACATTCAGCGCAGATGCTTAGTGGAGCAGTTGACATGATCCAGAATTAGCTTGTTTTTGAGTGTTTTCAGGTGGAGAACTGATATTTAGTGCTGTGGTTTGCTGACCTTGTTCCTCTAGGGGTAGGAAAAACATGTTTAGGGACTTTGGATCCCTTAGATTATTGACATTTCATGCTTCATGCTGTAAGGCACAAAAATGTCTATAACAGTTGCCCCCTAAAGTATGAGGTCGTTTATCGGGTGAAATGCTTTATCAGGAGGATCCGAAGTTCATTCAATCGCTGAGTGGTGACCTGTAATAATACAATACAATACATTATTTTTCATTTTGCTTTCATGATCTAGCTGAGGCGGGCATTCCCATGCTCAGATTTATAAATTCATTTTGGTACATAGAACAGACGATCGTCTGATGGTAGACTGATAACTCTCTGCTAAAATTATCATCCTTTGAGTAGGATGATCATCTGTTGTAATAATGTACATATCAAATGTCTTTATATTTCCTGAATATATATCGCAGCCCGGATGGATGAAACTAGATCCGGGGTCTTCAAACTCGTTCGATCTTCACTCTAAGCACAAGTCGATCCATGTGAGAATTGCGCTAAAGTCGAACATGGAAAGACATCGCTTGATTACCGGTCAATAATGTAAACCGTTAAAAAGCGCGAGAGGAATCACCGATAATGATAATGACCCTCAAGGTACTGCAGTACAATTCGTGTGGTGTGAATAAAGGACTTGGCGTCGAACACCACGCAAAATCTTCTGGTCGAAGGTCATTAATGTATACCTGTCGCCGCAAGTGAGAAACTTGCCATTGAGGCATGCAAGCTTCAAAGTACTGGGGGGTTTGTCCCTAGATCAACTTCTTGGATAATGAGCTGAAGTCGACAAGAAGCGATCTGTCAAAGGAGGGCCTTAATGAATCCCACATCAGTGACACGGAATGGAGCTAATGATTTTAGTGGAGGTGAAAACAATCTGTGAAATATGATTCAGGGTGGCGATCATGGGTGGATGAAGGATAATGTATGGCAGTGGATGGGACACGGTTGACTCTTTCTGAACAACATCTCTTGAACATATAACGACACTGATGCGATGGATCGGTAGCATTAGCCCAAATGTGGATGGTTTGGCGAAGACCATGGTGATGAGACCGGTGAATGAAACAACCCAACCCGATGTGATACGGAGGAAAAGTGTCATGTTCAAGAGCGACTTGCTACCATTAAAGCTTTGAGGTTCTCCCAATTTTTCCCCAGTCATTTCTGACCAGTACCTCTTTATTTTTGTCAAGCTTGAGGAGGATAACATATGCTTGTTCTATAACCTGCCCTTCGGGAAAGCCCATCGATATGTTTTAACGAGCCTAGCGATAGGGAAACTCGTTCTCGTCTAAAGACAAGTTTGTCACTATTTAATCATTTTAACGAGTCTAACGACAAGGAAAACTCGGTCCTTTTCATTTTTAGAGAGTCTGAAAAGGTACAGAAAGTCAACTCCAAAATTCCTTTTTCGTCATCTAATCCCCTAAGTCCGAAAAAGTATAAAACAATACAGAAGGGATGAGTTTTCGATAATTTTAACGAGCCGAATAAAACAAGCGCTAGACCTTTTTGTGCAATAATCCCTCAGGTCCAAAAAGATTAAAATCTAGAAGAGGGATAGCTCTTCCGGTCACTTTAACGAGCTGGAAGGCCAAAACTCGGCAAACTTTTCATATTTTACGAGTCAGGAGAAAAGAGCTCAAAGAAGACTCGTCTTTTGAGGAACGAGTGATAAACAGGGATAGCAGCAGATTCCAGGTACAGGTTGGAATTTTCCAATCATGGCAGCGTCACAAGGATGGCTAGGTGAAATCACTCTTCGCAGCTGTTCCTCAAAATTGGTAAACAATCATATGGAGGTGAACGATTGGCCAAATGAAATGGAAGTGGCAGGTGCAAAACACGACCAAGGCTTTTTATGGCTAATAAATTTACGATCACAATGGTTATTTACCGGTACTGGGTTCATTTTTTAAAGAGCTTGAATGCGCCAAAAAACTGCTCATTCTTATGTTTATTTTTTAACGAGCATGAACTATGTGCTAAAACTGCTCGGATCTTCGCTTTTCTATTTTTTAACGAGCATAAATTCCGCGGTAAAACTGCTCGATTTTATGGTCAAATTTTGATTTTTTACCATCACTAGCTTTTCGCTTTTCAAGTATAGTACTGCATTTTCAATTGCTGCAACAAACTTTGTTAGAAATGAATAATATTTGCATGAAAATGAGATTATAACCCTAATATTTCACTTTGAACTACGTAAAAAGCCATTAAAAGGTGTTTTTACCTCTCATTTACCATTTCATTTGCATTTGGTTTGTTGGAGCTCTGGAGGTGCCTCTTCTTCCTTGATTTTCACCAGCTGATTCCGGGAGATTCTGCGGATGATTTTCGGCGCCGTCTGGACCAGGTAGGAGCTAAACCCTAGCTCTTTCTTTTCATGGTTTCATTTTCCAATTTTAGGCATATTTTTCAGTGTTTCTGAGCCCCAGGGGTTTTGCAAAATCGCCCTAACTTCAGCGCAGGTTCCCCTTTCGAAACCTGCGCTGAATGTCAAGCTGCCTTAAGGCAGCCTGACCTTCAGCGCAGGAGGGACACCTTCTGCCTGCGTTGGGCTCAGAAAACTGAGTTTTCAGGTCATTTTTTGATGATTTTTCGCCAGTTTTTCATCAAAATCAGGAACTTACTCCTTCTCTTTGTTTGCTTTGCAGGGAACTTTGAACAAAATGTCCCTTACATGGCGAGAACGAGAACATGAAGAGGAGGACATGATCGCCCTCCATGACCCTGTCACGGTGAACGCGTTGCAGAACTTGTTGGCATTATGATGCATGTGTTGTACTTGATGGCAACCCTCTCATAGAAGAATATCTCACTTATGTATAACTGGATGAATCTTCAGAAGAGATATCAGATGTGACTGATGGAGGACAACTCAAAGGAATCAGATGATAGTTCTAAGTGTGACAAGTTAGCTTTGCCATCAAGTCCGAAGGGGGAGATTGTTGGCATTATGAGATAAGTGTTGTCCTTGATGGCAAACCACACTGATGACAAATCATAGTGCAGAAGGTCAGCAGCAAGGAATTGATGATCAGTCTACAAGTATGAAGAAAAATATATACACGCTAGTTCACTATATCCCAAGTAGCGTATACAAGCAGGTTCACTATATACCAAGTCGCGTATACACAGGTTCGATATATACCAAGTCGCGTATACAAGCAGGTTGGCTTCAGTAAAAGAGCGTGTATGTGGAAATCTTATCTTTGGTCCACGGTGGTTATTCCTTGGAAGTTGTGCCTATGGTTTTGGACCTTGGTGTCTCGACGGACGTGTTGATCCCTAGTTTTGAAGTTGATGGTATTGGATTTCTATGGTTGTGGCCCTTGGTATTGAACAAGGCCTAAGGCTATATAAGGAGAAGGAAATCATTAGGCAAGTGTATCTGAAATGTCTTGAATATCTGATGAAGCATTAGATCCAGTATGCAGGGTTATGGGTTGATGATGCATTGCTTGATCTGAGCTAAGGAGAGATCTCACCGGTTGATGGAGAAGTAGATCTAAGGAGAGATCGGGATCAAATGGTTTGAAATGAACTATCTTTATGATGCTTATTCTAGATCTACATACTGACGCATGTATTGTTCTATAAGTGTTATCAGTATGATTGATGTCTGGTACAGCTGCAAGTTATGAGAAATTATTTTTAGATCTGTACGTGGGTTGTCCTTGGCAAAAGTGCGTATACACGCGGGTTTGATTCATCGAAGTAGCGTATACATTGTAAAGCTTGATATTTGAAGTTGCAGATGGGTCTGATGGTTATTACAGAGTTCTGTGTCTACTCTGCGTTCTGGTGACAGTGTTGTTAACAGGGTTTCAGTGATTCAGAGTTTGATGATTGTTTTGAGCTTCAATGATAGTTATGGGTCCAGTATGAAATTGGATGAAAAGTGGCCCTTCAGATTATGTGTTGTGCTTCAGTGTATCCAGTCTGAAAATTGATGAAACGTGGTACCTGGAGGAGAGAAGATTGTAGGCAAGCACCTACGTACTAGTATCTAAGCTAGTATAAAAGCTAAAGGAGATCTTTGGAGCATTGTAGCAGGTAGCAGCCTGCGTACTAGTAAATGGATCGGCTAGTACAAGAGCAAAGGGGGTTGTAGCTCCCGTACTGGTATAAGACTGCACCAGTACAAACATTGTAAAAGGATTTTCTTATTAAGAAGAAGATTGAGATGACTTGCAGTAGGTGTTTTTCACCCACATTGGGTTTCCACCTTATATCTTTGTGTTCATGTGTGTGGTTTCTGTGTGATCTGTTCTACTGCATCTGTTTACTCTTAATATGGTGAATAATGTCCTCATGCACTTAACTGAAGATAAACTGACTGAATTATAAGATTTCTAGTTATACGCAGTTTTCTTTATTCACAGTTGCGTGTACACGCTGGTTCACTTAACGAAAGTAGCGTATATGTTTCTGAGCATTGAAAAAGTTTTATAGTTCTGATAATACTGATTCACCCCCCCCCCCCCCCTCTCAGTATTATTTCCAACAATTGGTATCAGAGCAGGTCCTTTGGGAGAAGCTTGATCGCTTGAAGGAGATCCGTGGAACAATGGGTAAGAGGCTTAAGAAGAAAGCTCATAAGAAGAAGAAGACATCTCAGAAGATCTATGACAGTGGGAGAGTCGATTGGGGATTAGGTATAAGAAGCTCTTCAGATTCAGAATCAGATTCAGAATCATTATCAGGTATGAATGTGTTATCCTCTGATGTTCCAGCTATATTTCCTTGTGAAAGAGACGGAAGTGATAGTGAAACTACTGAACTTGCTCTTATGGGTGAACAAGAAAGAAATGAGATAGAAGCAGAATTTAGAAGACTAAGAAGCAAAATTAGAACTCAAGAAGATATTCTGAACATAAAGGATAAAACTGCTAAGACTCAACGAGAGTTATTCAAGGAGAAATATCAAAAGTTGCAGGTTGAAGCAACATCTCTAAGAAATGAAGTCAATGACAAGAACATAACCATCAAGAAACTCAAAGATAGATCTAGCTACTATGAAAATCTTGAAGCTACAATCCTCTCACTAAAAGGAGATCTTGAAGAATCAAAGAAGCAGAATACAGATCTACTCCAAGCTATTGCAAAACAAGAAAACGAAGTCACCAGCTTAAAATCTCAACTAGAATGTGCCTTCCCAGTTCGTCAAATGCAGCAGGATCTGAATGAAGAACAAGAAAAGGAGATTCTCAAACTAAGGAATCAGTTGGAAGAAGGAAGGAAAGATGGAGAAGACATGAAGAAGCAATGTCTAGAAAAGGAGGAACAACTTCAAGTTGAGGTAAATATCTTGAAAGGTAAAATAGAAGAAAACGATAAGCTTTTACGATTTCAAGATAGTTCTAAAGTCTTGGATGATATTCTTAGTAGTCAAAGGTCTCCTGCTATCAAGACTGGACTTGGTTTTCATGAATCTGTTGAAGGTGAATCTAGTTCACAAGGTGAGGCAAGGAACTCTAAAGAGAAATCTAAAATGATCAACAAGGAGATGAAAGGTCAACCCCATCAACATTCAAGGAAAAAGACTCCTCAAAGAAAATCTTTTACTCCTCCTATGAATAATGTTGAATGTTATGTATGTCATAATCTTGGACATGTTGCAGCTAGATGTAGAAGAAGAAGGGTTCAAGACCATCATGTTAAAAGATCATCACATTCAAGGTACTTTAATGGATATTGTTTCTCTTGCAATATGTTTGGTCACAAAGCTGCTGATTGCTACAGGAGGAACATGAAACATGTTAGATGTTATGCATGTAACAAGCTTGGACATATAGCAAAGGAATGCAGGAACAAAGGATGGACATCACACCAAAAGGAGAAAACCACATCACACTTGAAGATATGGAGGAAGAAGGAAGTACAATCAGCACAGACATATCAGACTCAGGGGGAGCTGAAAGTGTAAACCTTCAGTGTCCTGAATCTCATACGCAAGTTCCTTAAAGGGAATTCACGTATATACGCGAGTTAGACACTGCAAAGTCGCGTATATGTCAGTCTGAGGAAAAGCAGTGGGGACAGGATCAGAAAAAGGATCTGATATGATTCAGTCTATTATTTGCTCTATTGGTCACAGTCTGCTGAGGATGTGTGGAAATGTTTTGTTACTTGTATGATGTCTAGAAGTGTTTTTGATCCTAACTTGAGGATGATGATGATGTTTTGATGCTTATTGCGGATATATGCATGATCAGATCTAACAGATGGCACTGGTTGAGGGGGAGCATATGCCTTTAGTAATTCATTGTTGGCATTATGGTTAATAATCCTTGGTGATGATTCTTATATGGCTAAATGATATATCTTGCTATGATGTGGTTGTGAGTTGTCTATGATAAACTCTCATATGATTCTTGAAGTTACATAGAAGATGTTCAGATCAGATTTATGGTTGATTCTTTGATGATGCATATATGGTGCTTACATGGTGATCTTCATAAGGACAAGGAGAAGTACAAAGCTTGAATACACATCTTCCTCATTTGATGATGAGTCACTTATATACTGCTGTTGTCATATGCATAAAGATCATACAGTTATGATGCAGACACTCTTGTGGATAAGGATTGTTGTTGTTGATGATATCAAGAAGTTTTGTCAAATGAGCTTGAGCTCAAGATACATAGTGCTGATACATGGATGACTACTCAAGTTTCTTTGTTGGAGACATCGTGATGAGTTCATATGATGATAGGTTGATACTTACATATGTTGATTGATGCAGATGTTCCCAAGTAATGATACTTGGATCATGAAGATCTTGACGTTGATGTAATGGCTATGGTAGTTTCACATGTAATGTGAATGATTTCATAATGATGTTTAAAAGGAGAAGTTGACATCTATGTTTAGACATACCTTGCTGCAGGACATTTACAAGTTGTTGATGTGAAAATGGTTGTACGCGAGTTTCATAAGGCCTATCCGCGTATATACGCCTGTTTATGTGGATACAGACGCGTATATGGAATTTTGAAGGAAATCAGCAGGGACAGATGTTGGTTACAGAAAGTCTGATATGGGTCTGACAGAGATCATCTGGCACAGGTTCAGGGAGAGCAGATAATCTTCCAATGATGCATTGTTGGCATTATCTTAAAGCCTTTGGTTCTAGTTCACATTTGTTGTTGATTCAGGTGGAACAAAGGCGAAAGGAGAACAGAAGGATCTCTTGGTTGCTGATCTGAATGGTGATTATCAGATGCTATTGGTGACATTCATAAGTCTTACTTTAGATATTTCGTCTCTATGTCATATATCTCTTTTATGGTATCTCTTTCATGGTGTCAAGGTCATGTAACGGCCTATTTTGGTTTCCCCACTATGCCTGGGATGATTGATGCAATATGATTGGTTGTCATATGTAAACTTTTGATGTATCCCCACTTGGTTGGGTGGATGAGTCAATTTTTGTATATCCTCACTTAGTTGAGAGATGGATGTATGTATGAGTCTTTGATGATAGGAAGGTCTTTTATGATGTATCGAGTCATGTTCTTCTTGAAGAACATCTTTTGCAGATCTTGCCTACAGTCACGAAGAGCATGAACAGCACACTTCAGCGGTACAGAGATTCAGCATGTACTCAGAGGGAGCATGGACAGATTGGTACACCTTGGAATATACAAAGGGGGAGATTATTCAGAGATTTTAGCAGGTACTCAGGGGGAGTATGGACAGTGGAATGATTCAGCAAAGGAAGAGAATATCTTGGTCCACCCTTTGCCCTTGATGTCAAAGGGGGAGAGTGATTTGGTGTTGTTGCCATCAAGTCCAAAGGGGGAGATTGTTGGCATTATGATGCATGTGTTGTACTTGATGGCAACCCTCTCATAGAAGAATATCTCACTTATGTATAACTGGATGAATCTTCAGAAGAGATATCAGATGTGACTGATGGAGGACAACTCAAAGGAATCAGATGATAGTTCTAAGTGTGACAAGTTAGCTTTGCCATCAAGTCCAAAGGGGGAGATTGTTGGCATTATGAGATAAGTGTTGTCCTTGATGGCAAACCACACTGATGACAAATCATAGTGCAGAAGGTCAGCAGCAAGGAATTGATGATCAGTCTACAAGTATGAAGAAAAATATATACACGCTAGTTCACTATATCCCAAGTAGCGTATACAAGCAGGTTCACTATATACCAAGTCGCGTATACGCAGGTTCGATATATACCAAGTCGCGTATACAAGCAGGTTGGCTTCAGCAAAAGAGCGTGTATGTGGAAATCTTATCTTTGGTCCACGACGGTTATTCCTTGGAAGTTGTGCCTATGGTTTTGGACCTTGGTGTCTCGACGGACGTGTTGATCCCTAGTTTTGAAGTTGATGGTATTGGATTTCTATGGTTGTGGCCCTTGGTATTGAACAAGGCCTAAGGCTATATAAGGAGAAGGAAATCATTAGGCAAGTGTATCTGAAATGTCTTGAATATCTGATGAAGCATTAGATCTAGTATGCAGGGTTATGGGTTGATGATGCATTGCTTGATCTGAGCTAAGGAGAGATCTCACCGGTTGATGGAGAAGTAGATCTAAGGAGAGATCGGGATCAAATGGTTTGAAATGAACTATCTTTATGATGCTTATTCTAGATCTACATACTGACGCATGTATTGTTCTATAAGTGTTATGAGTATGACTGATGTCTGGTACAGCTGCAAGTTATGAGAAATTATTTTTAGATCTGTACGCGGGTTGTCCTTGGCAAAAGCGCGTATACACACGGGTTTGATTCATCGAAGTAGCGTATACATTGTAAAGCTTGATATTTGAAGTTGCAGATGGGTCTGATGGTTATTACAGAGTTCTGTGTCTACTCTGTGTTCTGGTGACAGTGTTGTTAACAGGGTTTCAGTGATTCAGAGTTTGATGATTGTTTTGAGCTTCAATGATAGTTATGGGTCCAGTATGAAATTGGATGAAAAGTGGCCCTTCAGATTATGTGTTGTGCTTCAGTGTATCCAGTCTGAAAATTGATGAAACGTGGTACCTGGAGGAGAGAAGATTGTAGGCAAGCACCTACGTACTAGTATCTAAGCTAGTACAAAAGCTAAAGGAGATCTTTGGAGCATTGTAGCAGGTAGCAGCCTGCGTACTAGTAAATGGATCGGCTAGTACAAGAGCAAAGGGGGTTTTAGCTCCCGTACTGGTATAAGACTGCACCAGTACAAACATTGTAAAAGGATTTTCTTATTAAGAAGAAGATTGAGATGACTTGCAGCAGGTGGTTTTCACCCACATTGGGTTTCCACCTTATATCTTTGTGTTCATGTGTGTGGTTTCTGTGTGATCTGTTATACTGCATCTGTTTACTCTTAATATGGTGAATAATGTCCTCATGCACTTAACTGAAGATAAACTGACTGAATTATAAGATTTCTAGTTATACGCAGTTTTCTTTATTCACAGTTGCGTGTACACGCTGGTTCACTTAACGAAAGTAGCGTATATGTTTCTGAGCATTGAAAAAGTTTTATAGTTCTGATAATACTGATTCACCCCCCCCCCCCTCTCAGTATTATTTCCAACAGAACTGTGGCCTGCTGAAGTTTTTCCGTATCTCTAGCATGAGAGCACAGATTACTCTGCTGCAGTATATGCTTGATGCTTGGGATCCTGTTAACCAAGTATTCCAGATTAGGGGAAAGTCCATCCCCTTGACCATAGAGGACATGTACTTCTTGACTGGGTTGTCAAGGCCAGGTGCCCCCGTTTCCTTGTCAGGTACGGCCCGGGGGACCGATTCCACCAGAGATTATGTCCGTCAGTATTGCAGGGAAGGTTCTCAGCCGAGCAGAGATGGCAAGATTGTTATCCGCGAGATTAATGACAGGTCTCTCAGGTCCATTCTGTATACCATTGGTAGGATGGACGGTAGCGCAACTTTACATGTTGCCAACAGATCTTATATGCAGCACGCCTTGGAGTGTCTCCAACCGAAAGTATTCAACTGGTGTGATGCAGTACTTGTTCAGATGAAAAGTCAATTGACCAAGGTAAAGGACGGGAAGCTGAAGAACTTTGGATTTGGTTCTATTCTGACTGCCTTTGCCTTGGAGAAAATCCCACTGATGCAGCCTCAGTACATCATACTTGACTTGCCTTCTCCGACCGAGCCACGCATGCAGAGGTGGGTTGATCACATGTCTAGACATGCTGGTCAACCTCAGATTACTTTTACTGAAGCCTTCTTCAGGTGGTTCGAGCGCCAGGAGATGGTCTTCTCCGAGTATCCATATGTGGGTATGGATTTCCGAGGTGATCCGGATTTGGTGTTACCGGATGGCGAACAGTGGGGCGCTATTGGTAAGCTCTTAGACCATATTACTATTTACTGTTCTTATTTATAATGTTGCTGTGCTTTATTCTATCAAGACTTTTAATCATACTCTTGGGTGCATGCAGATGTTGGTCCTGTTCGTCCAGCAGTTCGTCCGAGACCGCCAGTTGCTGCCCCGGCAGTGGAGCCTGCTGGGAGAGCTATTCTTCATGATCTTGATGATACCGAGACCCTTACAGCTGTGCAGGAGCAGGTTGAGAGCCTTACTCGCGGTCTTCCGGATGTACAGATTGACGAGTTACCTTTACAGTTGCAGCGGCATACTATCGGCGTGCCTAGACGATGGACTCGTCTCTTGCACATGATTGCACAGGCCGTGACGTACTATCATGAGCACCACTAGGCTAGGGTGCCCCCTAGCATCTTTTGAGTTTTTAGGTCATATGACCAATTTTGTCTTGGTTACAGAACATTATGTATGAACTATATAAACAACTTATATATATTTTGATTTTTGAGTTTTATTCTGGTTGATTTATGTAACCCATATGTACAATCTTTGATGATGTTTCCCTTTTATAAATGTTGCAAATGTCTATCTAACACATAGTTTGCTAATGAGTCAGTTAATGTGTTTAAGTTTCTTGAAATATGTTGATATTGAATTGAATCAAATCGTCTTTCCAAGATCTTAACCCTTAGGAACATGCGATACATAGCTTGATTGCGAACAGAATATATACCATTGAGTTGTAGTATTACGAGCTGTGAGTCTAGCCTGACGATTAGTCGGCGTATGCCACGTGTGATGGCATCAGAGAGTAGTTCTATCAACGTGCTATACTCAGCGATGTTATTCGTTGATTGCCCAATACATACACCTCTGCAACTTACTAACTCGCCGCTTGGATCAAAAATGGCCCAGGCTGCGGAAGATAGGCTCCGCGAACTACGACTCACCCCGTCGGCATATCCAACACATGTCTCCAAAAGGTTCGACATCTGCAACAAATGTAAAAGGTGGATCACTCAACCAGAACAAATACTTTAGCGAAAACAAAATACAACAAAAGCATGCAGGTTACTATTTAAGCATAGTAACGCTTGAGGTACAACCCGTTGCAGGGCTGCGCCAGTGGAATTCCATCGTAATCCATTAACTCATAGGCTCCTTTTGCTAACACTCTTTTAACAATATAGGGGCCCATCCATAAGGACTTGAATTTACCTGCTGCCAATTTATCGGATTCTTGGTCATAAAGCAAGACCAAATCACCTTCTGAGAAGATACGGGGTTTGACATTTTTGTCGAACTGAGTCTTGACTCGTTTCTTATGAGCTTCGTTAGCCAAAGCGGCATCATGACGGGTTTCATCCAATTGGATTAGTTCCAAGAAACGAGCCTCTTTTTCTGAAGTTCTGGGGAGAAGATTGATCGCGAGCTTAAGCGACGAAATTTCGCACTGGATTGGTAAGACTGCTTCCAGGCCATACACCAGTTGAAAAGGTGTGAACCCGGTTGCGTTCTTTACCGACGTTCGGTAAGCCCACAAGGCTGAGTACAGGATTAGGTGCCATCTTCTTTTATGAACCCCGATCATCCTTTGCAACATACGCTTCAGGACCTTGTTGATTGCCTCAACTTGTCCGTTGGCTTGCCGATAATATGGGGTAGAGCTGTCGTGAGATAGCCCTAGCTTGGCAGCTAATTCGACCATCATGTGATTGCGAAAATGCGACCCATGATCTGTAACTATAGCCTTTGGTACGCCGAACCTGGCGACTACATGATTGAAAAAGAAAAGGGCAGCTGTTTCACCAGTGTTATCCAATGTAGGCATCGCCTCGGCCCATTTGGTAAAATAGTCAACAGTGACTATAATATACCCATGCGCCCCGGTCGAGGTGGGGTTACATTGCATGAAATCGATGCCCCACTTGGTGAAGGTCCCAACAACAACTATCGGCTGTAAAGGTGCGGGTGGTTGTCTGGTTTTGCTATAAAAAATTTGACAAGCATGGAAACTTCTGACTGCGGTTATGCAATCTTTGAACATGGTTGGCCAGAAGTATCCTGCTCGTAAGATTTTTTGTGCTGTTGCATATCCAGATTGATGCCCCCCACACGCGCCTGAATGACACTCATTCAGGGCTTTTTCGGCCTCCTCATGGGTAAGGCACCTCCTCAGAACTCTATCGACACCACGACGGTAAAGTGTATCACCGACGATCATGTAGTCTTTTGCTTGGTATCGTATACGTTTTTGTTCGGAGTGAGAGGTGTTAGGCCTGAACTTTTGGGTTTGGAGATAAACTATTATATCTCCATACCACTCATCGGTTACAGATATCAGAAACAAACTTTCGTCCACGATTGACTCTTCCGATGTTTCATCGTTGGACGACGATGGGAGATCGCACAATAATTCTGCGAAAACTAGAGCTTTCTTTGATTTGGATTTTACAAATTCCAGATCAAACTCTTGAAGGATCGCTATCCATTTTGAATATTTTCCCCTGAGCAACTGTCGCGACAGTATATAAGTCATGGGGTTGCAATCTGACAAGATGGTAGTTTTCCGAAAGAGGACATAATGTCGAAATCTTTGAATCGCTTGAACAGCTGCAAGCGCTAGTTTTTCCACATAAGAATATTTACTTTCTGTATCATTTAAGTTTTTACTTAAATAATAGATAGGATGTTCGATTCCATCGACTTCTTGAACTAAAACCATCGCAATGGTCATATCCGTTGCAGCCAGATACAGGTTAAAATCTCTTTGATAGTCTGGGGCGTACATTAATGATGCTTTTACTAGACAATCTTTCAGAGCATCAAAGGAAGCTTGCGCCACCTGGTCCCAGAAAAAAGGTATATCCTTTTTCAAAAGACGACTATAACCTTTAGCAAGTTCTGCGTAATTTGGAATGAACCTCCTCAGAAAGTTCGCTTTCCCTTGGAGTTTCTGAATCTGAAGCAAATTTGAAGGTGGAGGCAAATTAATGATTGCCTGAACCTTACAGGGGTCGAGACGAATCCCATCCTTAGAGACTACAAAGCCAAGTAAACGACCAGAACCGACGCAAAACACACATTTGTGTGGATTGAGTCTTATCTTGTAGTGTCGACAACGTAGAAATATCGCTCTTAAATGCTGCGGATGATCAGTCCGCTTTCGCGAATGAGCCGGAAGATCATCGAGATAAGGTTGAACAATGTTCTTGATGTCATGGAAGGCATAATTCATTGCCCTCTGAAACGTCGCCCCTGCGTTTTTTAAACCAAAGGATAATTTTCGATAAGCGAATGTGCCCCATGGACAAATAAATGCAGTCTTTGACTGGTCCTGTGGGCGGATATTTATTTGATTATACCCGGAAAATCCATCCATAAATGAAAAGATTTCACATCCGGCGCATTCATCAATTATCTGGTCGATGAAGGGTGTAGGGTAGTTGTCCTTCGGACAAGCTTGGTTTACATCCCTATAATCGACACACACTCTAGTTGTCCCTTGTTTCTTCATAACAGGGACAATATTCGATACCCAATCAGTTAGAGGAACCGGGTAGATGAATCCATCATGGAGAAGTTTTTCAACTTCTACCTTAATGGCAGCGGCTTTCTTGGGGTGTACCTGTCGAAGCCGTTGTCTTACTCGTTTGACATCAGGATACATTTTAATTTCATGTTCAACAATACTCGAGTCAATGCCTGACATTTCATCATATGACCAAGCAAAGACATCTCTAAATTCGTGAAAAAGAGTGTTATATATTTCCAGTTCTGAAGGGGAACAACCTTTGCCGACATAAATATTCTCTACAACATCTGTTTTAGTCGAGATATTTATGGCTATAGTCTCTTCAATATTGGATAGGTTTCGCTCGGAATCCACCGTATTTACAGTATTTGTTAGGAATTCAAATACTGAAGGGCGATAAAGGTCACTTTGAGTATCTTCTTCATATTCCAGAAGAAGGGAACGATGGTGGTGATCATTCCATGGTGCCCCCTCAATCATCATTGATTGTAAGATTCCTTCGTCAGTCCCATGTACTTTTGACCAAGGATCTAATGGGGTTCCATATTCTCTAGATCTATCTACCCAAACGCTTGACGAGCGTTGATTTGGGTTCGCCTCCCATGCTTGAAACATTGATTGCTACAATATTTCTAAAGGGCTTGGGGGCAAAACCATTGAATGATCCATGTTGACCTTCGTGGAAGATATCATGTTGCAGGTTGCTACAAACGGTACATTTCCTATATAACTAGGAGGTGGTAGCGCGAAAGTTCCCATCAATGTGGGGTCTTTCAATAATCCTACTCCGATATCTTGAATTGAATGGTTGCTCTCATGGATCATGGGAATGCTTCCTGTAACTTGTGAACCATTAGGGAGGAAGTTTTGTTGGTCGACGACCGTAATCCCTCCTTCAAACGGGAATGCGATCTTCCTAAAATAAGTCGACACGACAGCTGCCATGGCATAAATCCATGGTCTACCCAGTAGGATGTTATAGTCAAGATTTCCATCAATGACCTCAACATCAATTTCTACTATTTTTCCTCCTAGTTCTACCTTCAAGTTATTAAGGATACCGTATGGGGTATAAGTCCTTCCGTCGAAAGCTTTTAATGTTGTCGAAGATCGCGACAAGGTTGGAGATCCTAAAGTTTTCCAACAACTCATCGACATAATACATGTCGATGCTCCCTCATCAATAATTGTTCTGTGAACAATTTTGTTGAGGGATTTCACTTGAATAAGGAAAGCTAATTGAGCTGGTAACTGAGGATCGTATCCTTTGTGGTCAAAGGATACAAGATTTGAATCCTTAGGATCAACCCCACCAATAGCTGATAACAACGCCTGCCTTTGGGTTGGACAATTTTGTAGTACCTCAAGAGTTGACATAGCGGATGGCGATTGTTCCAAATCTTCCACTATGTTATAATGCTGCGCCGCTCTGGCGCGAGGATTAAATGTTGACTTGTGGACTACACCCTTTGGCGGTTTTATTGTTAATTCAGGAATGATGGGTGGTACAACTTCTGTCGAAGTTGTTGTCGAGCTACTTGGTTGATCTTTACCTTTTTCGTTCGACAGCTGAGGATTCCCATAATCTTTGTTCCTTGTCGAAATCAAAGCATCATTCTGCTGTTTTGAAACCGACAACATAAGCACTTGCGACGGGGAAGCATTTCCACTATCAACCAGATTTTGACCTGGGTTGGGAAATGGATCAGTTAACACAGCTAAAGTTTGGGAACTTTTAAAGAACCTCTTTAACTCAGCTTTGAATGGGCAATTCTTTTTGGTATGATCCTTATCATCACATATTAGACATGGATAATTTTGTTTCCCTTTCCCAGGAGGGTTTGAAGAATTTTTTCCAGGGGATGACTCACCCTGTTTCTTCTTCTTCCCTTTGTTTTGCTTCTTCTTGCTTCCTGGTTGACTGGTTTCTTTGCCCTTATCTTCTGATACGGCATTTACTTCTGAAGCAAGAATTTCTTCTTTTGCACTTTGATCCGAATTCTTACGGGCTTTCTTTGACGAAGCCTTTATCGATTTCGCGTTTGTCGTGCCAATCACACCATCACTGGCATGAGAGTCACTATTTGATTTAGGAGGGGGGGGAATTGAAAACTCTGGTCTAGGGGCGTCAGGTATTTTGTCATAGAGTGTGCCAGATTGAGTATAAACTAAGTCCAAATATTGTGCACGAGCAATCACTTGCTCCTCTGTTACGACTCCCCCCTTGGCCACATCTTCCGTAATGGCAGGAAGTAACGACTTTATAAACCATTCAGCTAATAGCTGATCGGGAACGTATGTTTTCACCATCCTACGACGACGACGCCACTCATGTATATGATCAGATATATGGGTGGCAGTTGTCTGCTTGAAGTTGGTTAATATTTCTGTTCCCGTTTCATACCTTATCGGTAATTGAAAATGAGTTAAGAAAGTCGTGGCTAGGGAACTAAAATTGTCGAAAGAGGCTCTTGGCAATTCAATATACCATTTAGCCGCTGGACCTGTCAATGTCCTCTGAAAAAGGTGAAGCCTTATCGAATCGTCGTTTAGGGTGTTCGAGGAACACCATAGATGAAAAGTCATCACGTGATTCGATGGGTCTTCACCTGGATTTCCATTGAACTTAGGAATTTCAGATGGAAGTTTATGAGGAATCGCTGGCCACCAATGGGCATAAGCAATCGGATTGTCGGTTAACCGGTGTAAATCGGGTAACTCTAAAGTTGCCACGAATGGTAACTGTTGATTCAGGTTAGGCGAAGCGTAACCAGGGTATGATGGAATCGCTTGAGCAGTGGGTCTTTGCATACCTGCATAATGTAATTGATGTTGGTATGACTGATACGGTTGGTGGACTTGACCACTGTAAAGTGGTTGGTTTTGACCGTTTTGGAGATATGGTTGTCCACTGTTCGCAAAGATCTGCTGCTCAGAACCTTGGTACACTTGCTGGAATTGTGGTTGTTGGTATTGTACAAGCCATGGTTGTGACGCCATGTTTTGTTGTGCTATGCTAACCGCTGGACCAAGGTGTGGGGTAATTGTACCCGTTTGGACCTGTGTCGCCCCACCAGTTGGCGATTGTGGTTGTGACCCATGATCAAGTGGCTGTTGCATTACAACCTGAGAAATCTGAGGTTGGCATGCAACAGGTATCGCTTGAACTTGTGACACTGTTACAATAGCCGGTGTGGTTGGGATGTTCGTCATAGGTACACACTGTTGCATAGAATATACAACCCTTGGTTGTTGAGGTAGCATAGGTACCCAACTACTTGACGCAATTCCAGTATAACCTGAACATTGTTGTGAACTCACGTATGGGTATCCTCCCGGAGGGGGTAATGAAAGGGCATATTGCCCCCCATACGGTATCAATCCCGAACTCAAGGGGATTGATTGCCCAGATTGACCTCCAAATGGATCAATTTGGCGAGTTTCAACATAAGAGTTGCCGGGTATTACTCCGGATGAACAAACTGGAACAGACCATACTGTCGAAATAGTCCCTTGGTGGACTCCTTCTAGCTGTTGTGAGCTAGTTGGGACAGCTGGTATGCCGGCAAACATTGTCGGAGTGACGGCAGGGGCTTCTGCTGTCGCTGTGTCATTTGACACAGTCCTAGATGATGACGGTTGTTCAGACATCTTAAGTCTATCCAATAGATTGCCTAGTGATTCTATAGGAACTTCCACTTGTGGTGGATTAACCTCTGATGAAGGAAAGAGAGTGACCCCGACTCCAAAATGAGTTGGCGTACTTGCTTGCGGATCCTATGCAATTTCCTCTATTGCAATCAAACCCGGTGGAAGAGGAAGACCGTCAGGTCCGTAAAATATTTCTGGTGCCGAAGAAGTGGTTGATTCGACAGCGACAGTTGTTTGAGGAACAAAACTCTCTGGACCGGTTACAGATGTAACTGGTTCAGTTATACAAGTATTTGCCCCCAGACTAGGATCAGTATTACTGTCCTTCTGTGGCTGTTGAACTTCTTCTATAGAGGCAGGGTTTCCAGAAATGTTAGGAGTAACCGGAACCTCAGATGTAGTCGGAACACTTGTTCTAACTTTTAAAGGAGATTTTGAACTGGTTAAACGAGTTCGCTTTGTCCATACTGTTTTCGATTCCGGAGACAAAGACGGTTGACTCGTAAACCTCCGCGAACAACGGGGTTTCAATTGACTTTCTTCCACGATTTCGGATTACTCGATCAACCAAAATATTAAAAGGGGAAATTTGTGTTTCCGAATTGAATGAATTTTATTAGACGCTTTTAGACACAACTTGCTTTTTCACTTTTTAAGAGTCGAGAAAAAGCTAAAGATGACTCTAGTCTCCTTCGATGTATTAACGAGCCCGAAGTGACAAATGCTCGGTTGGACTTTTTCAGTTATAGAGTTTGAAAAAGGCCAAAAGAAACTTCTCTGGAGATCTAGGCAGAGGGTGTGCCAAACCTTTCGCAAAACCACAGAATACGTTTTACGGTACGGGTGGTCGATCTTCGTGAATGCTGTGTTCACTGCATTGCGATCAGTAGGGCAGTCGACACGGCTTCCTATGGATAAAATATATATGCCTATAGGGGTCTCCCAATATATACGCGACGGTACGTGGGAGCACAAGTCCATATTAGTGCCACCGACTCTCAGGAGGAATCACCCACCTTCGTCGAGATCGACAGTCACTACGTTTAACGACGCCGGAACACGTCTCTAGCTTAGACCTCTATGTGTTTGCGTTATGTTTCAAAGCGTTGTTAGGTTCATTCAATATATTTTAAGTTGATCTTTTTAAAGTTTGCCTTTCAAGGTTCACCACGAGATGTTTGATACAAATTCCTAAATGCAGTCTAAGATGAGAAGCAAGCTTTTTCAATCTTTTTGACTTATGAAAATCTTAACTACTGAAGGAAAAGAGAGACAAAATATTTTCACACAGATCAAAGAGCATACACTAATGCACTTTTTCCCTAAATCAACATGCAAACTTATCAAATGCAAAATGATTAATGCAGGTATTTCTTTTCTCTTTCTTAATGTTGGTGCAATACAAAAAGAAAGCTGTTGTATAAATTCGAATTCAATTTCAAGTGAAAGCAAACAAGCTTGTCCAAAATCGAAAGACACCTTAAGATTTACTTGTTTCGACACTAGAAATATATAAATTCAAACCATATGACGAAAGAAAAAGCTCAATCAACTATGAACAACAAACAAACTAACTCTTAAGATCAAAACGACACTTTATCACAGGTCTAGATCTAAGAGGCCACAGCAAGACTAGTTCACTTTCGTTATGTGAAACTGCAAATGATATAAGAAATACACAAAGAACAAATACAGTTTCTTTATACAACCGAGGCAGAATAGTGGCAAGGAAAGTTGGTTTCAGATAGGTACATTGACTGGTAACAGGCTGCAAAAACAAGAGTGAAAACAGGGCAATAAACAGGAGGGAACCCCAGTAGCACTAGGCAAAACTGGTTCAGCGCAGGTAGAACACTGACAGTTTGACCTTCAGCACAGGTATCCCCTTCGGGAACTGCGCTGAAATGCAGACTGCGTTCACAGTGTCTGCACTAAAGATTCAAACTTTCGTTTTTCTCAGTTTCTGGGTCACAGATTGCTCAAAAATTCACAGTTTTTGGCCAAATCAGAAGCTATCAGTCAAGTACACACTAAGGGATGAAAAGGAGGATGAAAAGCTATCACTAAGAGCTGTTCAGAGTCCTTGTGGATCAGCTCTTCAAATCATAAACTTGCCCAGAAACTGAGCTAGAGTAGCTGCCCTCTACTTTGCATTTGAAAGATCCAAATGCAGTTCGATTCGGTACTCCCTGTGTTTATGAAATGAATAGAAAAAACACAAAAAACCAACAAGATACGATCCCCAGTGGAGTCGCCAATTTTTTGTTGGGAAAAGTATCCAATACGGAATGACCCTATCCCACTCTAAGGGTGATAGTACCTCAGCAACAATCAAAGCAAAGCTATTCGAGATTACTTCTTTATGAGATGTAAGAGAGAGGAGAAAGAGATCCACTAACCGTTATCTTCCGCTAATGATTGATCCAATCTTCCCTCTTTGCTGCTTGCTCCCAGCTCCTTGCTCTTTCACTGGCCCAGCTACACAAAGATCCTGCAAAATGACAAGAGAGGGAAACTACAAGAAGCATACATTCATAATTGATTCAAGGATTAGAATAAATCAAATATACAAGTATCAATACGCCATTGAGACACATGCATATAGAAGAACCTCAAATGCTTTATTAATAGAAGAAGTAAAGTTCCGAGAGTGTTACAACCATAAGAGGCCCAATCCAGCAACACCTCCCAGCAGATAGAAATCTCCTCTTCACCTCCTTCAAGCAAATCACCCAATAGTTCTATACTCAAACCAACAGCACTTCCTTACATTCACTAGATTCCAGCCTCCCTAGACCTCATGAGAGAGCTATATATATAGGAGTTTTGGAGAAAGGATGAGTCAGCTTCAGGGTGGCATGAAGCTGACTAGTGTCCTCTCCCACTTCAGTTATTCTTCAGTTCTTGAGTCCACTTGGAGGTTCTTGCTTCCACTTGGAGATCTAGACCCTCTTACTCATCACTAGGCGAATTCCCTGATCCAAGTGTCATTTTGGAAGCTTCCTGGGCATTGACACCTTGAGGAATGACTGTGCCACTTGGCTGATCTCGCCCAGCGCAGGTAGCCTTCATTAAAGTTGACATTCAGCGCAGGTACAGAGTGGAGCAGTTGACATTCAGCGCAGATGCTCAGTGGAGCAGTTGACATGATCCAGAATTAGCTTGTTTTTGAGTGTTTTCAGGTGGAGAACTGATATTTAGTGCTGCGGTTTGCTGACCTTGTTCCTCTAGGGGTAGGAACAACATGTTTAGGGACTTTGGATCCCTTAGATTATTGACATTTCATGCTTCATGCTGTAAGGCACAAAAATGTCTATAACACATGGGTCGAGATGAATCCCATCCTTGGAGACTACAAAGCCAAGTAAACGACCATAACTGACGCAAAATACACATTTGTGCGGATTGAGTCGTATCTTGTAGTGTCGGCAACGTAGAAATATCACTCTTAAATGCTGCGGATGATCAGTCTGCTTTCGCGAATGAGCCGGAAGGTCATCGAGGTATGGTTGAACGATGTTTTTGATGTCATTGAAGGCATAATTCATTGCCCTCTGAAACGTCACCCCTGCGTTCTTTAAACCAAAGGGTAATTTTCGATATGCGAATGTGCCCCACGGACAAATAAATGCAGTATTTGGCTGGTCCTGTGGGCGGATATTTATTTGATTATACCCGGAGAATCCATCCATGAATGAAAAGATTTCGCATCCAGCGCATTCATCAATTATCTGTTCAATCAAGGGCGTAGGGTAGTTGTCTTTTGGACAAGCTTGATTTACATCCCTATAATCGACGCACACTCTAATTGTCCCTTGTTTTTTCATAACAGGGACAATAAACCAGCATGGAGAAGTTTTTCAACTTCTGCCTTAATGGTAGCGTCTTTCTTGGGGTGCACCTGTCTTAGCCGTTGTCGTACTGGTTTGACATCTGGATACATCTTAATTTCGTGTTCAACGATACTCGAGTCAATGCCTGGCATTTCACTTTATGACCAAGCAAATACATCTCTGAATTCGCGAAAAAGAGCGTTATATATTTCCAGTTCTGATGGAGAACAACATTTGCCAACATAAATATTCTCTACAACATCTGTTTTGGTCGAGATATTTATGGCTATAGTCTCTTCAATGTTGGACAAGTTTCACTCGGAATCCACCGTATTTACAGTATTTGATAGAAAATCAAAGACTAAAGGATGATAAAGGTCATTTTGAGTATCTTCTCCACAATCCGGAAGAAGAGAACGATGGTGGGAATCATTCCATGGTGCTCCTTCAATTACCATTGCTTGGACAATTCCTTCGTCGGTGACATGCACTCGCGACCAAGGATCTGAAGGAGTACCATATTCTCTAGACCTATCTATCCAGACGCTTGATGAGCGTTGATTTGGGTTTGCCTCCCATGCTAGGAACATTGATTGCTATAATGTTTCCGTTGGGCTTGGGGGCAAAACCACTGCATGATCCATGTCGATATCATTTTCTGAGATCTTTGTAGAAGATATCATGTTGCAGGTTCCTATCGACGCTACTTCAGCCAGATTGATTGGAGGTGGAAGAGCGAAAGTTCCCATTAGTATAGGATCTTTTAGTAGGCCTACTCCAATATTCTGAAGCGAATGGGGGCTTCCATGGATCATGGGAATGCTTCTAGTAACTTGAGAACCATTGGGGAGGAAGTTTTGCTGATCGATGATTGTAATCCCCCCTTGAAAGGGAAATACAATCTTTCTAAAATAGGTCGACACAACAGCTGCCATGGCATAAATCCATGGTCTTCCTAGTAGGATGTTGTAATCAAGATTCCCATCGATTACTTCAACATCTATTTCTACCGTTTTCCCTCCTAGTTCAACTTTCAAGTTATTTAGGATACCATATGGGGTATATGTCCTTCCGTCGAATGCTTTTAATGTCGTCGAAGATCGCGACAAGGTTGGAGATCCTAAAGTTTTCCAGCAACTCATCGACATAAGGCATGTAGATGCCCCCTCATCAATAATTGTTCGATGAACAATTTTGTTGAGGGCTTTCACTTGAACAAGGAAAGCTAGTTGAGCTGGTAACTGAGGATCGTATCCTTTATGATCGAAGGATACAAGATTGGAATCCTTTGGGTCAATCCCACCAATGGCTGATAATAAAGCCTGCCTTTGGGATGGGCAATTTTGTAGTACTTCAAGAGTCGACATAGCGGATGGCGATTGGGCCAAATCTTCCACTATGTTATAATGTTGTGCCACTCTAGCGCGGGGATTAAATGTCGACTTGTGTACTACTCCCTTTGGCGGTTTTATCATTAATTCAGGAATGGTGGGTGGCACAACTTCTGTCGAAGTTGTTGTCGAACTACTTGGTTGGTCTTTATCCTTGTTGTTCGACAGCTGTGGATTCCCATAATCTTTGTTCCTTGTCGATATTAGAGCATCATTTTGCTGTTTTGAAACCGACAACATTAGCACTTGACACCTGGAAGCATCTTCACTCTCAACCAGATTTGCTCCTGGATTTGGAAACGGATCAGTTAACACTGCGGAGGTTTTTGAATTCTTGAAGAATTTCTTAAGCTCAGCTCTGTGTGGACAATCTGAGGTCCAATGATCCTCATCGTATATAAAGCATGGAGTTTTTGGTTTCCTATTTCTAGGAGGGTTTGAAGAAGATTTTTCAGGTGATGATTCCTCTTGTTTCTTCTTCTTCCCTTTGCCTTTCTTCTTGCTTCCTGGTTGTTTGGTTTCTTTGCCTTTGTCTGTCGATACGACATTTACTTCCGAAGCAAGAAGCTCGTCTTTTGCATTTTGACCTGAAATCTTACGGGCCTTTTTGGATGTAGCCTTTGTCGATTTCGTGTCTGTCGTGCCAATCACGCCATCACCGGCATGAGAGTCATTGTTTGATTTAGGAGGAGGAGGAATTGAGAATTTCGGTCTAGGGGCGTCAGGTATTTTGTCGTAGAGCGTGCCGACTGAGTGTAAATCAAGTCCAGATATTGTGCACGAGGGATAACTTGCTCTTCTGTTACGACTCCCCCCTTTGCCACATCTTCCGTGATGGAAGGTAATAATGACTTGATAAACCATTCAGCTAAGAGCTGATCGGGGACGTACGTTTTTACCATCCTACGACGACATCACCACTCATGTATATGATTAGATATGCGAGTGGCTGTCGTCTGTTTGAAGTTGGTAAGAAGTTTTGTTCCCGTTTTGTACCTTATTGGTAATTGAAAATGGGTTAAAAAGGTTGTGGCTAAGGTACTGAAGTTGTCGAACGAAGCTCTAGGCAATTCAATGTACCATTTTTCCGCTGGACCCATTAGCGTTGTCTAAAAGAGGCAAAGTCTTATCGAATCATCATTTAGGGTGTTTGATGAACACCATAGATGAAATGTCATCACGTGATTCGATGGATCTTCACCCGGATTTCCATTAAATTTAGGAATATCTGATGGAAGTTTATGCGGAATCGCTGGCCATCAAGGGGCGTAAGCAGTTGGATCATTTGTTAACCGATTTAAATCAGGTAACTCTAAGGTTTCCACAAAGGGTAACTGTTGATTCAGGTTAGGTGAAGCATACCCAGGATAAGATGGAATTGCCTGAGCAGTTGGTCTTTGCATACCGGCATAATGCATTTGATGCTGGTATGTTTGGTAAGGTTGGTGGACATGACGATTGTAAAATGGTTGATTTTGACCATTTTGAATGTACGGATGTCCATTGTTCGCAAAGATTTGCTGCTCAGAACCTTGGTATACTTGTTGGAATTTCGGTTGTTGGTATTGCACCAGCCATGGTTGTGAAGCTATGTGCTGTTGCATGATACTAACCGTTTGACCAAGGTGAGGGGTAATTGTACCCGTTTGGACCTGCGTCGCTCCACTAGTCGGCGATTGTGGTTGAGTTGCAAGGTCAAGGGGTTGTTGCATTACAACCTAAGTAGCCTGAGGTTGGCATACAACAGGCAGCGTTTGAACTTGCGACACCATCACAATAGCTGGCGTAGTTAGGATATTCGACATAGGTATGCATTGTTGCATCGAATACACAACTCTTGGTTGTTGAGGTAGTATAGGTACCCAACCACTTGAGGTAATTCCAGTGTAACCTGAATGTTGTTGTGAACTCCCGTATGGATATCCTCCCGGAGGGGATAATGAAAGGGCATACTGCCCCCCATACGGTGGTAATCCAGAACTCAAGGGAATTGTTTGCCCTTGGGGACCAGACTGCCCAAATTGACCTCCAAATGGATCAATTTGTTGAGACTCAACATAAGAGTTTCCGGATATTATTACGGATGAACAAACAGGAATGGACCATACTCTCGAAATAGCCCCTGAGTGGGCTCCTTCTAGTGGCTGAGAGCTAGTCGGGACAGATGGTATGCCGGCAAACATTGTCAGAGTGATAGCAGGGAGTTCTGTCGTCACTGTGTCAGATGACATAGTCCTAGATGTTGACGGTTGTTCAGACATTTGTAGTCTATCCAAAAGATTACCTAGCGATTCTACAGGAGCTTCCGCTGGTGGTAGACTAACTTTTGATGAAGAAGGATATAGAGTGATCCCGACTCCAAAGTGTGTTGGAGTACTTGTTTGAGGATCTTCTACAATTTCTTCTATTGCAATCAGACCAGGTGGAAGGGGAAGACCGTCAGGTCCGTAAAATATTTCTGGTGCCGAAGAAGGTGTGAAATCGACAGCGACAGATGTTTGAAGAGTAAGACTCTCTGAATCGGTTGTAGATGGAACTGGTTCGGTAACACAAGTGTTTATTCTCAAACTAGGATCAATATCACTGTCCTTCTGTGGCTGTTGAACTTCTTCTGTAGAGGCAGGGATTCCAGAAATGTTTGGAGTAACCGGAGTCTCTGACGTCGTTGGAACACTTGTTCTAACTTTGATAGGAGATTTGGAACCGGTTAAATGAGTTCGCTTTGTTCGTACTAGTTTCGATTTCGGAGACAAAGACGGTTGACTCGTAAGCCTCCGCGAACGACCCGGTTTTAATTGACTTTCTTCCACGATTGCGGATTACTCGATCAACTAAAATAAAGGGAAGGTATGTTTCCGAATTAAATGAATTTTAGAAACTTTGACACAACTTGTTTTTTCAGTTTTTAAGAGTCGAGAAAAAACAAAAGATGACTCTAGTCTCCTTCGATTTTTAATGAGCCTGAAGTGACAAGTGCTTAGATGGACCTTTTTCGTTAAGGAGTCTGAAAAGGAACGAAAGGGACTGCTCTGGAGATCTAGGTAGAGGGAGTACCAAACCAATCGCAAAAATGCAGAATACTTTTTATGGTACAGCAGTCAATCTTCCCGAATGCTGTGTTCAGTGCATTGCGATCGATAGGGCGGCAGACATGGCTTCCTATGGATAAAGGATTTAAGCCTATAGGGGTCTCCCAAAATATACTCGACAGTACGTGGGAGCACAAGTCCGTACTGGCACTTATCGTCTCAAAGTGGAGGAATCACCCAACCATCAGTGAGGACAACAGTTACCAGGCTTTACGACGCCGGAATACGTCTCTAGCCTAGACCTCTAAATGTTGTGCGTTAAGTTCCAAAGCATTGTTAGATTCATTGAATTTATTTTAAGTTGATCTTTCTTATGAAGTTTGCCTTTTGGGTTCACCATGAGATGTAGATGTAATTCCTAAAATGCAATCTAAAGGTGATAAACAAACTTTTATCTCTTTTGTGCAATGAAAATCCTAGCTACTAAAGGAAAAGAAAGACACAATCTTTTCACAAAGAGCAAAGAGCACATTGTAAATGCACTTTCCTAAATCAAGCAAAACAGACTGTCTATATGCAAATGCACATGCATGTATTTGTTTTGGACTTTCTTAGTATTAATGCTAAAAAGAAAGTTGATGTACAAATCTGAATTTGCTTTCAAGCGACAAACACAAACAAGCTTCTTTTCAAAATCAAAAGATAGAGATGATTACAACACCTTGCGATTTTGAAATGAATACTCGTTTTGACACTAGAAAATCGTTTGCAATGGAAAACTGTAAACGACTCAACAAACACAAAAAAACATCTACAGTTATTTTTTACAAAGGAGGTGGAATAATAGTAAGGAAAAGGGGTTTTAAACAGAAATATACTGATCAGAAGCTGCAAAATTCAGAGACAGAACTGGAAAGAATGAAGCACAAGAACCACAGCTGCACAGGGCTAGTCGGATCAGCGCACCTGTAACAAAGAGAAACTGGATTGCAGCGCAGGTTGCCCTTTCGGGAAGTGCGCTGAAATGCAGGAACTCTTAACAGTGCCTGCGCTCGGCCAGAAACGCGAATCTGTCCGGGTTCTGGGTCACAGTTTGCAGTTTAGTCTTTGGCTTTTGGCCGAGTAAAAGCAATCAGTAATACACAATCAGGGGTAGATCTAAGGAGGGTCTAAGAGCTATCACAAGGGCAATCAGATAGTTTGTGAATCAGCTGTTCAAATCATAAACAAATCCAGTGAATGGATTGAAGCAGCAGATGTCTACTTTGCATTTGTTATGGCAAATGCAGTTCGAATGCTACTTATAAGTTTATGAAACAAACAACAAGGAGATACACAAACAAACTAATTAGACAATCGTCCCCAGCGGAGTCGCCATTTTGTTACCGGGAAAAGTGTCTATTTAGAACTGCTCTATCCCACTAAGGTGTGACAGCTGCCTTAGAAACAAATAGAGAAAACTACTTTTGCATTTCCTTTATGAACTATAGATAGAGAGGAATAGAAAGAACCGACCTGTGCCTTGCGCTAATCCTTTGATCCAATCCCTCTCTTCTTTGACAGCTTCCAGTTACCTGCTCCCTTACTTGCCCAGCTTCACCAAGTACCTGTAAGATCACAGAAGAAGAACACTATGCAAAGACATGGATCTATATTCATAAACAACTTAGGATCAGATTTAAGTTAACCATACAAATGTAACAAGCATCAATGATACAAAAGCATGGAGGAAAAACTCAAATAGTTTTTATTGATAAACAAGAAGATCCAGGAGGAGTTACAACCGATGGTTCCTAACCCAGCATCAACCTCCCAGCAAAGAAGCCCCTCTTCACCTCCAACAAAGCATAAATCACCCAATACTCTGATGTTTGTCTCAAAACAAATAGCAATTCCTTACAATGTGCAAAATTCCAGCCTCTGGATCTCTGGGATGAGGGATCCATATATAGATGTATGTAAGGAGGATGAGTCAGCTTGTGATTTGATTAGTGTCTTCTCTCTGTCAGTTCTTGCTTCCACTTGGAGACTGAAGGCCTCTTACTCATCCTTGGTCGAGTTCAGTGAGGCAAGTGTCATAGGAGAAGATTCTGGAAGCTTCCATTGCCTCTCCACCTCGCGGAATGACACTTCCATTTGTCATTTCTCACCCAACGCACCCTCATAGTGCATTTAGGTGCATTGCAACGCACCTAGCCAGTGCGTTTAGGTGCTATGCAACACACCTAGCTAGTGGAGCAGTTGAAATGATCCTGTTTTGACTTATTCTGAGCAGTTTCTGGTGGAGAACTTCTGGGAGAAGCTGTAATTTGTTGACCTTGTTCCTTTAGGGGTTAGAACAACAATTTTAGGGACTAAGGAGCCCTTGGTTTATGCACATTTCATGCTTGGATTTGTAAGGCACAAAAATGTCTATAACAGGCTGCCTTACATAGAATAATCAAAGAGGAGGAGAGTCTCAGGTTGCCTCTAAGTTAGATAGATTCATATTCTCTGAGGACCTCATGCTTATAGATAAGGAAACAATAGTGAGGGTCCTCCGACTTTGGAGGCTCAGATCACTGGTCGGTGAAAATGGAGATTCAGGGCATAGGGACACCTCGGAATAGACCGTTCAGATTTGAGAATATATGGCTTTCGCACCCAGAATTTATGAGCAATCTTGAAAAGAGGTGGGTAGAAGATTTGCATATTTAGGGAACAAGAATGTTCTTTCTACACAAAGGATTAAAGCACATCAAGATGAGCCTTAAATATTGGAATGAGGAGGATTTTTGCAAAAATTTTGTTGAAAATAAATCTGTTGAAAAGAAAATGCAGGGACTCAACCAAGTCATGATCAAGGCAGGCTTTGATAAAGATAAAAATGAGCAAGTCAAGAAACATCATCAAGACTGGGATAACTTGTGTAAACAAGAGGAAATATAGTGGAGACAAAAGTCCAGAGTTCAATGGCTAAAAGAGGGAGAACGCAATACCAGATTTTTTCATTGATCCACCATGGCCAACAGAGCACAGAATAGGATCTCTTCTATCAGAAATGAGGAGGGGCAGATTCATTAATCCCATGAGGGCATAGAAGTTGTGTTGGTTCAATGCTTCCATGGCATAGCTAAGGAGAACAACCCAGAAAGAGATCATTTCATTAGGGACTTGACTAGACATATTCCTAAGCTGGTGACTAGAGAGGACAATTTCAACCTTAATAGACCAGTGACTAGAAAGGAAATCAATGAGGTCCTCAAAGACATGCAGAATGGAAAATCACCGCACCCAGATGGCTTCAATGTGGATTTCTTTAAAGTCT
Organism: Pinus tabuliformis; assembly: GCA_031772625.1. Taxonomy (NCBI): domain Eukaryota; kingdom Viridiplantae; phylum Streptophyta; class Pinopsida; order Pinales; family Pinaceae; genus Pinus; species Pinus tabuliformis. The sequence goes on from CM062811.1 coordinate 736,722,168, forward strand.
ACTGGAATATTGTTAAATAGGATATATTGAGGGTTGTAGAGGATTCCTAGTTGAACAAGACTATTTTGAAGGTGCTCAATACATCGTTCATCTCTTTGATTCCTAAACAGGACAATGCTTAGACACCAGAAATGTTTAGACCCATTGCTTTATGCAATGTGGTCTACAAGATAATATCCAAGGTAGTGGCCAATAGACTCAAACCTCTGCTTCCGTCTCTGGTATCGAGGGAACAATCTAGTTATATAGAAGGAAGACAGATTCTAGACAACATCATTCAAGCTCATGATGTCGTTCACTCGCTAACTAGCAAGAGGAAATCTGGAATGATTATGCAACTAGATATAGCCAAAGCATATGATAAAGTAAACTGGACCTACATCAGGAAAGTTGTTATGGCGTTCGGTTTTGATCATAACTGGGTCAGATGGGTGATGGCCCTCATGACTTCTTCTAGTTTTTCAATTTTGGTGAATGGCTCTTCCTCGGAGATTTTTTTTCCATCAAGAGACCTCAGACAGGGATATCCACTCTCACCCTTTCTCTTTATCCTCATGATGGAAGGACTCTGTCGTTCAATCAAGCAAGCTAGAGTAACAGGTAAAATCTAGGGCCTTTAACTAATGGAGAATGGACAAGTTTTGACTCACCAAAAATTTGTAGATGACACCTTGTTACAGGGTATCCCCATAGTCAAGGAGGCTTTAGCATACAAAAAAAAATACTGAATGACTTTGTCATGGCAACAGGTATGGAATTCACTCCTTCCAAATCAAAAATATTTTTCTTTAATACCAATATTTCTATTCAGAGAAACATCTACAGAATTCTAGGCTTTCAAAGAGATTCCCTCCCTTCTAAGTATTTAGGAGTACCTCTAACTTCAAAACCTTTCCATAAGAGTATTTGGGAACCGTTGATGAATAAGGTGCAGGATAAAGTCAGGAAATGAACCATTGATCTTTAAAGCTGGCTAGTAGATTAGTGCTAACAAAATCGATGGTCCAATCTATCCCAGTTTTCATACTATCAGCTCTCCCAACTCGAAAAGGAGTGTTGCAAAAATTCATAAACATCCAAAGAGACTTTCTCTGGGGCAAGGAGGAGACATGGAAGAAATGGGCCTTAGTCACTTCGGAAGAGATTTGTAAACCCAAGAACAAATGGGGCCTAGGCTTGGATGATCAGGAAATTCTCAGCAACATTCTAGGGGCCAAACTCTGGTGGCATTGGTTTAAAGATCCAGAGACTCAATGGGCAAATATTTGGAAAGAAAAATATGCCAGCTCTTGGCATCATACTGATCTCATAACAATGTCTAGAAATATAAGGGGCTCATCCATCTAGAACAAGGCCTAGGAGAACAGAGGCTTAGTACAAAGAAATAGTTTTTGGGAAATCAGAGAGGGGGATATTGCTCTATTCTGGGAGGATAAATGGCAACAAGAACCAACACAGTTAAAAGAGGACTTTTTGAGCCTTAAGCATGATACAGATAACCAAGGATTAATTAAAGTAAAAGATTTCTGGGAACACACCAACAATTCAGGAAAATGGAGAACTTGGAGAAACATAGACTATAGGGAAGATAGGCCCCTGATAGCAAAAGTAGAGGCACTCACGACAATATTGGATCAAAGAATGATTTTATTAACAGGGGGCAGGACCAACTAAGATGGGGCAATAATAAAGAAGGCATCTTTAATATTAAATATGCTAGAAGCATTCTGCTTGAGCTGGAATCCCAAGCTCCAAACATAATCCGGAAAAATATATGGAGATACCAACGATGGATGAAGATTAAACTCTTCATGTGGCTGGTGCATCACAAGAAAATCTTGACTTGGGACAATATCTAGAAAAGGGGTATTCTGGGGCCTTCTAGATGCCAACTCTATAAAATAAAAAAGGAGACAATGGATCATCTTCTCAATAGTTTCACTTTCACATCTTGGTTATGGGATAAATTTGCCTCCATCTTCCAAAAGTCAGATAGGGACAAAGATATTATCATTAACACCCTGAGCAGATGGAGGAAAAATTTTGCAGACAATGAAGTTCTTAACGGTGCTTGGGCTGTCATGCCAAGCTTCATCATATGGAATGTCTGGAAGGAAAGAAATAAGAGAATATTCAAAGATGAGAAGAATCCCTTTCTTTACCTATTTGAGCAGATCTTAAAATACCTTAAGGAAACGGTTGGCACCATAGTGAGAAATCTTCCCAATACTCCTCCCTCAAAGGCTGACAAGATAATTCTCAAGTAGTTGGGTTTGCAGGGGCTCATTCCTCAAAGTCTGGGCAGGAAAGTTATCCTTAAAGAAACTGAAAGGGATTTTTGGCATCCTCCTGTGAAAGGGTTTTCGAAATACAACATAGATGGAGCTTCGAAAGGCAACCCAAGAACTGCGGGTTTTGGTGGTGTTCTGTGTAATGAATATGGAAAGATTCTCTTCCTCTTTCATGGTAATTTAGGAAAAGCCACCAACAATATGGTAGAATTAATGGCTCAGGAGTAATGTCTAGAATTTCTAAGTTAGGACAACTGCCGAAATGTGATTATAGAAGCTGACTCTAAGTTGGTCAATCAATCGGTCAAAATATTCAGTTATGGAACAGAGCCAGCGAAAGTCTCAAATCACTGGAGATTAATCCAGGTATTTCAAAGAATTTGGGGTCACCTTCAAGGAATACATATGGTAAGCTTCAGCCACGTCCGCAGAAATGCCAACAAACTGGCAGATATACTTTCAAACCAAGGGGTAAGCTGCAATGAACGCAGAGTTTCAATGGGATGGCAAGTAGTGTCTTAGGGTAGTCTTAAAATTCTCTATCACAACCAAGTGGAAGAGGACAGAGAAGTGTATCGAAACAAAGTCATAGAAGTAAGGTCTCTATGATCTGGTTACCGTATATGTCACTAATTTTGCTCAGACAGGTCCTGGAGGAGAGGCAACTCTCAAGTAGCCTCTACGGAACGGGTAATTTCAAGGTCAAAAATCTCAGGTGTTTGGGGGACGGTCTTCTTAGTTTAGTGGGTGGCCGCATAGAGGGCAGAATCAGCACTAATTTTGGTTTTGAGTTCAAAATATAGGGAAGAAGACGAAGGGCGGGAATCGGATCTTTGCTGGCAGCCGTACTATATCTTATTACCCTTTCCAAAGGTCAAAACCACTTTTTGAGTGGTATTGGTTTGATCGCACCACTCTAAAGTTGGAAGCAGTATTTGAGTTTTGGGAGTGATCCCATACAGACTCTGACATGTGGTGGGGGTTCAGGATTGTAAACCGCCCGAATCACACGCTAAATATCGGCACCCTAGAGTAACGCGATATATTGATCAGTCATTGGATGTTGATGTATGGTTCAATGATCAGGATTGATCATGCAAATTTGTGGGCCCGAGGGGGTTAAGTTTCATTTGCCTTCTTGGAATGAAATTCTCCTCCACCGTTGAAATAGGAAAGGGAATTGGAACGTCATGATTAAAGAGGTAGGTTTAGAAATCGATGGCGTAGGCACTCGTATGGATTGTCATAAGTGCGACCATTATTTTTAGCACAAATAGGGTTTGTATTACAAAAGTTTTGACGGCTATATGTATGGGGTTCGGGGAACATGCCTTTGGCGACTAGCGCTAGTTCTGAGTCCACAATGCCCGGTGGATGGTTGTAAAATATGTAAAATATTTTCTGGCTTAAAGATATAGATGGAAGTTCTCTTGCTTTAGCAAAAAAAAAAGGTATAAAAATGTTTACGCAGTAGAGTTAATATATATCATGATATATTAATATATTTTATAATATAACAAATTTAATATTGTATTAGTCAAAAGTTATTAAATTTAAGAATATTAATATTATAATATATTATTATGAATATTAGATTTAATATTAATATTAATATTAATATTATTATTATTAATCTTTCAATATTAATATTAGGGGTAATAATTTATTTTGCATGATATTAGTGATAATTTGGCCCATAGGGTTCACCTAAATAAAACATATTCTTTGAGTGTTCGTAAGTATAAAGAGGTTTACAGAATAAATCTAAAAATAGGTTTTATTTATTTATCATATCTCTTTTATTTAACATGGTATTTGTCCCATAGGATTGAGATATAATTAAATGTTGATTTCTAACCCTATTTGATATTTTTTTATTTATTTACCATACCTCTTTTATAAATATGGTATTTGGCCCATGGTATTAATAATTATTTGTCGCATGGTATTTCGCCCATAGGCTTCACCTACATAAAACCTCCTTTTATATTTATTTATTTACCATACCTCTTTTATAAATATTGTATTTGGCAGTATTAATAATTATTTGTCCAATAGTATTTGGCCCATAGGCTTCACCTAGATAAAACCTCTTTCTTCAGTTTTCGTAAATATAAAGAGGTTTATGGAGTAAATATAAAAAGAGATTTTATTTTTTACCATACCTCGTAAGTAAAAAAAAAGAAAAAAGAAAAAAAAATATGTGATATGATTTACCCCAAGTGGGAAAAAAAATTGTTTATTTATTTACCATATTTTTGGTTTATTTACATTTTTGTTTATCTACCATCCTTTTTTTTTAGTATTTGTAAACCTCTTTATATTTTAAATGTATATTGTGTTTATTTGAGTTTTAAATAAAACCAAATTTTAAACGTTAATATTTACTTTACATATTTACATTTAGGTTTTCATGTTTACGGAGATCTACTCAGGTACTAAGTTGTAAAGGCTCTTAACCCAATCCAAATCATGTAAAAATTAAGAAACATAAAATATTAGCTATTTCTATTTTCCAATATATATATATAAGTATTATGAAATTGGTAACATTTTTCTAAATATATTTTCCTTAAAGAATATTACAATAAGAATCATGTAAAAATTAAAAAGCATTAAATGTTGCATGCTTCTATTTTCATATATATATATATATATTATGAATTTGGTAACATTTTTCTAAATACATTTTCCTTAAAAAAATATTAAGGAAAATAAAAGAGGAAAAAATATTAAAAACACAAAAATATATTTTAAATAATAGATTTAGGAAGAAGTGCAACAGAGTTCAACCCAACAAAATCCTTGTTCCGACATTTAAGGATCCCTATTTAATTTTATGTTCATTCTCATTTGAGTTTTACATCGCCCAGCCTTAGTATCTCCTCTTGCACTCCTCTACGATGAAATCGGGGTAGTTAATACGCGAAAAGAGTCCAATGGTCTCCTCGGATTACCCGGAAGCGATGTTGAGTCAAACATTCATATTCCTTCAGGAGATCCCTTAAGCTCATCGATTGAACGTAGACATTCAATAAGTGGAAGATCCAAATGGTCCCCGTGAACAATGTTGAATCAGATATCGCAACCCCCATTCAATAAGTGGAAGATCCAAATGGTCCCATGAACAATGTTGAATCAGATATCGCAACCCCCATTCCTAGCGCTCTCCAATAGACTCTGTTACATGCTTGATGTTTGAGACGAGCTATTCTGAAGTCGCAACATCGAACGCTAAAATATCTTTGAGGCACGCCAATTTCTATAAATAGATATATGTTCTCTTCCGTGTGTTCTGCGAACAAACACTCCCTTCATAGTATATACGACAATTAATTTGAATTCAACTCCATATTCAGATTTAATCACCACTTCATATCTTGAAATTCGGATCCGCCTCCCCTCCATTGTGTGATATCCTCTCTTGTGTATTAAATGATTGTAAATTTAAGGTGAGGAAAGCAAGGTGTGATACTCTCCTTTGTGGGTTAAACTATTCTAAACCTAAGCTGAGGAAAGTTTGGTGATATGTAATATGAAAAGCAAATGTGTTATTAAATAAATTGATAAAATAAATCACTTGGAGGGTGAAGCACCAAGAGAGAGAAGATTCTTGCCAAATCCCATTGAGGAATGGGATATAGATGAGTATTTCATGATAAGGCTTCTAGATGTGATTATAGATAAACTTGGATGGATTGGGTGATCCATGGGATGGTGGGAGATAAAGATCCATCAGACATAAAAGCTTTGCAAGAAATAAACGAAAGCTTTTATGAGGAAAATCCTCGTGGAAGATAAAGATGAGCTTTTTTTAAAAAGGCCTAGGAAAATGGAAACTTGCATGAAACCATGACACCAATAATGGGAACTAAATCATGAAAGAGGTTATTAAATACCTAGTGCATCAATCAATTAAAGATAGTTGATCCTTGGTAAGAACCTTGGCTCGGGGAGAATCATAGGTGATTCATGGTTGGGTGGTGGTGCTCTTCTCTCCAGGTGAGATTTTTGTGGAATTCATTTGCGTAAAATGTTCTATATGATGTTTCTTCCCTGTGTTTAAATTTCATTTAGTTATGAAAGAAATTTTCATGAGTTTCCAATTTAGGAATGAATAAAGGAATTGTGTATAATCATTATGTATGATTATATTTGTCTCTATTAATGGTTGTTATGAGATTCCTTATATGGATTCATGTGATATTATGGCTCATTATTAAATTTTGGGTAAGTATTAACTAGAAAATTATGGTACAGATTATTTAGGATAATCATCCAATGTTGTTCCTTTGACTACTGGTGCATAATCTATATGATAACTATATTAATCCGACAAGAAAGAAAAGGTAGTAGAACTATGAATTTTGCACGATTTAGGATTCCATTTTAAGCATTTGACTTCATCTGAATCCCGAAGATAGAAGCCTTGTACGTAGTTGTTATTTTTCTAGGGCTAGGGAGCTATCTTAATTAGTTACCTTAAGTTTCTTGTGGGATACCCCTGTATGCTTGTGTGAGACATCTACTGAATCTAAAATGTGATCATTATCATGTTAGGGAAAATAGGATTCCTCTGATGTTGAGTGATACTCCTGGCTAGTTGACAGACATATATGACTAAGAGTTGAATGAATATGGAACTGCTATGGAGAAAGGCTACTAGTAATAATGTCTACAAATTTCCATACCATGCATTCTCAGTACTTTCATACAATATAGTTGGCTTAGCTACTCTGGCATGTTGCCTACACCTTACCTTCACTAATCCTTCTATCTATTCATGCGGTATGATTAATGACCAGGCTAATGAGAATAGATGCAAGATAACAATTGCATGTAAAGCGTGAAGAAGTTGTGATCTAAGCTTGAGGACTGATCTAAAGAGTAGGTAGGGTTCACTTCCTTCATGATGTATTTTTAGTTAAGATTTTGAGTATAGTAGCTGAGGTGATCACCGTGTATGCAATAATTGGTTGAGTAGATGATGAAAACCCCTGAACTTAATTGTAGATAAAGAAAATTTTAAAATTTTGGAGCCTAGGGGCTAATTTCTAGATGTTGGCTGAGGTACGTTACAAATGGCATAGAGGAAAAGTTCAAAAGCTAAGGCCTATAGACTAATCCACCTTCGAAGCATTTTCATTGATTTGTTTTAAAGTCCCAAGATATTAGAATATGAAGTGGGTAGTATGAGGTTAAGATTAAAATCGAAATCTAAAGTTGAAAAATCAACAACCTTTCATACATGCATTATGGATTGATTTCCATGTGATGGATATGATTCATGATGGTCTATATCATTGAATTTCAAAGAGGATACTCGGCGTCACTCATAGCATTTAAATGTCAAGACAAATATATGTTTTGGGCATAACTATTAGTTAATAGTCAATACATTGACCATCCAAGAAATATTACACCTAGAACAATCACCAAAATAAAACATCAAGAAATATGGGTGTTTAGAGCAATTTCCAAGCACATTTTCAATCTGGTTTTTACAGAGCACCGTCCAAACACCAAAATTGTCGATCGTGCAAATGAAAGGAAGGAAAATTTTATTGTTAATGGGAGCATTAAAATCTATTTAATCAAGTTATTATCATAATGGCTTCTAGTGTCGTGTGAAAAGTATAGTGGTGCTCATTTGTTTGCTATCATTCCTTCTGCCCTCTGTTCCCCGTCGCCTTCTAAAGCACCTACAACATGATATGGAGGTGATAAAATGACCAAAGGAGAAGCATGTTTATCTTGTATGGCATATTTTGTCCATATAAAGAAGTACTACAAAACAAAATGCGTCTGCCGATACTTAGAAGTAATAACAATGGATTTCGATGCAGATTCATGGATGGAAAAAATTCCAACCATCTCAGCAACCTATGCATATTCCAATAGGACGTGATTATGCAACTTGTCTGTATTATTTTTTAATTACCACAGTTGTGTAAGCCATGCCAAAACAAAGGCAGTGGTTTTCATTCGATTTTATGGAGAAAATCACTTTAGTAAACATTGTTTCCAATTTTCAATTTTCTTTACTGTATGTGTGAAGGAACAAAAAACTAAGGAATGGATAATATCATCTGAGGCATTATTATCATGAGTGTGGATAGACATTATCATAAACATGTCGATAAGGTTGTGCTGGAATGATTTTTGTTTTGCGATAATTCTTGCATGAAGGATTTTGAAAAAGTTGTAAGCCCGATTTCCTTGATAAGAGTGATGGTTTTTTTATATGGATTTTTGGCATGTTTCACCACAGTTTCGGAGGGATAAAGTATGTCGTAGCATGGTTGTTTATTTTTGAACAGGTGAGAATGCCTATCCACAAATTCAAGACCTTAGATATTGATTATCCTTAGGGGTGAGATAGAGTTATTGGTGCTCGACTGTATCCATATTATCACCATACTATTTTCTTCTCCATGATAATGTTTATCCTTATCGTTATGGTGTGATTATCTAGGTAGCAGTTATGCATTGCAGTATCCATTCACTTTTGAGATGGATATGATTTGTCATAATTCTTATGTTTGGTGCTTTGTTTGTACATGTGCCATGGCTTGGGGTTTGGATAAGTATATATATCTACGTTTTTCTTTTTCGATTGATATTAAGTAATTATCACTTGTTCCATTCTTAGTCCATTGTTATTAAAATTTCACATGAACATTTATACCATTAGGCACATAAAGCTAGAACCTATCAGTGATCGAATAAGTTTTTGCATGTTCTAAGAATGTCTTCCGATGTTTGGGAATCTCAATGAGGAAGAATAATATGATTGAATAGTTGTCAAGTGCTTGAAGTGTCTTGCTTGTTCAAGGCGGAAAAAAAACAAATTTTTTTGCCTTGCAAGAGCATAAATGGTTATCATGCTCCCCCTACCACTCATGAAGTGTCGATTGTAAGTTCACTTCAAAAGGTGGACACAATGAGCTTTAATCATGTTTGGAAGAGAAGGATGGCATGTTCACTCCAAGAATTGACGTGGCAATAAATAATATATTGTGTTGTGTGAAAATATGTCATGGAATCCTCTGTGATCCTTGCAAGGGAAGAGGATCATTGATCTGTGACTTTTGTGAAGGTTAGGAGATTAATTGACAAATGCAGAGCAAGTGATGTTATTGGCATTATTCCTCTTGTAGAAGTGTGAGTGTGTTCACATGATTTGAGTACGCCTAATTTAGATAGATGTGTTGATACCTAATCAGAGGGATTGGGTGTACAACTGTAACTAATGTAAATAAATAATAGAGAAGATAGAGAGTCATCGAGATATGAACCAAACAATCACTCCCTCTTGTACATAATAATGAACAACTTGAATGAATAATATGAGTTTTGATTTGAGGAGTTACCTCCTGGTTCAACATGGTATCAAAGCAGGTGCCATTTTTTGGCTTCCTTTTTAATTTGAAACTCCTATTATGTTTTGCCTTTGTTTTTCATCTTTTGCAGGCTGACATTTCTATCAAATCCCTACGAAATCTCATTTATCATTTAATAAATTCGTTGAAGTGCGTTGCATTGGAGCTAGTTGTTGAAACCGAAGGTGCTGTAATGAATTGGATTTCCTCCTACTCTAAGTATGGTATATATACCCTTTCGCATTGAATAACCATATATCATTTTTCCTATTCACATATATCCTTTTCTGTATCCCCTTGAGCCAGATCTCAGTTATTATAAGCCCATATATATAAATATCATCAGTTCCGATTTTTAATCACATATCGTAAACCTCTTTCCCTGATCAATATTGTTGCATGTTTGTGATGTGATCATACCCTTCATTAAACCTGCTTAGACATGGTTCCTGAGGTATCACTTTATCTGGATCCTTCTCCACCATTAATCTCAACCTCCAGATCCAACGGTTGACATTGATTTTCGGGGGGATGACTTGCACGATGGTTACGTGCCCGAAAAGTTCCTTTTAATCTCCACCATTGATCATCACCTCAAAATCCAACAGTTTATAGTGATTTTAGGTGCATTAGTTGCACAACAGTTACCCACCCGATACGAGCGGTATTTCTCTCTCCCCTAGTCACTACGTGTCAATCTCTTAGTGGAATCCGACACTCCCCTCTCAATACCACTTACCATTTTTTATCCGCCTTTAGTCGTGGTGATCACCCCAACTTGTTTTGCTTGTGATAACCGTTGATCAATTACCATCGACAACCCTCCTCCATTCATCTCCTCTACTCATCTCTAATATTCATCTCTTAACATCGTTCATCTCTCCGTCATTCATCTCTTAAACATCAAACTCTTGTATACGGGTGAAAGAAGGTGAAACTGGGTTGAACGATGTTGGTATAATGTTGTTGGTATAACGATATGAATTCAATCATATCTATTGTGGTAATAGTTCTCTCTGGAAAGTAGAACTATCTTTATTTCTCTCGAAAGATAAAACACACTCTCATTCTTAATGAGCTATGGAAAGGAGTGGGTGTCGGAGACGGAGGAGAAGCACCAGAACAACCTACCTTAGACAAGGAGCTCACTATTTGGGAAAATAAGAACAACAATTCCTATGCATTGATTGCACCATTCATAAGCAAAGAGGTGAGTCGACATATTTCAACATCTTCAAATGCTTTCGAAGCCTTACAAAAGCTAAAAAAACTCTATGACTCACACTCTGCACTTGAAGTTGTTAAATGCGTGATTAAACTCTCCACCCTTGAATTAAAAAATAATGATGCTCTTGCTCTTGCATCTGATGTAAAATCTATAATGCATGATATCAAAGTCAGTAAGGTTGAATTGGATATTCCTATGATCGCTTTTCTCAAGGAACTTTATCCTACTTACTCCAATAATCTTGAGTCATTGCAAGAAAATGGAAATCTCAAAGATATTACCTTTGACTCCCTTGTGAAAAAATTTGTTGAAAGAGAGAAAAATTTTGGGAAGAGTACAACCCCTGAATCTTCTGAAGAAGTTGTGTGCCTTGCTCATAAAGAAAAGAATCTTGCCAAAGATTCTTCGAGAGGAAGAGGTGGTCAGAGAGGAAGAGGAAGATATTCAAGAGGTGTGGGGGCAATCACTCTCAAGGAGAAAAGTCATATTTTCATTGCATACACTACAAAAGAACTGAATCGCATGATGCCTCTACATGCAAGTTACCTTGGGACAAAGTTGGGCATCAAAGAAATGAACCCAAAGGTAAAACTAATGACACAGACAAAGGTAAGGCACCTGAATCCTCTCACCATGTTGTGACACAATGTAATATTGGAGTAAACGAAGACTTATTTAATGCTTCACTTGCTTCTTTGAAAAATGATTGGTTGCTTGATTCAGGAGCAACTTGCCACATGACCCATAAAAAGGATTTTTTTGAAGAATTTACTAACAATGTTGATGGAGCAGTATACATTGCAGACCAATCAAAACTCAAGCGATCAGGGCTAGGCATAATCAGGCTTAAATTTCTTGGTCTTCCAGACTTTCTTCTGCATCATGTTCTTGTTGGCATTATGTTTTGTGGTATGACTGTATGTTACAGATGTTGTACTTGATGGCAACTCCAGTGGCAAGGCTCTCAGTTTGTTGAAAATTAAGAAGGACGCAGGAAACCAGTTCAGGAGGTGCGTACCCGCAGGTACACCATGCAGGGTCCGCGTCCAGCGACGCTGGCCAGCCATTCAGGGGGTGCGTCCACCTAGTGCACACATTTCAAGGCAGAGAAAAAGCATGTGGGGGTTTCTTGTGTGGTATCTAGCCGACGGTTTTGTGTTTCTATGGTGTCGGCTCGTGGTATTGTTCCATGTTTTGGGGAGGAGCTTGCCTATATAAAGCAAAGGAGTTCATTTGGATTGAGCATTGTCTTTGGTTGAATATCTTATTTGGTGAGATCTAGTCCGGATCTAAGAGGGTGAATCTTCTAATGGACTGTGATCTCTATGGCGCATGATCAGATCTGTAGATCTGACTGTTTGGGTTAGTCCTGAAGTCTTCATATCATTTATATCTGTAGGGACGCAGGTTCAGTGAAAGAAAAGCGCGCCGGGACGCAGTGCAGAGTCTGGAGATCTGCGTGGGGACGCAGGGCAGACGAAGTTCAGGTGCATCTGGGACGCAGCGCAGTGACTGTAGATCTGCGTGGGGACGCAGAGCGATCAAGGTTCAGGTGCGTCTCTGAAGCAAAAGACGCGGCGCGATAGTGTGTTCAGGTGCGTCTCTGTAGCAAAAGACGCGGCGCGATAGTATCTTTGGGTGCGTCCCTGAAGCAACATAACGCAGAGCAGTTAAAGGAACAGTGCGTGGGCACGCAGCGCAGCAGAAGGATATCTGCGTATGGACGCAGAGTAGCAGAAGGTTTACTGCGTCTGGTCGCAGGCCACAGAAGGAAAAACTGCGTCTCTGTTTTAAGATGTTCTGTTGATTGAATTTCTCTGTTGATAAGGTGTTCTGGGTTAGTTTTGTTATTGCTGATCTGATATCTGTAGTGGTCTATATCTGTTATGTACTTCTTGATCATCTGATGCTTTATGAAGAGAAGTAGGGGGTTGTAGCTCCCTTCCAGGAGTAGACTGGAAAACGAGAAAGAGAGAGAGTTGTAGCTCTCTGCAGGTTGCAGCCTGCGTACTGGTAAAGGACTGCACCAGTACAAAATCATTGTAAAAGAAGTTTCTAAATTGAAAGAAGATAGAGACATATTGCAGCAGGTGGTTTTCTCCCACATTGGGTTTCCACCTTACATCTTGTGTTCTTTGGTGTGACTGTCTATTTTCTTTGTTCATGCTCATTATTTTATGGTACTGATATGCAAGAATAATTCAAAAGATCAAATAAGGAAGATTTGTTAAATTGCTAGATAATACTGATTCACCCCCCCTCTCAGTATTATTTCCAACAATTGGTATCAGAGCAGGTCCTTTAGAGAAGCTTGATCGCTTGAAGGTAGATCGTTCATCATGAGCAACTACGAGAGAGAAGCATCAATCAGGCCACCGATTTTTGATGGGACAAACTTCAATTATTGGAAGGTAAGAGTTACTGCATATCTTCAATCTCTTGGTACAGAAGTTTGGGACATTGTAGAAACAGGCTATGCTTTTCCTTCAGCTACTCCTACAGATCCAGCTGAGAAAAAGAAGTATGAAACAAATGCAAAAGCAGTCAGTACTCTATTAGGAAGTATATCCCAAACAGAATTCATGAAGGTAATGCACTTCAAATCAGCAAAAGAGATATGGGACAAAATGGTCACGAGCTATGAAGGAGATGAACAGGTAAAACGAGCTAAACTTCAAACTCTCAGGATTCAATATGAGACTCTCAAGATGTATAATGATGAAAGTGTGGCTAATTATTTTCTTCGGGTAGATGAGATTGTTAATTGTATGAAAAATTTGGGTGAAGAAATAAAAGAGGCTATAGTAGTTGAAAAGATTCTAAGATCATTATCCCCCAAGTTTGAATCTAAAGTATCTGCAATAGAAGAAAAGGAAAATCTCCGTGTTCTCACTATGTCTCAGCTACATGGAATTCTAACTGCTTATGAAATGAGAAAGGGAGGTCCATCAGACAAAAGCGAAGCCGCTTTTAAGGCATCAGGCAAAGAAGATTACTATGAAGCAAGCCATGTTCCAGAAGAAGAGGAAGAAGAATCAAACTTTGTCAGAAATCTTCAAAGGGGTTCTGGAAGGTTCAGAGGTAAGCTACCTTTTAAATGCTTTGCTTGTGGAAGAGTAGGTCATTATGCTGCAAAATGTCCTTATAAGGATAAAGGAAAGGAACCTACTAGATGGAACAAGAAACAAAGTGCAAATAAGAAAAGCTACTACACCCATGAAGATAGTGATGGCTTATCAAACAGTGATGAAGATGAACAAGGTAATAAATATAAGCTGTTAATGGCATTTGAAGATGATGATTATGAGGATGCTGTAGATGTGGATAATCTCTATGATGAAATTACTAGACTCAAGAGATGTATAGAAGAAAAGAATGTGATCATTGATACTCTACAATTTCAAATTGATGAAAAGGAAAAACATCTTGAAAAACTAGAAGGTGAAATTGTTGGTCTCAGAAAAGAAATTGAGAAAACAAAAGCTATTAATCTTAAGTTTGTCAAAGGATCTGAAAGTTTGGATGAGATTATCAATGTGCAGCGGTCTCCTCTAAACAAGACAGGTTTGGGCTATAATGGAGAAACCTCTCAAGCATCCACCTCAAAAAGTTATCTTGATGCAGCAAGAAGAAATGAGCAGAAGAACAATGAAGATAATCAGGTAAAGCAGGGACGAATTACAAACAGAAACTATCAGGGGCAATCCATCTTAAGGGTGAACAAAAGCTACAACCAGCCACAGGTAAAATCTTCTCAGTTTGGTTCAAGAATAGATGAAAATAGAAATTACAATCAGTTGGCTGGTAGATTCAATAACCGCAGAAGCTTCTTCAATGGACAATGCTTTTCTTGCCATAACTTTGGGCACAAAGCAGCTCAATGTGTTGCATATAAAACAATCATGACTAGGGAAGCTCAAAAACAAAGAAGTATGACAGGGATTACAAAAAGGACCTATAACAACTTTTCAGCTCTTGAAAATGAAGTTGAATGTTCTATTTGCAATAATTTTGGTCATGAAGACTTTGAATGCAGGAGCAAGTTTCAGGAGAAAAAGGAACAAGAGCGGAAAAAGGAACAAGCCACAAGCACCAAAACATGGAGAATAAAGGAACCTCAAACAGAAAGATGTGGGATAGCATTTTATGCAGAAGGACAGGAAAATCTATGGTACATTGACAGTGGATGTTCGAAACATATGACAGGTGATAAAGAAAAACTTGAATCTTATTCTACTTTAGAAAAGGGAAAGAAAGTTTCTTTTGGAAATGATACTCCTGCAACTATAAAAGGAAAAGGGATTGCTCCTTTAAAAGAAAAGGTCAAGGCTGGAAATGTTTTGTATGTTGATGGATTGAAGCATAATCTTCTAAGTGTCAGCCAGATGTGTGATCAAAGAACCGAGGTTATTTTCAGATCGAATGGATGTCTTGTTCGTGATCTTGATACAGGTAAAACAGTACTCAAAGGCAAAAGAACTCCAAATAATCTGTACATATTTGAAGAAGGACAACAACAATGCTATCTGAGCAAGGATGAAGAGCACTGGTTATGGCATCGAAGGTTGGGACATCTAGGCTTCTCACAAATAAGGAAAGCATGCAAATATCAGGCAGTTCGCGATCTTCCAGATATCAAAATTCCTGACAACACCATATGCAGATCATGTCAGTTTGGAAAACAAACCAGGACTAACTTTCCAGAGAAGGAAGGATCAGCTAGCATGCCTCTTGAGCTAGTACATACAGATACATGTGGTCCATTCAGGAAAAGAACACCTAGAGGAGAGGAATACTTGATATTATTTATTGACGATTTCTCCAGGTTTGTCTGGTTAGGACTTATGAAGCACAAAGATGAAGCTTTCGAAAAATTCAAATCCTTCAAAGCCTTGGTTGAAAATGAATCAGGTCACAAAATTAAGTGCCTCAGATCCGACAGAGGTGGGGAATTTACTTCAAATGAATTTTTCGATTTCTGTGATGAACATGGCATAAGGAGAGAATTCTCTACAGCTAGAACTCCTCAGCAAAATGGAGTTGTTGAAAGAATGAACAGAACAATCCAACAAATGGCTCGTGCTATGCTTGATGAATCAGGAACTCCCGCAACTTTCTGGGGTGAAGCTGCACATGCTGCGGTTATTATTCTCAACAAGACAAATGTCCGGGTGAACAGCACTCAAACTCCTCATGAGCTCTGGAGTGGTAAAACTCCTTCGGTAAAGCACTTCAAAATCTTTGGGAGCAAATGCTATATCAAGAATACTGATGAGCAGCTTGGCAAACTTGAACCTAGAGCAGATGAAGGCATTCTTCTTGGTTACTCTCCACATAGCAAAGCATACAAGTGCTACAATAAAAGACTTGGCAGAATTGTTGACAGCATTGATGTGGTGGTTGATGAGAAGGGATACATTCCTAGGCAAGTACATCGGGAAGATATCGAAGAAGATGAAGGCTACCCTCAAAGACAGAATGATGAAGAAGAAGAACCTCAAGAAGAACCTCAAGAAGAACCAGAGGAGCAGACAAGAATAGAAGAGAAAACTCCATCCAGATATGTTCAGAAGAATCATCCAGAATCTCAGATTGTGGGGCAGAAAGAAGCAGGTGTACAAACAAGAAGAACAGTTGCAGAAGCCTCAAGCTATTTGGCATTACTCTCTTCTACTGAACCACAAAATGTGAAAGAAGCATGCAAAGATGAATGTTGGGTGAAAGCAATGGATGAAGAACTTGAGCAAATCGAAAAGAACAACACTTGGGAGCTGGTTCCTAGACCAAAGGATAAGAATGTTATCGGAACAAAATGGGTCTTCAAAAATAAATTGAATGAAAATGGAGAAGTAATTAGAAACAAAGCCAGACTTGTTTGTAAAGGGTATGCGCAGCAAGAAGGAATAGACTTTGAAGAAACTTTTGCTCCTGTTGCAAGACTTGAGGCCATCCGAATGTTCCTTGCTCTCTCAAGTTTTCAAAACTTCAAAGTATTTCAAATGGACGTGAAATCAGCCTTTCTGAATGGAGACTTGGAAGAAGAAGTGTACATTGAACAGCCAGATGGGTTCATTCTTGGAAATGATCCAAATCTTGTATGCAGATTGAAAAAGGCTCTCTATGGTCTTAAACAAGCTCCAAGGGCTTGGTACTACCGGTTGGACAAATATCTTCATCAACAAGGTTTTTCAAAAGGTTCAGCAGATAGCAATCTGTATATAAAAGTTGAAAATGACAAATTGCTAATTCTTGTTGTGTATGTAGATGACATTATTTTTGGCAGCAATGAAGAAGCTATGAGTCAAAGCTTTGCCTCAGTCATGCAGAAAGAATTTGAAATGTCCTTGCTAGGAGAACTGACATATTTCCTTGGTTTGCAAATCCAACAAAAGGAAGGAGGAATCTTTTTATCTCAAACCAAGTATCTCAAACAGATTTTGAAGAAATATGGCATGGAAGATGCAAAACCAGTATGCACACCCATGGTCACAGGATGTAGTCTCAGTGCAAATGATGAATCTGTAGCAGTACATCAACCAACCTACAGATCTATGATTGGAAGTTTACTATATTTGACAGGTACCCGACCAGACATCATGCATGCAGTTGGAATAGTTGGAAGATTTCAGGCAAATCCGAAGGAGACTCATCTTTAGGCAGTGAAGAGAATTTTCAAATATCTTCAAGGGACTCAAAATTATGGCTTATGGTATCCTAGAGATACAGATCTTACTCTTCATGCTTATACAGATGCAGATTGGGCCGGAAGCGTGGATGACAGGAAAAGCACAAGTGGTGGTGCGTTCTTTATGGGTTCCAGACTGGTATCTTGGTTCAGCAAGAAACAGAGTTCGATTGCTTTGTCTACAGCTGAAGCGGAATATGTTGCTGCTGCATCTTGTTGCACCCAACTTCTTTGGATGATGCAGACTTTGCAGGATTTTCAAATCACTTGTACACCACCTATCCCCATCTTATGTGATAACACAAGTGCAATCAGCATCTCAAAGAATCCGGTTATGCATTCAAAAACCAAGCACATACCAATCAAGTACCATTTTCTCCGGGAACAAGTGCTTGAACAGAAAGTCAAGTTGGAGTATGTTCCTTCCAAGGAACAAGTTGCTGATATTCTCACCAAACCATTGCCCAGGGACACGTTTGAATACCTCAGGCAAAAACTGGGGGTTGTTGATGCATCATCTTATTGTTGAACATCTTCTTATTGGTGGTACAGGCTCAGGGGGAGCACATAATGCATTGTTGGCATTATGGAGAAGGAGATCTTGGAAATAGCTGCAATATGTCTCTATCTCTTTCATGGTGGATTTCTGGTTATTTGTTGCAGATCTGGAGGAGCATGAGCTTAGGGGGAGCATACCCTTTGCCCTTGATGTCAAAGGGGGAGAATGAAGCTGAAGTTTGTAAGGTAAGTTTGTAAGGTTGCCATCAAGTCCAAAGGGGGAGATTGTTGGCATTATGTTTTCTGGTATGACTGTATGTTACAGATGTTGTACTTGATGGCAACTCCAGTGGCAAGGCTCTCAGTTTGTTGAAAATTAAGAAGGACGCAGGAAACCAGTTCAGGAGGTGCGTACCCGCAGGTACACCATGCAGGGTCCGCGTCCAGCGACGCTGGCCAGCCATTCAGGGGGTGCGTCCACCCAGTGCACACATTTCAAGGCAGAGAAAAAGAATGTGGGGGTTTCTTGTGTGGTATCTAGCCGACGGTTTTGTGTTTCTATGGTGTCGGCTCGTGGTATTGTTCCATGTTTTGGGGAGGAGCTTGGCTATATAAAGCAAAGGAGTTCATTTGGATTGAGCATTGTCTTTGGTTGTATATCTTATTTGGTGAGATCTAGTCCAGATCTAAGAGGGCGAATCTTCTAATGCACTGTGATCTCTATGGCGCATGATCAGATCTGTAGATCTGACTGTTTGGGTTAGTCCTAAAGTCTTCATATCATTTATATCTGTAGGGACGCAGGTTCAGTGAAAGAAAAGCGCGCCGGGACGCAGTGCAGAGTCTGGAGATCTGCGTGGGGACGCAGGGCAGACGAAGTTCAGCTGCGTCTGGGACGCAACGCAGTGACTGTAGATCTGCGTGGGGATGCAGAGCGATCAAGGTTCAGGTGCGTCTCTGAAGCAAAAGACGCGGCGCGATAGTGTGTTCAGGTGTGTCTCTGTAGCAAAAGACGCGGCGCGATAGTATCTTTGGGTGCGTCCCTGAAGCAACAGAACGCAGAGCAGTTAAAGGAACAGTGCGTGGGCACGCAGCGCAGCAGAAGGATATCTGCGTATGGACGCAGAGTAGCAGAAGGTTTACTGCGTCTGGTCGCAGGCCACAGAAGGAAAAACTACGTCTCTGTTTTAAGATGTTCTGTTGATTGAATTTCTCTGTTGATAAGGTGTTCTGGGTTAGTTTTGTTATTGCTGATCTGATATCTGTAGTGGTCTATATCTGTTATGTACTTCTTGATCATCTGATGCTTTATGAAGAGAAGTAGGGGGTTGTAGCTCCCTTCCAGGAGTAGACTGGAAAACGAGAAAGAGAGAGAGTTGTAGCTCTCTGCAGGTTGCAGCCTGCGTACTGGTAAAGGACTGCACCAGTACAAAATCATTGTAAAAGAAGTTTCTAAATTGAAAGAAGATAGAGACATATTGCAGCAGGTGGTTTTCTCCCACATTGGGTTTCCACCTTACATCTTGTGTTCTTTGGTGTGACTGTCTATTTTCTTTGTTCATGCTCATTATTTTATGGTACTGATATGCAAGAATAATTCAAAAGATCAAATAAGGAAGATTTGTTAAATTGCTAGATAATACTGATTCACCCCCCCCTCTCAGTATTATTTCCAACAGTTCTATATCTCCCATAGTTGAGGAGAAACTTGTTGTCCTTGGTCCACATTCACCAGCAAGGTCACTCCATTCATATGTTTGATGGCAAGCTTGAGGTGAGAAAAGGATCTGACCACTCACTTTTCATGTCGAGGATAGAAGAAGAAAGGCTTCTCGAGCTGCAGTGTACCTCTGGTCATGCACAACATTTCTCATACAATTCTCATTATGGAGAAGGTACAATTCCATTAAGTTTATTATGGCATGCTAGATTTGGACATTTGAACTATGACAGCCTCTGCTTGTTGAAGAAAAATGGTTTTTCTGGTTTGCCTACAATACCTAGGAAGCTTAAGCAATGTGATGCTTGCATTCTAGGAAATCATAGCAAATAGTCATTTGATGATTCACACTCGAGAGCACATAGAAAACTTGACCTCATTCATTCAGATTTATGTGGTGCAATGCCTGTCCCTTCTACAAATGGAAATAAATATATGATGACATTTACTATTGACTACATTAGAATGTGTTGAGTTTATTTATTCAAGAACAAATTTGATGTTTTTCAAACATTCAAGAAATTTCATATATGGATTTAAAATGATGCACAATTTTTTTTAGGTCCCTATAATACTAGTGATTACCCCATTAATTTTGTCATTATATTCCTTATTATCATTGTTGTGACCCTATTGTCCCCATATTGTAATTATCGTGCACCCCAGAAGCCCACTATTGTTATTTATGTGGCCTTATATTATTATGGTTAGGTCGGCTTGGGTTATAGTGTGACCCCTTGGACTCCTATATAGAAAGGAGGTTTTATCATTTGTATCATCCAAGAATTTTTCATTTGTGTAATGTAAAGGAGGTTTCCCCCTTGAAGAGGATGAATTATAAGGCGTTGATCTATATTTTCTACTTTTGGTGAGCTAGTTTCATAACATTTGGTATCAAAGCTGTGGATTCTAGGGTTTTGCTGCTCCAAACAAGTCATCGTTTTGCTATAATGTTTTTTATTTGATGTCTCAGATGCTAAAAAACAAACCCATTTGGGTTGAAATTGTTCTAAACCTTGGGTCTAAATTTCAGAGATTTTTGTGCTATATTTACAGAGATATGATCTAAGGAACTTGGCCTTTTTGCAGACTCTCGAATTATATTCCAAACAGGCGACCTGGGGAAATTAGTCATAACTTTTGTTTTGAGCATCAGATTGAAACTTTATAATAAATTACAGAAAGAGGACAGACTGTAGTTTTGTGTGTATATTTTTCAAATCCTAAAGTCAAAACAGTGACACGTGGCACTTCATAAAAGTTAGCTCTTATGAAAAGTTATATAATTAGGTCATTGTTATAGCTCCAAATCTCACTCTTATGGTTTGTGATGCTGCACTCATGGCCTAGGGCAACCCCTCCTTCCAGACCTGGTCTAAAAATTTAAAAAACAGTGTTTTATTCCCTATACGCGACATTGCCCTGAGTTAAACGCATGTACACGCGGGTATGTGTATACCCAACCTGCGTGTATGTATTAAAACGCTTAAAAAAATATATAATTCCTTATTTTCGGGTGGAGATCGCGGGTTTTACCTGCTGGATCACCTGTTAGTGCCCGTGGCCCAACTGTTCCCAACCAACTCCTAACTAAAAAACTACTTTGGAGATGGTATAAAAAGACATCAAAGGGAAGGCCTAAGGGAGAGAGAAAGGAGAGCAAGATTATTATGCTGAGATTTTCCCTCAAACCAGGTCTGAAGTCCTTGGTGCTTTCTGCACTTCCCCCATTTTGCATAGGAAACCCTTGTTTCCATGTGTATTGGTGATGATTCATCCTTGATATCATCATTGAATAAGACTTGGAAGGAGCTCTTGTTCGAGGCTTGAGGCTGGAACGAATCCGGGAGGAAGCTTTGCTCGGAGCCTGCTGAAGGTGTTCAGGTGATATCTTTCCGTTATATGTACTTTATTTGCCTTTATATATAAAGAAACACGTCTTTGTTCCCGAAACAATCTTTCTTTATGCTTATGAGATTCTTGTTTTGAATTCTTATGCAAGTGGTTACTTAAAGATTTTTATAACTAACTTTATAGCATAAAGATGGTTTATACATAAGTATTTGCACATGTACTGTTGTGTTCTTTGATTTGTTTGTCTTGCAGGTCAAAGGAAGAAGAAGGGAACTCCAAGAAGGGTTTGGACCCTAAAGGCCTTCTCGAACGTAGGACCTTAGGTACGTACCCTTAACATTAGAATTTGCTTAAAAGTGAAAATGATGGCTGTGTGTGTGTTTCTTTGAATAAGCAATTTTCAGTCTGGTAGAGTCTTAGCCCAAAGGACCCTAGGGGTACTTTCCCTTCAACCAGAATTGGTGACTCCGCTGGGGACAACACTATTGTTGTTTCTAGTTTGGGTAGTCTTCAAGCCAATCAATGACCAACCCCTCTGTTTGTTGGCTCTGACTGTCTGATCTGTTCTTGAACTCCAAGCTTTTCCAGTTTTTTCAGTCTTTGTTTTTATTTTTCTTGAAAGACTTCAGATACGCTCTTTTTCTGGATTACAGAAGCGTATATACGCAAGTTGCACTAAGTGAACCCGCGTATACGTAGGTTTCCTTAGTTACAGTCGCGTGTACACGCATTCTGCACATAATTGCAGGCGCGTATATTACATAATTTTCAAGATTTATAAATTTTCTTTTTGCTGAATGCTTGTCTGGTGGTTTGGGTCAGTTTCAAGCAGTCATTTTCCAGTGATAGTTCTCTGTTTAACAGGGGGCATCTTGTTTTGAACTCTCTCTAGTCATAAGGAGTATTAGTCTTGTTTTCGTTGATTGCAAGCGTCATTGATTTTTGACACACAATATTTTTGTTTAAGAATCTTGATTGCTCTGTTTCGGTAGAGTAGGAAGATTGGGTTCAATCTTTGTGTCCATTTTCCTTTCATGACACTTTTGTTTGCTTAACGAAATCATTTTTGTGACCATTTGCTCCTTCGTTTCGGGAAAGTTGTTTGTTACCATTTCCTTGAAACTTGTCTTTTGATCTTTTGGACTTTCATTGCTGCTTTTGATTGTCAAAAGCGATTTCAAACACATTTTATTTTTGTTGAGTTTTCATCATTTGAAAGGTTTCAATTCACAAAAGTGTTGGGTTGCCTATTTATCAATCATTGGTGTCAGTATTTTTGAGAGTTTTCCTTTGAAAAAGACTTTTTGGTTTGATTGAAAGAAAATCTTTTGAAAGTTTTGAGTTTCGCTTTCTTAAACTTGCTTTTCATTTGATTTCCTTTTTTGCGAAGTGAAAGTGCTTTGTTTTTATCTTAGAACTTGTTTTTATTGTTTGGACGAAATGATTGGTAGCACATCATCTTCTATCTAAGCATTTTAGTGGCAAGACAAAATTTGGTAAAGCAGCAACTTTCCTTCTTTGTTTTTAGAGTAGTCTTTGAATCTTGCATCCACATATGGTTCTTGCATTAGGATAGATTTGCATCTCTTTTAGACATATTTAGTTTTGTTAGTTTTTGTGAGTGTGGAGTCTGAAAAGAAAAAGAAAATTTGTTTATATTACAAGTACCTCTGAACCTCATAGAAATTGCTCTTCATCGAAAACAAAAAGTGCATGTGCATGTAGCTAAGTTTTATTAATTTCTTTTGCGTCCATAAAAACACCACAAGTTTCATCTCCATTACCTTGTGACTTAAAGAACAGCCTAATAAAATCAAGCGCTAAATTAAAATCCACTAGAACTTTTTTGTTTTAGTCAGTTACACCAACAAGTTTAGGATTTTAGGGCCTTGGATTAGGCGAGTGGAGAGTTAACTCTCCAAGGCCACATAAAACGTCAAACATAAGAGTCTGATTAACGAGAGTAAATCCAATAGTGTTAGGAAGACCAGGAAAGCTCCGGATCTGGGAGTTAAGCATGAGGGTCTATGAAGATAGGGAAGAGAGATACCCCCTCTCCTACTTGTCCGAACTTACCTCACGACTGTTCCGCCTGGCTTCTACGACGAGTTGGTACCCATAGTTGCCTCTCCTAGGGATCTGCATAGGTGGCTGCGGAGGGGAATCCCGTGGCACGTGAGGTCGACGTTGCATCACTCTCGACAGTACTACTCGAGGGAACCCTTGCGAAGCTTGGGGCTTGCAGCGGCACAGGCTGTTATTAGGAGGTCAGCGTAACTTCCTCTGATACCTTCGCTGATAGGACTGGGCCCTCATCATCCCAGACTATCTTTGGAAGGCCCTTTGATTCACTTTCTTGTATTTTGGTGTCCGGTCCTAATCACCCGGAGCGGAAATACTTGGAAGTTGTTTGACTGGCAGTATCTTTAGGAACTTTATAGTGTGTGCTTTGTGCTCCTAGTCGGCTTAGCTTTTAATTTTTTGAGTCTTTAGTTAGATCATAACAAGAAATTCAAAGTGGCTGACCGGTCTCCAAGACGGTCTCGAAGACTTCGTGGTCTCTCGCCACTTACTTTAGAGCCTTCTCCTAGAAGGCGCAGAGGGGATATTACCGGTAGGGTCCGTCCCACGCCGGTTGACGCATCGGGGATTGATCCTCCTCGTGGGGATATTAGCGGCCAAGCAAGGCCTGGTACTTCTGAGCAAGAGAGGGACACTCCAGTCCTTTCTCGAGTTCGCTTTCAAGCGGAGAATAACGTAGAGGTAGAAGAACTTTCAGAATCATTAGTGGTTCCATATTCTCCTCTACCATTCAGTCATCAAAATGTATTGCAATACGTTGGGACTCTGTCACATAGACCGGCAAGTCCAGGTTACGCTACGCGCTTACCATTCATGACCACTACTGGAAGCATGGCTTCTACGAGTGCTGCGACTATGCAAACCCCTACATCGGTGCAAGGGGGAGGAACCATTTCCATCCCCTCCACTTCCTTGTTTGGATCTTTTGCGAGCACATCTCTACTTGGGTCTACCTCCATTCCGTCCACGAGTGGAAATGCCCGAACCAATGCTTTTAGTACTGGACTCTTCTCTTTTGGCACCCAATCACAGGGTATTCCATCGGTTCTGTTTAGTGCGGCTACGTCCATGATGGGCGGATCAGCCTCATTCCAGGGTTTTCCTTTCGGAAGTGGTCATATACCACATTCCAACCCGACGGTAGGATCCATGCCTTTTTCTTCAATAGGACAAAGCAGCAATCCTTTCCAAGGTTGGAATAACCCTGGGGTTAGTAGTGCAGGAACTGGGAATACATTTATCAGCCAACAAGGGAATAGGCCGTACACCACGGTTAGTTCGTTTCAAAGTATTCCTCCCCTTGCTTCGGCTTGGAACCCATATCAGGGGTTATCAACTCCTTACCATTCTTTAGGAGGAAACTTTGCGGGCTATGGAGGTTATACGGCAGGAGTTGGTCAAACTCCGAATTTTGCTGGACCACAAGGCTTGCCTTTTGGTTCAGCTGGTTCTACTGGTCACTTCGGGCAGCCTGGTGCCTCTCAAATCCCAGGACAATCTTTTCAGAACTTTGGGAGTTCTGCCCAGTCTGGGTGGAATCCCCTAGGTCCTCCGAGGCTTCCATTTCTGGCAACGTTAAACTTGCCAGATCTTACTAAGCTAACAAATGACCCAATCAGGTATAATCCGGCCTGGCCTACGGTCCCAACCAAACTCCCTTTGGACATTCCAAAATTCGAAGGGAAGAGTGGTGAAGATCTGGGCGATCATGTAACCACATTCCATTTGTGGTGCTCATCCAACTCCCTCATCGAGGATTCGATTAGGTTGAGACTGTTTCAGTGCACCTTGACTGGTAATGCGGTTGAATGGTACATAGAGTTGCCAGGGGGCAGCTTTACATCGTTCCCTGACTTAGCCAATATCTTCTTAAATCACTTCCAGTTGCCTGTCCGCTATGATGCCGGAACTGAACTTCTGGCCACCTTTCGTCAGGATAAGGCAACCCACATTTCTGATCACATTCAGGAATGGAGACGGAGAAAGAGGCTCATCAAAGCCGAAATCCCTCCGGAGTACCGTCTAGAGTGGTTTTTGAAGTCTTTGCAACCTGAGATCTCCAAGGATGTCTCCATGTCTGGGGTCTATTCTGAGGAGCAAGCCATTTTCAAGGCCCAGCAGTTAGAATTTATTTACTCTCAGTCTGGGATCCTCCAAAAGTACTTGCGAGATGCTCCTGGATCTAAGGTTGATTTAGCTAAGCCAACGCCAGGTCCGCACGCGGACGGTATCGTTGGGTCTGTAGACACATCTACAGTGAACTTGTTGAATCAATTGCAGCAGTTGTCTTTGCAAACTGCTTCTAACAACCAAGTCACATTGTCTAATCCTCCCGCTTCCCAAAATTCTTCCATTAACGCCGTCCAATCCGATAACCCCAAAGGAAATCAAAATTCCAATGGGAAAAAGAAAGGACGTGGTAAGAAGAAGAATTCGGATGGGAAGCCCGATGCAAATAAATCCGGCAACAACGCTGGTGGTGGTAAAGGTGAGTCGAGAAAGAAAGTTAAGTTCCCTTGCAAATTATGCAGCGGGGACCATCTAACTCATCTATGCCCTAGAATTGAAGACGCTCAGTGCTTGTTAGGACAGCAAGGGACTTCTAGTTCGCAAGCTATGTTAACTAACCCGTTTCCCCAAGGGCAGCAACTTCTTGCTGGCGTGAATTCGAATCCTGGGACCTCCTCAGGGGGCAACCAGGAAGGGGAAAAAGCATCAAATTTGTTCATGATGGGTTCAAACGTCCATGTGACTACTCAGTCACATGATTATGGTGAAGCTGAAACATCTAAGGATAAAACGGTTCCCGGAGGTAATGACCTTCATATTGAGCGACCTCCTGTTGAGACTATACCTAGGATACCGAAAGGTTCCGCCAAACGCGCGACAATTAACCCTAATGCTAGGGCCACCCAAAATTACTCCATTGTGGAGGATTTGGCTCAAATCCCGTGTGATATGTCCGCTTTGGAGGTTCTCCAATCATGTCCATCTCAGAGAAGTGCTTTACTCTCCGCAATTGGAGCAATCGATCCAGCTAACTCTTTAGTGCTCTCTTTTGACATGTCAAATGTCAAAAAGAGACTCCCTCATCATATGGCTTTTCAGATAAAGTCTACATACCGGAAAATCAATATCTTTCGCACCGTTATAGATGAAGGAGCTTCCACATGTGTCATGTCCATGTCATGTTGGAAGGTTATTGGATCACCTTCGGCTGTTCCTTCACCAACCGTCTTAACTGCATTTGATGGCCATTCTCACAAGCCGCATGGGATTATCCCGGCCTTTCCTATATGTGTTGGAGGGAAGGTCGTTAATATCGAAGTTGAAGTCATAGATGCTAACCTAGACTATAATCTCCTATTAGGAAGGAACTGGGTGTACGAGATGGAAGCCGTCGTATCGACTCTGTTTCGTGTCATTTGCTTTCCTCATGAGGGGAAAATCATTAAGGTTGATCAATTGGACTATTCTCCAATCGATCCTCAAGCAACCTCCGACTCTACTGTTCCTTTGGTGGATAACCCTCGCCCGCCGACTGAGAATTTAGGAGTAGGGATGTATTCCTCATTGATGGGTACGTTTGATCTTCCCTCTCCTTTTGCAAGAATCAATGTTATTTCATCATCCAAGGAGTCTTCTCGAGAAGAGTTCTTTCGAACTCATTATTTTTCCGACCCTTGGACCTTGCCTTCACCTACGACCACATTAGTTGAAGGACAAGTGAATGGAATGGCGTTTCCTATATCTGCGGCTGAGCTTAGATATCAGTCTATCGTAGACTCTGCAGATAACCATTCTACTCCTTTTTCCGAAGAGGAGTTAGATGGTCATGTGGCCCCCGCTTGGAGCTTTAATTCTAACTCTGCCTTGGACTGCTTAGATTCGGTTCTACCTTCTGAAGAAGCAATCCTCGAAGTAATGATGGGTATAGATCGACCTTGAGAAGACTTACACCATCGTTCGTATTTTCTTCCTCCATTGCAGGAAGTGGAATCTAGATTCTCCGAACTCGTTGGTAGTGATGTTTGTACGGTGTCGAATGGCTCCAACACACGTACGTGCCGAAGGTAATATGTCGGTAATTTAAAAAACGACACCTATAAACATCTCTAAGGATCCTAACATCATCGAGAATATCTTCATCGGAATTGAGTGCTCCCCTGAAGAAATTCAAATGTACACCGACCTATTCAAGGAATATCGTGATGTATTTGCTTGGTCTTATGAGGAAATGCTCGGCATTGATCCTTCTATAGTCCAACATGATATCAAGACGTACGAAAACGCAAAACCGATTCGTCAAAGGCTTCGGCCGGTTAACCCTAGGAAAGCAGCGGCTATCAAAGCTGAGGTTGAGAAGCTGCTAAGGGCGGGTTTTATATACCCTGTTCCTCTTACGGATTGGGTTTCGAATCCAGTCCCTGTGGACAAAAAGTAAGGAACAATCCGCGTAGGCATCGATTTTAGGGACTTAAACAAGGCTTGTCCGAAAGACAATTACCCCACGCCATTCATTGATCAGATTATCGACGAGTGTGCGGGTAATGAAATTTTTTCCTTCATGGATGGTTTTTCGGGTTATAATCAAATCTCTATCCGTCCTGAAGACCAACATAAGACAGCCTTCATATGTCCCTGGGGTACCTTTGCATATCGAAAGATGCCTTTTGGTCTTAAAAATGTTGGAGCCACTTTTCAGCGGGCCATGTCATACGCTTTCCACGACATCAAACATGTCATCGAGGCATACTTAGATGATCTCGCTGCTCGCTCTCAAAAGAGAACTGATCATCCGAGTCACCTTCGATTAGTCTTTGAGCGATGTTGTTTCTATAAAATACGGTTGAATCCCCATAAATGCGTTTTCGCAGTTACATCCGGTCGGCTGTTAGGGTTTATTGTGTCTAATGAAGGGATTCGGGTTGATCCCTTCAAGGTTGAGGCAATAGTTCAGTTGCCTCCCCCGTCCTCAATCCGTCAACTTCAAAGTCTTCAAGGGAAGGATAATTTCTTAAGACGGTTTATAGCAAACTATGCCGAGATCACTAAAGGGTTCATGCGTTTGCTACGAAAAGGAGTTCCATTTGTATGGGACGACTTTGCGCAGCGGTCGTTTGATGCTTTGAAAAAGGCATTAGTCTCTGCCCCGCTTTTGAGTCCACCAGATTATGGTAGAGACTTCCTTTTATATCTCGCTGCAGCAGAATCTACCATTGGTATGGTTCTAGTTCAGGAGGACGATGCTCTTGTCGAGCACGTGATTTATTATTTGAGCCGAGGCTTAATAGGTCCTGAACTCCGCTATTCTCCGGTTGAGAAATTGGCCTTGGCAGCTGTCCATGCTGTCCAGAGGCTCCGTCATTATATTTTGCTACGCAAAACTTTTGTCTTAGCGGCGGTCAATCCATTTCAATTTGTCCTCAGTAGGTGAGTGATTGGGGGCAAATATAATAGATGGATAGTCATTTTACAAGAATTCGATCTCGAATTCTTGTCCGCCAAGTCTAAGAAATCTATGGTCTTCGCGGAGCTAATTTCTGAGCTTCCTTGTGGAGAGGATATTGTTTATGAGGAAAGTTTACCCGACGAACATATATTCCTCATCTCTTCACAAGACCCTTGGTATGGAGATATCATTGTTTATCTCCAGAGTTCGAAGTTTCCCTCTACTTTCTCCAAGGATGAACGACGCAAGTTACCTCACCTGGCTAAAAACTATGTTATCATTGGTGACACATTATACCGTCGAGGGGTTGATTCAATTCTTCGACATTGTTTAACCTTAGAGGAAGCAGATTCTGTTCTTAATGATTGCCACAGTGGAGCTTGTGGTGGTCATCTATCAGGGCTTGCTACAGCCCAGCACATCTTACGTGCCGGCTACTTTTGGCCTTCACTCTTTAAGGACTGTGTGGAAGCGGTCAAACACTGCCACCCGTGTCAAATTTTTACTCGCAAGATGTGCGCGCATCCAGCTCCCCTTTTTCCCGTTGTCACAGTCGGTCCCTTCACTAAGTGGGGTATTGATTTTACGACTTGTAATCCGCCTTCAGTGGCGAATCACAAGTATATTATAGTGGTTGTAGACTACTTCACGAAGTGGGCTGAAGCCATGCCTACTTATAAGAACGACAGTGACACGACAGCTTTGTTTCTTTTCAATCAGGTTATCTCAAGATTCGGTATCCCAAGGGAGATTGTCACTGACCATGGCAGTCATTTCCAAAATCAGCTAATGTCCGAATTGGCTTTTAAATTAGGATTCCTCCAGGAGCATTCGTCCCCTTACTATCCTCAGGCCAATGGACAGGTCGAGGCGGTCAATAAAACTCTTAAGACGATACTCCAACGGACAATCGATAAAAATCGGTCCAATTGGCACATTATGTTGTATTCGGCACTTTGGGCATACCGAACCTCCGTCAAAACGACTACTGGTTTTACTCCTTTTCAGTTGGTTTACGGGATGGAATCTATCTTTCCGGTTGAATGTGAAATTCCATCTCTGAAATTGGCTGTTGAGCTTCTTTCTGAGACTTCGAGTCTCGAGGAGAGCCTAGTTCACCTGGAACATCTCGATGAGCAGCGTCGAGATGCCGCCACGATGAATGAGGCCCATAAGAAAAGGGTCAAAACTCAGTATGATAAGTCTGTCCGTCCTTATGTCTTTACTGAAGGTGACCTTGTCTTAGTCTATGACCAAGATAAGGACGCCTTGGGGGCAGGCAAATTCAAGCCTATGTGGTACGGTCCTTTCATTATCAAACGAGTCTTAGAAAAAGGATCGTATGAGTTAATTGATTTCGAAGGAAACAAGCTGGCGGAGCCCCGTAATGGGCTCTATTTAAAGAAGTATTTTGCTTAGTTTTACTAGGCAATGGCTTCCTTGTATTTTATGTATATTTGTACATATATTATCGAGCGTTTTCTGATATCAGCACTTATTGGTCTGCCTTGGCAGGTGTTGATGGATGAGTTGGTTTATTTTGGGTTCGCCGATGGTGCTAGTCGGCACACTCGGAATCTTGCTTCTGCAGCTTGGGTACTTTATTACCCAACTGGTCAGTTGATGATATCGAGAGGCATGTGTATCGGTCCTGCTTCAAACAATATGACCGAGTATACATCTGTTATCAATTTATTATCCGAGGCAATCTCTTATGGGATCAACTCGTTGGTAGTATATCTTGATTCTCAATTGATAGTGTCTCAGTTAAACAACATTTATCGGGTTAGAGATCCATTATTATATCGCCAATATTTAAGGGTGAGGTTGTTGCAAAGATCATTTATTTACATTAATTATTTGCACATTCCAAGATCTCAAAATTGGTTAGCTGATTCTATCGCTAATCAAGCATTAGACTGGCATATCAATCATTCATCATCATAAAATCATGCATCAAAAAGTCAAACTGTATATATATATTTCGCAAAGCGTCTCGAGTGTACATATGTGTGTCCAAAAATATACAAAATTGGGACTCAAATGCCCTTAATCATGTCAGGCATATCTAATGCCTCGGTTCTGGATGAGCAGCTAAATATGTAACTATAGCATTTGCCACGCGCCGAAAGACGCGAACCCAGTCACGTGGCATCCCAACCACATGACGCTGCATATCCAGAGGAAGATCCTCTATCTCGGCCATCGGTACTTGGCAGCTCAGTCTTGCCAAGTGTCACTGGACGTTGTTGAGGGTCCTTTCCGCATCCGTAGCCGCTTCTTCGGCTCCTCGGCCACGTCGTCCGTGCCGCGGGAATCCATCTGGTCACACGGGCCCAATGTCTGGAACATGATCATCATATTAGTCATTTGAATCTCATCAAAAAATATTTTTCAAAATTTATCATTATATTTGAAAAATCCAAAAAATCATAAAATCATAAAAATAAAAAATCTTACCAATCTCGCCCCATGTTGCATCCGGGGGTAACACTAGATCAGGATCTCCTCGAAAATCTAGTCCGGCATAGGGGTAATCATCTATGGCGATGATTTGCTGCTCCCACCAGGTAAAGAAATCATTGTCGAATGCATTCCTAGGGACTTCCCCACCCCCCAGACGTTTCATCAAGTCATCCCACCGGCCCATGCATGGATCACGTGGACTACTAATGGAAACTGCTACCCTGGGATGGAGTGCGGGAACCTTCTCGAAGAAGAATGTACATAAGATGGTTCTGAACCCAAAGTTCTTGGTCTGTCCCCTCCTGATAGAAGTGAGTTGTTCCTTCATGTTGGCAAGGAGAGGAGTGCACCAGTCAAACACTGTAGTGAGACAGTCCACTGCCACGCTCATGTTTACTCGTGATGCCTGATGTAGTGAGGATGATCCGTTCACTCGACCTATGGTGCACAAGATTATCCTGAGTGATAAACTCGCCACATGTGGGATAGAGATCTGGCTCCCGACCTTCCGATGACTCGGGCAGTAAATCTGTACATAGTCATCCACACTGAGGCTATTTCGTGTCCTGCCCCGGGAGTGCACTACCTCTCCCCTTCAGGAAAGGCCCGTGATAAAATATATATCTTCCACTTCTACCCTGAGTGGCATCTGATCAATGATGAATGCTTCCTCATCGACATCCAAATAATCAATGAGTCTTTCGAGCAAACGCGTGTTGGCTTTCATGTTTGGAAATTTGAAGAATTTTAGTAGCCCGCATCCCCGTAGGGCATCTAATGCCTCATCATTGTTCATAACTTCATTATCTATAGCTGAGTGCTCTCTTTCACGCCATGTGAGAGTCATCCTGGAAGAAAAAATCATTTTCATCCGTTAGTTTTCTGTATAAAATTAGTTTGTTGCGCACATGTGGGTTCCCTTGTATACAGTCACATGTAGGGCCGTCGTATACGCGAGTTCTATACAGCCAACCCGAGTGTACGCCGCAGAGCAATTTTT
Organism: Pinus tabuliformis; assembly: GCA_031772625.1. NCBI lineage: Eukaryota > Viridiplantae > Streptophyta > Pinopsida > Pinales > Pinaceae > Pinus > Pinus tabuliformis. The sequence goes on from CM062811.1 coordinate 736,754,826, forward strand.
TGCAAAAATCTAACGGTGAAACATCAACTAAACTTACTAAAAACTATCACAATTAATTGCAAGACAAGTTTAGTGCTTACCTGGAAGTTTTCGGCAAGTTTGAACGGTTGAATAAGTCACAGGGAAGTTTTCTCCTTTTGCTCCACAATTTTTGCTCTCCAAGTCAAACGGTGAAAATGGTAAGTCCAAAATTTCTTTTTATAAGTTTTGAAAATGAAAAAAATTTTCAAAATTTTATTTTGTTTGGTTTCATGTCACTTTTAACTTGGGAGCTTGGAATGTCGAGATTGGGCTGTTTTTCAGGACATTTTGCACATTTTTCGGTGTTTCGAGACGGTTCCATGACTGCTGACCCGTCATGGCAGGTATCGTGTTCTCACTAGCATATAGGTTAGGGACACCATTTTTCCGTTGCATTATGCATACTAGCCTCCATTTGACCGATACATCTGCCGTAGGGTCGACCCCATCATGTTATGGTTCGTTAGCCATTTTCACTTGCCGATTCTTTAAATCATGACACGATGGTAGAGCCATCCTTTACATGGGCATCCTAGTTAACACCTCACTGACATTTGTTGCCCATGCTGCTTTGTTTTGAGTAGGCTCGGGAGTCCTCTGTAGTCCCGCCATGACTTATGCGTTGAAGACTCATTCCTCTTTGCTTCTTTGCTTCGTTCTCGCCTTATACCCTGGAGGCTCCTATGAGTGTCGAGTTGTACTTTTGCATTGCATGTTGACCATTTGCACCTTTTGGCCTAGAGCCGGCTTCACTTGGACTCGTGTTTAAGCCAACTTTTGACCATGACGTCTGCAAAATCAACCTTGCATACCTTTGACTTCTGCAGCTTGACATACCCAGATCCGTGGAAGGAACATACCTCTGAGTGTCACTGACCAGTTTTCACCTCCCTGCATTGAGCATAGGAACGTTCCTTTCCCAGGAACTAGATCATCTGTTTCACCGACACTCGTTCTTTCCACTGTACCATAGCATTCTTTTATTCTTTTTCCGGCTTATCAGAAAAAGACAAAAAAAAATTAAATATTCCAAAAAAGAGCAGGAACAAGGACGTTATTTCCATTTATTGTTGGCAACTAGAGTCATTCATGTCACCCTTGAACAAAGCACTCAAAGAAAAGTCTCCTCCGCATGGGTGGGATTTAGTTTGACTTAGGTATGCCATAACCTTGTTATCGAGTCAGTTCTCCCCCGATTGGTTATCTCTTCCAATCATATGGAGGGTTCGTTCGTGCCTCCTGCAGGACGAACTTATACAGATTCATCATATGCTGCCACATAGTCACATTGAGTCGTGCTTTTGTTCAAGGGAAGTTAGCCTGAGTCGGCCTTTCTGCGGTGTCTCTTGACTCATTTTTTCAGTCGGCCATCCCTGGTTGTCAGTGTCATGTCTATCATCACATCAGTTATATTGGTCCTTTACTCGTGCAGGTTTGAGAAGGTCCCCATTGACTTCTTGTTGGCGGGTCTTGTCCTTATCGACGACGACACCTTGCTCTGAGGACAGGCCTAGAGCCGCACCCTGGCCCTATTTCCATCATTGATAGGTCACCTTGTGCTCAGCATCGATCAGTATCATGGGTCTTTGACTGAGTGGTTTCCCTTCTGTTCGACATCGGCATACATTATCACACATTGGGATTCGTGCAGTACCTTGGTTTCCATTTGACCCTATTGGTGGATACCTCGCCTCTGTGTCAGCTTTCATTATTGGTTGGTTCAGAGGGTTTCTGCCGTGTGCTAGCCACATCTTGTGTACGCCGGAAACATACTTCGGTTGGGTTACTACATCTTTTTCGTCCGATTCCTTCCACATTATTGGCCTATGTGTTACGCTCGCGCTAGATTGATGGAGGATGCCTTAATGCCTTCCTTCTAGCGGATCTTTCCCTATCGACTCCGACTCATTGCTCTGGGGCAAAGATCTAGAGTCCATTTGGCAGTACCTTGGGGTTTGCAGTCATTAGTGGCAGATCCTTCGCTATCGACAGTGGGAAACCATCATTGTCTCCTGATCGATAGATTCTTACAGGTGTATGACTTCAGCTCATCTATTCACACTTGTTAGATTGTACTGGGTACCTTGACGCTCATTATCATTATCGGTGAGTAGTCTCGCGTTTGTTAACGGTATACATCAATGACCGGTAATCAAACGATTTCTCACATGGTCGACTTCAGATCATTTATTCCCATGGTGTAGAAATGTACCACGGCGGTCGGTGAAGACCTCAGGTTGTATCAGCATTCATTGGTTCACTTGATAGTTTCCCCTGTTGCTGCTAGTTGATACCACTCCACCTTATATGTTGCAGTCAGTCATGGCGACATTCTATATGCTGGCACCTGAGTTTGCAGTGTACTACCATCCTATTCCATCATGTTCAGTTGGTACCTTTTGGGATCAGTCTTTGATATCAGTGATCTGTTGCATCTTTCAGCACCATTGACAGTTTTATATGTGATATTCAGACATGTGCTTACTCATTATGATCAGATGATCCATTATGTATCTTCCAGTCATTTTATACTTCTATACTTAGTGGATTCGCTTGTACTTGATATGCAGACATGCTTTAATTTTCCTGAGCATGGGTATGCCCGCCTCAGACAGTGTTTCTTTCTGATCTCCTTTCGTTGGCTTGGCAGGCTGAATTCTGGTGCAGTCCTCCTCGGTTTTTCGACAGAGTTCCTTTCCATGTACTTACATAATATATTTTGGCCATCATGTTCCCCTTCTGACCTCATACATTAGGGGGCATCTGTTATAGCTCCAAATCTCACTCTTATGGTTTGTGATGCTGCACTCATGGCCTAGGGCAACCCCTCCTTCCAGACCTGGTCCAAAAATTTAAAAAACAGTGTTTTATTCCCTATACGCGACATTGCCCTGAGTTAAACGCGTGTACACGCAGGTATGTGTATACCCAACCCGCGTGTATGTATTAAAACACTTAAAAAAATATATAATTCCTTATTTTCGGGCGGAGATCGCGGGTTTTACCTTCTGGATCACCTGTTAGTGCCCGTGGCCCAACTGTTCCCAACCAACTCCTAACTAAAAAACTACTTTGGAGATGGTATAAAAATACATCAAAGGGAAGGCCTAAGGGAGAGAGAAAGGAGAGCAAGATTATTATGCTGAGATTTTTCCTCAGAACAGGTCTGAAGTCCTTGGTGCTTTCTGCACTTCCTCCATTTTGCATAGGAAACCCTTGTTTCCATGTGTATTGGTGATGATTCATCCTTGATATCATCATTGAGTAAGACTTGGAAGGAGCTCTTGTTGGAGGCTTGAGGCTAGAACAAATCTGGGAGGAAGCTTTGCTTGGAGCCTACTGAAGGTGTTCAGGTGATATCTTTCCGTTATATGTACTTTATTTGCCTTTATCTATAAAGAAACATGTCTTTGTTCCCGAAAAAATCTTTCTTTATGCTTATGAGATTCTTGTTTTGAATTCTTATGCAAGTGGTTACTTAAAGATTTTTATAACTAACTTTATAGCATAAAGATGGTTTATACATAAGTATTTGCACATGTACTGTTGTGTTCTTTGATTTGTTTGTCTTGCAGGTCAAAGGAAGAAGAAGGGAAATCCAAGAAGGGTTTGGACCCTAAAGGCCTTCTCGAACGTAGGACCTTAGGTACGTACCCTTAACATTAGAATTTGCTTAAAAGTGAAAATGATGGTTGTGTGTGTGTTTCTTTGAATAAGCAATTTTCAGTCTGGTAGAGTCTTAGCCGAAAGGACCCTAGGGGTACTTTCCCTTCAACCAGTCATCTTGGGAGATTGTGCATAACTCTTTCATGGAGAATCTAAATTCGATCAGACTCATGGCATTGAAAAGATCCGAAATTACAGAGATACATTAGATTCAATATCGAGTGCCTACAAAGTGAAAAAGGGTGCGTATTTTTTTTAACTATTTGCATAAGCTTGTTTTGAAAAATTAGTTTGAAGGAATTCAAAGGGCATAGTGAAGCGTTATTATCGGTAATAAATTCCCTGAAGAAATAAAATGGAAACACCTAGTAAATAATCTGAAAGCTCTAGCATGGCTCATGAAGAAGAGGAATAAATGCTACATGATATATCCAAATTATGAGACCAAGTGCAACAAATGTCACTATCACAAAAGCTAACAGAAGCTAAGATAAATGGCATGGAATATAAGATAAATGGTGTGGAAGCTAATATGAATAGCGTGGAAGTGAAGATGAATGGCATGGAAACTAATATGGATGGAATGGAAGCTAAGATGGACGACATGGAAGCTAAGATTGATGGTATGAAAACATTGTTACTAGAAAGGCTTCCTGATGGAAAAGATTTAGGAGAGGGAACTCATAATGAGAAAAAAAGTAATGTTAATCATGATTTGAAGAATGAAAACATGGAAGATTTGAAGAAATACGTTAAAGGATTGAAGGAAGGTTTGACAAAGATGCTACAGGAAAGGCTTCATAATGGCGAAAATGTTGTAGAGGAAAATCATGATGAGAACAAAAGAAATGTTAATCATGATTTCATAGGCTCTAACATTTGAGCAAAGACCAACATGTTCCAAAGATCGATATGATAAATTTGATGGCAAGGATCCTGTAACATGGATACTACAAATGGAGAAATTTTTCTATCTCCATAATGTGAAAAACACACAAAAGGTACACATTGCAATTTCATATTTGGAACGAAACTAGTTTGTATGGTATCAATGGCTTTTCTCTCGTAAACAAATTGTGACTTGGGAAATTCTTGGAAGAAATGACAGCGCATTATGAGGATACAAAAAAAAAATTCTTTTTAGCTAATTGATAAATCTCAAACAAAAGGGTTCAATGAGGGAGCACATTGAGGACTTCCAAAAACTGAATATAAGGGTAAAAAATATTCCAGAGGAGCATAGGATTGATATGTTCATAGGGACCTTAAAGGATAACATCCAACATGAGGTTCACCTTTGGGAAACTGACTCATTAGAGAAGGCATTCAGGTTGGCAAGAAAAATCAAAAGCAAAATTATGGCAACAAGAAAGCCTAACACTCACAAGTATAAGGACATAAGTGTTGCTTCCCCCAGCCATCCACAACCTACAAGGCTGACACCCCAACAATTGGAAGAAAAAAAAGAAAAAGGGCTTTGTTATAATTTTGATAGCAAATACACTAAAGGTCATAATTGTGCTAAGAAGAAATTATTTTACATAGATTGTGAAGAGGAGGAAGAAAATGAACAAGAAACACCAAAAGAATAGGGTATACACAAGGTACAAACCCTAGAGAAAGAAGAAATGAATCCAACCATATCTTGTAATGCATTGGCTGGAATTACCACTTCTCAAACTATCAAGATAGAAGGACATATCAAGAAGAAAAAGGTAATAGCATTGATTGATTCGGGAAGTACCCATAATTTTATTCATTGTAATATAGCCAAGGAATTGAATCGCTTCTTATATCCAGCACCAGAGTGGCAAGTGATTGTTGCAAGTGGAGGAAAAATGAATTTCTCTAGAAAGTGTCATAATATCAAGCTATCCATGGGAGAATATGTGTTGAATAGACCAATGCCTTCCATTCCAATGGGTGGTGCTGATGTTGTACTAGGAGTCCAATGTTTACAATCCTTGGATACAATAGCTTTTAATTTTCAAGAAATTTTCATGAAATTTTCTTCGGAAGGAAACGAAGTTGAATTAAGAGGTATTGTAGGAAAACCAGGAAAGATAATCAACTCTAATTGAATGACAAAGCTTCTAAGTAAATAAAAACGGGGCATAATTCCACAATTATGTTCGCTAGAGGTTCCCACATCAAAATCATCTATTTCTCCAGTTCTTCAAAAGGTCTTGGAAAAATCATTCCAAGGTATTTGAGACTCCCAAAGGTCTCTCACCTATTTGTGATTAAGATCATGCTATTCATTTGATTCCAGGAAGTGTTCCTCCAAACATTAGGCCTTACAGATATCCCTATGCCCAAAAAAGTGAAATTGAATGTATGGTTGCGGAAATGCTAGAGGCTAGTATAATTCAACCTAGTCAAAATTCTTTCTCTGCTCTAGTAGTATTGGTGCACAAGCAGGATAGATCATGGTGCATGTGTCCGGATTATAGGGAGCTCAACAAACTCACTATTAAAGATAAATTTCCCATTCCTATCATTGATGAACTATTGGATGAATTCCATGGATCGATTTACTTCACCAAGTTGGATCTTCATTTAGGATATCATCAAATCACAATGAAGACTAAACACATTCCAAAAACAACATTTAGAACTCATGAGGGTCATTATGAATTTTTGGTCATGCCTTTTGGCCTTACCAATGCACCTTATACATTTCAAGGTTTGATGAATTCCATTTTCAAACCATTGCTTAGAAAATTTGTGTTAGTACTTTTTGATGATATACTAATCTATAGCAAGTCTTGGGAGGATTATGCTCAACATGTTGATAGGGTGCTCAACCTATTTAAGGAGAAACAATTATATGAAAAATGTTCCCAATGTTTCTTTTGAGTACAAGAGGTGGAATATCTAGGTCATATTGTATCTCATGAAGCTATTAAGGTAGACCCCAGCGAAATTAAAGCAATTAAGGAATGGTAAATCCCCACATCCACAAAGCATCTGCGAGGATTTCTCAGGTTGATAGGGTATTACCTCAAGTTTGTTAAGAATTATGGGAGAATAACAACACCTCTAACAATATTATTGAAGAAAGATTCATTTTTATGGACTCCAGAAGCAATGAAGGCCTTTGAACATCTTAAAGAGGCAATGTGCCAACCACCAGTCTTAGATACACCAGACTTCACAAAATCCTTTATTTTGGAATGTGATGCCTCAGGAAATGGAATTGGTGTTATTTTAATGCAAGAAGAAAGACCCATTGCTTTTGAAAGTCATCCAATCAAAGGAAATTATTTACACAAAGCTATTTATGGAAAAGAAATGTTGGCAATACTACATGCACTTAAGAAATGGTGACCATACCTAATGGGAAGACACTTCAAGGTAAAAATGGATCATGATAATCTTAAATACTTTTTAGAACAAGGAAGTGGGGGAATCTAATACATTTAGCTGGAAAAATGATTCATTATTGTACAAAGATCATTTATAGCTATGTAGGAATTCCCAACTCAAACAAAATATTTTTATGGAATTGCATGCCTTTCTCTTAGGAGGGCACTTAGGATTTTTAAAGATTTACCACAGGGTTAAGAAGGAATATTTTTGGGATGGCCTTAAATCCGATATTCAAAAGTTTGTGGCATAATTTTTGATTTGCCAACAAAATAAAGCTGAAACAATTAAGATCCCAGGTCTACTACAACCTTTATCCATTCCAAATCAACGTTGGGAGGAGGTTTCTATGGATATTATCACAAGTTTACCCAAATCCGAAGGGAAGAGTGTCATCATGGTGGTAGTTGATAGACTTACCAAGTATGCACACTTTTGTGCATTATCTCATCCATTTAAAGGCAGTATAGTTTCTACTGCATTTATGGAAACAAATCAAAAGCTACATGGAAACCCGAATATTATTGTAAGCGACAAAGATCGCATATTCACTTGAAATTTTTGGAAAAAATTATTTTCTTGTCTTGGTACACAGTTAGCTCATAGTTCATCTTATCATCCTCATTCTAGTGGGCCAACTGAGATAGTAAATAAATTTTTGGAAGGATACCATCATTTCTTTGTATCCGATAAATAGACACATTGGGTGAAATGGTTGCCTCTCGTTGAATGGTGGTATAACACTTCCTTCCATACTTCAACAAAAATGACCCTATTTACGACACTTTATGGATATCACCCACCATCCATCACATCATATTTAAGAGAAAATTCTAAGGTTCAAGTAGTGGAAGATCACATAAAGAATCAACAAGTTCTCCAACTCTTAAAGGATGAACTCACCATGGCATAGAATAGAATGAAACAATAGGCAAATCAGCATTACAGCGAAAGAAGTTTTGATGTAGGTGATTGGGTATTCCTATGACTACAACCACATAGAAAAATTTCCCTCAAACAAGCTAACAAGGATAACAAATTATCACCAAAGTATTATGGTCCATAAGAAGTGTTGCAAAAGATAGGTACAATGGCATACAAATTAGAGCTTCCTACAACTTCTCGAGTGCACCTAGTTTTCCATGTTTCATGCTTAAAGAAGGTTATAGGTGGCAAGTTCCCAGTTCAAACAATATTACCAAAACTTGACAAGGAAGGAAAGATCATATTGGAAACTGAAGCAGTTGAAGAAACAAGAACTTGATAGCTATGAAATCGATCAATTTCAGAGTATCTCATCAAGTTGAAGAAATTACCCCTTGAAGATTCCACATGGGAGGATGAGAATTTTTTATAGAAGCATCCAGAACTACTCAAGCATTGAGGACAACAAATTTTTGAAGGAGAGGGGCATGTTAGGTCCCTATAGTACTAGTGATTACCCCATTAATTTTGTCATTGTACTCCTTATTCTCATTATTGTGACTCTGTTTTCCTCATATTGTTATTATTGTGCACCCCAGAATCCCACTATTGTTATTTATGTGGCCTTATATTATTATGGTTAGGTCAGCTTGGGTTATATTGTGACCCGTTAGACTCCTATATATAGAAAGTAGGTTTTTTCATTTGTATCATCCAAGAGTTATTCATTTTTGTAATGTAAAGGAGGTTTCCACCTTGAAGAGGCTGAATTATAAGGCGTTGATTTATCTTTTCTATCTTTTTGTGAGCTGGTTTCATAACAATGTCATATTGGATTTATTCACACTGATAATGGAAAGGAATACACTTCAAATGAATTTTAAAACTATCTTTGCCAACATGGGATCAAACATCAAACAATTGTGCCTTATAATCCCCAACAGAACGGTGTGGTTGAAAGAATGAATAGGAAAATCTTAAATATGTTACACTCCATGTTGTTCTTAGAAAATATAAAAATGATGTTTTGGTCTGATGTAGTTCTATGTGTTGTATATATAAATAATATATGTCCATCTAATGCTATCAGAAACAAGACTTCTTATGAAATGTGGTATGGGCATATTCCTTCATTAAAGCATCTCAGGGTGTTTGGTTCCACCTATTATGCCTTGATACCAAAGGTACATAGAAACAAACTTGGTGGAAGAAGTTGTAACTATATCTTCCTGGGGTAATCGAACACCTCCAAACCATACAATATCTCCGATGAAGTGAACAAAAAGTTTGTTGTATCTAGAGATGTAATCTTTCTTGAATCATCCAAAAACTAACAATGTTGTTGAAAGACAACTTGATCGCTATGGTAGTTTCACAAATACAAAATCATTTCAAGAATTTGATAATCCGATTCCACATCTTGAAGGGGGGATTCCTATACTAGATCAACCTGTGAAACCTTAGTTTGAAGCACTCTCTCCCCTACATGAAACTCCAACAATGAATGATACTTTGAGTGATGTGATTGACAAAATTTGGAGACTCAATCTTGATTCAGTCCTAACTCAATCAACAAAGTAGCCTAGACCATCTGAGAAAGTTCCCCAAAAGTGGCTGACAAAGACACTTGAAAGTGTTCATCCTTATGAGGTTGTAAACATAGGAACTAGAAATTCAAATCGGCAAAATGGAGGTGATGTAGATGACTCTGATTGACCTATTGATATGGATGTTTCTTATGATTGTGAATTGAATTTGTCTACAGATTTTGAACCAACTTCCTTCAAAGAAGCTACTTCTCATGATGAATCAAAAGAAGTGATGCAAAAGGAGTATGATGAACTAATAAAGAATGGCACTTAGAAGCTCGTTGATCCTTCATTGGGAACCAAACCAATTGGCTGCAAGTGGGTCTATGAAAACAAGTATAAAGATGATGGCTCACTTGATGAGCACAAAGCTAGGCTTGTGGTAAAAGATTTTACACAGAAGGAAGGGGTCGATTATGAGGATACCTTTTCCCCCATAGCAAAATGTCCTACCATCCAAACACTCTTTGCCCTAGGAGTTCAGAACAGTTGGAAATTCCATCAAATGGATGTAAAAACTGCTTTCTTGAATGGAGATCTAAACAAATATGTTTTTATGTCCCAGCCTGAGGGATTTGCTATGAAAGGAAATAAACATAAAGTATGGAAACTTTTGAAATCCTTGTATGGCCTCAAACAAGAACCATGAGCCTCGTATGAAAAACTATCTAAACATCTTATGAAACTCAATTTCAAAAATTATGATCTTGATGATGCAACTTTGTTTGTCAGGAATGTTGGAAAAACAACTATATATCTTGTGGTATATGTAGATAATATTTTGATGATAGGGAACAATGAAAAATACATTATATCCATAAAGAATGAATTGAAGAAAGGTTTCGAAATGACTGATTTCGGCTATGTTCATTACTATCTTGGTATTGAGGTAACTCAACATCCGAAGTCCATATTCCTTTCTCAAAAGAACTACATTGGAGATATGTTGAATAGTTTTGGAATGACAGAATGCAATCATATGACTACTCCAATGGAACAAAAATTAAAGCTCACATCCATTGAAGGAAAAGAATTTGAGGATGCAACAAAATATATACAGCTTGTAGGAAGTCTCAACTGCCTAACCACTACCAGACCAGACATTTCATTTGTTATTGGAATCCTCTCCAGATTTATGCAAAAGCCTTGTGAGGGACATTGGCCTACTGCAAAAAGAGTTCTAAGTTACTTGAAGGGAACCCAAGGCTTTGGAATCAAGTATATAAAGGTGGGCGACTTCAGCTTGATTGGATACTCTAATTTAGACTTTGATGGAATCAAAGAAACTAGGGTATCTACCTCAGGTTATGCTACAAGTCTTGGATCAGGAGCTGTCTCCTAGAGATCACACAAATAATCAGTTCCAGCAGATTCCACAATAGAGGTAGAATATGTGTCAGCAGCTGAGGCAACAAAAGAAATTATGTGGCTCGAGAAAATTCTTGAAGATTTGCAAGTAAAACAATTACAATCGACTCCACTCATGATTTAAAATACCTCTGCAATAAAGTTGGCAAAGAAGCCAAACTTCCATGATTGAAAAAAGCACATCAATACTAAATATTATCTGATTCGACATCATGTTGAGGCCAAAGAAATCCATCTCCAGCATTGTTCCACTAATGAGAAAATTTCAGACATCTTCACCAAAACACTTGGAAGAGAAAAGCTTGAAAGATTAAGAACAACGCTTGGACTCACCAACATCCCTTCAGATTAAGGGGGTGGGGGGGGGTGGGGGAGGGGAATGTTGACACCCAATCAAAGGGATTGCATGTACAGTTGTAATTAATGTAAATAAATAATAGAGAAGACAAAGAGTCATCGAGAGATGAACCGAGTAGTCACTCCCCCTTGTATATAATAATGAACAACCTGAATGAATAATATGAGTTTTGATTTTAGGAGTTACCTCCTGGTCTGGCATATGGAATAACGAACTTTAAATTTGAATTTTTTTTTTATATAGCCATTTTTACTGTTTTAAGAGTGCTCTTAAAGTACATGGAGTCATTTTTTATGATTTTTTTATAGTGGGAGGTTTGAGGCATCCATGAATAGATCATGTTGATGTTTTGAAGAGAAGGTATTCAATTTAGTACCTCTTTAAATAGTCTTGTTGATGACTGAGTAGAATACGACGTGAAAATGGTTTGGTGTCATTGTCGAGTGACGATTAAAGATTTTTATGACATTAAATCAAAATTTAACTATGTTATTATACTATGATAGATCTCGATGAAGCTAAATCCTTTCAGACTGGCTGAATGCAATATATAAATTTCCAATTTAAATGCACTTGCAATTTCATGGTTGACATTTTATACATATAGTGCTAAGATGTTTTTCTGGAGGACATTGTTCATATTGGTATACATTCATAAATATTGAATAAATATGGTCAACGAATTACTGAGTCCTCAGACGCACAGTCACAATGTTACAATCTAATCGAGTTTAAAGGAAACATTAAACTTCTATTTATCACCCGATTGTCCTATGCTTTGGCATTGGTTGCGTGGATTAGCTTGCATGGACTCCTTGATTGAATGATTAAATGGTACATAATTTCCTCAAACAGAAAGTAACTGTGGAAATTTAGATGTAAAGAAGTGATGTGCCTTTTATAAAAAATAAATTTCATATCTCCAGCACAAAAGTCAACATTAAAAACAAAAGAAGGTATATTTCTATTCAATGATTTTGATAGTAAGTTTTTTGTTTATTACATCAGTAAGATTTCAAATCGGGTAAAAAAAAAACTTGGAAGATGAGAAAAGGCATATATGTGCATGTTAGTTTCAAATATCATCATTTTTGTTTTGGTAGGTGAAAAAAATTAAATGAGAGGAAATTTTATTAAACTAGAATTGAAATAATCAATTAAATAAAAAATAATAATAAAAAAAAATCGTACAAGTAAAAAAAAATGCTTGGTACATGTATGGGAAGATCATGATGATTAGATATGGAAAATCATAACAATACATACTATTTTAAACCAAAATGAGAACCAACATCCAAAGTAAGCATGTGTCTCTAATTTCATCAAAGAGTAGAGTGAGTGATGAGAGGCATAGTAGATGTGATGAGCATCATCATTGAGTATTTATATGGACCTTAATTGACCTTAATTCATCTCCTAGCTTAGTCAAACCAACTATTCTCACAACTTATTGCATACTTTTGATTATATTTTTCTTATGAGATGAGTTAGAGTTGGATATTTTTTTGTGTGGTCTAATGTGCATGTAATGTAGGAATAAAGGATAAAAGCAAGCAAAATATAGGGATAAAATATAAAAGCAAGAAACTATGGTAAAAGACCTTGGTAAAAACTCGAATCGAACAAGGGAGAGGAATTATAGGAGGTAGATCCTCCTCATTTACTGCCCCTCCATTCGAATATCCCCCCATCAAATGAAAGTACAAACAACCAAATCAGGACTACTAGAAGGCAGCCAAGCAAGTGAAGGTGAAAACAACCAAATCAGGTGTACTAGAAGGTAGCCAAGAAAGTGAAAGTACGAGTTTATCTCGAGTTGAGAGCTAAGCCTCCCTACTGGAAGGCGGTCGAGCTACTGAAAGGGAAAGCACGAGTTTATCATTGAATTGGGAGTTGTACCTCCTTAATTTTGAAGGAAGTTCTTGGAGACTTCAGATGTATAAGTAGAGATGCTTAGGACCTTAGTTTTCTTAGTCACAGTTAGTCATGAGTACTCAATTACCAAGAGTTAGCAAGAATTCAAACTTTTGACTATAGAGCTAGACCTATAACAGTTCTTGATGTAATACAGTGTTTTTATAATGAGGATGAGTTTTGTTCTGAGCCAGCACTAAGTTAACTTAGAAGGTTCAAGCTCTTAGGTTAGGGCCCGACCCTAGCAGCCAAAGCTCCTCTTTATTGTATTCTTAAGTAGCATAGCTTTCTGTTCATCTGTTGAAGTAGTTCATTTCTATTACAATAGTAGCATAGATTTCTGGGTCTATTCATTTACTTAAGTAATTTCCTACATTTTCGTTTGCTTATTTAAGTAGTGGCATTTCGATTACAATAGGGTAGAATAGATTAGTTGTGTTTTTGTTTGCTTCATTTATTCTTTTGTTCAATTAGCATGGTAACAAAGGAAATATCCACAAGGTTGCCCAAAGGTGTCTCAGCCTCACCTCCTCCCTTTAGGACCATGACGTGAGGAAGAAACCCTACAGTAACCCCAAAAACACATGGTTTTGGTTTGCACAGGGATTTTGTTGTTTAACACAGTAACTGAGCTCATTTCATATCACCATGTTCCTTTAATGGTCATCTGCTCCTTTGCTCTCTTCCCATCATTTGATCACCCTCACACCGCTTTCATTCTCCTTCAGCATGAAAAGGTGAGCAGAAGCTGTTTATCCACATCCAAATGGTTTTTAACCGTAGATCACCTCACACAGCAAAACTGACTGATCACTGCCTCAATTCAATTTTAGCATTTGACTTTATGCATATTAAATTCCAACCATGGATCTACCTTGTCAAATCTGATGGCTATCGTGCACCCACTCACCAACCAGCTCGTCAAACCTTCACCATTGATCTACCACACCAGATCCGATAGCCATCACGTGATATCGCGTGGATTTTTGTTCGATTGTCATCCACCTGAGGACACGTGAAATGGGTGGCTTCTCACGCTACATGTCAACCGAGGAGGCTAATCATGTAAAATTTTGGGAAACCACTTACATCTTTGAGGGCACGTGAAATAATTTTTACAACCCTATAAACCCACGCCCTCATTTCTACACATTCCTTTAAGCGCTCCAATCTCCGTTGTCAATCTGCCTCCTGATCTGATGGCCATCGCATCACCTGACACCATTTCCACAAGTTTCTTTTTCCCATGATCTAATCTCTGCCATCAATATGCCGATTAATCATGTTTTTCCATCTCTCGACTCCACCCATGTGATATAATCTCATCTATCCATCTCCGGTTGTTCCCATTCATTCATCTATTCACTCAACTGCCCACGATATAATCTCCACCATTCATCCAGTATTTAACCCTATTCGCCATCTATCTATGTACCCTCCTCCAATCTGTTCTCAGCCATTCATTTGCCTTTCACCCACCTAATCCAATGGTTCTCAGGCATTGTTGCTCCCTCACATCCTATTTTCACCAATTTGACCTCTGACTACTTCTTCTGCTTAGACACAAACTTAGCATCGTTTCCATTATTTACCACTTAGGCTAGTTTTAATGCTTTTACTTTTGCAACTTAGATAATGAGCATTATCTTGGTGATTGATCTAGTAATTCTGCTTAGCATAGTAGTTTAATTGCTTAGTTAGGGTCTGGTGTGAGTTTATTATTACATGATTTCTTTCTTCAATTCTAGAGTAGAATATCTCTCCCCTAGAATATGTTTGGTCTCCTTCCATCAAAATCAAGGTTCTTATGACCCTATAGAAGTCTGGCTTGGAACCCCTGGGGTATCTTTCTAGATGATTAGTGACAGTAGGTAATACCTTAACTTCTACTTCTGTATATAGCACAATCACATCCATGTTTGTATGAACCCTAGGTTGATAAGTAAAGCTAGTAGCCCTAGGAGTTGCAACATTCTTGCTACAATACCTAGGCTCATCACTTTTTGCTGTCGTCATCTGGGAGGTGTCAAAGATGGAGTGATTATGCTCCTTTTTCTATTTCTAGTCTTCAATTTTCTTCCCTTAGTTTATTTCTGCAAAAGTAATCTAGTTTCTTTCTTTCATTTATCATTTATCTACTTTCCTTTCCATTCTGCAAGTAGAATTTCAATTTATAAAGTAGTTTCTTTTTGTTAGTAGTTTTTCATTCAAATCAACAATTTCATTATGCAAGTACTTTTCTTTCTGTTAGTAGTATTTCATTTATCAATTTCAAGTCAGCAGGTAGTTTCCTTTTTGTCAGTGGTTTTTCAACAATTTCCCTTCTACAGAGTACTTTCCAGCATTAAAGAAAAATCTTACCAAAAAAAAAACCAAAAATATATCCTTTCATGCCTTGTAGGGATAGGGATAATTTAGGAAACTTCTTGCCAAATACCCCCACTACATCCAACAATCAACCTTATCTCTTCTTCAATGACTGTGAATTGGAAGAACCTTTAGGTGAGCAACCTGACATATTTGAAGATCCTATAGGGAAAGAAGAAGAGGAAGAACCCATTCCTATTGAACCAATGGATGAACACCAAGATGACAAAGGGAATAGAGAGAGAATTGAGAGTTCCTTCCCCATTAGGGAAGCCAATGGGGACACTAAAATGAAGAATATAAGCCCCTCTGCTCTACACCATTTCCATGGCTTAACCACAGAGGACCCTGACACTTCCTTGTTTGATTCTGTTGTTATATGTTGAACCTATGACTATAGAGAGGATGAGAAAAATTTAAAATTGTTTCCATCTACCGTCAAGGATGCAGCATTGCGCTAGTTCATGGGTTTACCTACAGATAACATCATAACTTGGTCTCAAATGCAACAGGCCTTTAACAACAAATATAGGGACTACTGTAGGTCAAAAGACACTAAAGGAGATATTTTTACGATGACCATAGGACAAGATGAATCCTTACAAGGCTATGAAGAAAGATTCTAGCTCAGTTACAAAAGGGCCAGGTGCACACTTGACCCTGAGGCACTGAAGCTGGTCCTACTTAGAGGAGTAAGGGAGGATATCCTAGATACCTTGCATTTGTTAGCAGGAGGAGATATCTACCAACTACAATATCAGGATATCAAGATTGTCTTTAGAAACCATTGTAGGGCAACTAGGAAAAGGGGTAGGAGTAGTCGACCTATGGCCAGTACATCATCTTCCAACTCATCTATCAAGGGTGAAATTGGAAATATGTTGGAGGACTTCAAAAGTGAGATGTTGTACACCCTTGCCTTACAATCAGATTCGATGAATATCAAAATGAAGCAAGAGGATGTAGAGAGAGCCTTGGCCATCTTTTGTCATATGTGCACCGGGAGGCATCCTAGGAATGAATGCCCATTGATTTGTATTGAGATTTTATAAGTGTGTGAAGAAAACACCTCCACAAGCAAGTGCCCTTCTTTACCTAGAATCAAATATGTATATCAAGGAGCTGAAGGGGTCATTGAGAAGGTTTTCTACATCAACCAAAGGAGCCCTCCTGGGCCTAGACTATACCATCAGGGTATGAAAGGATCATCCCATGCATATTACAGACACAACCAAACTACAACTATACCTTCTTGGGGAACCCTCGTCAACCTTCCTGGTGTACAACCCCTCCTTGCTCCTATGCACCTCTGTATCATTCCCAGCCAACCAGCTAGTCATTTCAACCTTACATTCGACCACAAAACCAATGGAATACCACACCCCAGGGTGGAGGCCCCAAGTCAACAAAGTTCTAGCCCTATTGCCTCCACCACCTACCCAACCACAACTCTTGCACTTTGCTCCACCTAGGCAATCCTAGATGCCTACCCAGCCAAATCCAAACCCAAACAATAGGCAGGTTCAACAAACTTATGGTGGAGAGACATCATACCTAGCTTATGTTGTTGAAATCTAGGATATCAACCTAATATCTAGGAGAATTCATCGATATAACCAACCTCCCTCTCCACATAAGGAGGTTGAGGAAGATAAAGAGGAAAGCAACCTTAAAGTAAATCCACACTTTCCTAAAAGATTAGCCCAAGAACTCCAGCCTACCCAAGAGGAAACATAACTTTCGGGAGAATTGAAATACCTATGTGTAAAGATTCCCCCTCTCCAGGAAATCAAAAGATGTTCCTATTTACAATATATTGATTAAGGAGAGGTTCTTTAAGCATCCAGGAAGAAGAAAAAATGATGCCCCTACCATTAAATCATTAGGCAGTTATCTGACTTAATGATGGGGCAGGCAATATGTCCAAAATACTTAGACCCTGGAAGCCCTATAGTTGATGTGCACATCAATGGCACCATTGTCCCACACACTCTGATTGATCTTATGGCTACCATTAATGTGATGACCAAGGACACCATCCTCAAGCTTAACCTCTAGGGGTCATTAAGGAATACCACAACAATGTTACAACCTGCAGACCATTCCATAGTCACCCCTGAGGGAATTATGGAGATGTGATGGTCTTCATTGATTCCTAGGAGTACCTTGCATATTTCCTAGTTCTCCAGCGTAATGCTAAGCTTACTGGTTACCCTCTCATCCTTGAGAGGCCATGGTTGGCCATAGATTATGCCTACATTAGCTACAGAGCTGGGAATATTAGCATCAAGAATGGGCATATGTCCAAGCAGTTAGTCTTATACCCTCCTACTCAACACTACCCAAAACATGATTTACCTTTATGGTTGGAGGATGAGGAAGAAGATGAGCTTTATTCTACCCAAATTTATGTTATCGAAGCAACCATAGGAGGAGGACAACAAGAGGAGGATGACTTAACTGACCACCTGCTCCAAAGTCCAACTCCTAGCTCATTACCCTTAGAAGAAGAAGTGAAGGAAACACTGAAAATCCCTCAAATAGACTTATGCTTGGCTGATTCCAACACACTTCGAGTCAAAACGATAGAATTTGGCCTAGAGAAAACCTCGAAGATTAATCCATCTCTTTCTACTTTAGAATAGGCACAACTATGCAAATTGCTGAAAGAGAACCTAGAAGCCTTCGGTTGGAGCTATAAGGAAATGAAGGGATTACAACCTTCATTGTGTACTCACCACATATACATCAGGGAAGGTTGCAAGCTATTCAAGAAACCACAAAGGAGAATGAATCCAACCCTTAATGATATTGTCAAAGAAGAACTACAAAAACGGTTAGATGCAGGGTTCATTTACCCTATCTCTAATAGTGAGTGGATCTCTCCTTTAGTGTTAGTTCCCAAGAATAATGGCAAGTGGAGGATTTGTGTCAATCATAGGGAGTTGAACAAAGCCACAAAGAAGGATCATTTTCCCCTACCCTTCATTGACTAAGTGCTAGATGGCCTTGCAGGGAAAAAGTTCCTTTCTTTCCTGGATGGATTCAGTGGGTACAACTGAATCCAAATATGCCTAGAATACCAGGATAAAACCACATTCACCTATCCTTGGGGTACTTTTGCCTATATGGTCCTTCCTTTTGGCTTATGTAATGCTCCTGCCACTTTCCAGAGAGTAATCTTGAGTATTTTTGCTAAACTAGTGCATGACGCTATGGAAATCGATATGGATGATTTTACACGTTATGGCTATGATTTCCAAGAAACCCTAACTAACCTAGGCAAAGTATTATGCAATTGCATTGAAATGAACCTATCTCTTAGTCCAGAAAAATGTGAACTTTTAATGACTGGAGCGACTGTGCTAGGTCATTCCATATATCAGAAATGACTGGAGGTGGACCCAAACAAAATGGCCATCATGAAAAGGGTCCCACCTCAACAAAAGCAGAGAGATTTCAGGAGTTTCTTGGGGTTAGTTGGATCCTATAGAAGGTTTGTAAAGGACTTCAACAAGTTCGCCTCTCCTTTGTTTGGATTGTTGGCCAATGATTCTGAATTTATATGGTCAAGGAGCTGTCAAGAGGCCCTAAACATTCCAAAGGGTAAATTAACCACTCCACCAATCCTTAGAGGCCCAAAATAGGCCCTCCCTTTTCATATCCATGTTGATGCCTCACATAAAGCCATAGGAGCAGCCTTAGGTTAGGTAGAGGAGAAACTGCCTTATGCCATCTATTTTACCAGTAAAAACATGTCGAAAGTTGAGTTAATGTATACTATGACTGAAAAAGAAATATTAGATGTGATGCATTCATTGAACATGTTTAGGCATTAAATTATAGGATATCATAAATTTGTGCATACTGATCATGCTGCAGTTAAATATTTAATGAACAAACCATATGTAAACACTAGAATCATAAGATGGTTACTTTTATTACAGTAGTTTAATCTAACTATCATTGATAAGCCTAGTAGGGAAAATGTTGTTGAATTTCTATCTAGAATAAATCTGCCTGTAGGTGAAGAAGGAATGGTGGATCACAGTTCACACCAAACATGCCCTCCAGAGAAAAGAACAATATAATCAAGAAAAGTGCCCCCTTCACCTCGATTGGGGACAATTTGTTCAAACTTTGCCCAAATTGAATCTTGAGAAGGTGTGTAAGGGGAGAGGAAGTCTTTGACATCCATCTGACCTGTCATGATGGGCCTTGTGGAGGTCATTTCGCAGCAAAGAGGATAGCATTCAAAGTGTTGCAAGCAGGCTATTATTGATCGGTGCCAGAGGATGGGAAAGCTGACTCCAAGAGATGAAATGACCCTACAACCTCAAGTAACTTTTGAGCCATTTGAAAATTGGGGCATGGACTTCATTGGGCCTATCAACCCTCCTTCAAAGAAAAAACAGCACATCATTGTGTACACTGATTATCTGACTAAGTGGGCTAAAACCAAAGTAATCAAGGTAGAAATAGAAGAAGAGGTGGCTGAGTTCCTAAATGAGAATATATTCTACAAATTTGGGTACTGTAGAGAGCTAGTCATGGACCAAGGTAGCCAATATACATCCAACATGATTGAAGAAATGCTCAAGCATCTTAAAATCAATTATGGGACCTCCAGTCCTTATCATACACAACATAATGGGAAAGTGGAGGTGACCAACAGAGCACTAGAGAACATCCCAACCAAGGTAATGAACAAAAGTAGAAAGGATTGTACAAAAATACTAGTTGAGGCCAGCTGGGCCTATAAAACGACATGCAAGACCACCACTGGAATTATACCCTATGAGCTGGTCTACGGGGAAAAGTGTTTGATGTCCACTGAATTTTAATATAATACATTGAGGATGGTAGCCCAACTATATCTGGATCTTTGTCAGGCATAGAAATGAATATTATTCCATTTGAATGGCTTAGATGAATTCAGAATGCAGGCCCTTCTCCATATGAAGAGAGTTCAACTTCAGAGGAAAATTTGGCATGATAAGCACATTGGCGAAGCAATTTCAAGAAGGAGACTAGGCATTTTTATATGATTTTAGATATAAAGACTTCAAGGGAAAGCTATGGACAATATGGCTCGAACCTTATGTGATGGAAAGGTGCCATGACAACAATTCAGTGCAGATCAGAATTATAGATGAAGAAGACATTTCATTAGTAGCTAATGGACACCAAATGAAAGTGTACAAGAGGCCTTTATCTAAATAAGAGTTCATTGACAGTATCAATAAGACAATGATGATGGTGGAGTAAATTTCAGGTCCTCCCTCATCAGGTTCCTAAAAACAAAAAAACTGAATAAGGATTCAAGTGAAAACCTCCATGAGGCGCCTGAGTCCCATCTTTGGGTTGAAAACCTCCATGAGGCGGCCCAAGGATGAGAAAAATTGGAAGAAAAAGAAGATCCCTGGATGAAAACCTTCCCTGAGGCACCTAGAGCAAATATATAGGGTGAAAACCTCTTTGAGGCATCCTAGGTGTATATATATATATATATATATATATATATATATATATATATATATATATATATACATAATAAGAAAAAAAGAAAAGAAACATGCAGGAGGATGAGAAAGAGAATCAGGGAGAAATGAGAAGATCCAAAGGGAGCCCTGCCTCACATATGTTCATCTCCTCCACTCCTTACCATGCATCCCTCCATAAATTCCATTGTTTTTCACTTCATTACTCTAATTCAGGAGAAGATTGTGTTTTCTACAGAGTCACTTCATCCATTACCATCATCCTTGCCTTCACACAAACTCCTACTCCCTTTGTCTATTCAACAACATTAGATACGTAACCACAAAAACCATTAGCAAACAACAGAAGAGGAAGAAAGGTGACCATACAATAGCAACAACAGCATCAGATCTGCAGTCAACAAACCATCAACAGACAACAGAGGAGGAAGAAGAATGACCATCAACCTCACCTCTAATATTTGACAACTGTAGCGTGACATTAAGGCCACACGTAAGTATCCTGCTCACTCACTCATATGCATCATTTGGTAAAAAGTTGTGAAGGTTAAGAGGTAAACAATGTAAACTTTGAAATGGGAACTAATATTGTTACCCGTTTTGTAGAGATAGAAAAAAAGTGACCCAATTTTGAAAAGGAGTGATGCAGAACACACATGTTTTTTTAGAGCATAGTTTTCGGAACTATAATTTTTTTTATGTACATTGCGTTTCAGAATGTTAGTGATTTTGATGCTGATTTTAAAAAGTGGTAATTCTACACCATGCCCTCTTTTTAAAAGGTTTTTTTTTTTTTATATATATACTTTTAATTTTATAATGTATGAAATGTAAATAATTATTTTGTAAATTTAATAATTTTTGAAGTGGTCTTCTTCTTCATATTTTATTGTTTTTATTTCAAATTTTTTTTTTTGAAGTGAGGTTTTTATTGTTTTGCATATTTAAAGAAGAAGGTTGATATTTTGAATTTTTGATATTTTACATATTTATATATCGTTAATTAATTTTTCAATCGACATGAAATAATTGTCTCTAAAAAACAATATTTCTTGACAATTGACATAAAAATAACCATTTTTAACATAAATATAACTAAAAAACTACACGTTTTGATGATTTTTTGCTAGAAATGACATTTCAAAATCACAAATTTAATAGGAAAATTTTAACTAAAAATGGTTAAATAATAGTTTTTCTTATGAATTTCATGTCAAAAAAATAATAATAATCATTTTTTTTCAAAAAATAATGATTAACTTAAAAAATAATGCGAAAATCACATAATACAAATATTGAACACGTAACAACCTTAATTGAGCATATATTCTTCTCATAAAATGTCAGAGCCAAAACATTACAAGTATAACTAATTAATAGCTACAAAAGTTGTGATTGATTTCCAAGCATAACTTAAATTTAATCAAAAATGTCACGTAATCCAAACTCTTCGTCCTCTAGAGTTTAATCATTGTCTTTTTCCACAATATTTTCTGCTTCATTTTGCTCATTTTCCTCTTCTAATGGATGTTTTATGTCTACAAATCTCCCAATGTATGCCTTTCCAATCATTCTGTGTAATGGTGGTTGGGTTTCCTTTGCCTTTTTTTCCACACGTGATTCACTAAAGTCCCGTTTCTTCAACCCAATTTCTTGCATTGCATCTGGAAGAAATTGAAGAGCATTAATTCTTTGTTGAATGAAATTGCACTGTATTGGATCTTTTTCAATTGCAATGAAATTTCCTCCTTTTTGAAGGCAACATGCTAGTGTTGTACCTAATTATCAAGCACAAAAGAAATATTGAAGTAAATTAGTACAATAACATATTAACTAAAAAATAACATATTGAAATTCAATTCCATATAATAAAACTTACCTGAGCTAGAAAATAAATTGAGAACCCAATCTCCTTCATTGGAACATATGTCTATAAGATAGTTAATCAATAACTATGGTTTTTGATAAATGTTGGCTATCTCTCATTTTGCTTCTTTGTCTTCATATGTTAGTTTTCTCACAACAACATCATAAGCTAGTATTTGAATACGACTCTTTCCATCTACCCAATTAAAAATCATAGACATATAGTGATCACCTTTTGCCCACCTATCAATATGGATGAAATCACAATCATTTATAAATAGTTGATCTTCACGGTTAAGAAGATTTGACTTTTTCCTGTAACATGAAATATTAAAAGTTCAATTAACTTGTACATAAATTAATTTTTCAACATTAATGAAATATACATTTTAAATGTATTACCATGTAAGCTGCATCCTTGAATTTGTTTTCCCCTTGAATCTTGACAATAACATTTCTAATTGTGTGTCTGAATGAAATGTCACAAATCTCCATAATGGTGATACGTGACTCCTAGAAATCCTGCAACCACTTTACTAAGAGCTTGATAAGTATAAGGGTCACTATCATAGTCAATATTTGGAATATTGAAACCATGGGGAATATCTGCAATAACTAGGGCATAATCACGTTTAGGTATGAGTTTAGCAATGTCTTCACAGTTGCCTTGTATTACTTGATATTGAATAGTGTCTAGCTCATTCCAAATTAAATGAGTAAGAGTTGGATCGAGTTCAACATTCTTAATACGTTGCTTCTTCAGTTCTTACATCTTTACTTTTTCAATAAAGGTTCTGAAACTATCTACTGCTCCATTATCATACTTCTTCATCTTTTATAAAATAAACAAATATATGTGTAAGTTATAAATTCAAAATAGTACACAGATGAATAAAAATTAATTTATAATTCAAGATACCTTTTTAAATGCAGGATAAAAAAAAGTTAATGTTGATGTACAACTTGAATCCGGATAGTTGTGTACAACATCATCCCAACTATCTTCGTTCAAAAATTTAACCATTTGTTCTTTAATTCTCATGTAAACTTTCTGACTGCACAGATAACGTAACAAAAAGTTAATATAATGATATGTAAAAAAATACTTCCAAGAACAATATGTTATATTTAAAAGAAAATTATAATCTAGAAGTAAATAAAAATAATTCAACAAACTTACTTTTGAAATTCCGTAGACATTTCCTCCAAAGATAATTCCCCTCACCTCACATGAGATAATATTGCTTTGACAATTTTTTCATCTTTCACTCCTTGCAATGCTCTCCAAGGTGAGATAGTCATATCTTCTAGAAGTTGCTTCATTTTAGGACCTGATTTACTGCTGGTACATATCAATGGCTTAGACTTTTTGTCCTTCTGGCTTTTAATGCCAATGTTTTTCCACATGCTAAAAATCTCGTTAATCAACTCCCATATATCTCCAGTTCTAAATGCCAATTGGAAAATGTTATCAACACCTCTGAATAAATCAATCAAATATTGCCTATTCCACCTTTTGAATTGATTTTTTCTTCAATTTTATAGCCTATTTCCACAGAAAATTCCTTTTGGAAATCTATACTAACATTTATCCTATCCCCACCACATTTTTTTTCAAAATCACTATGAATAAATCTAACCCTTTAGATGAAAGTCATAGACATCCTATACTCATTATCTCAATTATGATCCCATGCCACTAACTTTGCTTCTATATATGATAAACCATCATAAATGATACATTTCATTGTTTCAAAACATGGGTTATTGGGATATTCCTCCATCAATTTTCTTTGAGCTTCTACATAATGGTTCCCCACAAGCACATAATAGTTATATTCAAAACATTTTGACTTATCAAATGCTTCTTTGTTGGGAACTTGAATTGGATCAACAAGAAGCACACAACTAACCACATGAGCGTATGGGTTGTAACTCATTATGTCTTCAAGTTGTGAAAATGTAGATGATGTGGCTTTCTGATTTAATATTGACATTGTCCTTCACTTGCCCTATAGATTTGTTTGACATTAAGCTGAAATGTATGACCACCCTCAATTAAGTTTCTCTTTGTCAAATTCTATCGAATGGCATTTTGTTTTGTTTTGATAATCCCATCCTCTAAATCAGCTCCTGGTGTAATGGTTTCGCTTCTTTCTTTTGACTTTTCACTAGGTCCTTGACTGTTGGTAATGACTACTTTAAAATATCCAACTTTACTTTTCTTCCTCATAACATTCTCATCATTAAATTTAACAAATTTATTCTTGGCCATTGTTACTTTTGGTCTTTTATGACTTTTCTCCGTTTCAATGTCATCTTCAGTAATGGAAACATATTCTTCATTGTCAATTTCAACTTCATCATTTTCAAAAGTAACTTGTCTACCCTTGCTAGATTTATCCACTAGAGGCATTTTTTTCTGATCCCTTGGATGTAGTTTTGTAGCATCATCAATTACTACATTTTGCTTGTTTGCCCTATTTTCTTCTGACACTAAGAAGAAACTGCTGACAACTTTCATAATATCATGCTCTATGAAATGAATGCCTCCCAACCTAATTGAACAACTTTCAAGAAAAATTTGCCAAACAAGATAACATATGTCAATAAAAAAAAAGTTAAAAAAATAGAGTGAGATAGTTACAAGAATGCAAAATACAAATATAAATAAAAATACTTACGATATTTTGTTTCATCTCATTTACGATTTGTTTCCACAACTTTGTAGATACCTCTCTCAGGTCATACAATGAATATGATAACTGGTATTTAATCCTTTCATGTCACTTGGGCATTTTTGTAGGTATGTAAACAACTTCACTATCTGGTACCAAACACATGTCTATGACTCTTCCCACCACTTCATAAATTCCATTATCATTCGATATATCAATATATAGATATATATTCACATTTTGGCTTTCTCTTTCTATCACATACCAAATTCTTCATGAAAGTTTCATTTCTTTTGAATTCTTCCAGTATGAAATCATATTTTTATCATTTGAGGCACTTGAAAGATTTGTAGCCATCAGCTCAGGTGGAGTTTGTTCACTAATGTTTCTTGAAGATCTACTTTTAAGAGTCTTTGGTGTAGAAAGATTCACAAAAATCTTCTTTCATGCCATTTTCCTGAAAAAACACATAAATCAGTAAATAACGAAAACATATTATCTTTGATCATCATTTACATCTGCTAAACTTTTTAATATAGCACCCTTCCATACTGATACTAGGAATACACAAACTAATAAAAGAATTGTACCCATATATCACGCACTACCCGGCAAATTATATCACATTCTTAATGCATCTCGTTACCTTATTAATAGAGGTAAAACCAGAGTCAAAATCACTATAATAAAATAGTAAGTAAATGTACGATATATCTTTCACACTAGTTAAAATTAAATCATAAATTTCTAATTTGTATAATCTGTACTATTAGATAAGATCATTGAAATTAAAAAAATATTAATACTAAGAAAATTAAAATATTCTTAGTATTAACACAGCTTCCTCGCCACCCTGTGGACAAGTGGGCCACCGAGGTGCTGTGGGAGGAGGCTCCCACAGCCCCCTCGGTGCCACCCCGGTGGCGTGCCCGCCCACAGGGTGGCGGGCCACTAGGGTGGCACGGGGGGAGGCTGTCACAGCCCCCCCATTCCACCCTGGTAGCCCACCCACTTGGGGGGAATCGCCCCACCACCCTACGGGTGGGTGAGCCACTGGGGTGGCACTGGGGGGCGTACCTCAGCCTCCCCCCACGCCACCCCGGTGGCTCGCCCTCCCGTGGGGTGGCGGGGCGATTCCGAGAAACACCCCGCCACCCCACGGGCGGCCGAGCAACCGAGGTGCCCGGGGGGGGGGGGGGGGGAGGCTATGGCGCCCCTCCTAGATCAGCCAAGCAGCCTACCCGCCTGCAGGGTGGCGAGGTGATCCTAAGTCATGCCCCGCCGCCCCGTGGGTGGGCGGACAGGAAGGTGGCCTTGGGGGGGGGAGTGGGGGGGCATGGACTGCAACAACCTCCCCCCATGCCACCATGGTGGCCTGCTTGCCCGCGGAGGGAGCCTCCTGTAGCCCCACTGCTCTACCCTACGGCCCGCCTGCCTGCGGGATGGCGGGAAATCCGTTGAGACATCCTACCAACTCGTGAGTGGCCAGGCCGACGGGGTGGTAGAGGGGGAGGATTTGACATCCCCCCCATGCCACCCCAGTGGCCCGCCTGCCCACGGGGTGGCGAAACAATTCTAACAATCACCCCACTCACCCGCGGGTTGATTCTGAGAATCGGCCCGCCACCCTGTGTGCAGGTAGGGCGCTGGGGTGGTGCACGAGGGGCTGTCGCAGCTTCCCCCTATGCCACTCCGATGGCACACACACTCGTGGGGTTGTGGGGTGAATCTCGAAATCACGTCGCGACCTTGCAGGTAGGTAGGCCAGCCCTGGTCATCGCCCCTAACTTATGGGTCAACTTGGCCATTGTGAGCATTACCGGGCCCGTTTGGCAGTCATGAGCTTTACCGGGCCCACCATGCTCACAGCGGACCTAGTGGGTAAATTTATCTCGCAAAATGTTTAAATTTAAAAAACAAAAATTTTACTTCATTAAACTTATTTAATATTAACATTTTCAAGGAAAAGAATTAACTAACCTTTCAATTGTGAGAATTCTTCGTTGAATATGTTGTTGATAGTAATTTACCTGCTCCACCAATTCACTCCAAGTCTTTCAGCAAACCTCAAAAAACCTTGATGTGATGTGAGTAGTAGTGATAATGGAATTTATTATATAGGTGAAATTACGAAGATGTTTTACCGTATGGTTAATGTGGGATTAATTTGTTTAAAAAAAAATTAACATGTTAATTTTTTTACAACGACGAAGGAAACTATGATAAAGTGAATATTATGGAATTGTTTTACAGTGAGGTGAATGTGGGATTAATCTGTTTTGGAATGTATTATAAAAATTTTAAAAAACATTGAATTGTTTAGTAAATATTATATACTTTAACTATTAAAATAATCTAGGTAAAATTTGTAGTTTACAATTTTAACATTAAAGATTTATTTTATAAAAAAATTTAGTTTACATTTTTCAATAAATTGTAAAATAAAATAGTGAAATGAACTAAATCTAACAAATGTTTTGGAGGGAAATGTTTTGGCAAAACTTTTTGGAGGGAATATTTCATCCTCTAAGCTATATAATATCCTTAGGAGACTCTGCATTTGTATCATTCAACCTCTTCTATTTGAAAGGGATGGATTGTCCTAATAGTGAAGTTTCAATTTGTACAGTATCAACACCTTCATCGCGTAACATTTCTATTCATATTGATGAATATAGGAGTAATTCTTCCATTATGAATAGAATGTCAATTCTTCCACTCAGTCCTAATCATGAGGACTATGAGAGTAGCACTGATGAAAGAGGGGATGGAGAATTTCAAATTCTTCCACTTATTCCTAATTCTAAGGAATACGAAAGTAGCAGTGATGAAGAGCATGATGAAAAATTTCAAAAGAATGGAGTGTCACGGTATCCACTTAGTCCTGATCCTATGGACTATGAGAGAAGTAGTGATGAAGATCATGATGATGAATTTCAAAAGAATGGAGTGTCACGGTGTCCACTTAGTCCTAATTCTAACGACTATGAGAACAATGGTGATTAAGATCATGATGGTGAAGTTCAAAAGAATGGAGTGACACAGTGTCCTCTTAGCCCTAATTTTAAGGACTATGAGAGCAGTAGTGCTGAAGAGCGTGATGACGAATTTCAAAAGAATGGAGTGTCACGGTGTCCACTTAGTCCTATATCTAAGGACTATGAGAGCAGCAGTGATGAAGAGCGTGATGACAAATTTCAAAAGAATAGAGTGTCACAGTGTCCACTCAGTCCTAATTCTAAGGACTATGAAAGAAGAAGTGATGAAGAGCATGATGGGGAATTTCAAAAGAATGGAGTGTCATGGTGTCCACTTAGTCCTAATTATAAGGACTATGAGAGCAACAGTGATGAAGAGCATGATGATGAATTTCAAAAGAGTGGAGTGTCATCGTGTCCACTTAGTCCTAATTCTAAGGACTATGAAAGTAGCAGTGAAGAAGACCGTAATGATGAATTTCAAAAGAATAGAGTGTCACGATGTCCTCTTAGTCCTAATTCCAAGGACTATGAGAGTAGTAGTGATGAAGACCTTGATGATCAATCTCAAAAGAATGGAGTGTCACAGTGTTCTCTCAATGCTAATTCTAAGGACTATGAGAGGAGCAGTGATGAAGGACATGATGATGCACTTAGTCCTAATTCTAATGAGTATAAATGTAGCAGTGACAAAGGACAGGATGTAGAATTTTTAGTAAGAAAACAGCCACATTTTCAATACAGTCCTAACTCTATGGACTATGAGAGTAGCACTAACAATACACATGAGGAAGAATATCCAATAAATATAGAGTATAATTTTCCATTCATTCCGAATTCTAAGGACTATGATAGTAGTACTAAAGAAGGGGAAGATGAAGAATATCCTCCAAGTTAGTATTTGAAAAGAACAGCTGATCAGAGTGTGGATAACATTCCTCTTAATGATGATGAAAATCATTATACAGATGATGATCCAATGATGGATATGTTTCCGAGAAATATTGTATTGAGGAGTAGGAGCAGACATTTTCATATCAATGCAAGATGTTCTAGTTATACAATGGGTAGAGTAGAGTATCCAATGAGAAGAAGTTCTATTAGTGCTCTCATTTCAAGTGAATGTTGTCAAAAAGATTGTTTGAAATATATGGATTTCAAGCTTTTATTAGAGAGCAGGAAGAGATACTTGTCAATGAATAAAAGCATGCAAAATTCATATTTAGTTGGGTGCATGCAATCTACATTTTCAAGTTATGATTATCATATTGGGACATTATTTATCTGTAGAAAATCTTTCAAAATGTTTTATTCTATTGGGAATTTTCATCTCTCAAGATTTCAAAAAAAAATTTAAAAGGATCCCACATTTTATTCAGAAGTACATCATAAAAGACAATTTGGGCCATTATCAAATATTGCATTGTCATGGATGAAAGATTTCTTTTCAAAGCATGGAGAGTATGCCAAATAGAGAGAAAATACATATTCCAAATAAATTTTCAAGATGAGATATCTACAATCTATACAAAGATTATGCAGAAGGTGCTGAGGGACATGGCCGATTTATTAAATATCAATATTTTGTGTAGGTATGGAAGAAAGAATTCAACAACGTCCGTATTCCTAAGAAGAGAAGGATGGGTATTTGTAGTACATGTGCTTCTCTTAAATAAAAATGGGACAAATGTGAAGGGTCAGAAAGAGGAAATAAACTCGTACTTTAACTTTTAAAATTGTATAATCATCAATTATGAAAACATATTTCTTAATGTCTTTCTTTTATGTTGTGTAGATTCAATTGTCAAAGAACTTCAGGAGCATCACGAACAACAAACAAATGAAAGGAAAAATTTGTACAAGCATTGAAAGAAGTGTTATGATAATCTGAATAAATATTTGGGTTTGATGATTGATGGTATGGACTAGAAGAAAACACGTTTACCACATTTTGTTAACACACCCAAAAATTTACAGGAGGAAAATTTTATTCAGTATCACTTGGTCGGTTGCATGGTCTTGAATGGGAAAATGTTTCCAAGGGTGTACTTCACAACTCCAATTATTCATAATGATGCAAATCTAACCATAACCATAATTCATGATGTGCTTTCTCATTGGTCTGGTAATCTTCCTAAATTTTTGTATCTACAATTGGAGAACTCTTGCCGTGAAAACAAAAATTAGGTTGTTTTTGGATATCTAAACATGCTTGTTGAATTGAGAATTTTTCATAAGGTAAAGGTTGGTTTCCTTCTTGTCAGGCACACTTATGACCATATTGATTAGATGTTCAGTAATTTTTCAGTCACATTGAGGAGGAAGGAAGTTGGAAGCTTACCATCATTAATTGAATGCGTTAGGAAATCATACATGCCAGAGCCTACTTTTGATGTGTTGGAAGAAACTATTGACATATGAAGGTTTATTCTTGGATCACTTGGTGACGGGAAATGCATTGAACAACTTAATGACATTACCTTCCAACATCAATTTCATATCAAAAAAATTGATGGGAAAACACTAATATGGTGCAAGAAGTATTCAACTATTGTAGATGGGGCACCGTCGTCAGGTTTGGAATTTTTGAAGTTCATTTCAGATCATCCAATATTTGAATCAAAAATATTGTTATTACAATCAGTTGGTGAAGTTCATAATGCACATAGACGAAATAGAGATAGAAATATTCTAATTGCCTAGAAGAAATTAAAAAATGTATTAGATATACATATGAGTACTTTGACATTGTTGATTCAGTTTGGTGGGAGTCATTTTTCAATAATCAAAGTGATATCATTTCAACAACAAAAAATGAAGATATACCTTTCAAAAATCCATTTATTTGGCCACAAAATGTGTCGAATGAACATGAGGAAATAAACATTGTTGAACAACAACAATCTCAAGGTATTATTAATTCTTCATAGGTAGAGGAAAGAGAGATGTATATTGGTTCCAGAAGATCTCTTGTAGAATGTGTAGCCACGGAAGACCTTTATAGGGGTTCATTACAAGATATTATGGAGGGTTGCGTGATCACAGTGCTAGCAGATGGAGATCCCAATGGCTATCCATTTCGGGTTGCTAAAGTTATAAAGGTCTTTACAGAAAATGAGGATGTTACAGGTGTTGAAGTACATTGGTATGCCACAAATACACACTCATTCAATGGTGTGTATAAGCCTGAGATGGTAGTTGACAAAAAAATGGTGGAAAGAGAAAAATAAAGGGTACAAATATAAATCATCACTGCACAGACATATTAAAATTGGAGGATGTTGACATACTTGTTTATGACATCAATTTAACAAAGAGAGGAACTCTTCGCTTCAAGACGATAGAGATTCTAAAAAGTTTGTTACCAGAAGGAATAGTGTTGAGATGGGAGTCTACTGAAACCAGTCATAGATCTAGAAGAATTTCGAAACTTGAAATGTTGGGCATGAATGTGGACTTGGATGGGGCACTAGTTGATGAAAGAGAAGAATATGGAACATCTTCATCATCATCCGGTCACTCATCTGAAGATGTGAATTCTGATGGTGTGCAAGAAAATATGAGTGATTTTGAATAATTGTTTAAGACAGTTTATATAACTGATGTTTGCATCATATCTTGAAATAAAAATTTTAATTTCCATATGGTGTTAAATAAGAAGTTACGAGTCATTTTTATGTTGTTGGATTACTTTTCTTAATTATGATAATTTTTATTGTTTGGAATATCTATAATGTAACATTAAATTAGAGATATAATGTATGTTTCGTTCAATATACAAATAATGACTTTTGAATTCATTTAGTCATGTAATTTGTTCATAATGTCATGGTTTTTTAATTTTATGGTTGAAAAAATTCCAATTTCTTTTGTATCTAGTATGTTATGGTTGAGAACATGTTGAATTTGTACTTAGGAAAGAAAAATGTTATTCTACGAAAAACATTAGTGTGTTTTTCCCTTATAAACAACTTTTTTTGGCACATAAAATTTGGTTTTACTAGCATTTTTTAAAAATGTTGAAAATTGACCCGAAAAAAAATCATCTTTCCAGTATCATCACTTTTTCATTTTCAAGGTGTTTTTTGCACGAAAATTTTGTTTTCACTGCCATTTTTAAAACATGTTCAAAATTGACCCTAAAAAAATTGTTCGATCCAGTATACACAATTTTCATTTTTAGCACTGTTTTTGATGTTTTTTCAGGGTTTTTTGGCCAGAGTTCCCGTTTTGAGTTTATAGTTCCCGTTTCAAAGTTTGCATTGTTGGTAGTTGGTTTGTATGTAAAAAGGTGGCTAGTTTCCTCTTAAAAAAAGAAAAAGGGCTAGTGGATTACATACACAGGAACACTATTTCCTCAAGAATTTGCTCATTTCCTCTTCAAGGCTCACAAGCAAGATGCTCATCAAGTATATCTCATGTGAGGGTAAATACAATATTGTTTATGGCTACCATTTTAGAATGCTTGAAGAAGTAAGATTTTGGGCAGAAACACCAATTCACCAAAGATACACCATACCCTATTTTCTGATGTAGTCACTCATGGACTCCAGCAGCAAATAAATAAATGGAAATTCCCAACAGATATTTGACCATGGTTGATTAGAATCCTCATTGAGGATGCCCTCCAAAACCTCAGGATCCCTATAACATGGACAATCTTCAATGACTTACTAGCAGAGGATGACATCAAAACCTTCATCTATGGTGTTAGTCCTTCTATCAGTGAGGAGGAGGAAAAACAAGAAGAAGAAGATACAGAGCTATATGGGGATGAAATGGATAAATAAGACACTAATACAAAGAAACATGATGCTGAAATAGAAGAGGAAGGAGGCACTGAAATGCAAAAGAATCAGCATCAAGAAACAAAAGAGCTAAGCGGCTTCAGGGACAGAGAATCAGCTAAACAATCAAATCCCATGGCCCTAATCAACACCCATAATATAATTGCAAATGATCGTCAGTTGACACTTAGATATATTACTGCCAAAGGGCAAGAAAGTACACATTTTGAGGATATGTTTAGGCTGATAGGAAATGATAATATACATGCCTACTAAAGGAGATGGAAAACATTGCCATGTAGCTTGAAGATCAGAGAATATCAGTGGGAAGAAGGAGAAAGGAAAGTAGGTTGCTATAAACAAGAAGAAAAGAGCACAGGAGAAGCATAAGATATTAGAGAGGCTATCACAACCACTAAGTTGCTCAGAGGATGAGCAACACTTTCAGTAGGGGAGTTATGATGAGCCTTATCATTGAGTAATTATATGGGCCTTAATTGACCTTAATTCACCTCCTAGCTTAGTAAAACTAACTATTCTCACAACTTATTGCATACTTTGATTATATTTTGCTTATGAGATAAGTTAGAGTTGGATATTTTGCTTTGAGGTCTAATGTGCATGTAATGGAGGAATAAAGGATAAAAGCAAGGAAAATGCATGTATAAAATATAAAAGCAAGGAACTATGGTAAAATACCTTGGTAAAAACTCGAATGGGACAAGGGAGAGGAATTACAGGAGGTAAATCCTCCTCATTTACTACCCCTCCATTTGAATATCCCTCCATCAACTGAAATTACAAACAACCAAATCAAGAGTACTAGAAGGCATCCAAGAAAGTGAAGGTGAAAACAACCAAATGAGGTGTACTAGAAGGCAGCCAAGCAAGTGAATGTACCAGTTTATCTTGAGTTGGGAGCTAAGCCTACCTACTAGAAGGAAAATGAGCTAGTGAAAGGGAAAGCATGAGTTTATCACTGAATTGGGATTTGTACCTCCCTAATTTTGAAGGAATTCATTGGAGACTTTAGATGTATAAGTAGAGAGGCTTAGAACCTCAAGTTTTTTAGTCACGATTAGTCACCAGTAGTTAGTTACCAAGAGCTAAAAAGAATTCAAACTTTTGACTGTAAACTTCTTGATGTAATATGGTATTTTTAAATGAAGCTGAGTTTTATTCTGAGCCAACATTGAGTTAACTCAAAGGGCTGAAGCTCTTGGGTTAGGGACCGACCCTAGCAGCCAAAGTTACTCTTTATTCTATTGCAAAGTACCATAGATTTTTGTTCTTTCATTGAAGTAGTTCATTTCCATTACAGTAGTAGCACAGATTTCTGGCTTTGTTCATTTACTTAAGTAGTTTCCTCTTTTCTGTATATTTGTTTAAGTAGTGGCGTTTCCATTACAACAATGTAGAACATATTAGTTGTGTTTTAGTTTGCTTCATTTATGCTTCCATTCAATTAGCATGGTAGCAAATGAAAGATCCACAAGGTTTCCCACAGGTGTCTCGACCTCACCTCCTCCCTCTGGGACCATGACGTGAGGAAGAAACCCTGCAACAACCCCGAACAGATAGGGTTTTGGTTTGCACAAGGAGTTTGTTGTTCAACACAATCACTGAGCTCATTTCATATCACTATGTTCCTTTAATGGTCATCTGCTACTTCACTCTCTTCTCATCATTTGATCTCCCTCACATCCCTTTTATTATCCTTCAACATGAAAAGCTAAGAGAAAGCTGTTAATCCACGTCCAGATGATTCTTAACCATAGATCACCTGACACAACAAAACTGACCAATCACCATCCGAATTCACTTTTAGCATTCGACTTTGTGCACTTTAAATCCCAGCCATCAATTTTCCTTCTCAGATCTGATGGCTATCGCGCAACTGCTCACCAACTAGCTCGATCAAACCTTCACCAATGATCTGCCTTACCAGATTCGATGACCATCACAAGATATTTCATGGATTTCTATCCGATTGTTATCTACCCGAGGGCATGCAAAAGGGGTGGTTTCCATGTGCTACATGTCGACCGGGGAGGCTAATCAAGTAAAATTTTAGGAAACCACTTACAACTTTGAGGGCATGTAAAATACTACTTACCGCCCTCTAAGCCCATGCCTCATTTCTACACGTTCCTTTAAGCACTCGATTCTTCACTCTCGATCTGTCTCATGATCTGATGACCATCACATCATCGGACACCATCTTTGCACATTTCTTTCACTCATGATTTAGTCTCTGCCATCTATCGGCTAATTAATCCCATCTATCCATCTCCAAGCTCCACTTGCACGATATAATCTCAACCATCCATCTGTGGTTGTTCCCATTCGTTCATTTATTCACTCAAGTGCGCGCGATATAGTCTCCACCACTCATCCTGTGTTTAACCATGTTCGCCATCTACTTACGTACTCTCCTGCGATCTAATCTCAGCCATTTGTTTGCCTTTCACTCATCTGATCCAATGGTTCTTAGGCACTATTGCTCCCTTACGTCCTCTTTTCACCAATTTGACCTTCGAATGCTTCTTCCGCTTAGACATAAACTTAACTTAGTTTCCATTGTTTACCCCTTAGCCTAGTTTTGATGCTTTTACTTCTACAACTTAGATAATTAGCACTAGATTACTAAGTGATCTAGTAATTCTACTTAGCAAAGTTGTTTAATTGGCTAGCTAGGGTCTAGTGTGAGTTTAGCATTACATGATTACTTTCTTCATTTCTGAAATAGAATAACTCTCCCCTAGAATAGGTTTTCTCTCCTTCCATCAAAATCAAGCTTCTGCTAACCCTATAGAAGTCTGGCTTGGATCCCCTTGGGTCTCCTTCCAGATGGGAAGTGACAATAGGTAGTACCTTCACTTCTACTTGTGTATATAGCACAGTCACCTTGTATGAATCTCAGGTTGAGAAGTAAAACTGGTAGCCCTGGGAGTTGCAGAATTCTTGTTGCAATACCTAGGCTCATCAAGGTGGTTGTTATTGCTTGGGCAATGGAGCTATCCTACTCATGGTAGCATCTGCATGGAGCATTATATATAAGCATAAATACTTATATTTATATATATATATATATTTTATGAACTGAACATATATGGATGAGTGAGACGTCTTTTGAATCTAAACCTAATCATTAATACGTTTAGTATGGAACATACATGCTTCTAATGGATAACTAGTTAAATATTTATGCATGAGAAAATAACTGCTCAATTCGAATTGCGTAGAAGAGATAAATACTTATGTATAATGATTTCCAAAGGAAATTTTCTAATTGCAATTCTAGCTTATTTTATTGGGTTGATTTTTCATATACATCTCCAAATTAGTCATGCTTAAGCATGTGGAGATTATGTTTCAGAAGTGAAGGTAAAATACATATATATGCATGATAGCAACTAAGATGTACATAAAAGAAAATTTGGGCAAAACAAAGAAGATTGGTATTATATTCTTAAAAAAATTACAAGGAGTAATTAGAAGGGTTTTGGTTATACCTCTAACATAATTTCTACCATTGGATCAAAATTCCAAATCCATGACCTCCATAATATGTACCAGTTGATGAGCAGTGTAGGAAACTATATTGGAATGAAATAAAATTGATGATTCCAATAGGTAAAATTTTAAATTTTAATTGGTGAATAAAATAAAATCATGAATGGTACAATTACTGTGTAGATGCATGGCTAAATAAATTCACCTAATACTTGAAAGGAGGATTACATAATAGAGAAAGTACATAGTTGTGTCATTGTTTTAGGGTTTTGTAAGGATACATATACCCATGTATTGTCATGAATTGTTTTGTATGTGTTACCATAGTCTGGCTGAGTGGTCATTCAGATAAACATGTTTTAAGAAGGATGATGCTTAATGTCCATGCATAGTAATAAGTCATATGAATCTTCCATGTAAGCACTTCCTGATGAATTTTGGTATTGGTTCAGGATTCGTTACTCATCCTTATGTTCTTTTACATGTTGAAAGAAAGTAAGAGTCATTGTTCAACAATCATAAAGATGTTGGTTACCTAAATTCCTATTAACGGGGAGTATGTTCTATAGAAGGGAAAAGAGTGATTTACCTAATGATTATATCGGTAAAGTAGTGTGGAGTTGTTGTTGTGTTCTGATAGACTATATGTTTTGTTGCTTAGATGTTCAGCATAGTTGTGTTGAGCAAGGATTGGTGGTTCTAACTTGTAGAATCAATATTGTGCTGCTAATGATGCTTATAAATACGCATATCATGTAAAAATAAAAAAAAAAAAAAAACTTGGTTTTTTCTCCATGTATGGGATTTGAATTGCTTGAATTGTATTGAAGTTTTATTGTGTTAACATTCATTCTTGGGATGTTATGTGCCAATACTAAATAGGAAAAGTATGCATGACTATGTTTAAGAGTCAGGATGGACAAGGAAATTGAAGGTCGTTACTCTTATTGACATGAAAAATCTTATAACTAAAGTTGTTATAGCATGAAATAGGGAGGAAATCCCTTAAAAATAATGTTTTTCGATTTTGTTAAGATTGATAACAAGTAATACACACGAGAGAAAGATATCGTTACTTAAGTGGAACACTTACATATGTTTCCTTCATTAATGCAATAATCACAATTCTCATGAAACTAGACTATGATTTTGGTGAGAGATTAAACTATGTCATCATGATATTATAAAATCTTATAAATGTTATAATTGCTATGAAAGTATTACACCAAGGTAAAGGATGGTGAGAACACGTTAGTACAAGACTATATAACCTGTACAAATTTTCATTCAAATTAATCCTTTGATTAATGCATCAGCATACAATGTGATTTGTTCTTCGGTTGGAAGAAAGTATGGTTAAGGGGAAATTTAACTTTAACAGATTTCCAAGACATATGCATCTTTCAATGAATATGCATAATTGACCTATAAGTATACTTTAGTGCAAACCATAGTAATTGACGAAGTAGCACAAATGGTATGTACCACTGGGTCAATTAAGTGGTATTTGTTCGTACTATTTTATTGCCATCCTTTTCTTCTAAAAATCCATCACTCATCTATCATTTTCTCCCATAAACCCCTCATGTCCATTGAAATTGATCAATTAAGCATTATAATTGTTATTTTACATTAAATTTAATTTGTGGATTTTTATGTTAAAAATTAGAAATTTTCAACAAAATTACGGGATGTCATGAATTCCTATAATTTCTTTATGTTGTGACACATGGCATGGCAGGAAAATCAAAACAGAGGATAGGGACGTGATCACAAATGTACATACATCGTGAAAGATCTATTCAGCATCGCATCTGGAGCTCCTGGATACATGGTCAATGCTGGTCGAACCCAACCCTTTTTCTCATAAAAGCAACAAAAAGCCAAAGTTACCTAAACTGATTTCATTTTGTTTTAGAAATGAGCTAAGATTAGAAAAAACAAAAATCGCCTTTTTGACTGTAAAAGCAGAAACATCTACGTAATAATGTATGTACATTCGATTGTAAACCTTAAGGAATGTTAGTGAACGGAGGATAAAAGACATTGAGCAGACTTAGGACTGTGTATTGTATTGTATTGTATTGTTACCAGAACTCTGTTCTTGCATGTAATGTATTTCCAAACTTTAATCACAGGCAACATTTCATCATTCCAGTGTTTTATACCTCCATTTCATTTTCATAGCATTTAGACTTCAGATCTGAATAGCGTTTGATTCCATTTCTTTGCTTGTGAATTAATTAATTCTATTAGAAGTTCTTGCGTTATTGTATGATTCATGGTGATAGCTTGAAACTTCAATTGCTAAATTATTGAACAAGATCTTGTAAAAGATTTAATTAAGCACTGAATTTTGAAGTATCTCTCTGGACTTTGTTTTCATGCATTTGAGTTTTAGTATGCTTAAAAGAGTCTTTAGTTTTCATGAATTTGATTGTTAGGATGCTTAGTGTGTTACTGAGAAAGAGTTTTTATGAATGATCTCCTTGTAAGAGGATTGAAAAATCAGACTAGTAACACGTTGTGTTTTTAGAACAGTTAATTAAATTAGATGATCTGTGTGTTTAAAGTGTGAAAGGAAACATATTCCAATCTCTTGTAAAAGGGTGTTGTAGCCTGTCACAATAGACACTTATCTAGGTATATGAGATCCTTTTAGGTCTATAGATTGTAGACATGTTCCTCTAAGTTTACCTACCTTGGTTGACATTAAATTTAGTCTAATCTAGACCCCTGGATTGGTCACTACAGTATCTATCAATCTATTTAAATAGATTGATATGATAATTTATACAAAGCAATTTGGAGAGGTTCTCTTATTGGATTACATTGATAAGGTGTTTGGACCACATAAGAAATGTTGCGTAATTCAAATAGTAATTCATAAAATAGATAACTCATCTTTTGGTTAAGGGTGATTTAATGTTAAGGAGGAGCTAACATGTATGCACCGTGAGATCATAAACACTTACAACCAAAATAGGTGTAGGATTGAAAGTAGTAAAAGGTTTCAGGTATAACTACACTAAACTATGCATGGACAACAAGTTGTTGAGGAATATAGAGGGAAATAGTAAATCATACAGAATGAATTATGATCTGATAATTATTAAACTTAAAAAACTATGAGTTAATAGTCAGCTTACGATGCAAATATGCATGAATACATATTATATTACTGATATTGTGTTACAACCACATGAAATATGAATATGATTTACACTTGAAAAAGTTTCTCTGATTTTAGAAATGAACCAAGATCATACAAATTCCTTCTGAATTGAGCACAGTTGTTTAATTGCTAGAAAAAGATAAAGGAATGTGTGGCATGATACTAACATGGCAGAAAAATATGTGGACACAATTTTTGTCGTGTAGGTGATACCATTGGAATGGTATGATGGGATGTAGCGTAGATGATACTATGTAGAGCAGTACATATGGTAAATGTATGAATAGATATGTTACATGTTTGAAAAATGATGTGTATAATATACATTGTGTGTAGGTGTGCATGAAGAAATTGGTTAAATGTCTAGTAGGACAACCGACAGGGTGGTTGCACAGAAGAAGAAAAGTAAGAAGTGGTTCAAGGATAAGTAACCATGGTTAAGTTTAGCATACAAATGATTACAAACATATATGATGAATATATATAATATTGTTATGTGAACTAATCTGTTATGGAATTGCAGGCATATTAATGTGGCAAATGTGCTAACAGATGGGTTATATGCAGAAAAACTACAAGAAGAAGGTGTTCAACAATGAACACAATGGCTTGGAAGAATGCTTGAAGCAAACATGCATTCTTCAGATGAAATTTAAAATGAGAAATATTTGCTTTAGTGATATTAAGTAACAAATTATGATATGCATCATAGTTAAAATTTTGCATCTATAAATTCTCACAAATGGTTTTGAAAATAATGTTACAGGTAGCTATGAAAGGATAACACTCCTTCAGACCAATGTAGCTATGGAAGAGGGGAACTCTTTGTGACCAATGTAGCTATGGAAGACAAGCACTCTTGGTCACCAATGTATCTATGGTAGAGGA
Source organism: Pinus tabuliformis (assembly GCA_031772625.1). NCBI lineage: Eukaryota > Viridiplantae > Streptophyta > Pinopsida > Pinales > Pinaceae > Pinus > Pinus tabuliformis. The sequence continues at coordinate 736,795,791 of CM062811.1, forward strand.
GAACTCCTTGTGACTGATGTACATCGGAAAAATTTGATCAGATGGTGGAGCCATGAGAGTTGTTGATTCAGAAACCAGCTACATTTGAATGAGAACATGATGCCATGATACATTGAGGATGGTGTAAATTTTAAGAGGGGGAGTATGTAACAACCCTCCCTTGTGTGCTAAATTATTGTAAGCCTGAGATGAGTAAAATCTAAGTATGATATCCTCCCTTGTGTGTTAAATTATTATAAACCTAAGCTAAGGAAAGCTAGGATTGATACCCTCCATTGTGGGTTAAACTATTCTAAACCTAAGCTAAGGAAAGATAGGTGATATGTAATATGAAAAGCAAATGTGTTATTAAATAAATTAATAAAATAAACTACTTGGAGGGTGGAGCACCAAGAGAGAGGAGATTCTTGCCATATCCCGTTGAGGATGGGATAAATATGAATCTTTCATGATAAAGCTTCTAGATGTGATTCTATATAATCTTGGATGGATTAGTGATCCATCAGACGGATGGGAGAAAAGCATCCATTGTGCATAAAAGGTTTGTCGAAGATAAAGGCAAGCTTTTATGAGGAAAAGCCTCATGGGAGATAAAGATGAGCTTTTATGAAAAATACCAAGGCAAATGGAAGAATCGATAAAAGCGGGACACCACTAATGGAAAATAAATCATGAAAGAGGGTATTAAATACCAAGTGCATCGATCAATTAAGGACAATTGATCCTTGGCAAGAACCTCAGCTCGGGGGGAATCATAGGTGATTCATGGTTGGGAGGTGGTGCTTTGATCTCCAAGTGAGATTTGAGTGGGATTCATTTGTGCAAAATGTTCTGTATGATGTTTCTTCCCTCTCTATTTAAATTTCATTTAGTTATTAAAGAAATTTGCATGAGTTTCCTAGCTATGAATGAATGAAGGAATTGTATATAATAATTATATATGATAAGGTTTTTCTCTGTTAATGGCTATTATGAGATTATTTATATGGATGCATGTAATAGTATGGCTCATTATTAAATTGTGGGAAAGGATTAACTTGACAATTAAGGTACATATTATTTAGGTTAATCATACAATGTTGTTTCTTTGACTATTCGTGCATAATATATATCATAATCATATTAATCTGACAAGAAAATAGGGTAGTAAAACTATGAATTATGTATGATGAAGGATTCCATTTGATGCATGTGACTCTAACTTAATGTCATAGGTAGAAGCCTAGTGGGTAGTTGTTATTTGCCTAGGGCAGGGGAGCTACCTGAATTAGTTATCTTAAGTTGCTTGTGGGCTACACCTGTATGGGTGTGTGAGACATATATTAAATCTAAAATGTGATCATTACCATATTAGGAAAAATAGGATTCCTATGATGTTGAGTGATACTCATGGTTAGTTGATAGACATATATGCCTAAGACAGGAATGCATATGGAACTGATATCTAGAAAGGCTACTAGTAATAATGTTTATAAATTTCAATACCATGCATATCTCAATACTTTCATATAATATAGTTGGCTTGGATATTTTGGGATGTTGCCTAAACCTTACCTTCACTAATCCTTGTTTCTATGCCTACGGTATGATTCATGACCAGGCTAGCGAAATAGATGCAAGATAACAATTGCATGTAAAACTTGAAGAAGTTGTGATCTAAGACTGAGGAATGATCAAAAGAGTAGGTAGGGTTCACTTCCTTCATGATGTATTTTCTGTTAACATTTTGAGTATAGTAGCTGGGATGATCATCGTGTATGAAATAATTGGTTAAGTAGATGATGAAAACCCCTAAACTTAATTGTAGATAAATAAAATTTTAAAAGTTTGGAGCCTAGGGGCTGATTTCTAGAAGTAGGCTGAAGAGGTATGTTACACTTTTCATGAGCTACACATAATGAAGCCCCACATAATATATGTAAAAATGATATAATTCAAAACGATACAACTCAATATGGTAATGTAGGTGAAAATGATACATATCATAATAAAAGTTAAAGGGGACATCATAACGACTTATCAATGATGATCCATGATGGAGTCTATATGATAAACGTCAATAGATATGACAAATTTCACTAGCTACTACCAACTTATTTCACGTCATCATCATGATGTCTATCATTATCATCACCACTATAATCATCATTAATGTCATCATCATCATTGTCTACCTCGTTGTCCTCTCCATCTACCTCATAATCATTGTCTCGAATGTTTGAACCATACCCAACATAATCTGGAACGATCTCAAGATCAGCTCAATCTTCTCGAAGACTTGTGTTCTACAAAAAAACATTATACTGACGGTAGTTGACCTGCCAACATGTCAAGCAGATCTCCCCGGTAAGAAGTCTGAATTTGACCTCAGACCATTTCTTGTAAGATAACTCCACTAGTAGCAAGGGTGTGACCATTGTAGTGAGTCAAGGAAGGTGAATGAGAGGTTCTAACACATGGGGGGTGAGATGAGTGTACCCCTTGATAACCTATGATAGTACTCAGTTGGGAAGGGAATACACGAGTGAAAATGCAGCACAGGCTAGAAATCAGGTCAGCTGAAAATCCAAAGAGATGGTTAAAACAAGAACACCTCTACAACAAGATTCATATAATTGCATACAAAGCAGTTCATACAAACTACGTAAGTTAAACAACATACATTGCTAAACAACTAAAACAATCCAACTACAATAAAAACATATGCATGAAAATGAGTTGGCTCTTATCATATAATACATCCATGTAAACCTTCTAGCCCAATAGTGGAACGTTATAGCCACATTTGCATGGTCCTCCAAAGAGATGAACTAGATCCATGTAGTGGAGAAGCCAAGGTGCGTTACAATACTGTCCAAGATTTCTCCAAGATAGTCTTATCATAAGCCTGGCTAACCAAAAGATCATATGATGAGTTATGAGGGACTATTTATAGCAAAGGGTGGGGTGATCGTTGACATTCCTGTCTATGAGAGTTCATCTACACTCATGACTCTTAATCTACTCTATGACTGTTACATCCAACTATTGACACTTGAATTACAGTTGACATGACATTACATTACAATGCACATGTACTCATGTGAGACAACATGGCTTGAGAAAGCCATGCAAAACATCACTGACACTTGGTCCGTTGTGATGATACCAACTCTTTGGCATGCTCGTGATCGTCAAGGTGGTGAGCTAATGCCAAACTTGGTCATTCGTGATGGTGTGCATACACCTCATGGTGACATCTTGCTGAAGCGAACTATTGCCTCTATTGTAACTAGTGCATTGGTTCGACTCCTTCATCCAACTCGTCTGCTAACATGTGAATGGTATTCTTGGGTGCACCTGAATCGGCAACACACTGATGCATAGTGTCTGTACTAATATTAAAGTGTGTGTTTGTGGTCATGCACATCAACTTACCGAAGTACATGTTCAGATCGAGTTGGACATGCTTCCTATCTTCACCCTTGTGAGTGCGATCAATTGGTTGGATTGCATGTGCGTGGACAATGACATGCACATTGTTGAATCCCTTGCATGCGATCAAAAACAATACTCACCATCTCTGCTCCATCACCTCATAGCTTTTTTCTCCAAAGTTTCTTTCATCATCAATGGATTTTCTTGATCTTGCAACTTTGTTCCGCCTCCATGTTGTCAACAACCTTCCTCTTGCATTGACTACATTCGTTGTGTTCATTGCATTCACTACGTTCACTGCATTTTTTGTGTTCACTACATTGACTACGTTTGCTGAATTCGTTACATTCGTCACATTCACTGCATTCCTTGTGTTCGGTATGTTGCCTTTAGTTGTTTTTCATGATGATGATTGTTGTGATATCTTGATGTTCTTTTCTACGAACAACTTGATATTTTCGTGAGTAGGAAAGATCATAGACATTTGATCAACTACATCTCTAGGTGTGATCTGAATGTTGTCTTCGACTCTACCCTTTTAGAAACCATTGTTCCTACACTACTGAGAGGCAGATGAACACCTACAATACCTAAAGACATGGAATCATTCATGGAAAGAAATTTATCAATTGAAAACCAAAATGAACTTGAGAACTAACTTTCAACATACCTGTGTGACTGATCATGAAGGTTGTGCAATTTCATCCAGGAGATCAGGAGACTGACTACCAAGACTATGAAAGGCACAGTCTGGGTTGCTAGGAGATTAGATGATTGATGGAACTGTGTAATTCACAGTTCAGTCAAGCTGCTGACTGCTAGAATTGCGCAATGCACAATCTCCACTAGAAATGGCTACACGCTCATTGATTACATTGCAAAATTTTCTGGGCCAACAGTCGTTATCCATCAGAAATGTGCAAAACAATCCTTGAGGACGATGGCTTGGTAGAAATGTGCATTTCTAGAGAGAAAGATAGATCCTTCCTTCCCCAGAATTCACAATATTGTCTCAGTGAAGGCAGAGTCTGGACCAAGGTTGGTCTGATTCGCCGACAAGGAACTAAAAGAGAATATGATAGTGAATGCATGGTAACACTTAGTGAAAATAGAAGTGATTTACAATGCATGAAAATATGAATGAAAGATGATGTAAACAGATAAACATGCATGTGGGTGAAGCGGTCAGATAGCAATGAAAACTAAGACAGTTTCAGGACAAGCCAATATACATGTAAATGAAAGTAAGCACTCAAATAAAGTAATCAAACATTACTCATACAAGAAAAAACACAAAAAGCGACAGAAATGCAACACAAGTCATGGAAAGCGGGCTTACCCTAAAACAACTACATTGAATGTGCCGAGAGCCCCTAGATGTAGTGTGCGATGTCATAGTTGCAAGGTTGATGTGAGGGATGACCTCTGCAGCTTCCAACTGATGAGTTTTGACAACATCAAAGTTCTGAAGCACATGCCATAAATCTAGGGAAAGCAACACTTGGTCGGAGGTTTCTAAAATTATCATTGCATGTAACCTCCAACTACCAAAAATAGCTCCTTGAGTTATGGAATTCCTTTTGCATGTTTTATTTTTCTATTTGGGGAAAAATAAAGTCATGCATGCATTAAAGCTTCCTTGGTGCCTGGTGGAATTGTTCAGCCAGACTTCTTATGCATGAAGATGCTCAATTGCTTGAGAAAAATGCACATTTCTTGCTGGGAGTTGGGCTGACAACCCAGAAAGTTTGCACAATTTCTGGGTAGAGCAGCTGACTATTGCCTAGATTTCCACAAATTCTTGGATGAGAAGCCCTACTGGGGAAATTTGCGTAATCCCTACTGGGAGTGTTGACTGAAAAAATTGTGCAATTCTGGAGCTCAGCAGGCTACCAGATAGGATTGCACAATTTTTCGAGGGAAGGCTAGTTTTCTTGTAGAAATGTGCACTTTTCTTGCAGAAGATGCTTAGCTTCCAGCTGGGCCAAGTTCAGGTGAATAGCTTGTGATGGCAATTCATCAAGTTGTGATCAATAAGCTGCCTTTGTGCAAGAAAACACTGAAGCTTGTGTGCTTGACAAATCAAGACAAGGTGTTGTGAATGGTTGGTAGGGAGGCTCCAAAATGGGCTAAGGAAAAATTTTGGAGGGTGTTTGTAGCTACTACAATGCTTGGTGAAACACTGATATAAATCTAGCTCTCTAGATGGACCTTGTTTTTGATAAGAAAGTCTAACAACTCTGGAAGTATTGTTCAGCTATCAGCTCATCTTGGCTTCACACTAGCTTGCTTGAATGATGTAGCATCTGCCAAAATATTGGTTGATTGACACACATTCCAAGCCAAGGCAACATAGCTGTTTTGATTGGGGTTGAGGGGTATATAGGTGTACAAGCGGTATAGTTGTCAGAGTATTAGTTTCATCTCTAGTGTTGCTCCACTACCTGCAGGCCTAGACAGTGCCCCGATGCAGTCGCATAGGAACACAAACATGGCTCTACTACCAGTGAGCTTGGTAATTACCCTGACGGAGATACTTGAGTCACATCCCTACACAGGAATCCTTTCTCTTCTTTCGCCTTATTCATTCTTTCATATTGAATTTTTTGACTATTCATTTTGAATTTTTTGATCATTTCAATTTTTCATAGCATTTTTTCATTTCATAGGTGGAAGAAGGATCCCATCTTATTTAGAGAAGAATGCATCAAGCTGCGATCAACATGTTTCCTTTTTGCAAGAAAATGCTGAAGCTTGCGTACTTGATGAAGCAAGACAAGGTGATGTGAATGTTTGGTATAGAGGCTCCAATACGGGCTAAGGAAAAGTTATGGAGGGTGGTTGTAGCTGCTACAACACATTCAAAATGAAAAGTTATTTATTTCATCTAATATTTAATATATATTTGTTATTCTAATATTACAACATATTAAGTGAAGCCATAATCATATTGCATCATATCAAAGTGCAAATATATACCATAATAAAATTTCAATTAAGTTACAACTAATATGTCATTACAATGATGTAAAACATGCAAAAAATCTAATTAAAGTTAGTAAATCATGGATGAGCATAGGCAATTGAAATCTAGCGACTACTTTCCAGAGGAATGAGCAGGTGTAGCAACAATAAGGGGACAAGGGTGAATGATAGACATAGAAATTGGCCCTCAAGCAAGAAAGATAGCAGGGATTGCTTTTCTAAGCATGATGCTAGAGAGATGGGGGATGTAGCCCTCCTCTCCTAGTGTTATAGACATATTTGGGCACTGCAACCCCAATCTTATATGTCGATAAACCAAGGGCTATTTAACCCCTAAAAGTTTTGTTTCATACCCTAAAGGATCATGGTAAACTGATTACATAATTCCCAAAAAGTTCCACCAGAAAAACCACTCAGAACTGGCCAAAAATGGACCATACTAACTGCTCCACTATCATGGTGTGATGCATACTGACTTCTACACCAGCCAAGTGTGATGCATACTGAAGAGGTCTTTTGTAGGGTGCGATGAGTGAGGATGGAAAAATGTCTAAGATAGTTTGCTAAGTGGATGCTCATGGAATCTTCCAAAAAACTTCTCATATGACACTTGCCTCTGTGAATTCACCCAGGGATAAGTAAGAGATCCAAGAAATCTCCAAGCGGCACCAAGAACAACAAGTGGAATGGCACTAATAAAAAACCGAGAGATGACTCACACCCTTGTAGACATCCATAAATGGATCCTTCATCTAAGAGATCTAGGGGCTAGAATTTTGTAATTTGTAAGGAAGTGTTGATAGTTTGTCTTTGAGAAAAACATTGTGTTGTAATTCTCCCTTCTATTATTAGTAAATTTCTTTGAGTTTTCCTCCATACAATCATGTATTTGTGAATTTTGTTATCTATGAATCCCATTGTATGATCAATTTATTTTTGATTATGCATTGTTTATGATATAATAGATCAAGATGCTTTGATGGTGTTTTGTTACTTTGTCTCTATAGGTATTCACTGAGTGGGATAAGTAGGAGAAGAGGTGGAATCTCTATCAAGGGAGAGAGAAATCAAGAAAGGAGTCAAGTGGAAGATCCAGGTTGGTCCCTTTGCTTCTCTGTTAGCTATCATACATAAAGGAAATCACAAATTTCTTTGCTTGTTTGTTTCTAGGATAGCTGCCAATCCTAGTGGGACTAACAGATCGAAAAGACACTAGTTTTCTTGACAACAAAATGGCATCTCCATTGGTGATCGAATAGTTTGTTTGTTTGTTGTTGATTTTTTGTCTTATAAACTGTAGATGGATCCTGAAGTTATCCAGATAACCTTCGAACTTCTCTCGCTCTGCAATTGCAAAGTAGATGAATGCTGCTTCAGTAAATCTCTGGTTCAGTTTATGATTTGAACATTAGACTTACAAACATTCTAGTTCCTTCTTTTTAGCTCAATAACCTCCCAAGGTCATACCCCTGTACTTTGTTCTTTACTGTCCAATATAGCTTAGCTTAACTCACTTAAGTCAGCTGCAAATTTGAGCCAAAACTTATCTCAGTTGTGCTCGTTGGCCCATCACAATGTCTACCATTGGAAACCAGTATGCATCACACTTCTCGAGTGTAGTAGGTGAGATGCATCCCTATTTCTATGAAGCATAGGCGCGATGACTGAGTAATCCTATTTCTTTCCTTGAAATTTGGGTTTTTTGTCCTTGTTTTCAGCTCTGTTTGGTTGTTTGGCTGCTTATGGACAATATCTCATTACTGAAGCCTCCTTTCTTTACATAGTTTAGCCTCCATTCACTAGGATTATTAAATTTTTTTTATGTATTTTTCCATAATTTGCAATCCTTTGTCGAAATGTTGTGTAAATCGATCTGTTGTTTTGGTGCAAAAACTGTCGTAACTATCGTTTTGTGTCAAAAAGAGGAGTGTCGTAAAGTCTTCCTTCTCTAGATAGTCGATTGAAATTTTTGTCATGTCTTTGATTTGATTTTTTGATATTTGAAGTGTTGAAAGCATCTTCTATTCAAAATTGAAAAGTGTCGTTTAAGTCTTCCTTTCATTTTGAAAACGAAATTGTTGAAACGTCACTTTAAAGAAAATATTTCAAATCTATACTTAATTTTCCTTTTTTTGGCATTTCTCACATTAAGGGAATGAGAAACAAATACATGCATTTGCATTTACTTTTAGACTTTGTACGAAAAATGATTTAGGAAAAGTGCATTTAGTGTGTGCTCTTTGCTTTTTGTTTGAAAGAATCGTAATCTTGTTTCCTTAGTAGCTAGGATTTTCATTGCTAAAAATAAACAATAATTATTTATCATTTTAGATTGCATTTTTATGAATTTTACATCTACATCACGCGGTGAACCTTGAAAGACAAACTTCTAAACAAGATCAACTCTAAAATAAATTTCAATTAACTTAACAATGCTTTGGAACCTAACGCAACACATCTAGAGGTCTAGGCTAGAGACGTGTTCCAGCGTCGCAAAATCTAGTAACTATCATTTTCATCAAAGGTTAAGTGATTCCTCCTCTTTGATATGACAAGTGCTAGCACGAACTTGTTCTCCCCATACCGTCGAGTATATATTGGGAGACCACAATAGGCTTATATCCTTTATCTATAGGAAGCCGTGTCTACCGCCTTATCGATCACAATGCACTGAACACTGCATTCGGGAAGATTGACTATCGTACATAAGTCCTTGGTAATTCCTCTTTAATTTATCACCAAGGTGTATTTTGCAGTTTTGTGATTGGTTTGGTAATCCCTCTGTCTAGATCTCCAGAGTAGTCACTTTCATTCCTTTTTGAATCCTTAAAAGAAAAGGTCCATCTGAGCACTTGTCACTTCAGGCTCAATAAAAATCAAAGGTGACTAGAGTCATCTTTAGCTTTTTCTTGACTCTTAAAAATTGAAAAAGAAAAAGTTGTGTCAAAGTGTCATTAAAATTTATTTAATTTCGGAGTAACATCCCTATTCCTTCTTTGGTCTTAGGTTGAGATAATGGAGTCCACCAATCAAGGAATCCCTTTGGAGGGTAATTCCTAGTCCTTTTACATCTTGGGGAAATATTGGTGCACCTCATATGGCCACTTTGTGCCTTCCAAGACTTACTATTGGCATACCAATGTGGCTATTCTCAACCTATATGGTTCAAAATAACATGATTCCTCAGCAATCGAATCAACATCTAGTTGATGTTAAAATTGACCCCTCGCCTTCTTCTTCATTTGTTTCTCCCTCCCCTTCTTCCTCTTCGCTTGGTGAAAGTAGTGATGCTAATAACCAAGTGACTAAGAAGAAGAAGAAAGGTAAGGAGAAGAAGAAAAAGCCAGTTCATTAAGGGGGTAACCAACCAACAATAGATTTGGATGAATCATCTGGTGAAAATCCGCACACTAAATCTCCAAAATATCCTTGTGTAGTTTGCAAAGGAAGCCATTTTTATCGAGATTTTCCTTGGATTCCATGGATCTTGAGAGAATGGTCTCCACATTCACACCATCTTGTGTCATCAACCTCTAGTGATCATGTTGACAGCACACCAACAACTAGCGAAAATGAAATTCCTTGACAGAAAGGAAAGGTCAAAACTCCATGTGGATTATGTGAAGAGACCATAGCCTTCCTTGTTGTCCCTTTTTGGATGAGGCCAAAAGAGTCTTGCATAACCGTCCTACTTCACCACCGCAACTTCCATCTAGATACAAGAAACTCACCTCAAGTCCTTTACTAGTTGAAAACCTGACTGACTTAACTGAACCGTTGGTCGAAACACCTATCATTGAAAGTGAATCTTTTAAGTCCATACCAGACCAAAGTAAATAGGTCGAAATGGTAGTCGCCCCAATCTTGCCTTCAGAAGATCCACCTTCAAATGATATTATTCCCAAAGAATGTGAGAACGATACTGTTCAAATTCTTTTTGTCATTTCAGAGTCTGATGAACTTCGGGGAAATCCACCCATTCCTTCAAAATATGAAGATAATCCCCTAGTTCCTGCTACTCAAGGGGTTATTTCACCTGTTTATTCGGTACCCCCTCCAAGCAGTCTAATCACTTCCTTTGATTGGAATCAACTAGCAAGATCTCACCTTCTTTATAATGTACCATTCCGGATCATAGTACAAGTTTACAAAATGCTCGTGACTAGCACTGTCATAGATGAAGGGGCTTCAGTGAGTATCCTTTCCTCAACTTCTTGGAAAGTGCTTGGCTCACCATTGCTTATGCTTGTTACACAGAATTTTTCAAGATTTAACAAAGGAACCAGTCGACCATTAGGGATCCTTCTTAAGTTGCAGATAACTTTGAGAAGGAAAACCGTTGACTTGAACGTGATGGTAGTCCAAGGACTGTTAGATTACAATCTACTCCTTCGATGTGACTATGTTTATGGCATGGAAGTTATTGTTTCCACACTCTTTCGAGTGATATGTTTCCCACGTGAAGGAAAATTGTCCATCTTATCGACCATCTTTCATTTCCAGCCTCAAACATAGCTTCGAGTCGATCATCATCCCTAAATGGGCTTTTTGCGTCAACAATGTCTCTTCAACCTTCATTCCATCCACCTAATTACCATGAGTAGTCCAGTGAATGTAACGAAGCTTATGGGGCATGCACCCTCGTCCATTTGGTGGATGAACCCAGCTGAAAATATAGGTTTCCATATAGGTTATGTGATTGGTCTGAAACACTAGTCACTTTCGTCTGTCGTACAGACAAAGCCAAGTAAGTGTTTTGTCTATTTTGTGGATGAAACCATCCTACCATATGAATTTCCCTGTAAGTTAAATGATTGGCCTGACACACCACTCACCTTTGTCTAATTGGTAGACAAAGCCAAGGAAGTGTTTTGTCTAACCACTGACAAAAACAATCCTACTTAACTACATTGATTCCCATACAGTTGTTGGAGACTCTCCTTCGGTAAATAACCCTTTTGATTGCCATTACATCAGCCTTTTGAGCCTTGGTTGTGTTCCTACCATAACCTCCATCCGTTTGGTCTATCATACACTTCCACCTGATTGTTTACCATTTTGAGGAATAGGAGAGACAAGTGGTCTTGTTAGCCACCCTCTTCACATCACCATTTTTTGAGAACTTCCAAGATTACTCAGAACTAGTTCCTACCCTGGATACCACTCGTTCCTCAAAAAACAAGTCCACTTTAAACCCTTTCCAGACTCACTAAATATGAAAATATTATCGAGCAATTGGTCTCTCCACCTCACTAAAGTGATTGGAAGCACCATCCCTCCTATATATTTTAAATGTTTCAGACCCGAGGGATTATCTGACGAAAAAGTTCAAGCGCTTGTCTTTTTCAGCTTGCTAAAGTGATTAGAAAAGTCATCCCTTTTGTATTATTTTAATATTTTTCAGACTTAAGGGATTATGCTACGAAAAATAACTAATAGAGTTTTCTTTTCATCCCTTTTCAAACTCTCTAAACATGAAAAGGACCGAGTTGTCTTTGTCGTTAAACTCGTTAAAGCAACAGCGAAAAACTTGCCCACCTTGACAAGAATGAGTTTCACTATCGTTAGGCTCGCTAAAACATATTGATAGGTTTTCCTGAAGGGAAAATTATAAAACAAACATATGTTATCCTCCTCAAACTTGACAAAAATAAAGAGGTACTGGTCAGCAATGACTAGGGAAAAAGGGAAGACAAATTGAAGAAATTTATGGTAGCAGGTCACTCTTGAACGTGACATTTTCACTCCATCACCATGATTGAGTCAGGTTGGGTTATTCTGTTCACCAGTCATATCACCATTGGTTCCCCATACCATCCAAATTTTGGGGGTTAACGCTACCAAGCCATCTCAATGTCGCTGATATGTTCAAGATAAGTCATTCAAAGAATTCACCATCCCGTCAATACCTCATCCACTGCAATACCTTCAACCTCCATTTTTCATGACCACCATTCCTAAACCTTGTGTCGTCGAACATTTTCACCTCCAGAAAATCATTTGCTTCGTTTCGTGTCGTAGATGTGGGATACATTAAGGCCCTCCTACAATGGGTCACTTCTTGTCGAAATCAGCTCATTATCCAAGAAGTTGACTTAGAAACAACCCTTTCAGTACTTTGAAGCTTGCATGCCTCAATGGCAAGTTTCTCACTTCTAGTGACAGGTTTACATCAATGGTCTTCGACCGAAAGATTTTGTCTGGTAATTAGGTGAGGTCTTTCCATGTTCGACTTTAGGACATCTTTTCACATAGATCGACTTGTACATCGGCCGAAGATTGAATGAGTTTTGAAGACCCCGGATCTAGTTTCATCCATCTGGGTTGTGATATATTCAGGAATATAAAGACATCAAATGTACACAAAAGCTACACAAATAGTCATCTAAGCCAGGGAAGATGACTCTTCATATGAAGAACCAATCTGCAACTGTAGACAATTATCTATTCTATGTACAGGAATATGAATTTATAAAGTTGAGCATGGTAATTCCCGCCTCAGCTAGATCATGAAAATGATATAATGATGATGTATTTTATTGTATCTTATACATGTCACCTTCTAGTTCGAATACCTCAGATCCTCATGAAAAAGAATTTCACCTGACATCAAAAGATTTACGATTTCATGCTTTTGGGGGGCAACTGTTATAGACATATTTGGGCACTGCAAACCCAAACTTATATGTCAATAAATGAAGGCATCTTTAACCCCTAAAAGTGTTGTTTCATACCCTAAAGGATCATGGTCAACTGATTACATCATTCCCCAAAAGTTCTACCTGAAAAACCAATGAGAATTGGTCAAAAAAATGGACCATTCTGACTGCTCCACTGTCAAGGTGCGATGCATATTGACTTCTACACTACTCAGGTGCAATGCATACTAAAGACGCCTTCTATGGGGTGTGATGAGCAAGGATGGAAAAATGTCCAAGACAGTTTGCTATGTGGATGCTCCTGGAATCTTCTAGAAGCTTCTCATATGACATTTGCCTCTCTGAATTCACCCAGATATGAGTAAGAAATCTAAGAAATCTCCAAGTGGAACCAAGAACAACAAGTGGAATGACACTAATCAAAAACCCAGAGATGACTCACACCCTTATAGACATCTATAAATGGATCCCTCATCTTAGAGATCTAGGGGCTGGAATTTCGTAATTTGTAAGGAAGCACTGATAGTTTGTCTTGGAGAATAAGCATTGTCTTGTTGGGTGATATTGCTTTTCATGAGGTGAAGAGGGCTTTGATGATGGGAGGATGATGCTGGATCAGACAATTGGGTTCTAATTCTCCCTTCTATTATTAATAATGTTCTTTGAGTTTTCCTCCATACAATTGTGTATTTGTGAATGTTGTTATTTATGAATGACATTGTATGATCAATGTATTTCGGATTCTATATTGTTTATGATATAATAGATCAAGATGCTTTGATGTTTTTTTGTTACTTTATCTCTGCAAGTATTCACTGAGCGAGATAAGTAGGATAAGAGGCGCAAGCCCTATCAAGGGAGAGAGAAATGAAGAGATGAGTCAAGCGGAAGATCCAGGTTGGTCCCTTTGCTTCTCCCTTATCTATCATACATAAAGGAAATTGCAATTTCTTTGACTGTTTGTTTCTAGGATAGTTACCAATCCTAGTGGTACTAATAGATCGAAAAGACAATAGTTTTCCCAGAAACACCTAGGCTATTTTTGGAGCTCTTGAGCAACTACGCTCCCTAACTGCCCTACAACTAGGGTACCTAATTCTTGAAGACATCCCAAATATGGAAAAAGGTTACCAAATACATGTGGATAGAAGGTGGATCGAGTGACTAAAGGATGACAAACATTTTTGCATTAGGCGCTTATTGGAGCTCAATTTTTTTTGTTAAATTTTGTGGAAATGATTAGGGTTTCCTATTGATAATTAATGTAATTTGGAAAGCTTGTTACACAATTTTTGTAACCTTATAAATTTTGAATATGTATCGTCAAATTAGATAACATGAGAATCGAGAGATTCTCGTTACGATCTTATCATTGTAATATGGAATTATAAAGAGGTGTGCTTTATACGTGTGGAGATAGACAAATAGAAATAAATAGAGAATGATAGAGAGGGAGAGCAACAAAATTGTAAATCTCTATGTATCATTAAATCTCAATCATTCATGGCCCTATACCTTTCTATTGACTAGCTTGTGTGTTGCATAGTGTAGTAGCCCCTGCTAGGAAAATAGGCCCCTCCTTCTTAGCAAGGTTCATTGGTTAGGAAAGTATTGTGTATTTTTTGTTTATTTCCTCTCATTTATAATTAATATGTGATTGTTGTTACAACTATTATTAGACTGTTTGATGCTTTAGTTATTGCATAATACTAACCTCTGTATCGTGTGACAACATATTTCTTGCATCGGTCCCTTTGTTAGCGTGACAATTATTTAATTCCCATTATAATTTGATGGTGTGTTAATTTCATTTGAATGTGTGTTCGAACATTTGTTAAGAGAATATTTTTTGGAGTGTCGTTCTTTTCTAAATAAGAGTGATTGTGTAACAAAGTGGTTTTATTCTGCATTGTGTGTTTATTTCTTGAGAGTGTGAGAAAGGTTTGAGAGTGTAACAACTAGAGTGTTGACATGTTGAGAGTGTGATTACAATGATTGAGCTTGAGATTCATTAGAACTAGACATCATTTTCCCGTGCATATATTTTGTGTAATGTTATTGCAATAACCAAACCTACCCGGATTGACAATTATTGTGAAGAGTTTGAATTATTTCTTTGAATTATAAGGATAAGTGTTCTACACAACAACAAGTTGAGAAAAAATATATACACAAATTTCACGTAGTTAAAGTTGAAGTAAAACTTGGAATTCCATATGAAATTTGAATCAGAATTATCTATGGATCAAAGAAAAGATATAATAACTCAAAAGTGTGCAAAATAATTAAATAAATAATCTTCATTTTGAATCAATTATATTTATTGATAAATGAAGTCTGGGTGTCAATTTCAGTGAAGCAATGCAATTTTATCCTCCTTCACAAAAATGCATGCCCAACATTCATTTCAAGGCAAAATTGAATGATTCAACTTGGAGGGTACCTTTTTTTACTCATAATTAACATCAATTTTGCATACAGAAATGTTTGTTGTTCTAAAACAATATGCCAAATTGGATCGATTTCTTAGGGTTAAAGTCAAGGTTTGTGTGCCTCAAATAAATGCATACTAGGACCTATAATTAATTAACCATGAGATAATGATCATTCCAATATAAATATAAAAACATTTTATGCAACATGCCATAGTCATTTTCATAGAGGAAATGCTATACAGTGAAATCTAGTTTTGTTGTAGTACCAATTGATCATATGTGCCAATGATCATAGTCAGAACAAATATGCACTCCTAGGCTAAACCAATTACACTCTTAGTAACAAAATTCAAAATGGGACATGATTGGACAATTCCTAACCTTACGATATAACCTTGCAACATGTCCTACAAATACCCTACATAACTATCTTTCTCACTATACACAAGTTTCACATAACGCACGTCAAAGCAAATGTAGTATACATATTTAAGCTAAAGTAAAGATAAAAGGATGTAAAAGTGTGTAAAATCATTAAAGAAATAATCTACCCAATAAATGAATCTTGGGCATGCATTTTAGTGAAGAAAGATAATTTTTTGCTGCTTAACAAAGATGCAAGCCCAACCTTCATTTCAAGGCCAGTATTTTTTCCTATGAGGATATTCTCTCTTCAATTTGTAAGGCATGGTCTTAGTGTTAACCAAGTAAATTTTGTTGCTACATAAAAAAAGGCTATACTGTTAAGCTAGAGAGGACTTTAGGTCTATTTATTGTAAATAATAAAAATCCCTTACACAGGTGGAAGTGATGATGAAGAAGATTGGCTTTGAGAAAGGAGAAAAGTGGTAATATGAACTTCACCGTATAATTTCTCATAAGAAGGTAGAAATTAGTTTTGTATATTTTATTCATGAATGTAGACCAAAAATTTAGAAAATGGAAAATCAAGATACTTGGCCATGCTGTTGGGTGCAACGGTTAAAGGATTTTGAAACCCCCATGGTAAACAAGAATACTTTGGTTGGGACTGATCCTGAATAGATAGATGTTGAGATGGAATACTCAAAGTCACAAAAGAGGACTAAAATCCCAATGGAGGATGAAGAATAAATGCAAATAAAATTAGTAGAAGGAACTTTAAAAGAGCTTAGGTTTCAAATGCAATTTGGAAATCCATGGCATACTACTTCCTCTTATATCTCCACTAATTTGGCAACATTCAAAATAGATGTGATTCCTTTTTCATTTGAAACTTTGCAAATGAATTATCAACAATTTAAAGAAAGAAGTTATAAAATTAGAATTAATATGGCAACAGAGCACCAAGACCCTGTTGCAAATCATAGAATATGAGGTGCAATCATTATGGAAGAACTTAAAAATGCCTAGAACTGAGAACACTCAAATAACTGAGGTAGCTCAAGTTGAAAAAAAGAGCTATTAATAGGATAATTAGTTGATAGAAATAAAGACATATTTATTTTGTAGGAATAAGTGCAGATCTTACAAAAGTAATTTAAAAATCATGTTTGCACCATTATGGTTCAAACTGAATTAGACGAACCCTTTGAGAAATTAACAAAGGTCATGGAAGAGCTTAGAATTTCATAAGTTGAACTAAAGAAAGTCCAAGATGATTTGGTCGTGGTAAGGTAGTAGTTGAATGTAAAGGAGATGCAATAACACATATTATATGAAAATAACAATCAGCCTCCAAGTAAGTATAAGGAAACTCAAGGGGAAATCAAAGTGTTGAAAACCAAGTTTGAAGGTAATATTTCTTTAATTGAGGATACACAAATGTTTTGGGATGACATTTTTCAAGAAGTTCATTATATATGCGAATAAATTCTTATAATACCACAGCAAAATGTTATGATAACAAGATTAGAGATAAGCATTGATTTATGCAAGAAATAAGTACAAAAATAAGCACTCAAGTCCAAGGAGATAATTAAGTATTTGAATGAAAAAATATTCAACAAAATTAAGCGTGAGAGTCAAAATATTTTGGAGCAAGCACACTAGCGATGTTGTAGTTTAACATGTGGAGGCATGGAAACTTGGGTGAAGGTCAAGACCATGTGATGGGAGTTCCACCAAAGTATTCATTCTCTACGTCGTAATATTTGTTGAAGTGAAATAAAATGGATAGGGAGATTACTAAATCAAATTTTTGTTGCAGAGGAGATCATGTGAGTTGTCAAACAAACAATGAAATTCCAAGGTGATGAATAATGATTAGGGTAATACTGAGGTAAAAGGATAAAATAGGGTAACATTGGTTGGGGTGAGACAATTAGCATGTGTCAACCATCATATTGACTTGATGTGAAGGAATATTTTAAACTAACATCATGCAGACTCAAAGTGATACAAATCAGAAAACCATAATGGTGGAGTTGAGGTCACAAGCAACCATGATGAATGAGCACAAAGTGTTGAACACCATAAAATACTACCCAAGGGATGATTGAGGAATGAAATAATTAGTGAAAGGAAGACCGAGTAATAGATTATGAAAGAGGCATTTGTAGACGTGTATGCCATATGTTTTACATTTTCAAAGATAGCAAGATCAACCTTTTAACATGACAAGTCATGCATTAGCAAGATCAACCTTTTAAGATGACAAGTCATGCATTAACCCCCAGCTATAATTAAAACTAACTATTGCCCACACCCCAATTGAAAACTATAAAAAATATACTTCTGTTTGTTTTAATGTTTATATGTTTTAATTGAAAATAAAACTATTCTTTGGTGGTGTTATAAATTATTTTATTTTATTTAAAATAGTATACCATGTTCATTCTCTCTTTCCTTTTTTCAATTCTAATTGTTGTGATAGAATTTAATTTTTATATTATAATAAATATAAAATGTATTTTAAAGAAATCATTTAAATATTATCTTTCCAAAAACATTTATCCAACTTTTACCATTTTTTATTATTATAATAATTAGCTAAATAACATAATAAATAATTATTATTTAAGTTGTATAAAACTAATATTTTTAAATATTTTCATTGAGTAGGTTTTGGTTATTGTGTAAATATGAATACATATTAATAAAATTTGGATGATAAAGTAACTAATTTTTTTTATTATTAAAATTTATTAAGACAGGTCACTCTCCTCCATCTCATATTATCTTATGCTTCTAGGATTGTAATAAATATTGTTTCATTGATTCCCCAAATTTTTTTATAACATATCTAAGTTCATAAAACAATAAAAACTAAAAAATGGAAGTAGTTCACATTCTGAATATGGCTAGGAAAACTTGAAGTCTAAGTAACATGTTTAGTTTTTATAAACATAACATGAAGAACACTGAAACTTTTAGAAGGTTGTAAAAGCACATCTGATAGGTGAATTCAACATTGCCAAGTAGAGATTGGTGTGCACACAATCACAAGAGTTATCGTTCATGCCTCTTCCTGCCCCTGTGTGTGTTACTATTCACTGAACTCCACTTTGAAATATCAATGCTAATTTTATTATAAAAAAAGAAGAGGTTTCCCACTAAGCGTTGTAGTTGGCATGCTCAAGAGTGAAAACATAGAAATTAGAGAGGCAAAATGAAATTTCATTCCAAAATGAAAAATTCTTGCAGTTGGCATGCTCAAGAGTGAAAGCAGGGAAATCAGAGGTGAAAATGAACTTTCCTTTTAAAATGAAAAATGCTAAAAAAAAAAATAGAGAAATTAGAGGTGAAAAAGGAACTTTCTTTCCAAAATGTTGAAAATGTATCTATACATTCACATTACCTAAATTATACATTTCGGTTCCTATATAGCCTCACACTGCCTATCATCCATAATATGGAAAACAAATTCCTATTGTAACTTTCTCGATATTGCTCCTCAAATTCTAGGTCAGAAGAGATGTTGATGTACAAATCTTGGTTCAAATACTTGAAATCTAATTCGATTGAATATCAGTAGGCACACATATATGAAATATGGTTATTTAAAAACAAGTAATGTGAAAATATTTTAGCTAGTTGAGTGCCATCTTTTTCCTTAAGACTTGTCCCTAGTTGAATTACAACTATTGCATTAACTCTCGCAGCTAAATTACACATATCTTTCAAATTCAATGAACTTCTCAAAATTTTATATAAAATTCCAACCGCATTAGCATCACCTTCTCCACAAGTATATACAGGGATGCTCAATTATACATCCCTGCACAAAATAACATCATGGAAATGTTGTTATTATTCTCCTAAATTAAATCATCATTAATATAAATTATGTCAAATAGTTTAAATACATCAGCAAGTCTAATCAAGGAAGTTTTCATTATAAAGAGGAAATTAGACTTTGTAATAAAAAACTTTTGGAGGAAAACTATTATGAAAGGCAGCCTCGAAGAGACTATTTGACCTTAGTTTCGATCCACCCCTTCTTAGGATATTTTTTAGATTGTATGTGCTGAGGATTTTTGAGCAATTGCGTGTTGTTACTAACCATCACTGTTTTTTACTAAGGTATTTTGACCAACTCACACATTTTAAGGAAAATATGAGGGGAAAAAAAATATTAAAAAATTATTTAAAATAATAAAAATATAAATTACACATAAATAAATAGTTCTATATCCTACTCTCCAAACCCCTAAAGCAACCAACTCATAGTCTTGTTTGAGAAGATTTCTCAGTTACGTTTTAACATGTATAGGAGAGTGCATCAGTTTAAAATTTTACAAATTTGGAAGTGTTGAGTGGATGTTTTTAATTGAACTATATGTCTTAATTATATTTGTTATATAAATGTGTTAATTTAAAAATTTATAAATATGTATTTAAACATATCCATAGACATTAACTTGTGGTAATTTTTAGTTATATATGGATAAGGTTACATAAAAGGCTTGACTTTTCTTGGGTTTTTCGTGCGCTCCCTCTTGGTTTCAAAAATGGTTTAAAAAATGGTTGTCATTGTGCGTGGATCAGTCTCGTGACCATTGACTGCAATGAGCTTGTAAAAAATGGTACTAAGTCTTCAAATTAGTATGTGAGTGAATGACAACATGGACCGACATTGCTACATAATCATGACAATAAAAGGTTTTAGTTATGAACGGAGAATAATCAAGGTGCCTCTTTTGTGTGTGTTTGGTTATTGAGCTTTCAATTATAAGGTTTATCACTTTTAAACTTACCTTTATATTAAATATATTATCTTATTTTTTTATATTAAATATATTAAATATATTATCTTATTTTTTATTATTTTAATTTATCAAATTACCTTTAATAATTCTAGTAAGGTCTTATCTAATTATTTTATGCTTTAGATGCATTTCAAAAAGAAAGTTAGCTCTCAAAAGATTAAATTTGTTATTCATTTCCTTCATATTATATTAAATATTAGAGTGAGAAATAATGGTTGAATGAATTATTTTTGCCCAAATGTAAAACACACATGTGAATTGTAATTTTCTTATATGTATTTTAGTAATGTTGGATGTGATTTATTATTTCATCATATATATATTATATATATATATATATATATATATATATATATATATATATATATATATATATATATATATATATTATATATATATATTATAATATTCTAAGAATATACACTAAACAACCTAAATCTAATACAACAATTATTATTTTAGACTAAACTGCAAATTTTTAGTTTTACAATTCCTAGCATGGAAACACATTTATTATCTCCTCTCGCACTTCTCTACGATGAAATCAGGGTATTTAACACGTGAATAGAGTGAAATGGTCTCCTCAGACTACCCAAAAGCGATGCTGAGTCAAACATCATCTGTGGTCACACATTCCTATTCCTTTAGGAGATCCACTAAGCTCATCGATTCAACATAGACATTCAATAAGTGGAAGATGGAAATGGTCTCTATGAGTTCCCCATGAACAAAGTTGAATCAGATATTGCAAACCCAATCATATGCTCCAATTCCTAGCACTCTCCATTAGAATCTGTTACGTGCATGATGTTCGAAACAATCTATTGAACGCTAAAATATCTTTGAGCCACACCAAATTATATGAAATAAATAGATATATGTTCTCCTCTGTGTGCTCTATGAACAAAGACTCCCTTCATTGTATATACTACAATTAATTTGAATTGAATTCCATATTCAGATTTATTCACGACTTCAAATCTTGAAATTCAGATCCGCCTCCCCTCCCCTCCCCTTCTCGTCATGTATTTATAGACTACGCTTATAGACTATGCCCCTTTGTCAGTATTGTATATTCATGAAATAGTTTTTGTGCAATTGCAAATCACCCCTACACAATATTTCTACCATAATTTTTGTTATGTCCAACCAATAGCTAGGAACCATCTATCGTTATTCAACAAATGATATAAGATATCCAATTAAGGGCATAAAAACTATGATTCCTAACACATCGTTTTTAGCACAGAAGTAAATTGATAATGTCACTACTCATGCAAATGAAAACCAATATGTCTGTTATTGTAGAAAACCAGTATGTCTGTCATTGTAGTTGTATAATTTTTCGAGTTCTATAGATGGTGCATGCAATCAGTTAAGGACCTGTGTTTCGATTTCATAGTTATGGAGAGTGGATTTCCCAATTAAATATGGGTTCATTCCTCTAGGAATTTCATAAGGCAGTAGGTGCTTCGCCTATAGCAAAATTGGATAACTATTGGTTTGAGCTGGCTTGTGATGTAGCGAGTTAGATTGTACTAGTGTAGGAATTGTTCAAGACAAACTAGCATTATATTTTATTCTCAGATCTTTTGGTTAATGCAGTATAGATAGTTAAGTTTTTTAGTATTTTCTTTTCCGAGAGAAATATTGTTTTATGTGCGATTGATAGTCTTCCTATTTATACTTATTGTTTTCATCGATCACTTTTTTTTTGTTCTGAAGAGTAGAGTAGATTTTTGTCTTGTGTTTTAGCATATCACATAAGATGTTGAATCTAGAGGAAAATATACATGGAATCGAAGCTAAAGATAGTATAGAAGAAGATATTTCAAGTTTTGTGTGTACGTGAAAATCAAATTTGCAAGTTCATACTTTAGAGTAGCAATATGTATGTCTACGGGTTGCGGCTTGAGTATGCCTTCGAGGGAAGCTCAAATTACATAGCTTGGAAGGACATAATGGAGGCAGTGCTAGAAGATAATGGCCTCAAGGAATTCATATATCATGTCATTCCTAAACCTCGAGCATTGGATGCTAAAGATCTGGTTGAATGGAGAAAGTGTGTGGCAAAAGCGAGAAGGATTATCCTGGATGGAGTTCGTGCCACATTGTCTCGAGTCTCCATGGCAAAGATACTCCATACTGAATGTGAAGAGCATTGATGGACCTATTTCAACATGGAAGTGACCATAGGAAATTGGCACTGAAGGACAGACTAAGAAAGATCAAAATGGAGAAGGGTGACTTTATTTCGAAGTACTTGAGAAAGTTCACCCATTGTCAGGATGAGCTTCGAAGTGTCGGGATCACTGTTTCCAAGGAAGATATGGTGACCCCAGCTATTCTAGGAATTCCCAATAGTTCACACAATTATTAGGATTCTCTCAATGGGAGGTAGAAGCTACCAGATTGGGAATGACTGTAGTCAGATTTGGTACAGGAAGAGATTCAAAGGAGGACCAGAGACGTATCCTCTTCAAAGACTAATGATGAGGAAAGTTATGCCTTAGACGAAAAGGAAAATAAAGGGAATGGGAATATGTCCCATTCCAAATCAAATTCTTGTCATGGAGGCAAGAAGAAGGATGTGCCAAAAGTCAAGTTCTTTCAATGTCACGAGTTGGGACATTTTTCCATAAAGTGTCCACTCAAGAAGGTCGGTAAGAATACCTTAGGAGGAGCGGAAGGAGGTGAGGCTCTTGCGTTATAATTCAAACTAGAATTTATCTACATCAAATGTATGGTGTCATCAATGATGGGTAGTGTATGGTACCTAAATAGTGGAGCTTATTTCCACATGACTGGTAACAAAGAGCTCTTCAGTAACTTGGAGGAGAAGGATCTCTAGATGCATATCATGATGGGTGATGGTGAGAGGTATAGCGTTATCAGGCTTGGTGTAGTTATCTTTTAGAGTGAGTTGGGTGCTTACCTCACTTTGATAGATGTTATGCATGATACTGGTTTGAACAAGAACTTGGTATTTTTCTCCATGTTGGAGGATAAAGGCCATGCTGTGATATTTAGTAAGGGAAAGACATTCCTTTGTCACATAGCCATGAGATAGGTAAATAGGATAGATGTACAGGTGAAGAATATCTAAAACTTAGAGGTAGAAGATTGTGCTTCCTTGAGCACAAAAGAACAGAAGGTGCAGAGCCGAGACATCAGTGAGTTGTGGCATAGGAGGTTGGGTCACTTGCATCATGGTGCTTTGAAAATCATGCAAAAAATTTCTACCAATGTTCCCAAAGGTACACTAGAGAAAGTTGATACATGAAAAGGGTGTACATTGGGAAAATAATCCAAATCTTCCTTTACGACAAAGACAATCAAGCACAGCCGAGCCTTGATCGAGTCCTTTCAGAAGTGTGTGGAATATTCTTGACACCATCGATGGCCAAGTACAGGTATTATGTTATATTTGTTGACTATTTTTCTCATAAATGTTGGATCTTCTTCATGTAGAAGAAATATCAAACCTTTTCAAAGGTTTGTGAATTTAAAGCATTGTTCGACAAAGATACTAGCAGGAAGGTTAAATCTCTCAAGAGTGATAACAGTGGAGAGTATGTGTCAAATGAGTTTGAAAATGTTTGTGTAGCAGAATGGATTCGATGAGAGTTGACAACACCTCATAACCCATAGCATAATGGGGTGGTTGAAGTGAAGAGTAGAAGCATAGTAGGGCCATCACGGGTGATGTTGCATGATCAGGGTCTGCCACTACAATTGTGGGTTGAGTTATGAAACACAACCGTTTATTTGTAGAAGAAAAGCCCTCATCAAATTCTTGGGATGAGTGCACGAGACGAGGCTTTCCCAGGGAAGAGAGCATATGTGTGTCATTTCATGATTTTTTTTCATCGGTCTACTTCCAGGTAAACAAATATACATAGAAGAAGCTTGAGCCAACAACATAGATGGGGATATTTGTAGGATATGTTGATACACCTCACAACTATCGAGTGTACCTTCTGATAATGAAGATGACAATAGTTCGCAAGGATGTAAAATTTAATGAAGAGAAGGCCATGAGATGTTACCTTAAGAGGGAGCTTTAGCGACATGTGTTTGAGGAGATTTTATCTCCTAGGGAGGAACCTCAAATTTATGTGGAGAATCCACATGAAGAGGATCAAGGAGTCGAGACACCCACTCATGTAGAGTCTTCCAAAGATGGGAGAAGGTGCACTAGAGAGGATGATAGGTTATTTCATGATGCAAGAGACAATGTGGGAGATCCCCCATCATAGCACAGGAAGAAGAGGTCACCAAAGAGGTACACTAGATACATGGCTCTTATGAGCGGAAGTGTTGAGACAGAGCCATCTTCTTTTGAGGATGCAATGCAGAAATCGATTTGGGTCGATGGCATGGTTGAGGAGTATGATTCCATTGTCAGGAACAATGTTTGGGATGTGGTCCCAATATCTGTGCATGAGTTAGTGGTGAGCTCCCAATGGATTTACAGGGTAAATAAAGTAGTGGATGGTAGTGTGGAGAAACATAATGCCAGGTTTGTGGCCGGAGGATTTTATAAAGTGGAGGGGATTAATTACGATGAGACCTTTGCTCCTGTTCCATGGTACTCATCAATCAGATCCACTTTTTCACTGTCATCATAGATGGGATGGAATATACATAAGATGGATGTAAAGTCAGCCTTACTTAATGGAATGATTGAAGAAGAGATGTATATTGAGCAACCTTAAGGTTTTGAGACCTTCGACCACGAGTCACATGTATGCCGACTCAATTGAGTGCTGTATGGGATGAAACAAGCACGCCATGGTTGGTACACCAAGATTGATAGCTATTTCACTGAGTTGGGCTTCACCAAGATTGAAGCAGATGAAAGCCTTTAGCATATTACAATTGAAGTTAAATTGTTGATTATTATTTTATATGCTGACAATTTTATTCTGATAGGTGATGATAAGATGATAAAGTCTTTAAAAGAGGACCTTGCAAGAGAGTTCAATATGAAGGACCTGAGGCTCATGCACTACTTTCTCGACATGCAATTATGGCAAGGTGAAGAGGAACATTTTGTCTCTCATGGAATGTATGCCAACAGGATACTGAAAAGGTTCCACATGGAGAGAAGTAAACCCATGGAGACTCCTCTAACATGTAGATGGAGGAGGGAGAATGCTACTTCTAGTGAAGTAGTGGAAGCTACTCTTTACAGACAACTTGTGGGTTCACTCATGTATTTGGTGAACACACAACTGAACATGTTCTATGAAGTTAGCCATCTCAATCAAGTAATGGTTAAGATAACCAAGCTATATTGGAAGGCATCGAAGAATGTGTTGAGATAACTCAGAGGCACTACTCAGTATGGTTTATGGCATAAATGGATAGAGGGAGTGAAGCTTCAACGCTTCACCAATGTAGATTGTGCAAGGAATCTAAATGACAGCAAAAGCACATTAGGAGGGATCTTCAATATTGGGTGAGTATTTGTTTCTTCGTATAATAGGAAACAAAGATCAGTTTCACTCAGTTCAGCAGAAGCAGAGTACATGGTTGTTAGTCAATCATCTTGTGAGGCTATCTGAATGAGGAAGATTCTGGTTGGTTTGTTTGGTTAGCAGATGGATGATACTGTGATTCACTCTAAAAATCATAGTTTTATCAAACTCTTTAAAGATATAGCTTTTTATGATTGGTCCAAGCATATTGATATCTGGTAGTACCATCTTTGAGATTGTGTGCAGAGGAGAATTATGTTGTTGGAGTATATTCCAACATAGGAGCAGGATGCATATATTTTTACAAAGACATTGTCAAGATGAAAATTCAAGTTTCACATACACATGATCAATGTAGCTGATAATCCCTTTCTTATTGAGAGGGAATGCTAAAAATAGAAACAGTAAATACCAATTTAATTTGTCCTTAAATTAAATTTTGAATTAAATTGTAATTCTATTCTCATAGAAATTTCTAATAGTTAATTAAGATAATTTGACTTAATATACTTAGGAAATTCCAGTTGGAAGTCTATCTAGATGAATGTAGCGTGATCCATAAATTTTAGGGGCTCAAGTTGAGTTGTAATTAGGTAACTCAATCTAACTGATTTATAGTCAGTTAAACTAGTTCTAACTATTGGAGGAACTAGTAGAGGTCTAGTAATGGAGTAGTGCACCAGTGCATCACCAGCACCACACCAGTTAGATGAAGATTCACCCACAAATTATTCATGCACCTAAGTTCATATGAGGACCCAGTTGAGATTCGATTTCCAGGATACTGTACTATTAGCTGTATAATTTTTTGATTTGTATTGATCATGCATGCAATCAATTGAGGACCTATTTTTGGATTGTGCATTTATGAAGAGTGGATTTTCCAATCAAACATGGGATGATTTATCTAGGAATTGCGCAAGGAAGTAGGGGATTTGAAGGAAGTATAATTGGTGAAGTGTTGGCTTTAGCTCGCTTGTGAGGTAAACAATTATATTGTACTAGTGTAAGAATTGTTCAGGATGAACAAGCATTGTATTTTCTTCTCAGATCTTCTAGTTTTCAATATAGATAGTTAGGGTTTTTAGTATTTTCTTTCCCCAGAGAAATGTTATCATATGTGCGATTGATAGTATTCCTATTTCTTCTTAATTTTTTCATCAACCAATCTTGGTTTCTACTGAAGAGTAGAGTAGATTCTTGTCTTGTGTTTTAGAATATCACGTAATCTATTGAATCTGCAGGAAAATCTAAAGTATGATGGGATTATTCCCCCTTTCTTAAAGGTAGGCTAGGGGGAGCTTACCACTAACTATCTCCTGAAATTGAGCAGAATACATGTTATGGTGGGTAGAAGGAGGTGGAAGCACTTTAAGGAAACAACATGGCTAGATGAAAATGTTTGAGCCACCCCACCCTGGTAACCCTAGGGGTATCTTGAAAAAGGAAAAAACACGAAATATTTTCCACAACATACCAAAGGATGGATAAAATAGAATAAGGAGAAAAGAGAAATGTTCATGGATAGGCATGGAAGCCAAGAACTCAAGCAACAATGGTGGTCATGCATCTCCTTCTGAGATCACCACTATTAGGTGGGGGCATGTGGCTAACACCTTCTAGTTTGTTCAAAGACGTATAAGGAAACCAGGTTCCCCATTTACCCTTATTCTTGTTGTTCCAATAATAGGAAGAAAACCTCAGAAAGGAAAGAGATTCTAGGTCCATGGGGATAGAAGAAGGACTAAGTGGCTTGAGGATGAGCCACATTTTTTTATTGTGTTGGTGTAGAACCCTAACGGGCCTCAGTCTTCTGGTGTAACACTACCCCAATGGGCATGAGTTCTTGAGTATGAAAATGACCTCTCTGGGCCTTCTTATCTTTGATATGAGAAAATATTATGATAGTGATATAAAGGATATATTTTGAGTGCTATGAGAGACATACCATGATAGACATATGACTGTTCCACTGCATTATTATTGCTAGTGTTATCTCTACATAATTTATTATGGTGATATGGGGTTTATGCAATTCAAAAATGTTGACTTTTTTTTAAAATATAATTATCTACAATAGAGACTTCTAGCCCTAAGAATATTAACATTATTAGTGCTCTACTTGTTAATGGTTAATGATGAATATGCCTTAGTAAATGTTGAAAAGTAAAATCAATTATATAGTTGTCAAATTTTATTCATAAAATTAAACATTTATGTGGGGAGAAAGGAAAAAGTATAGGTCACCAATGGATGCTAATCAACCTATTTTCCATGTTGAAAATATGGATAGCTCTGTAATTTTAGTTTTTTGTTTGTATTTGGAGTTTAAAGTGATCGTTGAGTTGATTATTGTTGGTGCACGGGATACTAACAAACCTGGGATTTGCAACACAATGGCTAACAATAACCCACTTAGCATCAACCCTTTTGAAAAAACCCAAAACTGACTGAAGTGTCACCGAAGACGTTAATGGGTGATTTTCAGCAGCAGGATTGTCTAGTCTAATAGGATGGTCTTATGATTGTGAGACACTTCTCTTGAATAACACATCCTACAACACTCTATTGTTACTACTCACTACACATATAACTAAGCATTAGATATTCCATATATTTCACAATCCTATAATGGCCATGTGTGGTGTGAGTCCTTCGACATGGAATCCATATGACAGATCCTATTCAATCCTCGACACAAATAGGTTTGTGACTACTATATAGATACAACTGATATACTAGATAGAATAACACTTCAGACGTTACCAGTGAAGGAGCACTTTTGATATTTCATCCAAGTTTAACAAACATAACTCTATAGGTCTAAAAAAAATAGGGCATCACTAAAGACCACCGGTCCAAATCATATCAGTGACTATGGGCATTTGGATTAATAAAAAACATGAAAACTAGTAACACCATTACAAACCATCACCAGAAAGTGAGGTAAATCATATTTTAATGCAACACATTCACATATATAGAAGAGTCATCATATAATTTACATAGCTATGCATAAAAAATATTGCAAAGTATTCCCCAAAATGTTTTCTATATTCAAAAAATATCAAATCAGTTTCGCGAACAACAATTCACATATATATTAGCAGGCAAGGAAAAATATCCCGAGTTACATACACCAGTTTACTAGGCTCCTCGAACATCTATGAAAACAATAGACAACAAAAAAAACCTGACTATAGAACATCTGTAACACACTTGTATAGTCCATAACTAAGCCCATTATAGTAATTTTACCAAGTAATGACATACTTGACTATGGGTCGTATATTACATCAAAACAACAATGGCATAAATAAAAATTCAATACTTTAGCTAGAAACACTTTCGGACAATGACCCACCCTATACTGGTCTTCAATAAACCATTTTATATCTATTGGCAGTTCTCTTGAATCCTTGTCTCTTCTTGCATATTTAGTCTACATGGATAAAATTCATTGGGATATTGCATTTGATTCCCTCCTGAGTTGTCCTATATCTATCCAAAATATATCCTTCCCTATTCAGCTCTGCTCCTCACATTCTCTCTCATTTTAAAAATTTCTCCAACCTCATATTAACCACAACTTCCCTAGTTAATACATTCCCGAGTCTTGCAGCCACTACAACCACCCTCCAAAATTTTTCCTTAGCTTTTTTTGGAGACTCCTCACCAACCGTCCTCAACAACATGTCTTGCATTGTCAAGTACACAAGCTTCAATGGTTTTCTAGCAGCATGACAGCCTACGAATGGTAGCTTGTTGCACTCCCCTCATAGGCTACTTTCCCAGACATGGTCCAGCTACTGGCTGGGAATCTCCCTCAAAAATTGCACAATTCTGGAGGGGAACTGGTGTTCCCTCCATAAATTGTGCAAGTCTGACTGGCAAGCTACTAGAATAAGAAATTGTGCAATCCTGTGAGTTAGCCTTCCATGAGAAAACTGTGCAATGTGATCCAGCAAGACTACCTAGCGCAGAAATTGCACAATTTTGGGTAGCAGTTAGCTGCTCCTCCCAAAAATTATGTAATTCCCTTAGGCAACCTACCCAGCTCCCTCCGAGAAATGCGCAAATTTCTCCCTCAGTCAAGTAGGCTGTTGTATGTGCCATCGGGTTGATTGGTTTCACCCCAGACTGAGAAAACTTGACTTGCATGCATTTGCTACATTTTCCCAAAATAGAAACAAGGAACATGCAAAATGCATCCCTAGATTTTAGGGATCTATTTTTAGCGGCTGGAGGTTACATGTAAATATCGTTTCAGAATCTTTCCTCCGAGTGCTTTTTTCTAGAGTTGTGGCATGCGCGTTATGAGAATTAAACTTATTTAGTCAATGCATTAGAGCTCACTTCCTCACATAAATCTTGGAGCTTTGACATCCCACAACACATCGAGGAGTCTTTGGCACATCCAACTCAGCTATTTTCGGGTAAGTCTCCCTAACTTGTCTTTTGCAACATTTCTATCGCCTTTTGTGTTTTGGCATGTGTGAGTGTTTTCTGCTTGATTTATGTTAACATTTGTTGTTATTTGCATGAATATTAGCTTGTACTAGCAGATTTTTAGTTTTTGTTAGCATCTCACTGTTGTTGTATGCATGACACTGCTTTGCACAAATGGTCACTGATTCGGAAACTTGCTTCACACACATGCATGTTGAACAACTTTTTTAATCCTGCATTCACTATTTGCATGCACAATCATTCACTCCTTCTTACACTCAGTATCCCCATGCATTCACATCCCCATTTGCTTTCAGTTTCTTGTCGATGGGTCTCGGTGACCTTGGCCTATACTATACCTCACCAAGACAGCATTGCGCAATCCTGAGAGGGAAGGCTCTACCTTCCTCCTAGAAAATGTGCATATATGCCTAGTGACTATCCTCAAGTATTGCATTACGTAATTATAAGGGGCAGTAACTATTGTCCCATAAAATTGTGCAATGCAGTGACAGGGCCTACAACCCTTTTCAGTTGAAATTGTGCATTACACAATCCCAGCAACTAGCAAGCTAGTGTGGATTACGCATTATGAGATTCCAGTAGTTAACCAACCTCCCAGTAGTTCAGAATGCCTTTTGTCTAATTCCAGTAGCCAGTCTCCCAGCCTCACAGGAAAAATTGTGAAATCCTTGCCAGTCAATACCTAGGTATGTTGCATGTCATTCCTCAAGTTTGATTTGGTTTTAGGTTGACATATTTCTTGCCATACATGTTGACATGTCTCCAGATCTAGCAAGTGTTCATCCCCCTCTCACTATTTTATGACCAATGGTATCCAAAGGAGTAGGATCAAAAGACAACAAAAAAAATGAATCTGGAGCAATAGTTGAGCGAGTGTCTACAAGTTTATCAATCTATGAAGACACCAAGCTGATTTTAGACAAGGGAATCAAGCTGAAATGCGAAGGGGTCAACGATGAATTCGTAAGAACATTTAGGGAATATGTCTAAGACCACCAAGTTTATGTGAACATTATCAAGTCCAGCTTGTACCGAATTGCATGTAGGCATCCTGTGTTCCCATGTGCAGACATGATACATTGGATTGTCTCACACACTAATCCCGAGATGATGACATTGACTAGTGTCAGTGAGATGAAGATTGTTACCTTCAAGGAATAGGGTTATGAACAAATGTACCATATGTCAAAGTGAGTGATCACTATGGACACACTCTTCAACATACCTAGCAGCAATGCCAAATCCAGGGATATCTTGAAGAACTGGGTGAAGGAGCTGGCCAAATTCATGATGAGACCCAACTAGGTTTACAAGACGAATATACGGTGGAAGTTTTATCAATAATTGGTCATGTTTGCATGTCTCTTGTATGTCCAAGAGAGCACAAAAACCTTCCATTGGATTTGGGTCATCACGTTGGACCAACTGGACAATGAAGGAAAACCATGCAACTCATCTGACTTGTTGGCTCATGGGTTGAGGGAATAGGTAACAAGAGCTCAACAATTGCTGAGAAGTCAGCAAGCATAAATCTACATGTCCACCTATATCTTGGATGCAATCTGTTTCCATTAGGAGTTCTCGGGCTTAAAGTGGGCATGGACATCGACGAAGACCTCTATGAAAACTTATTATAAAATGTTTTCCGAATGTAGGTTCAGAGGAGACATTAGACAACTGTCAGATCATTTTGTCACCCCAGTGTACAAGATGATATTTGACTAGGATACACCTTACATGTCAAAGGCAGCAATGGAGGGATTGATCGACATAGTAGATTTGTATGCCTCACCATCTGTCACCCTCATACAGATGCATAGAAAGGAGAATCTTGCACATGTTTTGACAAATTTCACCTTGGACAAGCTCGTCATGCAAGTATTATCATACCACTTCTCGACAGGTTTGTCAGCTAGGCTACAATGGAAGAAGAAGGCAACTTGGCCCACTTTTCCATTGTAGATCAGGTTATACTAGATACAGAATTTCAACCACACGGATGTCAAATTAGAGGAAACCAAGAAATATCCATTTGATGCTTGAGGCTACAATCCATATGACCGCCATTTTTTGTAAAACATCAATGTACGGTACTGTAGAGTCAGTGGATCCACGGGGCATCTCATTGGGCAGAGGAGGACCCATGGAGATATTTTTTTAGCTTCTCCACACCCAATGAACTGGTCAGCATCATTGTGGAATGGTTAGCTAAGAAGCATCTAGGAGAGCAACGGTAGCAGAGGTAAAAATACCAGAGTGTGACAAAGGAAAGAGGAAGATTGTCGACAGCGTGGAGGCAGAACAAAGCTACAAGTTTGGAGTAGACCCACTTGTGGAGAAAGAAGATTTGACAATAGAGGAAAGGAGGCAACAACGAGATAGGAGGAATGCGTAAAGGCAGACAGAAAAATGAAGAATGGAGGAAATAGAGAAGGAGTTGCATGAGTTGAAGGAGAAAGTCTAGAAGGAATAGGAGATGCGTAGACAGGAGAAGGAAGCACAGTAAGAATAGGTACAATAAGGGGTGAAACATCTACAAACATGTGAAGCTGCACCCGTACATGTACTTGACTCATCTTAATAGATGACACCAAGCAGACAGGGTGAGCAGTCACAGGAGAAGGAATTTTCTCAAGAGATTGAACAAGAACTTGAGTAGATGGATACAGGTATGGAGTAGTAGGAGTTAGAAAAAGACATCAACCTCATGCCTTATCATCAAGAGGTTGACACACCATCTTCACCAAATCTAGAGGAAGAGAAAGTCCTAAACGACCAAGGAGACACTGAGATTCTTGGAGATCGGCCAGAAGGAGATATACACAACATATCATTTAACAAATCGCAACATAGAGTTGTGAAATCTTGTAGAGTATCTACTGCAGATGATCACACATTTCCTATGAAATTTGAGGAATGAGTGATTATACTTGACATGTGCAAGCATCCAGTAGCATTAGCTGATGCTACCAGAGCATACGCCGAAGCCACTAGCTCGATTGTTCACTTCTTGATCGCTAAGAATGAGTGATTAACTAAGGAGTTACAGATGATGAAGTAGGGAGGAGAATCAGTTACAACATCTGCCTGAACAGAGTTGAAGAAGGAAATATTAGCTGAAGTATTGTCCCTTGAGACAGTCATGCAGGTGTTGTATTCCATGTTTAGCACTGTGCATAAGTTAGATGTCCATCTGAACGGTTGGTAGCAGTGATGTACTAGGAGAGCACGTATCTTGTCAAACGTGCATCTTGTTGTTTATTACATGCAAACATGAACAATGAGATACAAGTGAGACTTGTTACACTTGCCCAATATGGTAAATCCCAAAGAGGTTGAGCTAAAGGCATGAATTGGGAGTCAGATCTAGAACTATGAAGGCCTCTCGCAACTCATCTCTAGTGTACAGGCTTCCCATGCATGGGTATTCAAGAGTATGGATGTTGTTGTGCATGCACACACAATCCCATCTATTGGGACACTCACCGAGGCAAATACTGGAGCTTGACTTGTAATTTGATGAGTTGATGCATATAGCCACCAGTGCAGTCTTTTTCATCAATGTAGTCACCATGCATCATTATGTCACTTGTCTAATCACACTCAAGACAATGATGCACATGTTATCAGAGGAGTTTGACAAAGGAGCTTGAGAAGTGTACCTGGATTGTATGGAGGCAAGATTTCTTTTCCATAAAGATGTCACCACAAAGTACATGGATACCATCGTGGACTACCATGCTTGGCATCAGTTCACCACCATCGACCACCATCAAGATGTCAAAGAGCTGGTGTTCCCACAGTTGTCCAAGTCATAGTGATGTCATGCATGGATTTCTCAAGCCTATTTTGTCTCACATGGGTACATGTGCAGATTATATGTGATGTCTTTTCAAGTGGAAGTTCAAGTGTCGATAGTTGGATGTAACAGTCATAGAGTAGATGAAGAGTCATGAGGATAGATAAACTATCACAAAGGGGAATGTCAAGGGCCAGCCCACCCTTTGTTATATATAGTCTCTCATAACTCATTATATGGGCTTTTGGTTAGCAAAGATTTTGATGGGAGTATCTTATAGACAGATGGGACAATATTGTAATGAACCTTGGCTTCTCCACTATGCAAAGCTAGTATATCTCTTTGGAGGAGAAGGTGGTAGTGACTGTAGCGTTCCACTGTCAGAACTAGTGGTTGGTCATGGTTGTATTATATGACGGGAAATTACACTTCCTAATATGACAAAGCCAACACGTTTCATGCATATGTCATATTGTATTTCAGTTATCTTGTTTACTCTAAATTATATATGTATTTGTTTGCTTACGCATGCATGTGTAGCTATTTTTTGTATATGTATGTATGGATCTTATTGAAATGTGTTTTGGTTTAACCATCACTTCCGATTTCTATCTCACTTGCCTTCCAGTTTGTGATGCATCTTATCTCATGTGTTCCCTTATTAACTTCGTGCTTTCACATGTTTCTAGTGGGCTCACTCACCTCAACCTCCATGTGTTAAACCCACTCATGCACCTTCCTTAAATTGTTGCATATGTAACACCCTTGCTGCCAATAGGGAAATCTTACTTGCCTCTACGCAAAACCATGGTCAAGGTGATACCATACAACCCATTGCTAGGACTCCTACACCGAACAGTCTGAGGCCTAGTTGGGACATCTTACCGAAAAGATCCCCTAACATGTTGGTGGGTATAGCACTATCAACATTTATGGTGCTAGAAGGAGCACCAAAAGACAACTTGTGTCCTATCATCCTATTTTGAACCTTTTCACATCTATCATGGATTCTGTCACACTCACCCCTCCACAATGTTTTTCGCATGTCGAACCTCTCAACATCATGAGGGAGTTTTTTCATCTCTTGTCTGAATTCACGTGTGATGGTGAAGGTGAAGTGGCCTGGCTTTGGTACTTGAAGACTTTGATGCATTCCTTGAGAATTCAGACAAGTTCTATGCAGAAGAGGTTAGTCTGCACTGGCATACACACTTCATGAATCCCCACAATGGTGGTGTTGTAGTCTGCCTACTGGCAGTGTGCACTCACTTGAGAATTTTTATGATCTCTTTGAATCTACTTTCCATCATTCTGATCCAAATCCTCTTGACCAAAAACTTTTAAAACAACACAAGGCCCTGAATGAATCGCCTATGGATTTTTGGCATTACTTCTGTAATTTGCAGTTTGAAGCTCTAAAAATCTAGATGAAATTTCCATATCTTTAGGATAGATTTGAGTACAGTATTAACAAATCATTTCATCCCAAGAAGAATTTTGAGCCTAACCCTTGCTTATCATATTTCAATGATCGAGCTACGCAATCACAAGAATATATGGTTATTGTCACTAATGACTGTCCGTCGTCCCCTCATAAAATAGTGGCACCACTGTAGAGTGATGTGGGAGAATAGGCACACAAATCTGTTCAACTGTTACATCCTCCCAACATCACTTCGCATAATTGTTGCTCAGATTTCATTGTGAGTCCATTGAATTGTCACACACATTTCGTACCTCAAACTCCATCTTCGTACTCGGATGACCCTTCAGATGATAATGTCTTGTGTTCTTCCATTCTAGACTCTACACTTGTTGTGAACGAGGATCAAGCCATCGAGAGAGTTGGTTTTGCACAACCATCATGCACTTTCATTCATCAAGAGTATGACTGGGAACTTAGGCATCAACACTTGACGAAGGATTACTCCCTTCTATCCAAGCCTCCTCCGTTCTTTCTTGAAATATTTAGTGAACCTGCCAACCATCATTTCACATGTGTATCTCCATCAACAGATGCACCCATTTCTAATCATTTGCAGGACACACCGAATGTCGGTCCATCATCCGACAACAATGAGGACAAACTATTCATTAAAAATTCACTTGACTTTTCAATTTATTTTTATGGAAACACAGAGGGTGAATTTGTCCACTTCTCATCTATGCCTCTGTTTGATTCATCAGATCATGAGGATGTCGATGAAATCATTTATTTTTGTTGATAATACTTGTCGTGATCTATTTACTCCCGTATTTGATCATGATGATGATTCTATCACAGTTGATTTTTCGAAGCCACCCGTTTGTGATGATCTGTCTGTCGATGAAGTCGAAACCCCCCAGACTGTCGAGGCACTTCAGCCTGAGCTAATGGTTATGTTAGGCCCTCACTCTCCTGAGGTTGGTTTCACCTCCGATCAGGAAATTGTTAAAACACCCAAGGCTCCTCACCACTCATCTGTATGCATTGAAGATCAATCTCACACATAGATTATGCTTCCTCCACTCGAACTACATGATCCCATCACTCATGCTTTGGAGAAATATTACATAGAAAGCACACGTGGATGACACAAGTTGTCTTTGTTTCTTTCATTTGCTTTCATGTCACATTCAAGGGAATGTGTATGCTTCAAAACTGCACATTACATCGCACAACACCATGATGAGTCTAGAGGACTCTATGTCACGCACTTGCACTCACGTATGTTCTGTGGACACATTTACACATGGAGTGTGTTCATCTTCATTGTTATATATTTCATATTGGCTGGTTCACATAGATGTGTTGTTCGTGAACCACGCCTTCACGAACATGAGTCAACCAATGTGCCGATGGCTGCATTGGAAGTATTAATTCATGTGATCAGACCCATGCACCATTAGATTAGGAGTAGGCATAGTGTTTTCTTTTTGTCCATTTGCTTGCATGCTTGTCTGCTTACTTGATTTATATGTTTTCTTCTTACCTACTTGTTTTCTTACTTGCTTTCTTTCGCTTTTCTTTGTGTTTGTTTGCTTGCTTATGTTCATGGGTTATATTCACATGAGATCATGCTCAACTCTTGAAACAAGCTGGGTATAGTACAAGAGGCCTTGTATAGCCATCCTTACTTGGTTATCTGTTATCCTGCCTCTATTAGAATTACTTGCTACCTTTAGTCCATGATACGTTGATGGAAAATACATATTGTTCGAAGTGAACCCTTGTGAAAACACAATTCATGCATGTTAACAAGTGTCACCTACTCTAGTCAATTGTTTTTGGGTTAACCCTTGACGTCTCAGTAGAGTAGAGTAAGGTGAGGGGGAAAACCTTAAAAAACATGTTAGAGGTATATATAAACAACTTCTCTAAAGGAATAACCTCTTCTTCTCTCAATAAGTTAGAATACCTCTTCCGCCTTCGAAACAAATAAGTGCTATGCATAGTTATGAAAATGAAAAATAAAAAAAATGAAAAATGGATAAGGAGAAAGAAGAGAAAGGCTTCATGTGTAGAGAGGTGATAGAAGTATCTTTGCTGGGGTACTGACCAGGCTTGCTAGTATCAGAGCGATGCTTGTGTTCCTATGTGACTTTTCCAAGCTACTATCCAGGCCTACTGGTAGTGGAGCAACAACATAGATGAAACTAAGACTCTGACGACTATACTACTTTTGCACCAATGTTATCAGGAAATCTAGTGTCTATGCAGAGCTCCTAGTCCCAGTAAGGCTGGTAGCTACCTCAGAAACAAACAAACTAAAACCACTTTTGTTTTCCTTTATGACAAGTAGATAAGAGGGGAACAAAGGAGACCAACCTCTATCTTGCGCTTGGTTCCTTGCTTGATTCCTCTCCCTTCTGATAGATCTTTGCCATTCGCTTCTTTGTCTACCCAGCTTCAAAGAGAACCTGTGGAATCAAAGCACCATAATACTATCCAAGAACAGAGATATACTATCATAAATAATATAGGACCAAACATATATTGACCACACAAATGCATATATCATCAATCATACAATAATGTGGAGGAAAACTTGAATAGATTTATTAATAATCAAGAATAGCAAAGAGGATTACAACCAATTGTTCTGACCCAGTGTCAACCTCTCAGCAAGAAAGCCCTTCTTCACCTCATGAAAAGCTTAGATCACCCAAAACTATGATGTTACACCAAGAAGCCAACAACACTTCCTTACAAGATACAAAATTCCAGCCTCTGGATCTCTGGGATGAGGGATTCATATATAGATGTTTGCAAGTGGGGCGAGTCAGCTTTTGAGATTTGATTAGTGTCCTCTCTCTAATAGTTCTTGATTCCACTTGGAGATTGATGATCTCTTACTCATCCCTGGGGGAATGCAGAGAGGCAAGTGTCACAGGAGAAGTTTCTAGAAGATTCCATGATCCTCCACCTCACAAATTGACCTTGCCATTTGTCCACTCTCGTCCATCGCACCCCATAGAAGGGCTTTTCAATATGCATCGCACCTCTCGTGTGTATTTAGGTGGGATGAAGCACACTTTGACCATGGAGCAGGTGAGATGGTCCAATTTTGACCAGTTCTAAGTAGTTTTTCATGGAGAATTTCTGGGAGATGATGTAATCAGCTGACCTTGTTCTTTTAGGGGTTGGAACAACACTTTTAGGGACTTAAGAGCCCTTGGTTTATGGACATTTATGATTGGGGTTGCAATGCACAAAAATGTCTATAGCAGTTGCCCCCTAAAGAATGAGGTCGTTAATATTTTGATGTTGGGTAAAATGTTTTATCATGAGGATCCGAAGTTTCTTCGAGCTGGAAGGTGACCTGTAATAAGATACAATACAACACATTATCTTCATTACATTTTCATGATCTAGCTGAGGCGGGCATTCCGATGTTCAAATTTATAAATTCATTTTCATGTCCATAAGACAGACAATTGTCTGAGTGCAGACTGATGATTCTGGTAGAGTCATCATCCCTTGGATTGGATGATTATCTGTGCAGCAATGATGTACATTTGATTTATTTATTTTCCTGAATATATATCGCAGCTCGGATGGATGAAACTAGATCCGGGGTCTTCAATCTTGTTTGATCTTCACTCAAAGTACAAGTCGATCCATGTGAGAGATGTTCTGGAGTCGAACATGAAAAGAGATTGCCTGATTACCAGCCATTGATGTAAGTCGTTAACAAGCGTGAGAGAAATCACCGATAATGATGATGACCCTCAAGGTACTACAGTACAATTCACGTGGTGTGAATAAGGGACTTGGTGTCGAACATCACGCAAAATCTTTCGGTCGAAGGCCATCGATGTAAACCTATCACCGGAAGTGAGAAACTTTCCATTGAGGCATGCAAGCTTCAAAGTATTGAAAGGGTTGTTCCTAGATCGACTTCCTAGATAACGAGCTGATGTCGACAAGAAGCGATCCGTCATAGGAGGGCCTTAGTGAATCCGACATCAATGACATAGAATGGAGCAAATGATTTTAATGGAGGTGAAAACGATCTGATGACATAAGGTTCAGGGTGGCGGTCATGAAAGAATGGACTGTAAATGTATTGTAGTGGATGAGACACAGGCGAATTCTCAGAGTGACTTCTCTTGAACATATCGGTGACACTGACATGATGGATTGGTAACGTTAACCCCAAATATGGATGGTGTGATGGACCTATGGTAACATGACCAGTGAATGGAACAACCCAACCCGATTCAGATGCGGAGTGAAAGTGTCATGTTCAACAGCGACTTGCTAGCAATAAAGTTTCTTCAAGTTTTCTTCCTAGTTTTTTCCCCAGTCATCGCTGACCAGTACCTCTTTATTTTTGTCAAGCATGAGGAGGATAACATATGCTTTTTCTATAATTTTCCCTTCGAGAAAACCCATCGCTATGTTTTAACGAGCCTAGCGATAGTGAAACTCGTTCTTGTCTATATGGACAAGTTTGTCGCCGTTCGCTTTTAACGAGTTTAATGAAAAGGATAACTCAATCCTTTTTAATTTTAGAGAGTCTGAAAAGGGACGTAAAGAAAGCTCCAATAATCATTTTTCGTCATATCATCCCTTGAGTCTGAAAAAAGTATAAAACAATACAAAAGGGATGAATTTTCGGTAATTTTAATGAGCCGAACAAAACAAGCGCTCGATCGTTTTGTGTAACAATCCCTCAAGTCCAAAAAAATTAAAATCTAAAGGAGGGATAGCACTTCCGGTCACTTTAAAAAGTTGTAGAGGCCAATTACTCAGCAATCTTTTCATATTTTATGAGTCAGTTTAAAAGAGCTTAAAGGAGACTCGTTTTTTGAGGAACGAGTGATAAATTTGGGTAGCAGCTAATTCCAAGTAAGGTTTGGAATTTTCCAATCATGGCAGTGTCACAAGGATGGCTAACAAGATCACTCTTCACATCCGTTCCTCAAAAAGGGTAAACAATCAAATGGAGGTGAACGATCGGCCGAAATAGAGTGGAGGTGATGATGAGAACACGAAAGGTTTCAATGGCTGATGATAATACATTCACGATGGTTATTTACCAGAAATTGGTTCATTTTTTAATGAGCTTAAACTCTGGGGGAACGTTTCCTCATTGCTTATGTTTATTTTTTAACGAGCTTGAATTCCGTGTTAAAACTGCTCGATATAATGGTCATTGATTATCTTGATTTTACCATTGACAACTTTGTTCCTTCAAAGGTTGTACTTCCTGCTCAATTGGTTCATCAAACTAGTTAGAAACGAATAATATATGTTTGAAAAATGAGTCAAAACACTAATATTTTACTCGAACTACGTGAAAAGTAATTTAAAAGTGGTTTTTACCTCTCATTTTACCATTTCATTTGAACTTTGGTTTGTTGGAGCTTTGGAGGTGTTTCCCCCTTGATTTTCACCAGCTGATTCCAGGAGATTCTGTGGACGATTCTTGGCGTCGTCTAGACCAGGTAGGAGCTAAACTTGAGCTCTTCAGTTTCATCCTTTCCTTTTTGAATTCTGAGAATGTTTTCTGTTTTTTCTGAGCCTCTGGGTTTGAAAAACTCGCCATGGCTCCATCGCACCTATTCTATATCGAAAGGTGCGATGCATGCTGGCTTGGCCATTGGCCAGTCAGCATGCATCCCACCCAGAACACTGTTGGGGGTGCGATGGGCGCAGGGAGGGAAATTTGTGCACAGTTTTTCATGGAAATTTTTTCCTGTTTTTTGCCAAGTCAGGATCCTAACTCTTCTCTTGCTTGTTTTCAGAGATCCATTGGAGCAAAATGCCTGTTACATGGGGAGAACGTGAGCATGAAGAAGAGGACATGCTTGCTTTAAATGATCTAGTTACGGTAAATGCACTGCGGAACTATGTCCTGTTCAATTTTTTCCGCATCTCTAGCATGAGGCAAAAAATCAACTTGTTGCAATATTTTCTCGATGCATTGGATCCTACCACCCAGTTGTTCCAGATCAGGGGCAAGTCCATCCCCTTGACTGTCGTGCACATCTATTTTTTGACTGGCTTATTGAGGTGTGGTGCCCCTATCTCATTATCAAGTTTGGCCCGTGGGGGTGAATCTGTGAGAGATTACATTCACAGGTATTGCAGAGAGGGATCTCAGCTGAGTAAGGATGGCAAGATCAATATCCGATATGTCACTGACAGGTCCTTGAGGACCATTCTGTTCACTTTTGCTAGACTAGCTAGTAGTGTGACTCTTCACGTGGCCAAGAGGTCTTATATGCAGTATGCCCTGGAATGCCTTGAACCAAAGGTGTTCAACTGGTGTGATGCAGTACTCTCTGTGATGAAGGAACAACTGACCAAGGTGAAAAATGGAAGATTGAAGAACTTTGGATATGGTTCTATTTTGACCACTTTTTCCTTGGAAAAGATCCCACTGATGCAGCCACAGTATATTTCACTTGGTTTACCTCCACCGACTAAGCCACAGATGCAGAGATGGGTTGACATTTTTGTGAGACATTGTAGTCAGTCCCAGGTTTCCTTTTCTGATACTTTCTTCGAGTGGTTGTATCATCAAGAGATGGTTTTTTCCGAGTATCGATATGCTTGTACGGATTTCCGGGGTGATCCAGATTTGGTATTGCCGGCTGGCAGGCAGTGGGGTGTCATCGGTAAATTCTCTGACCATATCTCTATTTATCATTTCTTTTTATAATTTTCTTGTGCTTTATTCTATCAGGACTAATCAAAGCTCATGTGCTCATGTAGATGTTGGACCAGTTTGGCTAGTAGTATGCCTGAGAGTGCCTGCCGCCGCTCCAGCAGAAGAGGCTCCGGAAAGGGCTATCCTTCGTGACCTTGATGTGGTCGAGACTCTTTCAGCATTGCAGGATCAGATCGAAGGCCTCACTCTTGGTATTCCAAACGTGAGGACTGATGAGCTACCTCTGAGGTTGCAGCTACATACTACTGGCCTGCCAAGTCGATGGACTAGGCTTTTACGCATGATTTCACAGGCGGTGACTTGTTATCACCAGCATCATTAGACTAGGGTGCCCCCTAGCGTTTTGATTTTTGGGTCATCTGACCAATTTTTGTCTTTGTTACAGAACATTATGTGTAAACCATAAACAATTATATATATATTTTTTGATTTTCGGAGCTTTATTTTGGTTAAGTTACATGATCCTGATGTAAATACTAATGAAATGCTTCTTTTTATAAATGTTGCAAATGTCTATGTAACACATAATTTGCCAATGAATCTGTTAATGTGTTTAAGTTTCTGGAAATATGCTGATATTGAATAAAATCAAATTGCCTTTCCAAAATCTTGACCCTTAGGAACATGCGATAGATAGCTGGATTTTGGACGGAGTAGATACCAGTGAGTTGTAGTATGACGAGTTGTGAGTCTAGCCTGATGACAATTTGGCGTATGCCATGTGTGATTGCATCAGAGAGGAGTTCTATCAATGTGCTATATTCAATGACATACATACCCCTCTGAAACTTACTAACTCACCGCTGGGATCAAAAATGGCCCAGGCTGCAGAAGATAGGTTCCGCAATCTATGACTCGCTCCATTGGCATATCCAAAAAAATATTCCAATAGGTTCGGCATCTGCGAAAAATGTAAAAAGTGGATTACTCGACCAAAACAATTACTCTTAGTGAAAACAAAAATGTAACAAAAGCATAGGGGTTACTACACTGAATCATGCATAGTAACGTTTAAGGTACAACACGTTATGGGGTTGCGCCAGTGGAATCTTGTCATAATCCACTAACTCATAGGCCCCTTTTGCTAATACACGTTTAACAATATAGGGGCCCATCCACAAAGACTTGAATTTTCCTGCTCCCAATTTATCGAATTCTTGGTCATAAAGTAATACCAAGTCACCTTCTGAGAAGACACAAGGTTTGACATTTTTGTCGAACTGCAACTTGACTCATTTCTTATGGGCTTCATTAGCCAAAGCAGCATCACGATGGGTTTCATACAATTGGATTAGTTCCAAAAAACGAGCCTCCTCTTCTGAAGTTCTGTGGAGAAGGTCGACTGCGAGTTTGAGGGACGAGATCTCACACTGAACTAGTGAGGTTGCTTCTAGGCCATACACCATTCGAAAGGGTGTAAACCCAGTTGCATTCCTTACCAACGTTCGGTATGCCTGCAAGGCTGAGTATAGGATCAGGTGCCAACTCCTTTTGTGGACTCCAATCATCCTTTGCAGTATCCACTTCAGGACTTTGTTGATTACTTCAACCTGTCCATTGGCCTACGGGTAATATGAGTAGAGCTGTCATGAGACAACCCTAATTTGGCAGCCAATTCAAC
The DNA here is from genome assembly GCA_031772625.1 of Pinus tabuliformis. NCBI lineage: Eukaryota > Viridiplantae > Streptophyta > Pinopsida > Pinales > Pinaceae > Pinus > Pinus tabuliformis. The sequence goes on from CM062811.1 coordinate 736,840,014, forward strand.
CATCATGTGATTGCAAAAATGCGATCCATGATCTGTTACTATGGCCTGTGGAACGCCGAATCTGGCGACTATAAAAAGAAAAGGGCAGCTGTTTCGGTGATGTTGTTTAATGTAGGCATCGCCTCAGCCCATTTGGTAAAATAGTCTACCGCGACTATGATATACCCATGCCCCCTGGTCGAGGTGGGGTTACATGTCATAAAATCTATGCCCCATTTGGCGAATGGCCCAGCAGCAACTATGGGCTGCAGGGGTGCGGGTGGTCTTTTGGATTTGCTATAGAAAATTTGACATGCATGGCAACTTCTGACTGCGGTTATGCAATCTTTGAACATTGTTGGCCAGAAGTATCCTACTCATAAAAAATTTTGCGTTGTAGCGTAACCAGATTGATGCCCCTAATACGCGCCTGAATTGCAATCATTCAGGACTTTTTCAGCCTCCTCATGGGTGAGGCACCTCCTCAGAACTGTATCGACACCACGACAGTAAAGAGTATCACTGACGATCATGTAGTCTTTTGATTGGTATAGAATACGTTTTTGTTCCGAGCGAGAGGTATTAGACCTATATTTTTTGGTTTGTAGATAGATGATTATATATCCATACCACGGATTTCTTGAAGATATCAGAAACAAAGATTCATCCACGATGGTTTCTTCGGATGTTTCATCATTGGACGATGATGGGAGATCGCATAGTAATTCTGCGAAAACCAGGGATTTCTTTTATTTGGATTTTACAAATTCCAAATCAAACTCTTGAAGAATTGCTATCGTCGCGACAATATATAAGTCATGGGGTTGCAATTTGACAAAATGGTAGTTTTTCGAAAGAGGACATAGTGTCGAAATCTCTGTATCGCTGTGTCGTATAACATTTAGCAAGTTCGGCATAATTTGGAATGAACCTCCTCAGAAAGTTTGCTTTCCCTTGGAGTTTTTGAATCTAAAGCAAATTTGAAGGTGGAGGCAAACTTATGATTGCCTGAACCTTACATGGGTCAAGATGAATCCCATCCTTTGAGACTACAAAGCCAAGTAAACGACTAGAACTGACACAGAACACACATTTGTGTGGATTGAGTCATACCTTGTAGTGCCGGAAACGTAGAAATGTTGCTCTTAAATGCTGTGGAATATCGACCCGCCTTCACGAATGAGCCGGAAGATCGTCGAGATACGGTTGAACGATGTTTTTGATGTCATGGAAGGCATAATTCATTGCCCTCTGAAATGTTGCCCCTATGTTTTTTAAACCAAAAGGCAACTTGCGATATGAAAATGTGCCCCACAGACAAATAAATGCAGTCTTTGACTGGTCCTGTGGGTGGATATTTATTTGATTATACCCAGATAATCCATCAATAAATGAAAAGATTTCACATCCGGCGCATTCATTAATTATCTGGTCAATAAAGGGTGTAGGGTAGTTGTCTTTTGGAAAAGCTTGATTTAAATCCTTATAATCGACGCACACTCTAATCGTTCCTTGTTTTTTAATTACAGGAACAATGTTCAATACCTAATTGGTTAGAGGAACCTGGTAAATAAAACCAACATGGAGAAGTTTTTCAACTTCTGCCTTGATGGCAACGACTTTCTTGGGGTGCACCTGCCGTAGCTATTGTCGTACTAGTTTGACATCTGGATACATCTTTATTTCGTGTTCAACTATACTCGAGTCAATGCCGGCATTTCATCATATGACCAAGCAAAGACATCTCTGAATTCGCGAAAAAGAGCTTTATATATTTCCAGTTCTGAAGGTGAACAACATTTGCCAGCATAAATATTCTCTACAACATCTGTTTTGGTCGAGATATTTATGGTGATAGTCTCTTCAATATTGGACAAGTTTCACTCGGAATCCACCGTGTTTACAGTATTTGATCGGAAATAAAAAACTAAAGGATGATGAAGGTCATAAGGAGTATCTTCTTGACAATCCGGAAGATGGGTACGATGGTGGTAATTTTCCCATGGTGCCCCATCAGTTATCATTGAATCAACAATTCCTTCATCGGTGTAATGCACCTGTGACCTAGGATCTGAAGGGGTGCCATATTCCTTAGACCTATCTATCCAAACGCTTGATGAGCATTGATTTGGGTCTGCCTCCCATGCCAAAAACATTGATTGCTAGAATATTTATATTGGGATTGGAGGTAATACCTACAGATGGTCCATGTTAATATCGTTTTCTGAGATCTTTTGAATAGAAGATATCATATTGCAGGCTCCTACAATTGCCACTTCTGCCAGATTGATTGGAGGCGGGAGAGAAAAATTCCCCATTAATACTTGGTCTTTTAGTAGGCCTACTATGATATTTTGAAGCGAATGGGGGCTTCCATGGATCATCGGAATGCTTCCCGTAACTTGGGAACTATTGGGGAGAAATGTTCGTTGGTCGACGATTGTAATTCCTCCCTGAAAGGGAAATGCAATCTTCCTAAAGTAGGTTGAAACAACCGTAGCCATAGCATATATCCAGGGCCTTCCCAGTAGGATGTCGTAATCAAGGTTTCCGTCGATTACTTCAACATCTATTTCTATCGTTTCCCCCCTAGTTCAACTTGAAAGTTACTTAAAATCCCATATGGGGCATATGTTCGTCCATCAAATGCTTTAAATGTCGTCGAAGATCATGACAAGGTTGGAGATCCTAAAGTTTTCCAGAAACTCATCGACATAATACATGTAGATGCCCCCTCATCAATAATTGTTCGATGAACAGTTTTGTTGAGGCATTTCACTTGAATGAGGAAAGCTAGTTGAGCTGGTAACTGAGGATCATATCCTTTGTGATTAAAGGACAGAAGATTAGAATCCTTTGGGTCAATCCCACCTATTGCTGATAATAAAGCCTACTTTTGGGAGGGGCAATTTTGTAGTACCTCAAGTGTCGACATAGCGGATGGCGATTGGGCCAAATCTTCCACTATATTATAATGTTGTGCTGCTCTGGCACACAGATTAAATGTCGACTTGTGTACTACTCCCTTTGGCAGTTTTATTCACAGCTCTAGAATAATGGGCGATGCAACTTCTGTCGAAGTTGTTGTCAAACTACTAGTTTGATCTTTATCCTTGTCCAGTGATCCACATCACATATAAGACATGGACGATTTGGTTTCTTATCTCCAGACGGGTTTGCAGAAGATTTTTCAGGTGATGATTCCTCCTGTTTCTTCTTCTTCCATTTTTTTCTTATTTCCCCTTGGTTGCTTGGTTTCTTTGCCTTTGTCAGTTGAGATGGCATTTACTTCCGAGGCGAGAAGTTCTTCTTTTGCATTTTGACTAGAAATCTTACGGGCCTTTTTAGATGTAGCCTTTGTTGATTTCGTGTTTGTTTTACCAATCACGCCATCGCGGGCATGAGAGTCATTGTTCGATTTAGGAGGAGGAGGAACGGAAAATTCCGGCCTGGGAGCGTCAGGGATTTTATCGTAGAGCATGCCAGACTGAGTATAAATCAAGTCTAAATATTGCACATGAGCAATAACTTTCTCTTCAGTGAAAACCCCCCCTTTGTCACATCTTCTGTAATGGAAGGTAACAATGACTTAATAAACCATTCAGCTAAAAGTTGATCAGGAACATACATTTTTACCATTCTACGGTGACATCGCCACTCATGAATATGATCGGATATGTGAGTGGCTGTCATTTGTTTGAAATTGGTAAGAAGTTTTGTTCCCGTTTCGTACCTTATGGGTAACTAAAAATGGGTTAAAAAGGTTGTGGCTAGGGTACTGAAGTTATCAAACGAAGCTCTAGGTAATTTGATATACCATTTTTCTACTGGACCAGTTAATGTTCTCGGAAAAAGGTGAAGCCTAATTGAATCATCGTTTAGGGTGTTTTATGAACACCATAGATGAAATGTCATCACATGATTCGATGGATCTTCACCCAGATTCCCATTAAATTTAGGAATATCTGACGAAAGTTTATGCAGAGTCGTTGGCCACCAAGGGGCGTAAGCAATTGTATCATTCATTGGCCGATTTAGATCCGGTAACTCTAAAGTTGCCATAAAAGGGAAACTATTGATTTAGGTTTGGCGAAGCATACCCAGGATAAAATGGAATTGCCTAGGCAGTTGGTCTTTGCATACCAGCATAATGCATTTGATGTTGGTAACTTTAATAAGGTTGATGGGCATAACCATTGTAGAATGGTTGATTTTGACTGTTTTGAATATATGGTTGCCCATTATTTGCAAAGATTTGTTGCTCAGATCCTTGGTAAACTTGTTGGAATTATGGTTGTTGATATTGCACTAGCCATGGTTGTGAAGTCATGTGTTGTTGTCCAATACTAGTTGTTTGACCAAGATGAGGTGTAATTGTACCCGTTTGGGGCTGTGTCATTCCACCAGTTGGCGATTGTGGTTGAGTCGCAGGGATAAGAGGCTGTTGCATTACAACCTGAGAAACCTGAGGTTGGCATACAATAGGAAACGCTTGTACTTGCGACACCGTCACAATAGCCGACGTAGTTGGTATATTTGACATAGGTAAACATTGTTGCATCGAATATACAACTCTTGGTTGTTGAGGTAGTATTGGCACCCAACCGCTAGATGTAATTCCAGTATAACCTGAACTTTTTTGTGAACTCTTGTATGGTTGTCCTCCGGAGGAGACAATGAAAGGGTATATTGCCCCCCATACGGTGCTAATCCGGTACTCAAAGGAATGGTTTGTACTTGAGGACTAAACTGCCCAAATTGACACCGTGAAGGATCAATTTGCTGAGACTTAACATAAGAGTTCCCGGATATTATTCCGGTTGAACAAATGGTAACGGACCATACTGTCGAAATAGCCCCTAAGTGGGCCCCATCTAGCAATTGAGAGCTAGTTGGGACAGATGGTATGCCGAGTAACATTGTTGGAGTGACAATAGGAAGTTTTGCCGTTGTTGTGTCGGATGACACAGTCCTAGATGTCGATGGTTGTTCAGGAATTTCTAGTCTATCCAAAAGATTTCCTAGCGATTCTACAGGAGCTTCCGATAATGATAGACTAATTTCTAAAGAAGAAGGATATAGTGTGATCCCGACTCCAAATTGCGATGGAGTACTAGATGGAGGATCCTCCACAATCCCTTCTATAGCAATTAGACCAGGTGGAAGAGGTAGAGCACCAGGTCCGTAAAATATTTCTAGTGCTGAAGAAGGTATAGAATTTGCAGCGATAGATGTTTGGGGAATAACACCTTCCGAATCAGCAGTACATGGAGCTGGTTCAGTAATACAAGTGTTTACCTTCACACTAGGATCAGATCTACTGTCCTTTTGTGGCTGCAGAACTTCTTCTGTAAAGGCAGGGATACCAGAAATGTTTGGAGTAACCGGAGTCTCCAATGGTGTCAGAACACTTGTTCTAACTTTACCACGGGATTTGGAACCGGTTAAACGAGTTCACTTTGTCCGTAGCAGTTTTGATTCCTCCGTGAACAACAGGGTTTCAATTGACTTTCTTCCACGATTGTGGATTACTCAACCAACTAAAAATCAAGGGGAAATATGTTTCCGAATTAAATGAATTTTAGATGCTTTGACACAACTTGTTTTTTCAATTTTTAAAAGTCGAGAAAAAACAAAAGATGACTCTAGTTGCCTTTGATTTTTAATGAGCTTGAAGTGGCAAGTGCTCAGATGGAACTTTTCCCTTAAGGAGTCTGAAAAAGGAACGAAAGAGACTACTCTGGAAATCTAGATAGAGGGATTACCAAACCAATCACAAAACTGCAGAATAATTTTTACGGTACGACAGTCAATCTTCCTGAATGCTATGTTCAGTGCATTGCAATCGATAGGGCGGAAGACATGGCTTCCTATGGATAAAGGATAAAGCCTATTGTGGTCTCCCAATATATACTCGACGGTACGTGGGAGCACAAGTTCGTACTGGCACTTATCGTCTCAAAATGGAGGAATCACCCAACCAGCAATGAAAACAACAGTTACTAGGCTTTACCACGCCAGAATATGTCTCTAGCCTAGGCTTCTAAATGTTGTACATTAGGTTCCAAAGCGTTTTTAGGTTCATTAAATTTATTTTAGAGTTGATCATGCTTAAGAAATTTTCCTTTCAGGTTCACCGCGTGTTGTAGATATACAATTCCTAAAATGCAATCTAAGATGATAAACAATCATTTAATCTTCTTTCCGCAATGAAAATCCTAGCTACTAAGGAAAGAGAGACGATATTCTTTCAACATAGAGCAGAGAGCACACACTATATGCACTGTCCTAAATCAAACCAACAAACAATCTAAATGCAAATGCACATGCATGTATTTTTTTCAGCCTTCTTAATGTGTGAATGATAAAAAGAAAGGTAAGCGCAAATCTAAATTATTTTTCAAAGCGACATTACTAACAGGTTTCTTTTCAAGACAAAATGAAGACAATGACAACACTTTGCAATTTGGAACTGAAAACTTACTTTCAACACTTGAAAAAATACTAATTCAAATCAAATACAAGAGTAACAGTGTAATCGACAATCAAGAACAATCGGATTCTCTTCTATGGCTAAAAACAACACTTGCGACACTTTCAAATCAAGAAACGACAGTTCAATTACGCTACTTCTTTGTAAAAGAGAACTGAAAATGGCTCACAATACATAAAAACATTTACATTTCTTTACAAAATAGAGGCGGAATAATGGCAAGGAAGGGGGTTTCCAACAGAGTATACTGACTACAGACAACAAAACTCCTTAATAGAGCTGAAAAGAGTGAAGAAAAACCTTTTTTTATCAGCAAAAGAAAGTCTGGAAGGAAAATGAGCCTTTTTTTATCAGCACACCTGTTACACAGGGATTCCAGTATGCATCCCACCTACAGCACACAAGCAGTGTGATGCATACTGATATCCTTGAAGAGAGGGTGTGATGGTACAGTGCGAGACTTTTGATCCAGTTCTTGATCACAGTTTGCAACACAGTTCAGGGATTTAGGCTGAGCAAGTGATAATCAATAATTAAATCACAGGGGTAGATCTAAGGAGGTTACTAGAGGCACCACAAGGGCAATTAGAGAGTTTTTAAATCGATTTTTCAGTTCATAAACAAAACCCGGAGATAGACTGAAGCAACATTGATCTACTTTGCACTCGCATAGCAAATGCAGTTCGAAGGCTAGCTGGCTTGACTTCAGGCTCCGTCTGTAAGTTTATAAAGCAAACAAATATAGACAAACAAATAATCTATTCGCTCCCCAGTAGAGTTTCCATTTTGTTATCGGGAAATCTAGTGTCTATGTAGAGCTGCTAGTCCCACTAAGGCTGGTAGCTACCTTAGAAACAAACAAACTAAAACCACTTTCTTTTTCCTTTATGAGAAGTAGATAAGAGGGGAACGAAGGAGACCAACCTCTATCTTGTGCTTGGTTCCTTGCTTGATTCCTCTCCCTTCTGATAGATCTTTGCCACTTGCTTCCTTGTCTACCTAGCTTCAAAGAGCACCTGTGGAATCAAAGCAGCATAATACTATCCAAGAACAGAGATCTACTATCATAAACAATATAGGACCAGATATATATTGACCACACAAATGCATATATCATCAATCATACAAGAATGTGGAGGAAAACTTGAATAGCTTTATTAATAATCAAGAATAGAAAAGAGGATTACAACCAATTTTTCTGACCCAGCGTCATCCTCTCAGCAAGAAAGCCCTTCTTCACCTCATGAAAAGCTTAGATCACCCAACACTATGATGTTACACCAAGAAACCAGCAACACTTCCTTACAAGATACAAAATCCCAGCCTCTAGATCTCTGGGTTGAGGGATCCATATATAGATGTTTGCAAGGGGGGTGAGTCAGCTTTTGAGATTTGATTAGTGTCCTCTGTCTAATAGTTCTTGATTCCACTTGGAGATTGATGATCGCTTACTCATCCCTAGGCGAATGCAGAGAGGCAAGTGTCATTGGAGAAGTTTCTGGAAGATTCCATGATCCTCCACCTCACAGATTGACCCTGCCATTTGTCCACTCTCGCCCATCGCACCCCATAGAAGTGATTTTTAGTATGCATCGCACCTCCCATGTGTATTTAGGTGGGATGCAGTGCACTTTGACCATGGAGCAGGTGAGATGGTCCAATTTTGACCAGTTCTGAGTAGTTTTTCATGGAGAACTTCTGGGAGATGATGTAATCAACTGACCTTGTTCTTTTAGGGGTTGGAAAAACATGTTTAGGGACATAAGAGCCCTTGGTTTATGGACATCTATGATTGGGGTTGCAGTGCCCAAAAATTTCTATAACAACCAATATACCCCTCATCTCCAATTGAAAAACTGTGTTGGCTTGGCTTGGAATGTATGTCGACCAACCAAGAGCTTGGCAGATGTTGCATCTTATAGTCAAGCAAGTGTGGAAACGGAGACAAACATAGAACTGAACAATACTTCTGGAGGTGTTAGACTTGCTTTCCACGAATAAGGTCCATTCAGAAAGATGGAGTTCTACTAGTGTGTCACCAAGTGTTGTAGTGGCGACAACCACCCTCGAAAATTTTTCCTTAGCTTCGTTTTGGAGCCTCCCCACCAACCATCCTCAACAACATATCTTGCACTGTAAATTACACAAGCTTTAGTGGTTTTCTAGTAGCATGATAGTCGTGCATGATAACTTGTTGCACTACCCTGACACACAACTTCCCCGGACTTGGTCCAGATGCTGGTTGGGAAAAACCCTCAAGGAACTCTGGAATTATGGAGGGGAACCATTCTTCTCTCTAGAAATTGTGAAAATCTTACTAGCAGCCTGTTAGGGTCAGAAGTTGCATAATCCTATCAGTCAACCTTCCCTAAGAAATCTGCACAATCTGACCCAACAAGACTTCTCAACCTAGAAATTTTGCAATTCTAGGCAGTAGTCAGCTACTCACCCGAGAAGTTATGTAATCCCTCTAGGAAGCCAGCCCAGCTCCCTATTAGAAATGCTCAAATTTCTCCCTCAGTCAAGCAGGCTATTGCATGTGAAATGAGGTTGACCAGTTCCACCCTTGACTGAGAAAACTTGACTTGCATGCATGGGCTGATTTTTCCCGAAATAGATAAAAGAAACATGTAAAAATCATCCCTAGACTATCGGGATCTATTTTTACCAGATGGAGGTTACATGCAAAGATTATTTTAGAATCTTTCCTCCAAGTGTCACTTTTTCCTAGATTTGTGGCATGCACATCATGAGCATCAAAATTATTTAGTCGATACTTCAGAGCTCACATATTCACATTGACGTTAGAGCTCTTACATCCCACAGCACATCCAGGAGTCTTCGACACATCTAGCTTAGCTATTTCTGGGTAAGTACACTTAACTTGTCTTTTGCAACATTTCTGTTGTTTTTTTTGTTTTGTCTTATGTGAGTGTTGTCTTCTCGATTTCTGTGAATTCTTGTTGTTGTTTACATGCATATTAGCTTTTATGAGCACCATTTCAGTTTTCGTTAGCATCTCACTCATGTCACATGCATGACATTGTTTTGCATGAACAATCGTCAATTCGATGAATTGCTTCACACACATGCATGTTGTTCCATTTTCTCAATCTTGCATTCATTGTTTGCATGCATGATAATTCACTCTTGCTTACAATCAGTATCACCATGCATTGAAATCCCCATTTTATTTGAGTTTCCCCTCGGTGGGTCTGGGAAACCTTGGTCTGGACTCTGCCTCACTAAGATAGCATTGTGTAATCCAAAGAGGGAAGGCTCTGCCTTGCTCCCAGAAAATACACATTTCTACCCAGTGACTATCCTCTAGTCTTGCATTGTGCAATTCTGAGGGGCAGTGACTGTTGGCCAAGAAAATTGCGCAATGCAGTCATTGGGTCTGCAACCCTTGCCAGTTGAAATTTCACATTGCGTAATCCCAACAACCATTAGGCTAGTCTGGATTGTCCATTGCATAATTCCAACAGTCAAATAGCCTCCCAATAGTTCGGACTACCTTTTGCGCAGTTCCAGTAGTGAGTCTCGTAGCCTCGCAAGAAAAATTGTGCAATCCTTGCGAGTCAAACCCCAGGTATGTCGCATTTCATTCCACAAGTTTTCTTTGGTTTTAGCTAATCGATTTCTTCCGACGCATGTTTCCATGTCTCCAAATCTAGCAGTTGTTCATTCGCCTCTTAGTAGTTAACGATCAATGACCTCCAAAAGAGTAGGATTAAAGGACACCGACAGAAGTGAAACTAGACCAGCAGTTAATAAAGTGTCTACAAGTTTGACGATCTATGAAGACACCAAGCTGATTGTAGACAAGGACATCCAGTTGAAATGGCGAGAGCTCAACGATGCATTCGTAGAGATATTTGGGGAAGATCTCGAAGGCCGCCAAGTCTATGTAAATGTTGACAAGTCCAGCTTGTACTAGATTGTATGTAGGTATCTCGTGTTCTCATACGTGGACATGATACATTTCATCGTCTCGCACACTGATCCCAAGACGATGACACTGAGAAATGTCAGCGGGACAGAGAATGCTACCTTTAGGGCACAATATTATGAATAGATTTACCATATGTGGAAGCTAATGATCACCATGGACACACGCTTTAGCATACCCAAGAACAATGCAAAATCCAAGGATATCTTGAAGAACTAGATGAAGGAGCCAGCCAGATTTAGGATGACACCCAACCATGTTTACAAGACGAAGATACTATAGAAGGCATCTCAATACTTGGTCATCTTTGCATGTCCCTTGTATGGCCAAGAGATCATGAAAACCTTTCCGCAGACTTGGGTGATCGGGTTGGACCATTCTAACCAATGAAGAAAAGCATGCAGCTGGTCCGACATGTCATATCACAGGTTGAAGCAACATGTAACAAGATCTTGACAAACCGCCAAAGGTCAGCAAGTAGAAATGTACATGTCATCTTACATCTTGGTTGCAATCTATGCCCGTCAGGAGTTCTGATGCTTGAAGTGGGCATGGATGTCAACGAATACCTTTGTGAACAAATTGTAAAATGTTGTCAGAATGCATCTTGAAAGGATTCATCACACAAGTGTCATATCATTTTTTCACCCCGGTGTATAGGAAGATGTTCGAGCAGGTTCCATCTTGCATGTTGAAGGTAGCAATCAAGGCAGTAATGGAAATAGCAGATTGCTATGCCCCACCATCTGTCTCCTTCATATAGATGTATAGTGTGGAGAAGCCTTCGCATGTTTTGCCGAAGTTCACCATGGACAAGCTTATCATGCGAGAAGTATCATACCACATCTTGACAGGATTATCAGCTAGGTTGCACTGGAAGAAGAAGGCACGTTGGCCTACTCTTAAGTTATGGATCAGGTTAGACAAGATATGTAATTTCAAGTACGTGGATGTCGAAGTAGAGGAAATCAAGAAATATTCATTCGATTCCCAAAGCTACAATCCGTATGACCCACATTGTTTTTTAAAATATCACTGCACGAGAATATAGTTTCAGTGGATCCATGGGGTGTTTCATTAGGCAGAGGAGGACCCATGGAGATATTGTTATAGCTTCTCTAGGCCTAATGGACCAGTCTAAATCGCTTTGGAATGGTTAGCGAAGCAGCATGATGCAACGTCCAAGAGAGCACAAGTAGAAGTAGTAGCAGAGATAAAAATACCAGCGCATGACCAAAGCAAGAGGAAGATTTTTGACAGCATGTTGGTAGAACAAAGCAACAATTTTAGAGCAAACCAACATGTGCAGAAAACAACTTTGGAAATAGAGGTGAAGAGGCAACAATGCGGTAGGAGGAACACACAAAGGCAGAGAGAAAAATGGAGAATGTTGGAAATAGAGAAGGATTTGCATAAGTTGAAGGAGTAACTCTGGAATGAATAGGAGTTTCACAAATAGGAGAAGGAAGCGCAACAAGAACAGGTACAATAGGTGGCACAACATGTAAAAATAGATGAAACTCTGCCTGCACAGTTAGTTGACTCATCTAAACAACTGGCACCAAGTAGACAGGGTGAGGAGTCACAGGAGTAGGAATTTGCTCAAAGCACTGAACAAGAACTTGAGTAGATGTATATGAATATGGAGCAGAGGAGTTACAGAAAGACATCGACCTCATGCCTTATCATAAAGAGGTTTACCCACTAGCTTCACTAGATTCGGAGGTAGAGAAAGTCCCAAGCAACCAAGGAGACACTAAGATCCTTGGAGATCAGACCGAAGGAGATATGCGCAACATATCATTCGAAAAATCATAGCATAGAGTTGTGAAATCTCATAGAGTGTCCACTCCATATGATCACACATATCTTCTACAATTTGAGGAATGAGTGATTGTGTCTAACCTGTGCAAGTAGCCAGCAACATTCGCTGATGCTACAAGAGAATATGTCAAAGCCACTAGCTCGAGCATTCGATTCTTGATAGCTGTGAATGAGTGAATGGCTAAGGAGTTCTAGACAGCTAAGCAGAGTTGTAAAAGGAAATACTAGATGAAGTATTGTCCCTTGAGATAGTCATGTGAGTGTTGTATTCCATGTTTGGCACCATGCATAAGGAAGTTGTCCATCTCAATAGTTGGCAACATCAATGTGCTTGGAGAGAATGTATCTTGTCAAACGTGCATGCTATTGTTGATTACATGAAAGCATGGACAATGAGATACAATAGAGCCCCATTACACTTGCTTGAGATGATGAGGCTCAGAGCGATCGAGCTGAAGGCACGAATCCAGAGTCAGACATGGAACTATGAATATCTCTCGTAGCTCATCACTAGTCTACAGGCTTCCCATGCACGAGAATTCAGGAGTATGGATGTTGTTGCGTGCTCACACATGATCCCATCTATTAAGACACTCACCAAGGCAAAGAAAAAGGCACAAGTTTGACTGGAGCTTGACTCGTACTTTGACTAGTTGATGCACATAGCCAACAGAGAAGACTTGGTGATCAGTGCAGACACCATGCGTCAATATTTCACTAGTCGGACTGCACTCAAGACAATGTTGCACATGCTATCAAATGATTTAGACAAAGGAGCTCGAGAAGTGTACCTGGATGATATGGAGGCAAGAATTCGTTTCTAGAAAGATGTCACCATAGAGTACACCAACACCATCGTAGACTACCAAGAATGGCATCGGTTCTCCACCGTCGAACACCATGAGGATGTTGAAGAGCATGTCTTCCCACAGTTATGGAGTCATAGTGATGTCTTTCATGGCATTCTGAAGCCTATTTTGTCTCACATGTGTACATGTGCTTATTGTATGTGATCTCTTGTCAAGTGGAAGTTCAAGTGTCAATAGTTGGATGTAATAGTCATAGAGTAGATGAAGATACATGAGGATAGATATACATTCACAAAGGGGAATGTCAATGGCCACCCATCCCTTTGCTATATACAGTCCCTCATAACTCATTGTATGGGCTTTTAGTCAGCCAATCTTCCAATAGGAGTATCTTAGAGAGAGCTTGGATAGCATTGTGACAAGCCTTGGCATCTCCTCTACGCAAAGCTAGTATATCTCTTTAGAGGATCAAGCGGCAATGCCTGTAACGTTCCGCTATCAAAACTAGTGGTTGCTCATGGTCGTATTGTATGACTAGAACTGCCACTTCCTAATATAACAAAGCTAGCATGTTTCATGCATATGTCGTACTGTATTTCATCTATCTTGTTTGATCTAAATGGTATATGTATATGTTTTCTTATGTATGCATGTGTAGCTATTTCTTGTATATGTATGTATGAATTTTACTAAAATTTGTTGTTGGCTTAACCATCACTTTGGATTGGCAGCTCACTTGCCTTACAGTTTGTGATGCATCTTAGCCTCTGTGTTCCCTTCTTAACTTCGTGCTTTCATAGGTTTCCAAGGGGTGCACACACCTCACCCTTCATGTGTTAGAACCTGTCACACACCTTCCTTAACTTACTACATATGTAAGACCCTCGCTACAAACAGGGACATATTACTTGCCTTTGTGCGAAACTGTGGTCAAGGCGATACTGCATGACCCAATGCTAGGACTCCTACACCAAACGGTTTGAGGTCTAGATGGGAATTCTTACCGAGGATATCCCCTGAAATGTTGGTGTGTCTGGCACCGTGAACACCATGTAATAACAAAATCTCCAATATTCCCTTCATGTGTCTTCCTCTCCCACTTATTATTGTCCTCCTACTGTGTGACGTCCATCTTCATCATACCCCAAATAGTGCACTGACCCTATGTTGTGCTTTGCTTCCTTTGCCAATCCTGCACTACACCTTACCTTTCCCTTCCTATACACCTCACTCTTGTTGCGCAGTCCTACTGTGCCAAAAAAATTTAAAAAAATTCTAGGTCCCAACAGTTCCCTGACAAAAATGTGGCCCATCCTTAAGACACTCTATCCTTATTTTACAACCCTAGATTTAATTCCTCCATTATCACTAAAGTTGTTTATTTTCCTTTGTTACGATTTTCGCATGAAGAGACATAAAATTTGTTCACCTTGGAGCTCTTAAAACACCCCAAGGGGAATCAGCCAAGTCCCCTTCCCGGATAGTGGTGCTCTAATCAGATGGTTATTTGGGTGCATAATGGTGTTGGCATGTTAGGAGGGCAGAGTATGTTAATTTTTCTTTAATTATTGCATTGTGGCCGTTATCCCACATGCATCAGGAAATTAGTGTAAATTTAATTCAAAAATGTGTTGTGTTTTCAATTTTTCTAAGGAATATCATATGTATGGGTACCTTGGTTGGTGGTGTTGTGTATTTTGACTTGGTGTAAGCGTTATGACATAAAATGAATTTTCATGTTTCTATTATTTTTTGGCGTTTTATCTCACGGATTCCCCCCACATGGGTCACATAAGGAGAATATGTGAGATTTAGAAATGTAGTGAATTTGGTTTACATAACAAGAAACATGAAAATAGAAAGGTGTAGTGATAGTTTTGATGTTGGCTTCTAATAAAGTGGCCCCTCAGTGGCTACAGGCACATAGGTCATAATTTTTTAATAAAAAAAATTATATTTACAATATATAATAAACTATATTATATGCATAATTTCAATATAAAATGTGATTATTTTATGTTTTAGTATATTTACAACAATTGTATATATGTTTATTTTTTTATTTACAATATTTTTTAATTTACGAATATAAATGTTAAAATATTTTTGTTTTATAATAGGTTAAGTAACTTCCTTTATTCAATACGATAATGTGCCAATTGATGTGGAGGAGACACAAACAAGAAAAAAGTGAGATGTTGTGACAACCAAAGAGGAAACCCTTTAGGAAGAATCTACAAAATAGTAACCAAGGAAAGGTGGAAAAAAAGGATAAACAAACCAAAACGTCATGTAAATGACATTAACCAAGTTGAATAGACTGTAACAAAACAACAAGTGATACCTGAAGGTAAAACCTATATGATGTTATGTATAAGCTAAACATGATGAGCCACATATTTTATCGATAAATGTGGGGGTTATTGTGACCACAACAATTGGCGACTCATAAGGAAGAAAAAATTATCCCTGGTTTCAAAAGTGATGGGTTTAAATTTATAAAAAGGACAAAGTGATAATTTTTTCATGTATTCAAACACTAAAACATTTTCCATGGATCCCACCTCAACATATATAGAAATAAAGGTTCTAAAAAATAAGTACTTGATACAAACTGAGTCAAAAACCATTAATCCTATTTTTTGAGAGAAATACTTGAGTGATAGAAGAGTTACATATAGGAAGTTTTGAGAAGGTATTCATCCATAAATATACATAGTCTCCCCTACTCGACATCGATTCACTACCAATGAGCTTGTTCAGTACCCTAGCAAATTTGTCTTAGTACTACACAAACATAGCCTTGCTACTAGTAGATTTATTTTGTACCCCAATGGGTTTTCTACCGCTTCCCATATTTTCTATGTCTTCATGCCGAAAAATGTTTTGGCTCAACACGTGAGGAATTTCCCTATCACGTTCATGATTATACTCTTTTTCATTTGAAATAAAAATCTTGATTGGTTCAATCGGTCTCTAGCCATCTGTGCCTTAAGACTACCGTAGAGTTATTCTAGTCTAAACTAACTACTATGTACAATATGCACACCAACAACCTTTAGTTTGTTTATGAGTGGTAATTATTGAGATTACCAAACGAAAGGGAAATGAATTGTTTCTATGGCATTTCTTTAGATAAGATGACCTTCTTTCTAGTGATTGCAACTAGGGCTCACTCTAGCCACGAGTGGTTTTCTCCTATGCGAGGAGGTCTAACGAATAAATAACTAAAATATAATATGCAAAATGCAACCTAGTCTAGTGAAAGAAAATAAAATTCTATCTTAATTACGAGAAGGACAACCTCACTTGTAATCAAGAGCTATTTATCTAAGACAAAGGGGAATGGATTGTTGGATCTAAATTTAAAATTGACCTACATGTAAAAAAAATAAAAATATCAATGTCATATAAATAGTTCAATCAAAGATGGAGAGGATTTGTTTTAATAAATAATCTAATAAAACCCTTTTCTAAATATATTTAAATGGAAATATAAAGATGAATTCACTGTAAAATTTATATTGTGCAGAAGAAATAAATTTTATCTACAAAACATAGGATAGCGAAGAAAAATCTGCAATAAACAAATAAATAAGTTATCTTCTACTAAAAATTACCATCAATAAACTAATTAGCAGTATAAATCTAAAACCTACTAACCATGGAATGATAACATCAACAAGAAAACAATTACCATAAGAAAAAACATTTCAATAATATTTGCTAAAATCAATCATCAGTATACCAATTGATGTAAAATTTAATCTAGAATAAAATAAAGAAGGAAAAATAATATTAAAAATTGAGTATTATTGACTCCAATACCTTCATACACCGAGTCCATTTGAAGCCTTGAACCATTACATGAAATAAAATTAATATGCTACATCAACACTCCTTATCACAACTCCAAAACCTCTCCATTTCTCATAAAATATACTAAATAATCACAGTAGCGTAATTCCCAAAGACTCTCTATGAAAAGCCCCCTTCAGCTGGATGGAGAGGTGAAAAAAAATTATAATTTTGGACGAGCTCTAGAATCCACTTTTCTGGTAGATTCGAACCCCCCTCGTCTTTAGAAAGGGCTTAAGATTTATTTAAATCAGTTTTTGAGCGATGGGGATGCGATTCCTAGCCTAATTGTTGAACCATAATTAAATTTTGACAGACCTCCATGATGCTGAAATTTTATAGATAGTTATAAATTTGGAAATCTCTAAATAAATTTGAAGCCAATTGTTTGCATGTAGTGAATGAGAGCCTTTGGTTGTAAACAAGTGGTTCAGAAATCTCGTGCTCATTCACTGTTCTCGATTTTTTATTTTTTCTTAAATTTTGAAATTGTTAATCCCAAGAATTAAGAAAAGAACATGCTTAATGCTACATTTAGAAAAGTTACAGGACAGAATGGTGGATGACTCTAATATACCTAAGGTATAGGGAGAAGGAATCTATGTGGAGTTAGGAGGAGTAAATAACCAACCAAAAACTCAATTTATAGAGATCTTGAGAATTTTACAAGAAGATTTGTCTCACATCATAACCATTCATGAATTGATGTTGAAGGCTAGTGAAGAACAATAACGGACAGTAAAAGATCGAACTAAAAATCTAGTCACAAGCCAGTGGAGACAATGGGAGATGGAGAAAAAATAGAACCATGAAAATAAAAATTGTTGAGATAAAAATAGGAAAGTTTGAATGTGGGGATGAATAAAAAAAATTATTCAAAGAAATAGAAAAGGAAGAAGAAAGTGCAGTTACAAGGGGAGTTCAAAAAAATAAAACCCCCTACTTTTGATGTTGAAAAAGAGGAGGATGCGGAAGCATGGCTTCTCAATATCTCAAAGTAATGCCAACTTTATGAGTATGAGAGTAATTTGAATGCTAGATTGACCATTCATCAGCTAAAGGGGAAGGTACCCTTAGTTGGGAGGAGTTCAAAATAGTGCACATGGTGAAAGAAAAGACGGTTTCTTGGTAAGAGTTGAAGAAAAAATTCAAGTCTAGATATTTAATGGAATGATACTATGATGATCACGAAATGAAACTTCATCAGTTAATACTGGGACAATTAACTACAGATGGTTTTTGGTCTAAACTCACCAATTTTTTGTGTTATTCTCCCTATATCGAGGAAGAGAAAGCCAAAGTGCAAAGGCTTTTAAATTACTTATTGATTTCTTATAAATAAAGGATAGGGTTTGAAAATCATCAAAATAATGGACGAAGCAGTGAGGAAAGAAGGACTATGTTATCAATAGTTTAAAAATAGAGGAGAAGGCCAAAAATCTTGGTAATGTAAGGAAAAAAATACATTTGCAGTGGTGACAAAAAGGCAAAAATCTGCATATCTCAAAAGTTTTGGAAGGGACCAATAATGGAAGAAATTCAAAAGAGGTAATTCAACCCAGAATCCACAATCTAAAATTGGGTCCAAACCCGTCGATCTAAATAATAAAAAGATAGATGGGATCCAAGGAAGAGAACCTTTGAAATGTGAGGGTTGTGGAGAACCTCACTTGTTAAGTCATTGTTTGCATAAAGTCAGTTATCTTCAAAACATATAAGCAATACATGATGCAAAAATAGTAAATGATATTGCATGGAATATCATGAAGATAAGTGCAATGCTCGAAGATAGATGAGTGGATCACCAATCCACTATTATTAAGATTCAAGGTACGATCTTGAACCAGCTTGTCTATGTCTTAATTGACCGAGGGCTTACTCTTAGATATATTAATCATCAAATTGCAGAAAAATTTAAGTTAAACAATGAAAAATTTATGAACGCAATGTTGGTATAGTTAGAAACTAACACAAAAAGGAAGGTAACTAGCCATGCAAAATAGTGTCCCATAGATTTAGATGGTTGTCCCACTCAAGTTAACTTAAATATACTTCCTTTAGGTTCATATGTGGTGTTAATAGGTATGGATTGGATGGGAAAACACAAATTGGTAATAAGCTGCTTAGAGAAAATAGTAAGTTGTGTAAATCAAGAAGAGAAAATCAAATTAATAAAAGGAAATCCAAAACCAATTTGTGTTAGAAATATTTCAGCATTACAACTGAAAAAGAGTTTCAAAAAAAGGTGTCAACTATTTGTTGTGAGTGTTCAAGCAAATGATCAGAAAACAAAAAACCAAAACATAGATAAATTTTCAATTATTACAGACTTTAAGGATGTTATTTCAGAAGAGATTCGAGGTCTACCTCCCAACATAGACATAAACTTCTCCATTTATCTAGTGCTAGGATCTTCCCCAGTCTCTGTAGTACCTTACTAAATGATCATTCCAAATTTATTAGAACTGAAAATGTAGTTGCAGGAAGTTTTCAATAAAGGCTATATTAGACCTTGTATTTCACCGAAGACTGAGTGCTATTTGTGAAGAAGAAGGATCGAACATTTATAATGTGCATAGATTACTGAAAATTAAATAACTTGACCATTAAAAACAATTCCCACTACCTTGCATTCAATGTGATCTATTTGATAAAGTAAGAGGCAAAACCATATTCTAAAAAATTGATTTGAGAACTAGGTATCAACAATTAAGAATAAAGGATGAAGACATTCATAAAACAACCTTTCGAACCACATATGATCACTATGAATTTGAAGTGTTACTTTTAGGTCTTACCAATGCAGCACTAGTGCACCGACAACGTTTATGTGTTTAATGAATAATGTGTTTACTAAGTAACTTCATAAATTTGTGTTGGTATTTATAGATGACATTATAGTGTATTCCAAAAATGAGGAGGAGCATAAAGAATATTTGAGATTTGTGCTACAAAATTTGAGAGAGCATCAATTGTATGAAAAATTTAGTAAATTTGAGTTCTACAAAGATAAAATACAGTATATGGGCTATTTCATTTCAAAAGAGGGATTTTCTATTGATCCGGAAAATGTTAGGTGCATTTTAAGCTCGCCCATAACAAAGGATGTGTCAGATGTTCAATCCTATATGGGAACTACAGGATACTACAAAAGACTCATTGAACTTTTTTGAAAACGGGCATATCCTATCACTTCACTACAAAAGGAAGGAAAAAAATTTGAGTGAAAAACCAAGTATTAGGAATGTTTTGACAAACTAAAACTTTATTAATAGTAACACCTATTTTGACAAATGCAAATCCAGAAAAGGAATTTGTTGTATGAGCGGATGGTTTTTTGGAGGGTTTACATGGAGTATTCATGCAAGATAAATTTGTAGTGGCCTATGAATATAGGAAGCAAAATCGAAATGAAAAGAACTATGTAGTGTATGACTTAGAGTTGTTTGTTGTAATACATGCCTTAAAAATGTGGAGACACTACTTGTTGGCTAAAAAGTTAACATTGATGATAGATCACATTAACTTAGAACATATTTTCATTGAGATATATCTTAATGTTAGAAAATGTAGGTGGATAGATTTATCAGTGAATTTGAATATGATATAAATCATATTAAGGGTAAAGAAGATAAACTATGAGATGCTTTAAGTAGAAGCACAAATTCACTTATGGAAATTTTTTTTAGAGGCATCATTACAATTTTGTTGAGAATATCATGAATTTAATACAGGGGGATCAAATTTATCAGGAAATTTAGTAAAAATTGTAACAAGTAAAAGTTTCGGGATATGATGAAAAGTCAAGAAAATTGTGAACTTATAGAAATCGATTGTACATTCCAAATGCAAGTGCTTTAAAAGAGTTGATATTAAATTAGCATCCAAACAAACCATAATTTGGACACCCCAGTTATAAAAACATAATAAATGCACTAAGAAATGAGTTTTATTGTCTTGGTATGAAAATGAAGTAGCAGGATATTTTTCGAAATGTCTAAACTATCAGCAGGTGAAGGTAAAACAACACCCATCTGGACTATTAAATCCACTATGCATTTAAGAATTGACATGGGAATTCTTTTAATTATATTTTATTATAGGACGTCCAAGAACAAGATGACAACATTATTATTTCATGGTGGCTACAAAAAAACTAATAAACGCAACACACTTTATACCTGTAAAGTCTAAATTTGGGACAACTCAGTTTCCAAACATTTTTATGAATATTTTTCAATTGCATGTGGTACAAAAATGGCAATATCTGACAGGGATGCTAAATTCACTTCTAGATTTCAGAAGGCTTTGTTTGGATGGATGAGTGCTTAACTTAATTTCAGTACAACTTATCACCCCCAAGCTAATCGATAGATAGAGAGGACCAATCAAATTCTAGAGGACATGTTAAGAATGCATGTTAGGGACAAACCTACTAAGTTGGAATATTTCTGATAGCTAGAAGAGTTTTGATTTAACAACAATTATGAAGCCTCTATAAAGAGGAGTCCCTTTGAAATATTGTATGCAGGGAAATGCCACACACCTTTCAACTAGAGTTAGCCCGAAGATAGGCTTACCTTGGGACCGTATGTATTCTAGGAAATGGAATAAATAGTGCAAAAAAATAGGTAGAACATAAAAATTGCACAGGGGAGACAAAAAAGTTATGCTGACCAAAGAAGAACCCATATGGAATTTAAGGTCAAACAACATATATACATAATATTTAAACAAGGGAAATTCACCTTGAAGATAGGGACCTATGCTAAATTAGCACCATGGTTATGTTGGCATTTTAAACTTTTAGACAAGGTTGGACTAGTAGCATATCAGTTGGCATTTCCCAGCCACATAAAACTACACAATGTTTTTCATGTATGTTTCTAAAAATAATATGTCCATGATAATTGTCATATAATTGGTTGGAAATTGATATAGTTGGAACAAGAAGGATATTTCAAACTAGAGCCACTTCGCATATTAGATTGGAGGGAGATCTTGCTCTGGAATCGAGCCATTCCTCAGGTTAATGCGCATTGTAAACACTTTACACTCAACCAGGCCACCTAGGAGATGGAAGAAAAAATGTGGGAGGCCTCTCCATCACTGTTACAAAAGGAAAAGACTTGGACATCCAACATTAAGGATGGTGTTGAATAAAAAAGGGGGGGAATATGTAACAACCCTATGTTTTCTATGTTAATGTTTACTATTTCAGACATCAACTTTTTTAGACTGGATGGCTAGGGATGTAATGTTGAAACTTTTGAGATGATTTGATCGATTTATTTATTGTTATGTAATCAATTATTTATTAATAATAAATAAAAATGTTGTAAAGTACTTAGGAAAAGAGCACTAGAGTTATAATATTTCTTGCCACTTTTGAAGTGGTTTTTGCTGGTTAAATCCAAGATGAATCTTCCCTTAAACTCTCCTAAAAATCCCTCAACGAAGGAAAAGAAAAAAAATTGATTTAATTTGATGGAGAGAAAGGTCATATTAAATCACTTAGTTGGAGAATCATACTAATTCTGAGTGTAATAAAGCATCGTTGGAGAAAAATACAAGTTTTAAAGAAAAAGAAAACAACCTTTTTTGAAAAAAATAGAATGCCTAGTCAAATGGGTTGGCAAACCTAAAAGAGGGACGTTGCTAAAATCTGTTAGGAAGGAAAATTATAAACAAACCACCCAGGAATTAATGAGGTTGTTAATTCTCGAAGTCAAGACATATTAGCTCGGGGGGAGCTGGTATCAACAATTTATGGTCGAGAAGAACATGCTTGGTTCTAAAATTTTACAAACTACTAAAATTTTATAAACTTCTGAGGAACATGCTCCGTCATATGGATTATTAGTTCGTAAAATTTTAGAACGAAAGGTTATTATAAATAATATTACACTTAATATTATGAAAAGTGTGCCATTTATAGCTTTAGCACCTCAGTGTTCCCTGAGAAAATAAACTGGGGATTCTAGCTATAATAAAATTATATAGACAGCTGGGAACCAATACATCAAAGCAGTATAGTGGAAGTGAATAATCCAACATGGAAGTTGGAGATGAAATTAAGATGTGGTTCAATGAGAAGAAGTAAAAAAAAAAAACCAAATTTGTTGTCGAAATCCCTAAAAGAAATATACACTCCGAGAAGAAAAAGTACCGTGAGGAATTCATAACGCTGAGTTTAGATACGAAAAATAATAATAATGAAGGATAAACTTCAAAAATGATACTTTAAAATTTATAAAGAAATGAAGTATTCAAAGGTAAAAGGTTATTGGCATGTACAATAGTTTTCCTCTGTAATTTTTTCCATCAATAAAACTAACAACAAGGAAATAATCCATAAACCAACAAAATTATGAAGTAGAAATAAAGTAGAGTCTTACCCTAATTCCAACGTCTGGGAGGTAATAGAGAGTGAAGTTACTCACAGGAAAATTGACCGAGACAACTGGAATCGAAGCGTTGAAGAAAAAAATAAAATAAATGAAGAACTCTTCCTTATAGATTCATCTAAATACATTACAGAGACAACGATATCTACAATAATCGATAGTAAAAGGACAATACAATTAGGTTACACTATTCTTTTGATTAACACAATGGATTTATAAGGAATACCCTCAAACCAAAATTATAAATGAAACAACTAAACACAGGGTGCAAGTGAGTGATTAAACCCTGGAGGGTTTCACCTATAATAAATACTAGAACCCAATTCTTAAAAATTCTTGAATCATATTTAAATGGTTAAGGAAGAGAAATAATATATGACTATGTCATAAAAATTCTACGATTAAAGTGGGAACACCACTACATTCACAAAACAGGGGTAGAACCCCACCAAAAAATGTCAGGGTTTCACCCTATCAAAAGCACAAAGAGGAGAAAAAAAAAATATACGAGACCATGAATACTGTTGAGCACGTAAAATGAAAGGATTCCAATTCAAAACATTGTAAATACAGAGTGAAAGGTTACCAGATTAACAAAGCTAAAACCTCCACTACGTAATCAGTTTTGTGCTTAAGAACCCTAGCTAAAGTATGTTAGACACAGTTAGTACATGAAAGAAAAACTCAAGTAAGACAACACCAAACCGATGCCATTGTTTTGTAGAAATACCAAATGAACTCCAATTACCAAAATTACAATGAAAATGCCATAGGGTTAGTTCAAAAATTCACCACCACTCAACAATATCGAGGAGGTTGCCACCATCCATTGCTAATGTTCTATCACATGTGGAATTCACATGGGCATGATCATGTGGCTATCCTTTGTTAGTCAAAGCAGACAAATGAATAGATGCGTGGAGAAACCAAAAAGAACTCCATATTAAAATCGACACGAATGTATGTATACAATACCAAAAGCTTGGAATGAACCCGAGGATAACCAAAAAATATTGTATTTATATATAAAGACCATGAAGTTAAGTTAAATGTGTCATGTAATATATGCAGAGATAAGTAAAATAAATTTGAATAATGATTGATCATTGAACTATATTAATACCATCTGAGAATTCCCAAAAAATAGGTAGTGCTCATATTATAACATTATGTATGAGGAATAAAAAAAAGGGATACTTGTAAGAAGAACATAATCTAATTATATTGTGTGCTCATTCATAACTTTTCTAGCCATTAGATTGGCCTTACACAATTGATCATTAGAATTTTAATGTGATGCATAAATACAAATAAGTCCTAAGAATACCAAATAGGGCTAGATGCCACATGGAGTATAGATAATGGACATAATGACAAAATCAATTGAACAATGAAAATTTGTAATTGATAACTAAAGTTAGTAACATAGAAATACTTATATATGTGTAGAAATCCACCAATGGTAAAAATAAAAAAAATAAAAATTGTAGGAAAAAGGGGTATGTGACAAATGTATCGAACAAAGCTTATGGAGAGGGTTTCCTTTCTAAAAATTTTCTTATCGCTTGTTGACGTGAGTGTTACAAGGGTATTCACATTGTAGCCCAAGTCTAGAAGCCTAGTCGGGAGCTGGTGCTTCTAGTATACCTCACAAGGGATTGGTCACCCCCTGAGGAATTTTACTCTATCTTTTTTCCATTAGGGTTACACTGTGATGATATTTACTCTTGCATTTGTGGCAATTCATTCACTTTTCTTTCATAGGTGTTGTTATGAAACTTGATCATTTCTACTGATATTTTCATTCCCATAGATGATACTAGGTTGTCCCCTTGGAAACCCCTTACAAGCATTTTAACTCTCTTGTTACCCTATTGTTTTGGAAAAGGTATTACTATTTTTAAAAATTATTGCAAAGTTTCTTTTTCTTTACTAACAAGACTTTTATTTCCCAATCACATGGAAGTCATAACTATGGGATGGCTTCTCGATGACCCTATTTGAATTCTCACGTAGCTAATAAGAAACCTTTAACTCATACTTGGATCTTCCTACCCATAAGTTGGGTGCACTACGTATTTTTGTTGAAACTACATGTTTCCTTCTTAGAATATCCACACTCCCTAGACTGAATTTTATGTCTTTATTTTATGGTACTGAGAGGCATGCCTATATAATTCTTCGATGATTTAATTTAGGCTCTCTTATGACCCTCTTTAAATATTTTTTTACGGCTTGTGAGTTGGTTGATGGTACTTGTTCAAGCACATTGGAATCAAACATTTTACTAAAACCAATATAATGGATTGATAATATTTGGCATGCATATCATCTGCGGGTTCTTTAATTATTTGTGAGCTTCATTCATTGGTTAAATTATGTTATACACAATATTGAAACTCTTATAATTTTGTCTCAGATTATAGTTTCATTTTCATTTTATGTATACAAATTCACTTTTATTATCAATGTATTTCTTTATGTGTTTGTGTGTGTCCTTCAAGTTGATACAACCCTCTAATTATGGGCTACCCTATTCCACAATTTAGTAATTCATATATTATGGTGCACTTACCTGAACTATTATACTATAGTGAATTAATATCCACTAAATGTTAGAGGTATAACTTTTCATGCTACAAACCTAGCTACTATCCTATTTATGTAACTCTACTTGATCAAAACCTGGTTTATTTAGTTTTTCCTAAACAAAAGTTAGATGTTTCTCTCATAGGAATTTCCTTAATTTTAGTCAAAAATAGGTATCTATATATTTTGTGGAGTTATCCTTAATCAAATTTTACATGTTATTCTTATATCCTTTAATTAGTTCCTAATGCTCAAAAGGCTAGTTCTCCTTATGACTTATATATATATATATATATATATATATATATATATATATATATATATATATATAATGAATGATACAAAATCCATATTATAAAAGCTCCTTCTCTTTTTGTAACCCTTTGACTTCAAACTAAACTTAATCTTGATTTGTCTCGATTGGTTACATGTTATACAACTTCATAACCTTTGAAACCATAATTTTCCAAGATAACATAGCTAGACAACATTTTCTTATAAGGAATCCTAAAATTATGGTCCTTAATAATAGTTTCCATTCCTAGATAAATATGCACTAATAGGTATATGCCACTAGCTTCCCTTGTTGACTTTGTATTCCATATTTCCTTTACTAAACTAACCAATACATAATTACATTACCTATTTGTCATATTAGTTTAGTAGAAATCCTAATTGTCCATATAACATGTTGAATTACAAACAAGAATCCTTATGATTGTAGGTTTTCTTTTTTTAACTAATTATCATTATTTATTTAAGTGAAACCCTATGAATTTCCCATGGATCCTTGTTCTCATGTTCATTTTCTTGTTTTTATCTTTTACTCTCTAGTTCTCGTGACCCTAGTTTTTCGGAAAGTGTTATTTTTCACCCTATACCTTTTAAATATTCTTTTGTGGATAGGGTAAGTGTCACTCTATTTTTTTTATTCTACTATAAAAGTTATATAGGCTTTCTAGTTGGTATTATTTTCTTCCTAAAATCAGTTTGCGAAATTTACAGACACATGTTGCTGCATATGCAGGAGACAAATTTTTCTAGGTAAACTCCTTCAGTATCTATTACAATTTAAGAGAAATAGTCTACATTTTGTTGCTCCCTTAAATATTTAATTTTGAACCTAACTCAGATGAAATTTCTTGGCAAGTATTTTGCCTCTTCCTAAACTGTATCACAATTTTTTCAAAAATACTGTGGTCACCATATTAATTTTGTTTAAACTTCCTAGTTGGAATTGTAATTAAATTTTTCTTATAGGAGATGCACACCTCCGAAATGGCTACCTTGATTTCGGTTGTATTTATAATTTTATGTTGTAATCCATTGAGTGCAATCTCAAGGCGAGACCAGAAATTGTAAATTTCTAGGTTATATATCACAAATATTGGTTATTCACCAAAACCTTGGTTCGACTTCCTTAAGGGACTTTATATGTACGGAGGCTTCAATTTTCTTGTAGGGTTTAAAATTCTCCTTAATTAAACGAGATGTTTGATCTTAGTAATGAATCTACGATGTATATGTGTTAGCTTTCTCGATAGTTCCGCAATAGCTGGACTATTTGTTATATGAGCAGTTGATTTATTTTATGCATGTTACTATCCTATTAATTGTCATTCGTTGTTAGACTTATTTCTCCTCTGGTATCTTCATAATATATCTAATTTATAATTGGGTAAATGTTGGTAGTTGTGGGCATAATTAGTGTGAATTTAAGATATATATATGAGGTAATATGCCACCAATTAACTATCTATGGTGTTAGTTTTACTGCTTCCACACATAGGCTTACCATCCGCCCTTTACGATAGTATCAACCATCATGTTTTCACTTCTTTAATTGTTTTCTTTTCTCAAGTACTAGGAAACAATTTAATTGAATCTACTTTTATTTTAAACCCCACTCGCCTAGAATGGAGTTCTGGTAAACTAGCATACCTCGTGCTACTCAATGTCAATTGACATTCTTATTATATCCCTTTTTACCCAGAATTTCTTTATTCCCCATTTTACTCATGGTATTTATCAATTATGTTTTCATTCCTTTTCCCATTATATAAATTCTTCTTCTATCACCTTTTTTTCTAATTTTAGGAACACATTCAATTGTCCATAAGGTCTACCCATTAATAAAAGAATAAAAAAAATTACCTTGTTGTATCTTGAGTGAGAAGTTCTTTATTTCTGATCTAAAAAATAGTTGTTTGACTTCATCTAGGCTGTTGAGGAAAATTTTCCCTGCTCGCATAGGACCAACTTATCCCTATCTATGCATCTATTATATGGTATTAGGCATAAATCCAGACTATAATTTTTTCCAAAATTGTTGATTCCTTTCAATATGTATGTACGCATATATATATAATTTAAGATTTCTCCATAATTGTATATGCTAGTATCTGTAATACATTTTGAAACTAATATATAATTTCCAACTCAAGTTTTTCTATTTGATACTCGCATGGTGAGACTTGTGTACCAATCCTAAAAACATATTAAAAAACATGAATATTGAGAATATGACATTAAATTATTATTTGTCCATATATCCATTGACATTTTTAGAAAATGACTAGTTCTTAAACAAAAGCATTAATAAAAACATATATATAGGTAGGTAAAATGAATTAATTTTCCTATTAATTATAAGAAGTTATAACTAGGGTTCTATCCATAGTGGCTGCTAGAAAATTTTCAAGAATGTAACATGTTCCTCCTCACTCTAAACTACTTCCACTAGTTCCCCCCAAGCTAAGACATGTTCGACAATGGAATCAACAATGCTTTGATTCTGAAGTGGTGTGTGATTCTATAAGTTTTTCCTTCCCTAACATATTTTAGCAGTGTCCTACTTCCTGGGTTTGCCAATCCACCCACTTAAACTTATTTTTTTCAAAAAAGGTTCTTTTCCTTTTTCCTTAAATCCTATATTTATCTCCTGTAATGATTTGTTTCATCCAACTTAATATCTTTCTCCAACTAAGTGATTTAATAGATATTTGTCTCCCATCATATTAAATCATATGTATTTCCTCATAGTGATTTTTAGGAGCTATTAAAGGGAAGATTTATCTTGAATTTAACCAGTAATGATTGTTTCCAACTTGGAAATAATCTTCTAACTCTAGTGCTTCATTCATGAGTAATTTCCAAAAATTTCTTTATTATTAATAATCTATTAATTACATCACAAAGAGTTTTGTAGGTGACATTATTCACAACTCTGATATGAATTTCCTAGCCATCCAATCAAAAATATAGTCCATGTCTAAGAACAGTAAATTACTAACATAGAAAATGGAGGGTTATTACATCAAACATATACGTATAATAATAAAAAAATGTGACATTGATGGCCTCAACTAGAGGTATCCTATATCCATCTAATTATGAATAAATCATGCAGTAAGAGGTATCAAATACAATTAAGTACAAACCTTTCCTCAAGTTATACTGGAGGTTTGTACCTCTAGCGATTATATGTTATCTATGTTGAGAAAACACATGCTTACACATCACCCTCATACTAGGTTGTACAATACCTCTCCCCAATAAATCAATAAAATTTTCATTTAATTCCATACTTACAATAAATTTTATGGAACAAATCACAACTAATTTATACCACCCCCTCCTCCTAGGTCCACCTAAGTAGCCAACCAGTCAGGAAAACATGTGTTGAGAGAGGCTACTATAAGGGATTCAATCTCCTTGCTGACATTAAGGAAATTGTTTTAAAATGTTGGGAACACTTGTTAATGGTATGCAAGCTCCCTCATCAATAATTTAAAATGTGTTTAGGATCATCTCATATTAACCAAAATTTGAAGGATTATGTGTCTAGTATTCAGTGTTTTTTATAAGTAATTTATGAGATTAATTAGTTGTTTTAAACACATATACAACAAGTAAAATGAAGACGAATAAAAGAAATACTCATAACACAAAGCTGATAAAGCAGTTCACCCCTCCTGGGCTACATCTCCTTGGACCTACTTCACTAGCTAGGCCATGTTTGGATTAATGGACAATTCTCTAACTACATGCACCTGCAGTGCTCCAATGGAATTTGAAATTACTCTATTAGATTCATAAGACAAAAAAACCTGAAAAATGACATTCCAATCTTTGCAATTGGGCTTCAGCTAATATAGGATTGACCTCCTCTCATGGTGGCCCTAGGCTTCCTTAAACTTCAATGTAGAAAAATAACGCATAGGAGTGCCTCTCTACCTCTACAACCTATTGGATTGTGTTCAAAGCATCCGAATAATCTAGTAATGACTCTTTCTAAGCTAAAATTGGCCGAAAATATAAGAAGTTATGGTATCTTCTGCTTTTCCTAGGAAAACGCAACTAAAACTGGAGAAACTCGATTTAACCCTGCTAAATTTGGAGTTAGCGCCAGATTTGTCAGAGCCACAAAAATAGTCAATAAGTTAAACACACATTTAATTAAGTGATAATCATGGTTTTATTATCATTAACCTCCACTTAGCGCATTAATCCGCGCGGTTAGCATTAGTGTTGGCCTCCGATATTTGAGGTTGGTCACATGGGAGGGGGCTAGCCCTCTCTTTCGTCGAACCACCGACACTTAAACTTTAAATTGAATTTGCGCCCACCATATGTTAAGTAACATGGTGGTGGTATAATGGTGGATCATTGGTCTTATGCAGGTGAGGCCGCGGGTTCGATTCCCTGTTCTTCCAATAAACATTTACACTGCGTGCCAATTCTAATAGGCCATTGGGGAGGGACATGTGGTGGCCTCTGGGCTTGCAACATGTCTCCTTCTCATTGGTCCTCCCCTGTCCAATGAAATAAATCCAAATCATCAAACTATAGACCAACCAGAATATTCCACTTGGCATGACCTCACTGGCCATTGACCAAGCCTTTGACCTGCATAGTCACCTGCCACATCAGCAGTACAGACTACTGACTGTGCAGTGACTGTATTTTTTTCTTTCAAAATTCCTTTGTCTAGCAAAGTAGACAGAACGCGATATCTTTCTCATACGAGCTCCATTTTGAGTGAAACAAATTGTGTTACAATCGTATCTCTGAGATGGACACAGTCATTTAGGTTTTGAGTGATTCTGATCACTTTGATTTTTGAGCAAATTTTTGCCCCTAATCCAGATTTCAATCCCTCCTTCCCACTGATAGGATTTTGGACCCACAAAAGTTGGTTTTCTAATGAGATCTTAATACACTTCTCCTTCCCAAGTTCTATCAATTTATTCTACTTGGAAAAATATCTATGACAACCACTTGGGTTCACCGACATGCCTTGCCTTGCAAATGACTTGACACTTCAACCAATTTTCTCATTTTGCTACTGACCCAATCCAACAATTATTGGCTGCTTGCTGATTAAACACCCTAGTGTACCAAAGTGATCCCTCGGTGCTTGGAAAGTTGAGTGATGGCCTTCCCACTAAAAATAATATTCCTCCTTTTCAACACATGCATTTGATGCAAGCTTCTCCTTGGAAACCACTTTTCCAAGTTAAGCCCATTTGAGTGAACTATAGAAATGAGTTCCAATATCATTAATAACAAGAAAATAAATTACCATTCTTTTACCTCCATGGTTCAAAATTCCACATCCCAAAGAATGGATTCGCCATCTGTTTTGCTTTTTGGCGTCAACACATCAAATGGTCTATAATGGCTGCAAAATATTTTTACCATTTTTTTCCACTTTCACTGCTTGATTCCATCATCCTCCAGTATTAACATGCTTCTCATGCCATGATTTGAGAATGAAGGCTAATCATGAGCCTCTTACTCAAGCATGGACCTTCCAAAATCCTGCGACATCTTGTCACAAGAAACACCATTAGCCTTGAAAAAACACTCATGCAAGAATATAACTTGACGACCTCTTCCTTTTGCTTCTTCAAAGCAACAAATGTCACATCATTTGAACATTGCCATGTACTCTTACATCTTGGTTTAGAAACCATCGACTAAACACAAGTCAACAATGCATGCTTCTTCAAATAATTGACTTTCAAATCAAGCAAAACCATGTACAACAAATTAACAATTTACAACAAGAATTTCACATTCTCATGAAACAATTCATTACATCTCACTTTCATCTTTGGAGACAAAATCAGCTCTTCCAATTTGATATAACATACATGTAAAAATCAATCAACCAACAGAAGTCCATCACTCATGCATTTTCAAGCATAATGAAACTATTAAAAATTCCACTATTCACACACACAAACTCTCATGCATGTATAACAATTCTCAACTCTCTCACAAGTATAATCGGAATTAAAAGAATACCATTAGTATGTACGAGTAGTTAAAGAGATGAAATGACCAAATTTTTTACAATAAAGTGAGTCAACATACTCCACTTTTGAGCACCTTCCTGGCATAAACATGCAAGCTTACGAATGCAACATGCATGCAAATTTGTAATCGAAAATTGTCATCTTTGCTGCATCTAAGTGAGTCAACATAACTCTACTTTTCCAACATCTTGCTTCATGCAATATGCAACATACTTTCATGAGGAAAGAAATGCATCCAAATAACAAGGAAATGCATCAATAATGCAAGATTTACATCAATTATCAAAAGAAATGAAAGTACTTAATTGCTTAAGAAATATAACCATCTCTTTCCAAAGCATTTCAATGGATCTTCTTTTAGCTACACTTCATCATCTGTATCATCTTGATGCACATCAATTATGGAATCCTCTTTTCCATTCTTGCGAAAATCTCTGTCCAACTCCTTCAACTTTCTTGGATGACTTGTTAGATGCAAAGTCCAACACTTTTCCACAAAATGACCCTGCTTATGGCAATAAGTGCAAAATAATTTCATCTTCTTTTCAACATGGTTTCCAGTATCCAAAGGACCTTTGGATTTCTGTCTCTTTTGTTTTGAAAGTTTCCTATTTATGTCTATCCTCTTCCAACACCTTGAAACAATATGGTTATTCAAACCACCAAAGGATTATGTAACTTTTCTCCAAATTTTATCTGAGGATTTACCATGTTTATCATAATCAAAACAAACTTGACTAAAGGCAAATTTATACCTTGAAGATTCACCTTTTTCTCCTTCTTGAGGAGGTGAATTTGATGAGGTAGTGGCACCCTTCGGAATACCAACACTCATTTCAATGGCCTAAGTTGTTTCAACATCCTCTTGTTTGCCATTTCCACTATTTGGATGCTTATGAGCATCTTCTTGCAAAAGGGGTTTAAAACTTTTTCACGCCTCATGAACACAAACTTGAGGTAATGAACATGTAATAAAAGTACTTTTTGGAACATCTTCATGTGCTTCCTTAGCTTTGGAGCATTCTCCATTATGTTATCCATAACCAACACCCAAATACCTAGGCCTTTCCTTAATCAAAATTGGTTCAACTATGCCTTGTGCATGTTTTCCTAACCCTTTACCTTCATAGCCCATCTTCATCAATAATTTGGACCCTATTCCTCTAGTGTGTCTTTCAAAAGCACCAAAACATTCATTTTGAGAGGAAATTGAAGATAAAATTGAATTACATACCTCATTTTCATGCACATACTTGTCTAGGGTTTCCTTGGCATCATGGAGTTGAATCTCCATCTCATGCATCTTTTAAAGAAGATCTTGCTTCTCCTCATTCATGGCCATCAACTCGTCTTGAGGCATATTCTTCTCCTTCCTATCTTCATTCATCTCTTTCACCATATCTACCATGATGATAAGCTCTTACAACATCTCTAAATCAAAGAGTCTTGCTAAGGAAGATGAATTAGAAACATCACTTGTTGAAGTTTCCATCACATTTGTAATGCATCAAAAATCTTCACAAAACTTCAAAAAGTTTCTCAACAAAGAAGCATCTCAGACCATCTCCTTTCTTTAGCTTACACACATAAAATTTCACACAGTTAAATTCTCCTTGCACAAATACAAAACCAATAGCTAATTTTCTAGCTAACCTTGGTAAACCATCTTAGGGTTAAAATGAGCTAACAGTGCTCTGATACCAACTTGATCTAAACTTTTGGGGAAACGTTTTAATGATATGCAAGCTCCCTCATTAGGAATTTAAAACGTGTTTAAGATCATCTCAAATTAACCAAAATTGGAAGGTTTATGTGTGAAGTATTGAGTGTCTTTTATGAATAATTTATGAGATTAATTAGTTGTTTTAAACACATATACAACAAGTAAAATTGGAAGAAATAAAACACAGTAAACTGATAACACAAAACTGATAAATGAGTTCACACCTCCTTGGCTACATCTCCTTCGACCTGCTTCAATGACTAGGCCCTCTTTGGATTAATGGTCAATTCTTTGATTACATGCACCTGCAGTGCTCCAATGGCTTTGCAACCTACTCCATTGGATTCAAAATTCCCCAAAACCCCAGAAGTTACTTTCCAAGCTCTGGAATTGGACTTCAGTTGATCTAGGCTTGACCTCCTCTCCCAGTGGCCCTAGGTTTCCTTAAACTCCAACGTAGAAAAATCGCATACAAAAGTGCCTTTCTGCCTCTACAACCTATTCCATTATGTTCAGAGCGTCCAAATAATCTAAGAATGAATCTTTCTAAGCCAAAATTGGTTGAAAATAGAAGAAGTTATGGTCTGTTGAGTTTTTCCTTGGAAAGCTCCACTAAAACTAGAGAAACTCTAGTTAGCCCTGCCAAATTTGGAGTTAACGCAAGATTTGTCGAACCTGCCAAAACCGCTGACAAGTTAAACATGCACTTAATTAAGTGATAATCATGGTTTAATTAGCATTACCCTCCACTTATAGCATTAATCCACATGGTTAGAATTAGCGTTGGACTCTGGTTCTTGAAGTTGGTCACATGGGAGGGTGCTGGCCCACAAGGCCGACCCTCTCTTCCCCCAAACTATCAGCACTTAAACTTTAAATTGAATTTTCTCCCACCATATGTTAACTAACATGCTTACGACATAACGGTGGAGCATTGGTCTTGTGCAAGCGATGTCGCGGGTTCGATTCCCCGACCTGCCAATAAACTTCTACACTGCATGCCTATTCTAATAGGCCATTGGGGAGGGACACGTGGCGGCCTCCGGGATTACCACATGTCTCCTTCTCATTGGTGCTCCCATGTCAAATAAAAAAGCAAAATCATCAAACTTTAGACCAACCAAAATGTTCCACGTGGCATGACCTCACTGCCCGTTGACCAAACATTTCAGCTACATAGTCAACTACCACATCAACATTATGGATTGCTAACTGTGTAGTGACTGTACTTTTTTTTCAAAAATCCTTTGTTTGGCAAAGTGGATAGAACATGATATCTTTCTAATATGACCTCCATTTTGAGTGAAACAAGTTGCATTAGAATCGTATTGTCAGGTGGATGTGGTTGTTTAGGTTTTGAGTGATTCTGAGCACTTTGATTTTTGAGTAAATTTTTGCCCCTAATCTAGACTCTAATCAGTTATGGAATCATCCAAACTCATCAGAAAAATTCATCCACATAAGAAAATAAACCCCTAGGAGACATGTCAGCCACTTAGACATCTTGTCCTTGGGTCTTGCTAATGTTTTAAGCCTCTTAAACCAAAATCTCTCTCATGCTATAGGCAAGACAATGATCAAAAACTCAAAGTCACTATCATAAGCCTCTGTGCCAATGATTGTGGATGTTTCTTAACAGACCTATGTTAGTGACCCTAAGATTTGAGTCACTTTTCTAGCCCAGAATCCTGGCTTCTACCCAAAACATGCTACAACCTTCATAATCCATCAAATACATGATAAAAATGCGAATAAATGAAAAATAAACCTGAAGACTAGGCCTGAGCATCCCCATCTGGGACTGACATTCTATCAAACACTTGGCATCATTGTAACCTATAGGACTAGGATATAAGACAAAGCATAAACAACTGAAATAACTTATGAAACATGACCAAAGGGATCACCTCCTTCTCCATTGAACAATTATATCATCAAATAGGTCTTGCATCCATCCATTTAATAATTACAAGTAAATATATGAAAGAACCATGACATGAATGGGTCATATAACCATGCTTATAACCAGCATGAAACCACATAAATATCAGAGATATGATAACCATTTGTTGGGTTGTGTTATATTCTTTCCGCGTAGTTGATAGGGGGTTTAAAGGGCCTCAGAAAATTTTGGTTTTGGACCCTATGTTAGGTTGGGTAGACCCACCTATGGTTTTGTGCATGATTTTCGCACATGTTTTTTTGGACGCGATGGTTTTTCGGTCCATGGTATTGGACGTGATGGTTTTCGGTCCATGGTATTGGACGCGATGGTTTTCGGTCCATGGTATTGGATGCATCGGCATGTATAAATATGTATTGTAACATTGAAAGGAACATAATGAAAAATCAAGCTGGTAGTCTCGGTTTTAGGATCTAGGGGAAAATCTCTGTGTATATGTGTTTGATGTGTTATTCTCTCGCATTGTTTATTTTCTGTGTTTTAGAATTCGTATGGAGGTAATTTTTGTATGGGGTTAAAACCTACGTTTGGTATCAGAGCATTTTTGGCTTCAAGGGGACGCCTTTGTTGCTGAGGGGTTTCGCTCGGGCCTGTGGTAGACCCTGCTTAGTGGGAGATCTACGAGATCGATTTTGGTGGTGAAAGAAGATGGCAAGCAGTGGAAAGATAGAGATCGAGAAATTTAATGGTCAGAGATTTGAGTTGTGGAAACTCAAGATGGAGGATCTATTGGTGGATAAATATCATTGGATCATGATAGATCCGGGTACTAAACCAACGGGAGTGTCCTACAAGAATGGAAGAAGTTGGATCAGAAGGAAAAGAGCACAATACGATTGTGTGTCTCAGATTCAGTATTGTTGAATGTATTAGGGGAAGCTATGGCGAAAGCTTTGTGGGACAAGTTAGGTTCTTTGTACCAATCTAAGTCTCTGGTGAATAAACTGTTCCTGCAGAAAAAGCTATATAACTTGAGGATGAAGGATGGAGACTCAGTGACAGAGCATCTGAACACATTTAATGTTGTGGTAAGTCAGTTAGAATCTATTGATATTAAAATTTTAGATGAAGGTAAGTGCATCAGTTCGTTGTGTTCTCTACCAGATTCGTGGGATAGTCTGGTTATTACAATAGCTAGCAATGCAACTGCCTTGCAGTTTGATGAAATAGTCTCATCCTTGCTGACGGAGGAGATGAGAAAGAAAAATATGGAGAGCCAGAATGGTGATGCCTTATCTGGATGAGGACGGTCCCAAAACAGAAACAAAAATAAGTCATCGAGTGGGAGATCTAAATCTCCAGGAAAACTTGTAATGGTGGTGTGCTGGAAATGTGGAAAGGAAGGCCACTTTAAAAGGGACTGTAAATCTAAAGTTCCTGACAAAGGAAAGGGATCTAATGAGGCTCCTTCTGCAGAGGTGAAAGCCACCTCAGATGAAGGTGGGGATGTGTACTTAGCTTCTTCAAGTACACATGTAGATCATGAGGCATGGTTGATTGACTCAGGTGCATCCTTTCACTTCACTCCCCATAGAGAGTGGTTTTGTGAGTATGAGAAATATGATGGTGGTGATGTCTTCTTGGGATGACAGGAAGGCTAGAATCGTTGGTCGCAGAAAAGTAAAGTTGAAGTTGCAAGGTGGAAGGGTTAGAACACTTCCGAGTATTCTACATATTCTTGCATTGGCCAGAAATCTGATTTCTGTAAGCAAGCTGGATGATGCATGTGTAAAAACAGTGTTCGAGAAGGATACCTGCAAGATGGTTTGGGAGCACTGGTATTGATGCGGGGAGTTCAGATTGGAACTTTGTACAAGCTACAAGGTAGCATTGTTATTGATGGGTGCAATAGTTCTATGGTTCCTGAAAGTGGAGCAGAAAATCTAGTGGTCTTTGGAGAGAAGACTATGTTGTGGCATCAAAGGCTTTGACATATTGGAGAGAAGGGCCTTTGAATAATTCATGGTAAAGGTATGGTAGAAGGTATGAGTAATAACTCTCTGGATTCTGATTTATGTGAAAATTGTGTATATGGGAAGCAGAATCAGGTGAGTTTCCCATTGGTGGTAAGAGGGCAAAACATATATTAGAACTTGTGCATAGTGATGTGTTTGGACCTGTGAAGGTTCCATCACTGGGTAAGTTTGTGTACTATGTATCATTTATAGATGACTTCTCAAGGAATACATGGATATATTTCCTTCAGAAGAAATTTGAAGTCTTTGACAAGTTTAAAGAATTTAAGGCTCTGGTGGGAAACCAGACAGAGAAGAAGATAAAGGTGCTGAGGACAGATAATAGTGGAGAGTTTTGCAGCAAGGAATTTGAAGAATTCTGTAAGAAGTGTGGTATATCAGGGCAGAAGACTACTCCATATACACCTCAACAAAATGGAGTTGCAGAAAGAATGAACAAGACATTGATGGAAAGGGCAAGAAGCTTGCTCAGTGGTGCCGGGTTAGGACAGGAATTCTAAGCAGAGGCGGTGGATATTGCATGTTACCTGGTCAACAGGTCACCTTCATCAGCATTGGAGGATAAGACTCCACAAGAGGTAAGGATTGGTAAGAAACCCTCTCTTTCACATCTAAGTGTATTTGGATGTGATGCATATGTACATGTTCCAAAGGAGAAAATAACCAAGTTGGATAGTAAATCTGAAAAGAAAAGTGCATCTTTATTGGGTATAAGGATGGTTTAAAGGGTTATAAGCTTTGGAACCCAGTAACAAGGAAGGTTTTGTACAACCGAGATGTGGTGTTCAGAGAGGTGAAAGATGTTATTAAACATGAAGTCCAACCAAAGGAACCTGAGAAGATAGATTTTGAGCTAAAGGAGGAAGAATTAGACTCTACAGCAGAGGAGGAATTAAAAGATGAAGAGCCACAAACTCCGGCTGTGAGAAGATCAGTTCGAGAAAGAAGGTAGCCAGAAAGGTATAGTCCATTTGCTTTTTGTTTAGATTTTTCTTTGTCTATTACTGATGATGATCCCAGAACTATGAAGGAAGCAGTGGATTCAGAGGATGGAAAACTCTGGAAAGTGGCCATGGTTGATGAAATGGCATCTTTGCAAAAAAATGAGGCTTGGGATCTGGTGGAGTTGCCTGCTGGAAGGAAACCCATTGGCAGCAAATGGTTGTTCAAAAGGAAGACAAATGAAGAAGGAAAAGTGGAGAAATACAAAGCTCGGTTGGTAGCAAAAGGTTATTCCTAGGTGCTAGGAATTGATTTTGGTGATATTTTTTCTCCTGTTGCCAAGGTAACTTCTATTAGATTACTTTTATCTGTTGCTACTGCTTTTGATTTTGAGGTAGAACAGATGGATGTAAAGACAACATTTCTTCACGGGATCTGGAAGAGGAAATCTATATGAAGCAACCTGAAGGCTTTGCGGTGAAGGGTAAGAAAGAACTGGTATGCAAGTTAAAGAAGTCTTTGTATGGGTTACAACAGTCACCAAGGGTGTAGTATCAGAAATATCATACATTTATACAGGGACTTGGCTTCACCAGAAGCAAAGCAGATCATTGTGTGTATTTTAAATTAATTGGTGATCGTGTTATTTATCTGGTCTTGTAGAAATTATCCAGGATTTGAAGACCCAATTTTCCTCTGAATTCGACATGAAAGATCTTGGTGCTGCAAACTATATTTTGGGCATGGAAATTAAAAGAGATTAGGCAAAGAGGAAGCTCTGGTTAAACCAGAGGAAGTATGTCGAGACAATACTGTAGAGGTTTAATATGTAGGATAGTAAACCGATGAAGGTTCCTATTCCTGTAGGGATGAGGTTATCTGCTGAACAATGTCCCAAGACACAAGAAGAGGAAGAGGACATGTCTCGTGTTCCATATGCAAGTGCAGTTGGTAGCCTGATGTATGCAATGGTCTATACTAGACCAGACATTGCACATGCAGTGGGAGTATTAAGCAGGTTCATGTCAAAACCAGGAAAGGAGCATTGGACTGCAGTGAAGTGGGTTTTTAGGTATTTGCGTGGCACTAGTGATTATGGTCAGTGCTACCAAGGAAGACTAGGATTGGACAGAGTGTTGGATATTCATGGCTTTGTTGATGCAGACTGGGTTGGAGATCTGGATCAGAGAAGATCTACAAGTGGGTATGTGTTTAACCTATTTGGAGGTGCAGTCAGTTGGATGAGTAAGAAACAATCTGTAGTGGCACTATCAACTACAGAGGTAGAATACATGGTAGCCACTCATGCAAGCAAGGAAGCAGTTTGGTTGCAGAGATTTTGTTCAAATATGGGGTTAGTACAGGAAGTTATAAGGATAGACTGTGACAGCCAAAGTGCAATTTTGTTCACAAAGAAACCTGCATATCATTCAAAGACAAAGCACATTGATGTTTAGTATCACTTTGTGAGGGATATGATAGAAGACAAAAAGGTGTTGCTAGTAAAGGTGGACACTTTGAAGAATACTGCAGATGCATTGACAAAATTTGTGAGCTCTGAGAAGTTCTCTTGGTATAGAGAGACAATGGGCATTTCAGGGCTGGAAAAATGACTAAGCTCTCTTGTGGCCCCTTGTGGAAAGAAAACAACAAGTGGGATAATTGTTGGGTTGTGTTATATTATTTCCATGTAGTTAACAGGGGGTTTGAAGGGCACCCGTAAAGGTGGACCCACCTATGGTTTTGTGCATGATTTTCGCACATGTTTTTTTTGGACGCAATGGTTTTTCGATCCATGGTATTGGACGTGATGGTTTTTGGTCCATGGTATTGGACGCAATGGTTTTTGGTCCATGGTATTGGATGCTTCAGCATGTATAAATATATATTGTATCATTGAAAGGAACATAATGAAAAATCAAGCTGGTAGTCTCGGTTTTGGGATCTAGGGGAAAATCTTTGTGTATATGTGTTTTATGTGTTATGCTCTCGCATTGTTTATTTTCTGTGTTTTAGAATTCGTATGCAGGTAATTTCTGTACAGGGTTAAAACCTACACCATTAAATTCACATATAAATCAGTGCAAAAGTGAGACAACTTAGCTTTTATTAATCATAGGAAAATCTGACCAGGTTCAAGACTTCCATGTACCACCCAGCTGTAGACATAGCTGAACCAAAATCTCTCTTTCAGCCAATCACCCCATTCCATATTCGAAGCATCAATGTGGGATCTCATAGAAAAAAAAATCCAAGAGAAACCAAGGGAGACGAGAGGTTAAACCACCTCCACCCTCATCCAACCGTGATCACACCAAAACGAGTGCTCTGATCACAACTGTACCGATCTTTCAATGCCATCTGGAATCCATCACTGTCCTTGAGGAATTCTTTGTCTCCTTGTCTCTCAGGTTTTTTCCGCAATCAAATCCCAAATCACTAGGCCCTAAACTGAGACTTTTCCCTTAGGCATTGACGTGTATCCCACCAAAACTGGTCAAGGGATTCCTAGGCCTTTGGGAATGAACCTTGAGACCACCTCTGCCCTAGATTCTAAAATACATCCAGCAAACCAAAGCTCAAAATTGAGATAAACATCGCAACATACCATGGAATCCAGAAAAAGGCAAGACTTGACTAAAAACCACGGTCATAACCCAGCAAAACCATGCCACTGACATCAAGAGAACCATACACCAAAATGCAAGGCCATGCATGCCCAAACTAGCTAGGAAATCACACATGAAGAAGGCTAGCTGTAGGTATTCTTGATAAAGCTACTTGATCCTTCTCTTATTCCTTGATCCTTACTTTCCTTTCCTTTCATTTCCTTGATTTCCCTTCCTTAATCCAAAGCTAGAGTGCTCCAAGAAACTCTAAGTAACCAAGATTGAGAGAGATAGATAATAATAAGAGAGCTTCGGACTTCACCTAGCCAGGAGCTTAACACTAACTAAGCTTGCAAACTAATCCTCATAAGTATTTTTATGAATGATGCCTCTATTTTATTCATTTTCCATTATTATCCTTTAGTTTCCTCGTCACATGCAACCTATGACCTTTTACCTTCCTTCTCTCTTATTTTCTTTTATTTTCATAAATAAATGTGCCAAATATGCCTTTTCTCTTTTAATGCCTTTGCCAATTTTTCCTAGCCAAAACACACATCCAGTGATGCCCACTAGGATTTCTTTGTCCAACATTCAACTTGGAATATATGTTCCTTACCCGTGGGCTTATTTTGCCTTTATTAACTTTTATTTCATGAACTATTCACTAGGGCTGTTACACAACCCTCCCCCTTGGGATCACCACCCTCAATGTTAAACCACACCAAGATCTCAACAAAACCTCTGAAAAACAAACATATTGCTCAGGAGCTTGACGACTTAGCTCATTGTAGTATTTACAATGAATGGAGCTTTATGACTTAGCTTGTTGCAGTATTTACATACCTTGGAGCTTTATGACTTAGCTCGTTGTAGTATTTACATACCTCACACTAGAGCTTTATAATCCATCGCATTACGGTATTGGTAATAACCACATATACACATATTTGTAAATAAAAGGATACGATGACTGTATCAATCAACAAGGGAATCCAAAGGATCACACTTCCACCCTCAAAAGTAGTACCAGGATTCACCTCCTTCCTAAGAAGTCCAGAATCCACTGCCACAGTCAAAGTTGTATGCAATTTCTGATTCTATAATCCTACACAACCTGTCCCGTCATCGAATAGTTATTGGCTCATTATTCTAGAGCGCACTCCCAATATGCATCTGCTTCTATCTAGAAATGCTAATGACCGAAACCAATATATCTACGACCTTCCCTTCTCTGCTACACAGTCCCTCAGGAAATGGAGTCACCTCCTTTTGTGAAGTGACTCACCTTCGAAGTTCCACGGAAACCCCTAACACTAGCGATCCATCCCTAGGAAAGGCTTCCTCACATCGAAATATCGACAACCAAGGCATATACATGCCTCAAACCATCATACCAATCATAGCATGCTCATGGAAATCAATGGACACTATTGGGTACTAGTGTCCCACAATGGCCTTGCTCCTGAAGTTCTTTACCAACATACTACTACATGTTCCAATTTCTTTCATTGTTGTTGCAATTCTTGCAGTCGATTTCAACCACTCAATTGGCCATGTTCATGCATTCTGATTCCAAGCACATAATTTCCATTAGATTCAGATAAATTGAAATAACTGCAAATCATTACTTATTGGGAGATCATCAATAAGGTACACTTGCAATCCTATTACTTCCTATCACAACAATTCAAAATAACTATTTGATCAAAACATCAAATATAAACATATCACTTTTGATTAACTCAAAACACAACCATCATAGATCCACATCCCAAATTGC